>MU968382.1:24700187-25439159 GCA_034641835.2 Pinus albicaulis | reverse complement strand
GATCTCCCCAGCGGAGTCGCCAATTTGTTGGGAAGGTAAATCCCCTCTGCGGACAGAGGCGATCCCTACTAGCCCAGCAGGGGTCTAGCAACAAACAAACAATGCTATGACGCAGGCTCCTAGTTACGAATGGAAGATTTGGGATAAGAACCTACCTGGATTCCAGCGCTCGATCTGAAAAAGAGATGTCCCCGTCCTTCAGTCCTGGCAGATCACAATCCTTCCACGATCTCCGTGGATGAACACCTGCACACAGAAAGAACAAACAGATACAAGCATAGGAACCAGCATACGTAACTAAACATCGGTCAGGAAAGACATTACTCGCATTAACATAATGGAAAAAGGAGTGGAACCATAATCATAGTCATCTATTAAAGTGGTAAACGAATAGAAGTTACAACCAAGTTCTGACGCTGCAGCCTCCTTCGCGCGGGTCTCCGGTCGTCCACGTCTCGCTAAGCTCGCCGGGGGAAAGGGAAACCTCTCCAGAGTCTCGTGACAATGGTCTCCTTGCTCGAATGGGCCTTAAGGGAAAGGAAGGATTCTTTTCAGCACAAAGGCACTTGGGAATAGGAGATGCAAAGCTTCAGCACTTCCAGACTATCAGCCTTTCAGCCCTTCAGCATTCAGCCCTTTCATCAATGGATGAAGGCTATATTTATAGAGGAGAGGAGGAGGTTGGGATCCCTACAATAGTGGAAGGGAGGCCTTATCCTTTGGGAGGTTCCCCATATGGTGGAAACGAGAGGCCAAAGGAGGAAGGCCGTGGTTATTCAGGCGAAACCACTCCTGATGACTCATCCACGAAGTTGTTGTAATCGAAACTTCGCCTCTTTTTTTAAAAAACTTTCCATAAACAGAGTGGCGCGGGTGCAACACTAGGACAGAGCGCCAAGTGGCGCGGGCTCAGTGTTAATAGAGGTTAAAGGGATGTTATCTATTAGTTGTATTATTAGTAAATTGTCGGCGCACAATTAGAAAACCATAGGATTGCCCATGATGTGTTGCACATTTTTAGATGGTTGAATTTCCTAATTAATAGGGATCAATTGTTCTTAGAGTTTCACAAGCAAGGAAAGCTGAGTAGAGGCAAGAAATTGGCTAAGTGTTGATCGATTTTTTCCGGATCAGTGTGAGATAGTTGGTAGAGTGCAACAAACTCTTGTGATAAGAGTGCATTGTATTGTTTCATGATTCCTTGGTTGATTATTCAATAAAGATAGAGGGGTTTTGAGCATCAAGCTTTCCCTAGGAAAAATATATGTGTTGTGCGATTGATTTGCTTCTTTCTCTTACTTGGTGTGATTGTGCGATCATGTTTATTTTCTACAAATATTGTAGAAGGATTAAATATCTTGTTTTAGTATATTACATGATCAGATTGAATCCATTGGTGTAATTTCTACATTTATTTCTATTGTAGGTACTAAATGGAGGGCTCAGATGCCATGGATGGTGTGATTGTCCCTCTGGAGGTTGCTGGTAGTCTCCTGGAGTCATCTACATTATATTTCCTTGATCTTTTGGCCTTGCTGTGCCACACACATATTTTATACAGGAAACTTTCTGATACATGTAGCAGTTTGTTTCTTGCCTCTTCTTGCTTCAATTTGTTTAGAAATGGAGGGATACGGTTTATGGAGGCTTTTGAGGAAGTCATGGAATGAATGGAGTGGAGGATAGGCAAGAGAAAGGGTTCCTATGCCAATTTTTCAATGATTTAACTACCCAAGGTGCAACATAGGGTTTAGATAGGGACACCTTGCGCATGGAGTGAAATAGGGGTTTGGGGATTGTATGCATAGGAAAAAAATGAATTATCACGCCCTAACTGAATTTTAGAAACCCTTTGGAAACTTTTTTCCTTCACAAAGGAGTTTCCTGTAGCATTTACAAGAGTTTATTGTAGTGATACAGGAACCCTGTAGCTGCCCGATTTGCATGTAGCAATTACATATTAAGGAAAAAAATGAAAATTTTTCCTATCTGATGGGTGAAATGGATGAAGGGATGGATGATGGAGTGGCTTATGGAGTTTTCAAGCAGAGAAGAAGAAATAATGAAGAGAAATATCTCCTCTAGATAAAAAAAACCACCTTCAAATGTTAACTTGCAAAATGGAAAAACACATAAATGCATAGGGATTTATTTTTTTCTTTTTTCTTTCTTTTTCTCTCTTTTTTTTTCTTGAAGGAAATTGGGCTGCCTCCATATATTTTTTCAACCTAGAGAACTACCTTGGGTGCTAAGGATTTTTTATTCTCAGGTTTTTTCTTTTTTTATTTTTCTTGCTCCAAGACTGCCTAATGGAGGTTTTCAACCTTGGAGTTGGCCTAGGGCGCCTCAGAGAGGTTTTCACCCATGCATCTTTATTTTTTATTTTATTTTATTTTTATTTATTAAGGAGGCACTGGAAACTATGGAGTTTCCCATGACATACACCTCCCTGCTTATGGAATTTATAAATTCTTCCCTAGACAGGGGCTTCTTATAAACCTCGAGTCTGTAACCATTGACAAGTAGGGGAATTTATTCCTCATCTATGGTTCTGATTTGAACTGCACCATTATCATAACATTTGTCCACTTTGTAGGGTCCCATCCATATTTTCATCAGTTTTCCTTTGAAGTCCTTAAAGCTCGAGTCATACAACAACGTCCAATCTCCTTCTTGAAAGGTCTTTTCCTTAATGTTCTTGTCATGACAAACCTTCCTTTGCAACTAAATTACCTATGTGTGAAGGAGTGCTTGCATCCTTAACTCACCCAATCCATTTAATTGCAACAACCTCTCTTTTTAGGCATTTGATATGTCTAGGTATAACACAACTTCCATCCTTAAGGTGTTGAATTCAAATTCAACTGAAAGCAAAGCTTTCTTGCCATAGACTAGGTCATAAGGAGTCAATCATGTTGTTGTTTTACAAGTAGTTTTGTAGGCCCAAGTATATTCTACCAATTTGTACGCCCAATATTTTATGCTACTACCCACAAGCTTGGTGAGGATAATCTCCAAGGCTCTGTTAGTCACTTCCACTTGGCCATTCACCTGAGGGTGGCAGGCAGTAGAAGTCTTATCCTTTATCTTGTGCCTCCTCAAAATTTTCTCAATGAGATGAGAAGTGAAAAATTTCCCCTGATTAGTGACTAATTCTTTGGGGTACCCAAAATTTTAAAACACATTCTCCCTCAGAAATTCTGGTACTTTCTCCTCGGTTGCTACCTTCACATATTTTTTTCAGCCCACTTTTCAGGTAGTCAGTGCAGACTATGATATACTTTTTTTGTCCATATGGTGGATCAATAGGTCCAATCAAGTCCATGCCCCATTTGTCAAATGGCTCAAGGGACACCTAAGGGTGCAAAGCCATCTCATCCCTTTGTGTAGGTTTCCCCATCCTTTGGCACTGGTCGCACCTGCTAATGTATCTTTTGGAATCCTGGTGAAGGGTAAGCCAATAGTATCGTTCCTGCAAAACTTTGAAGGCAGTCCTTTTTGCAGCAAAGTGGCCTCCAAAAGGGCTATCGTGGCATGCAGAGAGGATATCAAAAATTTCTTCCTCCCTTAGACATCTTCTGAGGATTCGGTCAGAGCCTAGCTTAAAATTATTCCCCCCAATCCATGTGAAAGGGGCACTTTTTTTGATGATCTTGCTTTTCTCCTTGAATGAGATATTAGGATGGAACTTTCCAGTAACCAAGTAGTTAAATATGTCAGAAAACCATGGTGAGAGTGTTGATATAGCAAAGAGGTGTTCATCTGGTAGTTGGTCATCCACCATTCCTTCTTCACTTGCAGATAGAGCTAACCTGGATAAAAAATCTGCAACAACATTCTCCTTTCTAGGTTTATCAACAATGGTTAGGTCAAACTGTTGTAAAAGTAACAACCATATAATTATCTTAGCATTAACATCTGGGTTGTTCATTAAATATTTGATGGCTGCATGGTCAGTGTGAACAAAGGTCTTATACCTAATTACATAATGTATAAATTTGTTTAAAGAATGGACAATGGCTAACATTGATCTGGATTTATGTAGGAACACAATAAAATACAAAAATAGCCATTAACACAGAGATGCAGTGGAAACAATACTTCATTTTATTTAAATAAAATGACTGAAATATGCTTACAGACATAATGGAAATAAAAATAGCTAGGGTGTTGGTAGCATATCTATGAGAAGATATGTGGTGGCTACAGACCTCTATACTGTGTTACAATGAGGCTCAAGTGCCTATTTATTATTGAGAAACAATGGAACTCCAAACGTCCAAAAACCTAACCATAGGAGATGAAGCGCCAAAACTATGGGCCTCGTTTGGGTAAATTAGTGTTTCAACTTCCTGGGGATGTTACTTTGGCATATGATCTCCATTTTACGTGCTCAATATCTTGTTAGAAATATATATATGGGGAGTACAAATTTTGGTGCAAGAAGGATAGCCCATGTCACTCTCAGTTTTCCCAAAAAATGTCGTTTAGGGCCTCAAAATGGTTCTGAAAGTTTAGGACCCGAAAAACTGCCAAAAAAGTAAGTTGTGAAAAAACTGAAAAAATAAAAGAGACAATGGTGGGGCCCCAAGTGGAATAGGTTGGTGGCCACCAATATCCACCTAGATCATTAAAGCCCCAAAACAGCTCCGGGAGTGCAGGACCCGAAAACCTGCTAAAAATAGTAAGCTGTGATGAAAGTGAAAAGATATAAAAATTGATGGTGCGGGTCCAAATGGAATAGGTGGGTGGCCACTGATATCCACTTGGATCATTCCTCCCTCCTTAGGAATCAATGGTCCCCATTACGTTGATATCCTCCATGAGATGAGGCAAATGTTGTTGAACTGGACATTAGATTTTTTGAGGATGTCATGGATCTGCGGGCTGACATGCAGGATGTGTTTAGGAAATTTGGTTTCTTTATCAGCCTCAGAGAGTACATGTGTGGATTTTGTATGTGTAGTTTTTGAAGGTATGGCAACATTAGGCGGCAGTGTATCGGGGGTCAGATCAATGGAGTGCTTGTCCTGACAGTGTAGAGGAACCTCTGCGAGTGAGGGGAATATTTCCTCGTATTCCACCATGACTTTATCCATTTGCTGCAGCCATGTAGGGGAGCCCTGTTTTGAGGTTGTGGCCACAATTTTCTTCTTTCCCTGTGAGCGAGTTGTAAGGAAAATAAATTTCCTGGTTTGGGAAACAATCTTATTGCATTGTTTTGCAGTATTCAAAAAGATGACAGGAGGTGGTACTACCTTTGGTATCCTGTACAAGTTATTTCCCAAAGTAATAACAACAGAACGAGGCCTAGATTTATACACATCATGTCACCTCCACAAGTATGGTTGGCCCAATAATACATCAGCTACATTAAGAGGAGAAACATCACATAATACCTCATCCGTCAATGGCTTGATACTATACGGAAGGCGACACTGTTGGCAGATGCAGATATCTTTCCCTAGGTGAAGCCACCTGATGGTATACGACTGTAGGTGTGCTATGGTTGGTAGGCCGAGCCTCTTCACGAACTCTGATAAAATGAGGTTCTTTTGGTTTCCATTGTCGACAAGGAATTGCAGTGGAGAACCCTTCACCCACGTCTGCGAATGGAAGAGGCACTCCCCCTCCTCTGGATCCTCAGGATCCTCCCTCTAGATCTTGGTGGTGGCAATAATCGCACTGGGATCCGCATCAATGATCTGCTTCCCTTTGTCATTGCCTTTGTTTGGTTTTGACTCAGGATCAGAAAATGCATCTGATTCGGGTGCCTTTAGTTCGGCCACCAACGACTGTTTAGCTTGAAACTCGTTTGTGCTATGAGTGGGGCTGTTATGAAATTCAAACCACTTCCCCATGTACTTCTTTGGATTTTTGGTGTTTTTATGAGTTGTACCGCTTTGGCCTTGACCCTTGTTCTTCGGTTCAGTGGCACTTTTCCCTAGATTCGGATTTGTAGATCCAAAGTCTCGTTTCTTCTGCTTAAATTTATGCTCGATATTGGCAGCATAGCGATATGCTATGCCAAGCGATGTAATGTCGAGGAACTCCATTTCCTCCAGAATATTTTTGTGCAGACAACTGCGGTACTTGACCACCAAATTTCTCTCTAAATCTTTAATACTCAACTTTGTGCGCATGGTATGGAACAAATTCGTCAGTTCATGCACATCTTGATCCCTTTGCTGCCGCAACATGGTCCATTGGATGTATTTGTCCTCATAGCACCCCACGGGGTAATATTGTTCCTTGATTCTGTCTCAGAATGAATTCCAAGTGGGTGTGGCTGAGAACAGATAGGGTTCCCCTTCGTCCTCTTGCTCATAGTAGGTTTCCCACCAGTCTTTGACATGGGGGGCAGCTTTGAGGAGTGAAAAAATAATCTTTTCTCGATCAGAGAAATCGTGGACTGAGAAATACCCTTCCAGAAAATTTAACCATCTATCTATGGCGTCTGCATATATCTGGCCTTCAAATCTAGGAATGCCAAAGTTTACTTGTACCTTGAAGGGAGTGGTGCCTCCAGAGTGGCTAGTGGATGTAGATGGGCCATAGGTGGGTAGTCGTTGAAGGATCTGAGAAAATTTATCCATCATCATGTTTCTTTGTTTCTTGAGGGCTTTCTCAAGCAATATTTTGAGAGGATCTCCTCCTCCCTCATCTTTCTTTTCATCCGCCATGGGAGGTCGTCGGGGTCTATGAGGCTGATATTGCAAGGGTTCAACCAGATCGAGCCCTAACTCCTTATACCTTGACCGCGTTTTGGACATGCAAAGTAAAACATAGAAAGAGCAGACCACTCTCTATGCTTTGGAAATATCTATGCTTTTGAGGAGCAAATACCCTTTTGATAATAGTGATTTTTCTCGAGTCGACTTGTATTCCTACTTGGGAATTTGAGTTTCCTAATACAACTCCCGCTCTTTTTAGGAATTCACACTTTTCTAGGCTCAGGGAGAGATGCATATCAGTACACCTTCTCAACACTTTTCCCAAATTGGAGAGAGCTTCCTATAAGTCATCCCCTTAGGGTGTGAAATCATCCATGTATATTTCAATAGAGTCATGGAATTTCTCAGAGAAAATGCTCAAGACAGCTCTTTGGAAGGTAGATGGGGCATTGCACAACCCAAAAGGTAGGACTCCGTAAGTGAAGGTACCCCAAGGGCAGGTGAAAGTAGTCTTATCCTAGTCTTCAGGGCTAATTTGGATCTGTTTGTACCCACTCAACCCATCTAAGAAGGAAAAGAACTTATTTCCTATCTATAAAGGGAAAAGGGAAATGGTCCTTCTTGGTGGATTTTTTAAGTTCACGATAATCAACAAAAATTATCCATTTTCCATTCTTCTTCGGACCTAAGACAAGAGGAGATACCTACCCACTGCCTGATATAGGATAAATGAAACCTACATCCAACAGTTTTTGCAGCTCTTCCTTGACTATGTCCTTTAGAGCTAGTTTCATCCTTCTTTGGAGTTGTCGCACAGACTTGAATCCTTATTTGATGTAAATATGATGTCTACATACTAAAGGGTGCACCCCTTTCATGTCCTTGTAATCCCAAGAAAATTCATCTATGTTTTCCTTTAAAAGCTGGCATAATTTCTTTTCTTCTTCATCAGAGAGGTTTGAGTTGATTTTCAGAGATATGGATGGGCCAAACTCAACAGCCTTGGTGGTTTTAGAGGTTGAATCAGCTGAGAGAAATCCCATCCAAGGTTGGCTTACACACTCTTTGATTAGGTTTTCAAGTGGGCTATTAGTGGGGGACTGGTTTTGGATGGGATGGTTGATGAGTTCCTCTTCATCAAGTTGCCACCCTCTAAGAACAAAATCTATGGTACAAATGGGAGTAGTGTTACATACCTCATCTTATTCATCCTCCAACCATATAAGTAGATCATGATCAATGGAAGGCTGTGCTAGAGGATATAATACCAATTGTTTAGAAAAGGGTCCATTTTTTACAGTCGTGTTTCCGACCCGACAACTGATATAAGCATCTGCAGTGGCTAACCAAGGTCTCCCTAAGATGAGAATATATCCATTGAACTTGGTTTTTTGTTACAACACAAGGAAATATGTAGGATACTCCCAAGAGTCAATTGAAACCATAAAATCCTCAACAATTCCTTCTATAGTTACTGTGGACCGATCTACAAGTTGAAGAACTGTTATGGTTTTCCTCAAAGTCCCTTGGAGGTTGAGTTTCAACATAGTTTCCTTGGTAATTCATTGATGGCAGCCCCTAGATCAATTAGAATATTGGGGACTATGACACCATTTATTTGCACATCTACAACTGGACTGCTAGGGTCCAGGTACTTCTACAACATTAATTCAGACAACTATCCTACTACATTGATGGTGGGGGTATCTTTCTTCTTTCTCCCAGGTTTCTTGAAGCGCTTTTCCTTGATGATCCTATTGTAAATAGGGACATCCTTAAGTTCCTAAGCAGTGGGTTTTATCGATGTGTCTTGGATGCAATAATGCTTAGAGTGGTGTATTCTTGACTTTGGTGAGTAAGTGTGTTAATCTGCGGAGGGTCAAGTGCAATTCATGAAGGTTCCAACACATGATGGTAAAATGAGTGAGCCCATTAGAAGCCTGTAATAGTACACAGCTTGAAAGAATCACACAAGCATAAAGACATCACAAGCTAGACTTCAAAATAGTTCACAAGTTAACCGTGATGTAAATAAACAACAACACACATTCAACAAGATTCATACTGATGCAAACGAAATAGTTCATAAGCATCAATGTAAGTTAAACAACATATATTGCAAATACAACAAGAATAGTCCTACTATATTCACAACATATTCGTGAAAATATGTTGACTCTGAGCTTTTATTAAAGTGAAAGTTCCAATCATAAATATACCATTGAAGAACCAATAGCCCCAATAGTGGAACATGAAGTCTACACCTAATCCTCCAAAGAAATATACTCCCTCTATGCTAAGGAGAAGCCAAGGCTCTCAACAAACTCCCAAGATCCCAATCTTAAGCTAAAATACTATCCAAAACCTTGGCTCCCAAAAGCCCTTTACATGAGTTATGAGGACATATTTATAACAAAATGGGTGACTATTCATCTCCCTTTTGTGAGTCTCAAACTTCTCTCATGGATTTTTTACTTCTTTACAAAATTAATTTTCACATTCCACAATTGACACTTGGAATTCCACTTACAAATTAACTACAAAAGAATATTACAATATACTCATACCCATATAAGAAAAAATAGGGTAGAGTCAACTTGATCAAATTTAGATCAAGGACCTAAGTGATAGCTCAAATTTCACAGTGTTTGAAAGTGTGTCAAACTTGAGTGACCAGATAGATCTCGTCTTCCTAATTCCAGCACTGCAAATGGTTCGAAAAAACAACATTGTATGAAGATTTATCGTGATTTGAAAAGTCCAGTAAACTGCAATTTTTGACATTTGACCAGGGTTGACTAGGTTTTTGAAAAGTTAAAATTAGAATATTCCAAGGAATATTCCTAGATTATTTCTGGAATATTCCTCAGAATATTCCATGAAATATTCCTTCTGGGCCAGTCGAAGGAGGACAAGTGTTAACATTTGAATGGACGAATGGTTGTACGTATTTTTGTGTAAACCAATCGGAGGGTGACACATGGCCAGCCCTGAGGCTGCCACGTGTCCCCTTGGTGATGCATTAAAATTTTATGGAGGTCCATATGGCTTGACCCTGTGACCTCTGGTCAGAAAACCACCTACCACACCACCTACTTTGTGCATTAGATATTAAACTCTATGGACCAAGGGTTGTATTTAATTTTTAAAAGGTCGGTGTTTATGGGTTGGGGACCGCCGGCGGTCCCATTGACTGTTCTCATGTGGATGTTAAAAAAAATGTCAAATCAGACCATTGTAAAATTTGCAACCATTTCCACATTTTTTTATGTTAAGATTTGGACACATGGTCACAATTATTGTTAATGTTGTCTCTGCAGCAGTTAATGCTAACCATACAACTCAACCTGCAGCAAACCAGAGTTCTAGCCCGAAGTTCCGCTAACCTCCAACGTGACAGCAGGGTATGGGGTCATTTGCCCACCCCAACGGTCACATTTATTGCTAACGGTCTTATTGGTGGAGGTTTAGGGCCAACACGCCATTCCTGGCGGAGATGCTATTTTTGGAGTTTAACTGCAATTCCTCCACTTTTAGTGGAGTTGTTTTAGGTGAAATTGGACAAAATTTTCTTATGCTCTATCTTGAGCATTATTTGACCATTCTGATAGTGTGAATAGTCAATTTCGAATTTCTTGGAAATTCTAGACTCATTGGTGCGGGTTGAAGATCCATTAGAGGAATTTTGAGCGAGATTTTGCTTCAGAGAATTTCTAGGGGCCACTAGGGCAAGCAGGAGCCAATAATAGAATGAGGCCTAGCCAGGGAAGCTAGAGGCCTTTCTCAGGAAATAAATAGTAATTTTTGGATGTTTCAGACATTATGGATCTAATGGTGATGTTTTTAGATCCATAAGAGGAATTTTGAAGGCCAATATGCTTCAGAGAAGTTCCAAGGGCCACCAGGGCCACTAGGTGCCAATAGGAGAATGAGGCCTATCCAGAGTAGCTAATATCCATTCTCAGCAAACCAGTAGTATATTCTAACTATTTTGAGCCTTTTGAATCCAATGGAAGGATTTTCAAAAGCTTTTGAAGACTTTTTAAGGCCGATATTATTCAAAGAAGTTTTCAGTGAACCTAGAGCCAGGGGGTGCCACCAGGAGTTGGAGGCGTAACTGGAGCAACCAAAGGCCAATTTCAGTAAGTGAATAGTATATTATGATTATTTTGGAAATTATAAATCCATTGAAGGGATTTTCAGAGCCATTTGGAGACTTCTGAAGGTCAAGAAGCCACAGGGAAGTTTCAGGCAACCTAGGGCCAACAATGGATGGAGGCCTATGTTGGGGAGCCAGAGCTCATTTTGAGAAAATAATCAGTTTATTTTGGATGTATGATATGTGATGGAGAAAATATGTGAGGTTTCAGGGACATAAAAGGATTTCTTAAGAAGTTAGTGCCACAGAGAAGCTCAGGGAAGCTTAAGGGTGCTGATAGAAGAGGTCAAGTCTAAGGGAACCTAGGTATATCTTCAGAGAGATTGTAGCCATTCCAGAGGTATGATGGTATTCTAAACCCATTGAATCAGTTCAGATAACCATTGGAGTTGATTAGTTTACTTGTAAAAGAAATTTTTCCATCGTAATCCCAAAGAGCCAAGTCAGTTGACAAAGGCTCAAGGAGACGTAACTCACGATATTCAGGTGAAATCCTTTATTAAATTTGCTATTACGTGTTGATGCTTATTTTCTGCACTTTATGGTTTCTTTACATGCTTAATATCATTAAAAAAAAAAGTTTAATTCCTCACACATAAAGGTTTAAAACAATTAAAATCACATTAGCTGAATCATGAATTTAATTCCGCACAGTCAAGTATAAGCTAGATCTTAATTTTTTAAATGAGTGGGAGGTGCTTGAAAAGCATAAAATGTTATCCACCCATTTTAGATGAGGTGGTCTCATAGCACTAGGTTTCTTGCTTGAAAGAGTGCTAGGTTTCTTGCTTGACAGAGCACTAGGTTGCTTGTTTGACTTGAAAGGTGTTTAACAATGCAAAGAATTTAACTTTTTGCAAATTGACTGATGCTTACAAGTTTGAGTTTGCTAGAGGAGAATGGGAGCTACTACTAGCTAAGTCCAAAAGAAGACAAGAAGGAAGAATGCTGAAATTATTTTCCTTACCCAAAGGACCTTAAGGAAAACCTTGAAGCACAAGAGGGATTGTTTGCAAAAAGGCTGCTTGAAGAAGAGATACAAGCTCCAGAGAAGAGCTTGAATCTATAGCCATATTGTTAAGAATATTTGTCAATTTGTTTTTAAATATTTGTGAATTATTGTTGAAGTTCTTTAGTTCATTTACATAATGATGACAACTTCTTCAAGTAAGGTTTCTAAATCCTCTTTTACAAGACTCTTCGATGAAGAGATGAAGCATGACTTCTACATCCTGAAGGATAGGGTGCAAATTCTATATGAAGATGGAAGAGAAAGCACTAGACTTCATGAGAAATTGGTTTCTATAAAGAAAGAGAAAGAATAACTTCTTCAAATAATGCATGAGATGGAGATGCAGTTCCATCATGCCCAAGAGGCCTTAACCAAGAACATGCTTGAATCAGAGGTAAATCACTCAAATTTGTGTTCAAATTCCTCTTCAGATAGATGTGTAGGTTTATTTGAAAATCACACAAGAGGTATAGGGTTAAATTTGATGTTAAAAATGGGCTATGAAGGCAAGGGTCTAGGAAAACATGCACAAGGCATGATTGATCCTATTTTGGTTGAGGAAAGGCCTAAGAAATTTGGTCTAGGCTATGTTAAATCTTATGGCGAAAAATCCAAAGCCATGAAGGCATTTGAGACAACTCCAAGAAGAACTTTTGTTGCAAGTTCTAAGCCACAAACATGTCAAGTTTGTTTTCAAGTTGAATGCCATTGTTTAAAGCCTATGTTGTAGCAAGATGTTTGTAGACATGCAGCTTATGGCGAGCAAAAGAGTTCTGACAGCTATCAAGACATGATCACTGATGTTAGTCTTTAAAAGAAAGCTAGAACCTCTTAAGGTTAATCTCCTCAAGAAGGTTAAAAAGATGGACATGCAAAGAAACATTCGAGGTATAATTATTCCCATAG
The DNA here is from genome assembly GCA_034641835.2 of Pinus albicaulis. Classification (NCBI taxonomy): domain Eukaryota; kingdom Viridiplantae; phylum Streptophyta; class Pinopsida; order Pinales; family Pinaceae; genus Pinus; species Pinus albicaulis. The sequence continues at coordinate 25,426,408 of MU968382.1, read as the reverse complement.
TCAAGTTGATTATGTTTTTGTTAAGCATGGAAAATATGCATGCATGAATGGAAGAAAGAGTTGATGTTCCTATTGTGGTCTGTGTAACCATGATGTTTCGAGATGCTGGAAGAGGATGAAGGCATACAGGAAACAGTTGAAGCGAAGGTAACTTGCAAAGAAGATGTAAAAGAATTGCACACATTGCCAGAAAAAGGGAAATTTTTTTGCCCAATGTTGGACATTTCATCCAACTAAACATCCAAAGCATTTGAAGCAAGAGGATAAAAATATTGGCGAAAGTGGAACCAAATATTCCATCATTGATGTGAGAAAAAATGTTTCACATGAAGAAGATTTTCAGCAGCAAAAATCGCCATGGAAGTGGCTTGGTAAGAAGTGGTTTGACTTCTTAATCTAGTAAGACATACATCCATTTGTACATATGAAAATTTTAGTCATGTATGCATTTCTATTGGAAACTTACATTTGTTTGAGCCACCTTTGATAGATGATCAAGGACATGATGTTCAACTACCTTCAATTGAAAATTTCTCGCCAGAAATTTCTGAATGAGTTGAAGGAAGACACAGTTCTTGATAGGAGGACAAGAGCATTCAAGAAGGGAAGTGTTGACTACCTTCGAGTTTGGGCTCAAAGGCACTAAGCCAAGCAAGGAAAAGTGTAAGGAGGCTGGAAATGTGAGGGTGGTGTACTCTCATTTACTGAACATGTAATCAGTCTTTTAGGGTCCAAAATATTCCTAATGGGGAGGAGTGATCAGATTTGGATCAAGGACCTAAGTGATAGCTCAAATTTCAAAGTGTTTGAAAGTGTGTCAAACCTGAGCGACTGGATAGATCTCATCTTCATGATTTCGGCACCGTGAATGGTTCAAAAAACCGACACCATATGAAGAAGTTATCGCAATTTGAAAAGTCCAGTAAATTGCAATTTTTGACATTTGACCAGGGTTGACTGGGTTTTTGAAAAGTAAAAAATTAGAATATTCTAGGGAATATTCATGGAATATTCCTCAAAATATTCCCTAAAATATTCCTTCTAGGCCAGTCGAAGGAGGACAAGTGTCAGCATTTGAATGGACGAATGGTTGTACATATTTTTGTGTGGGCCAATCGAAGGGTGACACGTGGCCAACCCTAAGGCTGCCACGTGTCCCCTTAGTGACGCATTAAAATTTTATGGAGGTTTGGCTCAACCCCGCGACTTTTGGTTGGAAAACCACCCGCCACACCACCCATGTTGTGCATTAGATCTTAACCTCTATGGACCAAGGGTTATATTTTATGTTTAAAACATCGACGTTTATGGGTTGGGGACTGCTGATGGTCCCAACCCGCCAGCGGTCCCATGGACTGTTCACATGTGGATGTTAAAACAAATGTTAACTCTGACCATTGTAAAATCTGCAACCATTTCCGCATTTTTTTATGTTAAGAGTTGGACACATGGCCACAGTTATTGTTAATGCTATCTAGCGGTTAATGCTAACCATACAACTCAACCTGCAACAAACCAGAGTTCTAGCCCAAAGTTCCGCTAACCTCCAACATGACCAGAGGGTATGGGGTCATGTTCCCACCCCAACGGTCACATTTATTACTAATTTTCTTCTTGACAGAGGTTTAGTGCCAGCGCACCATTCCTGGTGGAGATCCTATTTTTGGAGTTTAACTGCAGTTCCTCCACTTTTAGTGGAGTTGTTTTAGGTGAAACTGGACAAAATTTGTTTATGCTCTATCTTGAGCATTATTCGACCATCCTGAGAGTGTGAATAGTCAATTTCAACTTTCTTGGACATTCCAGACTCATTGGTGATGGTTGAAGAGCAATCAGAGGACTTCTAAGTGAGATTTTTCTTCATAGAGGTTCTAGGGGCCACCAGGGCCACCAAGGGCTAGCAACAGAATGAGGCCTAGCTAGGGCAGCTAGAGGCATTTCTCAGGAAAAAAATAGCCATTTTTGGATGTTTAAGACATTATGGATCTAATGGTGAGGTTTTTAGAGCTAGAAGAGGAATTTTGAAGGCCTATATTCTTCAGAGAAGTTCCAAGGGCCACTAGACGCCAACAGGAGAATGAGGCCTATCCAGAGCAGCCAGTATCCATTCTCAGCAAAAAAATAGTATATTATGACTATTTTGAGCCTTTTGAATCAAATGGAATAATTTTTAGAAGCTTTTGAAGACTTTTGAAGGCAGAGATGCTTTATATAAGTTTTCAGTGAACCCACAGCTAGGGGGTGCCACCAGGTGTTGGAGGCGTAACCGGAGCATCCAGAGGCCAATTTCAGTAAGTGAATAGTCTATTCTAACTATTTTGGAAATTCTAAATCCATTGAAGGGAATTTTAGAGCCATTTGGAGACTTATAAAGGTCAAGAAGCCACAGAAAAATTTCGGGCAGCCTAGGGCCAATAGTGGATGGAGGCCTAGATTGGGCAGCCATAGCTCATTTTGAGAAAATAATTAGTCTATTTTGGACATCTGATATACTGGAGATAGTAGGTGAGTTTTCAGGGACAAAAAATGATTTCTTAAGGAGTTAGTGCCACAGAGAAGCTTAGGTAAGCTTAAGGGTTCCGACAGAAGAGGTCAAGTCTAAGGGAACCTAGGTCTATCTTCAGAGAGATTGCAACAATTACATGGGTATGATGGTATTCTAAACCCATTGGTTTTGTTTAGATAACCATTGGAGTTGAGTAGTTTACTTGTAAAAGAAAATTTTCCATCATAATCCCAAAGAGCCAAGTCAGTTGACAAAGGCTCAAAGAGACGTATCCCACGATATTCGGGTGAAGTCCTTTATTAAATTTGATGTTATGTGCTGATGCTTATTTGCTTCACTATATGGTTGCTGTACATGCTTAATATCAGCAAAAAAAAAAGTTTAATTCTTCACACATAAAGTTTTAAAACAATTAAAAACACATTCACCTGAATTAAGAATTCAATTCCGCATAGTCAAGTATAAGCTAGATCTTAATTTTTTTAACTGAGTGGGAGGTGATTGAAAAGAATAACAAGTTATCCACCCATTTCAGATCACAAATAGACAACCTAATAAGACAAAACACGTTAAGCTTGATTTTGGGGAAATTATAGCTCAACCACATCCACTTTTAGTTCCTCGATCATATACTTATGCCAAGATTTATATTGTGTGATGATTTCCCCAAACTGTGTGATGCGATCAGGCTGGAAGCAGACTCTAGCCTCCATTGCATCTGGGTAGACTGATTTGGAACCGGTCTGAATGTCTTTCTTCAACATGATAAACATAGTGCTGATCTGGATAGGGCCACCAATTCACTTCTTCATTTTTTTCATGTTCACCTATAGATAGTCCTTGCTGGAAATATTTCTTATTTGGTCCAATTATTCGACTACCTCTTGCCTGACTTGATTTCTGCGTTTGGATTCAGGGAGTGATCCAACTGATGCAATATTGTGCGAGTTAACCATTAAATCCATTATGTTGTACAATCATGCATATGAGGCCTAAATATTGACGATGAATGAGGCGAGATGCTTGTTGGTATGAATGATCATCCACATTTATGCTTTCTCCAACTCTTCCTGTTGCCTTGTTTTCTTTTCCAACTCGGATGGTGCCCCTTTGTGTTGCATTGACCATTCATGTATGAAAATGATGGTTTTATGGAAAAGCTTAAGAGCGTTAGCATTATCCTTACACTTCTTCTAAATTTCGTGCAAGTCTACAACTGCTTTATGCACGGTGACAAGTTCTTCATACAATCTCTAAATATTTTCTCCAAATGTTGATAACTTCTCCAAGTATGGTTGCCTGTATTTATTCCAAATAAACTTACGCGGGATATTCTTTCTAAAATTCTGCCAGGATTTTTTCAACCTCTTGCATAGAAGCTTGCAATTTATTTTCCAAATTTTTTTTCTTGGCCATCAGATACTTTACGTTTGACATTGCATCACCTGGAAAGGCCAAGTTGGCTGCGACAATGGCATTCAGATTCTTTCTGGTGTCTATCACAATCACCCTTTATATGCAACCTTTCTATTACCCTTTTTATGCACTGGGCTATACCTTTCCATTGGTATTGCCTCTAAAGTAACTTCCTTCAAATTTGTGGTTTGCCAGTGAAGTTGACTGGTTCACGGGACTTGGAGGCATTATAACAATTCTTCCATGCTTCCTCCTGAGGTTTGTATAATGTTTGGCTTCGCCATTGGAAATTAATCCTTGCATAATGGTCTTTGAAAACATTCCTTGTATCATACTGATTGAAGTCCAGATGACTAATTGTGAAATTTTCTATCTCCTTACCTTTGGTGTCTACGAATTTCAAATTATTTATTTCGTACAATCCAATCTGCATAGGAAGAGTGGGCCAAGGTGCTTTATTATTCCTATGCAGAGATGTCGATAACCCTATGGTATGGTAAAAAATTTCTTGCATGACTAAATTATCAGTGGCATACCTATGTATAATATGCAAATACTTCTATCCACCGAACACTTTGAGGAAAGTGCCATATGGTGAGGAAAGCCAATATGCTACCTCTGACACTGCTTCCATTTCCCCATGTGACATGAAAGGTGGTTATTCCTCAAATATTAACTTGTATAATGGAATGAAGAAGTGATTAGTCAGAATTTCCATTACTCTTTTGTGGCTTCACTCCGAAAGAAGCATGCAATATATGTGCACAATAGAATCTCTTGGTGCTCAAGTCCAAATCATGTCAGGAAATGAATTATGAGTGAAAATTGCATCTAGTAGATAGAAAGACATGTAAAACATAAATTTCTTTCCCTTCGAAGGATTCAAGGAATTAGCTACACAGATCTTTAGCTGTTGAGCCAATAAGTATGACCAATTAAATGGCTTTCCATCGTTCACAACCTGGTTTAGTAAGAATTCCCACCCTTCGGGGAAAATATTAGTGCTCCATCGTCCATAGATTCTGCAACATTGAACTATCAAGAGCTGATAGGCCCTCCTAAAATATTTTATCTTATAGGTGTTGGTGGGTGTTTGATAGAACTTTGTCAGCGCTTTCACCCAACTTTTGATAATTTCCTTTGTGCTCAAGCAGTTGGTGGTGGCATATAAGTAAGAATCCATGAGCAATTATGACTCTGGTAAATGGTACATGAGATGGTAATCCCGTCCTAGGAAAGAACCAAGACTTTGTCCACTGGGATTGTTCAAATTCATAGTCTTAAAATCTATATGTGAAATTACCTAGATGACAATGTCTGCAGATGGGAAATTCAGATACCTGAATGCAACTTTATATAGCCCTAACTTTTGGACATTGATATATACACGTTGGTCCTCAATATTTGCTTTGAAACTTCTTGCTAAGAAAGCTTCGTTTACTTTGTGACATGTGACATCTGAACCATTTTCTATGAACAATTGAGTATCTACGAAGAATGGTAAATTCATTGGAGTACTCTAAACTACCTCCTCGATGCTGCTTTCAGTGGTGTCCTTTGAAGCATATCTCTTTGGTGCTATGATGACAATGAATTATGAAAAGAAGTTCTCAAAAAATCTAATACCCGTAGGAGGAAAATGCACTCATGGAAAAGATGAATTAGCTTAAGAAAAATGACTCACAAAGAAAGATCCCAGAAACAACCACATGACTGAAGGGAAATATTGTGCAATTATTTAGGTGAAGGGAGAGGGGCTAGCTACTTGAACTGCACATTGTGCAGTCAGTATCCAGGGGAGAGACTTTGGTCTCGAGATTGTAGAATGCGTATTTCAATATGGGAAGGCTGAGGGAGAAACTGCGTATTGCGCAGTCTCAGTGGCCAATGGATTAGGCTTGAACCCTGGAAAAATGCAATGCGCAGTTGGTTTATCCTGGTACTGCGCATTGTGCAGTATCATAGGACAAGAATAGAGCTTGAGCCTTGGACTTGCGCAATGCCCAACTATACAAGGTAACAGTTGGAAAAAGGAAGTGCAAATATGCTCGAAAAGAGTATGGGAAACTGACAGATCCTTGTGATGGTGCAAGTTAGAGTGAAAATATAAATAAGGATAGATATATTAGTGCAAATCAATTGAAAAATATCAAAATTAAAAAGGAAAAACAAACATGCATGGAGAGTTTCCGAAACAAAGACCATGAATAGGTAAAAACAATAAAACTAATGTGACACTTGTAAAAGGTGAATGACGGATTGAACCAACACTTCAACAAGTTAATATAAGTTACTTTTCCATAAATCATGAAGATAAATATGCAAAAATTCACTCAAAAAAATAGAAATACAAAAAGCGATAGAAAAAGCGACAAAAGATGACAAAATATGACTAAAGCAAAAATCAATTGGAAAAGTTCCGAAACTCCATCGAAGGATCCTTGATCTCCTTAGGAATGTTAGAGATCCAATATTGAATTTACAAATGAGATATAGAGGCATGAATTATATAGATCTAGGCTGATTAATGTTTTTGACGTGCATGCCTAAAATCAAGGAAAAAGCAACACTTGGCGAAAGTCCAAAAATAACAACTTGTGTCATCCTTCGAGAAAATAATTAATGACTCCCTATTTTCTAGGGAAGTTTTTTTATTTTTTTATTTTTTGGGAAACTGAACGTTCACACTTCCAAGAAATATTGCGTAGTTCCAACCATTGGGAAACTTCTTGACTTAGTGAATTGCACAATTTTTGAGCTCGAGGGGGGCTTTGCATAGTTTCTCAAGTTAAGGCAGGGTTGTCTGCCTGATTTGCGTAGTTTCCAAGGTCAAGGTTGGATTTCCTATTTGGATTTCATAATTCAAATCCTCAAGACTAGTATACCTTCCAATATTTCACAATTTCTGGAGGGAAGGCCGACAATGCTGCAAATTCAAGTCAAGTGTTAGCTTGTGTATGAAAGATATAAAGCTGAGATAAAATCATCACAAGTGCAACATGAAAAGAAAAGTCTTGATCATATCATGAATACTAGATGAAAATAAGAGATAAAATCCCATGAACAGAAGGGAGGATAAAGAATCTAAGCATGGGAAAAAATTTGGAGGGTGGTTGTAGCAGCTACAACACGACGACACACTAGTATAGCTATAACTCTTTGTATGGCTCTTGTCTCATGTAAAACATGTCTAACTCTTTAAGAAGTATTATTCAATTCATTGATCACCATAGCTTCTTTACTTAGCTTGAGTTAAAGATATAGTCCCTACCATTCCCGTCATCAACGACACACTTAATAAAGCCAAATCAAAATAAGTGGTTTCGATTAGGGATGAGGAGTATATAAATATGCAAGTGAAAATGATTTTCAGAGACTTATTTTCATCTCTATTGTTGCTCTACTACCAGCAAGCCTGGACAATACCCCGATAGAGTCACTTTAGGAACACAAACATTGCTCCACTACCAGAGAGCTTAGATGGTGCCTCGGCTAAGTTGCTTGCTTCACCTCCCTGCATATGAAGCCTTTCTCTTATTTCACCCTTTATTTTATTTTTTCATTTTTTTCATTTGTTCCTAGAACTGTGCAACGACACTTATTAATTACATGGGGCAGAAGAGGAATCTCAACTTATTAAGATAAAAAGAGGTTGTCCCTTTAGAGAAGGATATTTATACACCTCTGACATACTTGTTAAAGTTTCCTCCCCTCCTTACTCTACTCGACTTAGTTGAAAAGAAAAAACCAAAAATCACAAAAGACCTATTATAATAGGTGGTACTAGTTATAGATTCAAGCGTCATAATTCCATTTTGGTTTTCTTTGAGAAATAACATATTTTCCATCAGAGTATCATTGACTAATAAATGCCATATCCATGCAAACAGAGGGAATGAACATATAACCATGTATTGATAGTAGAAAAATTTCCTCTTGAACTTCACCATGCTTGCTTCGGGAACTAAACATGGTATCATGTGGAAACTATCCTACAACCAAAAGGAAATAAAGGAGTAGGGAGGAAAGTAAAACAAACACAACACATGAAAGAAAACAAAAAACTAATCCTAATCCTAACTAACTGAGAATAGGCCAGTATTATGTGAAAGGAACCTTCCAGTGCAACCACCGACGCATAGGATGACCTATATAGGTGAGAGAATACATATCAAGAAATATATTCAGAAATAACATCAGACAAGAAATATAAATCGATACACTCCACAATATTCGAAGTTTAGAAATGCACGTAGAAAAATACATCAGGAAAGAACATGAAAAACATTTTGTGGATGCATCATGTAATTTACACACATCACAACTTGGTAACATGCAAACACATTCTTTCAAAATTATCAATTTGGAAAAAATAAAGAAATTAGATAACTTACATTTCACAACAGATCTTTCTAGGTATTAATCCTACAATTACTAAGCAATAAGATCATGCAATGAAGATGGAGGATGTGAATATTGTGAAATAGATTGATTTTCAATTTGCGCAATCAAATGATGAGGATTATTGAAAGATACAACACTATACTGATCATGATTGGAACTGGCCTCAAGACTGCGAGAACCTGACATAACCATCAGAGAGGGCTGAAGTGCCTCAACAACTTGGGGTATTTCCAAGACATCAAAAGATAAATCATAAAAAACCGATGGCTTAGAAAAATCAATCATGGAAAGAAAAAAGTCATTGTTGGATGAATCAATGAAAAGATCATGATAGTCATGATCAGAAATTCTATCATGGGAAACAAGGTCTTCCTCATGACCTGATGAATCATAGATAGGAGTTGATTGAAAACAAGAAATTTGGCCCTTTATTTCTTTAGAAACTTTAGATGTGGATTGGAGAGATCAGGAAGAGAAGATTTTTCCTCTCCATGTTCAGATGTAAAACTGACATTACACGAATCCTAAGAATGATCTAAATTAACATTGACAAAAACTGATTCTTCGAAAGATGTAATAGGTATGAAAAAATTATGGAAGATATCAGGATAATGAGGGAGAGGTGAAGAAGAAGAAAAATAAAATTTCATTGTAGATTCTTGTTCAGAAAAAAAATCCCACACATATTCACCGTAAATGATATCGCAAGTTTGTTGATCAACACTATCTCCATCCTGTATTCGATCCTCATGAACATCAAAATAAATGATTTAAATGTGTGAACCAAACAACTCACAATCACAAGGACCAAAGGAACCGATGGATAGAGAATGAGAAGATAGAACACCATCGTAAGCATCAGATTCGCAGTCCAAACATGCATCGAAATTTTGAGTATGTGGGGTGGGAGAACATGGTGGTGAATCAACAGGTGAACTCTCAAGTTCTCCCACCTCAACCTATGTAAATGGAGCTGTTTGAAGAGAAGAAGACAAAGATTCACTTAGAACAACAACTTCCTTCACCGTAGATTTAGGAGCTCCATAAACGAGGTATGTTGGGACAGTTTTGAAAGATTCATATTCTTTTGGATTCATCAAAATATGAATAAGAAAATCAAACTTCACTTTCATTAAATTCCAATCGATATCATATTCAAAAAATTTGTAACGAAAATGAGTAAATAAAACATGAAAATCGTTAAGAGATTCATCAGGTGTTTTTCTCAAATGCATGATTTTCTTGAAAACATATTTGTAATCATACCTATCAAAGGTAGTGTAAATATTCTTAACAAGATGTTTGAAAGAGTGCACTAGAGTGATTGGAAATGTGTAGCACAATTCCTTAACGCACTTTTCTAATGTGAGCACAAACAACCTTCACGTGGTATCTTGATAACGGTCAAACCACAGTCCCGTCTTACTAAAATTTTCATCAAAGCTGTATGTACAATTGAATTCACCTTTTCATGCCCAATCATATTCCCCATCCGGGAAATCTCACAACATCCCTTTATTCTATGCTGGAAATTTAAACACTTAAATCTGAGAGTGTTAATATCTCAAATCTTGGATCTTGGAGATATTAATTCCAAGCCCCTTATGTTATGCGCTCAACTCTCCTATGCTTCTAATGTTCAACCAATTCATAATCCCCATATATTTCATATGTGAACCCCTTCCGTTGGTTATTAAATCCAATGTATTCATCAGCCCTATGACCTTAACTCTTGTAACAACGATTCTATGACTTAACCGCCCGCACGGTGCTCATACCCTCAATTATAGGCTTATATCCTTGCCATGACTTTAACAAGATCCTAGGCACCATCATATACAATTAATCTTTGCCAAAGTAGACAATTGCACATACTTCGGTTGTCCCCGCGACCATAGTCGACACAACGCCGATCACCCTATATACATATACATGCATGGGCCCAGTGCTAACGGCCTTCCACATCCGACGGCAGAGAGCACGTCACCTTGCCCCGTGTGATCCGACAGATATCACTTGGCTTATATGAACAAATGATAATGCGCGATGAGAGAGGTTTCTCCCGACCGCTTGAGGCCACGTGTCAGGTAGTCAATGGAATCGCTCACAATTCTTAAATACCGCTTACCCTACGAAGGTGATGCGATCAAAACCAGAAACATGCCTTTACTGTTCACTCCTGCAAGGTTCCACGTCCTTCCGTGATCCAGTTCTCGCCTTCAAGGTTCCGCTCAGCTTTCACTCAAGGCTCCATCAGGCACAATTCCATTACTCTACGCCATCTCCCAACATTATGACAGAGTTAAAGTGACTCTATGGCTCCACCATGATTCTCCAACCACCGACTTCACCTTCTTACAAAATAAATGCGTATCAGTCTGTCTACGGGAAGCGTAGGCTTAAGGGTTCTGGGAATACATTCCCACACAGGATTTAATAGCCCTCACACGGACCTTTCTTGCTCACTCCAAGGTCGAGTCATTGTGATATTAATTCCAACATATTCGATTGCTTCTGGTTCGACCACTGGTATTCATCCTCGTTACAATTACTCAACAACACCGAATTCTTCCTTGTATGCAGGGCATTTCCATGACCCTTCACACACAGTTTCTTAAGGGCGAGAGGGATAGGTTACAGTCCCCCTTTACACAAACTACGAGCACTTGCTATTAAACACAGAAATATAGACCTCGCATAGAATTACTAATCCAACCAAGAATGAAGAATCCATACTAACTCTCAGAATTCAACTGTTCCCCATGTAATTCGAACAAGAAGATATGAAGTCACACATGGAACTTATAAACAATTCTCCATAAACAGATATATATATACATACAGATGATCAATCTCAAAAGAAATCACTTACAATTTCATGGCAAGCCCGATATTTAGTTTAGTGGCCATTATCCTCCTACTCTGTTGTTGAAGAAGTTCTTTTTTTCTAACTCTACAGGCATTTACATTTATATAGACACAAATGAGTCGATTCGACTTCTTGACATAACCTTTTGAAATTCTCTAGTTCCTAATTCTAGACTTCAAATTGAAATTACTGAAACTGATCCTAAATCTACTCATACCTTTGGCTATCTCTTCATATTCCTATCTTAGCCAATTTCTCATGTTCTCAAATGACTTGAGAACAATTACAATTCCCTACCAAATTTATTCAAAATATTAATATTTACAAGAGATAATAGAAGAACATAGGACCCCCTACGTCTACTTATGTACATAGTAACTTTTGAGCCTAATGCCCCTGCATCAAACTCCCAAGCTTCAAACTGTTCATGATCTCCTGATCATGTGTCTTTGATCTCTGCCGCCAGGATCCCAAACTTTGTTTTGGTGCTGTCCGGCAGCTGCATCATATTTCAACTAATCTTCTCCAGGATTCCAGACTTTGTTCTGTAAATCACCTCCAGCTATACTTTCACAATTTTCCTTTGTTTCTCCTTTGCTGGAACTCTTCTGCTTTCCTATTGCTGTTTGCTGCTTTTGAGTCACTCTTACCATCAGTCTTCTGATGTATTCAATCTCCATGTCCATCTTATCCTCTAGCTGGAAACTATCTGGCCCTCTGCTACTGCTTTCAACCTCTGTCGCTGCCAATATTGCTGCTCTTGCTGTCTCACATGCTATTAACATGTTTACTACTCCCGTAGGTGTCATCCTCCATGTTGCGTCTGCTGCCACCATGGGTATTGCTGATGCCAAGGTTGCCTCTGCCCAAACATCCTGAATATCCTTTAGGATATCTCCCTCTGCAACATTCTTCTTTTGTTCACCATCTGAAAATTCATTCTCAGAAAACAATTCACCATTTAATTTCCTACCAACAGTGACATACTCCTCTAGTATACTAGTAAATAGAGTATGATTCTGCAAGCTAGTATCTGCTCCTCTCTTCTTCACAGCTTCAGGCATCCTTGCTCCAGGGTCTGCAATCCCTTTCTCTTCTTCAAATGCTCCCAGCAAACAACTCAACCTTCTCTTCTGTGTTTGTTGCACATCTTCAATATGCTGTAATTTAAACTCAACATTTTATTCTTCTTTGTGGGCAATCTTCAGCAATTGCCTCTCATCTCCTTGGTTGAATTCAGCAATCAAATCAAGTTCTCTAGCCACTGTATCTTCATCTTCTGTCAGTATGGAATGCTAATTCTTCCTCACTTCAACAGCTTTTAAAATCTTCTCATCAGCCTGCTCTTGGCCCATCAGTCTAGCCAGTTCTTCTTTGTCAATGATAGTGACAGATCCCTACATATGAGACATGGTTGTCTCATCCTCCTTCAACAACAATTTTTCCACTCCCAAGCAAATTTCAAAGGATGAATTGTCTTCTGCATCACCTGTACACATAAAAAAACTGTCAGTGTTAAAACCATGAGACCTAATGGTCTCAATTTATGACCTAGTCACCAATTCTTTTCCCGACAATTCTAAGTCTGGTTCAAGGCTCATAAGTTCCTCATCATCTTTCTCTTCAGCTGTCAGAGTCATCTCCACTGCTCCAATCACCATGTCCAAATGATGATCCCTCACTATGTTTTCAGCCAACACAGGTTCCTTCTTATTCAATTCTTTGACAACTTCCAACTACTGTTCTTCCTCTTTCTCTACATTTTTAACACATGAATCATCAACAGTAAAATTCCAAGGTCATAACACATTTTCCTCCCTTGACAACACATCAGTGTGTTGTTCTGAACTTCTTCTTAAATCTTCTGTCAGCACCTCAACATGCTGATCTGCATCTTTCATGAGACCGTCAGTTGGTCTCCTCCTCCTTTCAACATCGGGTCCATGGTTGCTCTTATGTTGTGATTCGTCAAAATGAACTCCTTCATTTTGCTGAATCATTTTCTTCTTATCCTATGGTCTTCGATTGTCATGCATGACAATTTTTCTGCCTTGCTTCTCCAGCAATTTATCCAGTATGTAGATCCTCTGCCTCTCCAATTCTCTTCCCTGGAAGTCCAACCTCCTATACAAGTCAACAACTTCAATAGGAGTAGATTTTGGGAACCTTACACAACCTTTTATGCCTCTACTAGTTCTTGACCAATCCTCTGCTGGTCCTTCTCTCTCTGCCTCAACATTCTGCTAAATATCTTCACTTGATTCTCCTCTCTTCATCTCTTCTTGAGATCTCACTATCTCAGCATTGGTCGGAACAGATTTCAGATTCAATGTCTTCTTCTCATCAACAAACTCTAAAGCTTGTCCATCTTCTAGCAGTGTACCTGCAAACATACACAACTTTTTAGTTTTCAAATCACAAGACTTTTCAGTCTTGGCTGATTTCTCAAGCACTTCTTCTTGAACATGTCTGCACATGGAATTTTCAATTTCCATCCTTGCCTCAAGAAATCTGGGTTCTTCTTCTTCTGTGGAGTTTTTCATCACTTCACATTTGTCAGACTAAAAAACACAAGCCCTTACATCGTCTGGACTTGTCCAACAACTCAGGAAATCCTTAATGATCTCCTCCTTAGCAAGACAAGATTCTTGCTGCCTCAAGTATTCATCATGTCCTACAAGGTCTCTTGTAGATCTCCACTCTTCATCTTTGCGCTGTTATGTTTCACAAACAAAAATTTCTTCTTTCAACTCAGCTGCTCTGAGTTCTTTCCTCAATAAGGCAATCTTATTTCGCTTCAACCTCAACTGTAATGGTTGCCAATTTATTCTCTTTTTCATGAGCCAACCAACTCTCTGGCTTTCTTCTATCCTCAGTTTCAATCTGTTGAAATCTTCCCTAATCTCAGCAAATTCCTTCCAATACTCTTCATATGTGAGTCTCTTCCTCATGCCAACTGCTTTGGCATCTTTCGTCACTCTTATGCTGTGGCTTCTCTTAGAACCTCTGCAATCTCTGTAGTCTTTGCTATGGCTCTCAGTAGCCATTTTATTCTCTAGGAGTTCCTCACTCACAAGCTGCACTAAGCCTCTACAACAACAAGCTCTCTTGTTGCAACTCACCTCACCAATCCCTTCCTCCAGACCCGGCTTTTGGCAAGTACTAGTTCCTTCTCTGCAGGAACCTTCAGAGCACTCTCTTTTGCTCACTAGGCTTCACTCTACATTTTTCTCAAGAACACCTATTTTCTTTCTGTCATCCAACCTCTATTGGGAATCTTCCAAGTTCTGCCACACTTTTCTTCTTCACTCAGAGTCCCTTGTTGGACTCTTTTATCACTGCTCTCAAAGTTGTGATCTGCTTCTGTTGAGATGTCTTCAATTGTCTGCACTCTGAATTCTGCAAACAATCCTTCAACCAGAGTTAAACACTGCTCATTTCTCTTGAGAACAATACACTTGTCCTCTTTATCCAGCCTTCAACTGAATACCAGGCTCACTGCCTTCACTATCAAGCTTTGTCTTCAATTTTTAGCAACCATAATTCTGCAATTACAATTTCAAATCAGATTAAAGTTAATTACCTGCAAGATCATGATCTTGTCCTCCACTCACTTTGCAAATCCTGTTCACTGTGATTTTGTGTACTTTGCCTATCAGATCTTGGAATATGATCTCCCCTTTCAAATTTGTAATTACCCTTCAACAGACTTAGAACTTCAAATTTTCTTCATTCTCTCATCACGTGCACTGTATCTCTGTAGGCTGCAATCTTATCAGTTTCCACAAGTCTGGGTTCCTTGCATTCACCAAGCTTGGAATTTTCAAAAAGAGCTATTCTTGAAGCTCTGATACCACTTGATAACGGTCAAACCACAGTCCCATCTTACTAAACTTTTCATCAAAGCTGTATGTACAATTGCATTCACCTTTTCATGCCCAATCATCTTCCCCATCTGGGCAATCTCACAACATCCCTTTATTCTACGCTGGCAATTTAAACACTTAAATATGAGAGTGTCAATATCTCAAATCTCGGAGATTGGAGATATTAATTCCAAGCCCCTTATGTTATGCGCTCAACTCTCCTGTGCCTCTAATGTTCAACCAATTCATAATCCCCATATATTTCATATGTGAACCCCTTCCGTTGGTTATTAAATCCAATGTATTCATCGGCCCTATTACCTTAACTCTTGTAACAACGATTCTATGACCTAACCGCCCACACGGTGCTCATACCCTCAATTATAGGCTTATAGCCTTGCCACGACTTTAACGAGATCCTAGGTGCCATCATATACAATTAATCTTTGCCAAAGTAAACAATTGCACATACTTTGGTTGTCCCCACGACCATAGTCAACACAACTCCGATCACCCTATATACATATACATGCATGGGCCCAGTGCTAACGACCTTCCACATCCGACGGCGGAGAGCACGTCACCTTTCCCCGTGTGATTCGATGAATATCGCTTGGCTTATATCCACGAACGATAATGCGCAATGTGAGCGGTTTCTCCCGACCGCTTGAGGTCACGTGTCAGGCATTCAATGGAATCACTCCCAATTCTTAAATACCACTTACCCTACGAAGGCGGTACGATCAAAACCGAAAACCCGCCTTTACTGTTCACTCCTGCAAAGTTCCATGTCCTTCCGTGATCCGATTCTCGCCTTCAAGGTTCCGCTCATCTTTTGCTCAAGGCTCCGTCAGGCACAGTTCCATTACTCTGCGCCGTCTCCCAACATTACGACAGAGTTAAAGTGACTCTGTGGCTCCACCACGATTCTCCAACCACCGACTTCACCTTCTTACAAAATAAAGGCGTATCAGTCTGTCTACGGGAAGCGTAGGCTCAAGGGTTCCGGGAATACACTCCCACACAGAATTTAACAGCCCTCACGTGGACCTTTCTTGCTCACTCCAAGGTCGAGTCATTGTGATATTAATTCCAACATATTCAATTTCTTCTGGTTCGACCACTAGCATTCATCCTCGTTACAATTACTCAACAACACCGAATTCTTCCTTGTATGCAGGGCATTTCCATGACCCTTCACACACAGTTTCTCAAGGGCGAGAGGGATAGTTTACAGTCCTCCTCTACACAGACTACGAACACTTGCTATTAAACACAGAAATATAGACCTCGCACAGAATTACTAATCCAACCAAGAATGCAGAATCCATACTAACTCTTAGAATTCAACTGTTCCCCATGTAATTCGACCAAGAAGACATGAAGTCACACATGGAACTTATAAAAAATTCTCCATAAACAGATATATATATACATACAAGTGATCAATCTCAAAAGAAATCACTTACAATTTCATGGCAGGCCCGATATTCAGTTTAGTGGCCATTATCCTCCTACTCTGTTGCTGAAGAAGTTCTTTTTTTTTAACTCTACAGGCATTTACATTTATATAGAAACAAATGAGTCGATTCAACTTCTTGATAGAATCTCTTGAAATTCTCTAGTTCCTAATTCTAGACTTCAAACTGAAACTACTGAAACTGATCCTAAATCTACTCATACCTTTGGCTGTCTCTTCATATTCCTATCTTAACCAATTTCTCATGTTCTCAAATGACTTGAGAACAATTACAATTCCTTACCAAATTTATTCAAAATATTAATATTTACAAGAGATAATAGAAGAACATGGGACCCCCTATGTCTACTTATGTACATAGTAACTTTTGAGCCTAATGCCCCTGCATCACTTATGAGGTGGGATTTCTCTTCATCAAGATGGAATCTATCCGAAATTCTAAATGCTCTGGTAGCTAAGGTGGTAAGAACACCTTGCTTATGAGCAGGGAAATTATGTGAAATTGCATGTAGATATTGCTCAGTATGCATTTTCTTTCAGTATACTTGATGGGAGAAAGAACCATCAAATTTTCTTGTGATAAGAACGTCTAGAAAAGATAAGCTACCATCTACTTCATATTCCATAGTAAAATTAATGGAGTCAGACTGGCTATTAAGATGATGGAGGAAAAGGTCCAACTTCTCTTTACCATGCGACCAGATGACGCAGGTGTCATCTACAAATCCCTTCCAAAGCTTAGGTTGGAATGGAGCAGAGAGGGCCTTGGATTTAAGGTCCTCCATGAAAATATTAACCACAACAGGGGATAAGGGAGAACCCATAGCCATGCCTAATTTAATAATAACCATCATTTTTACCCTATTAGTAAATATAAATAATTTAAATTTCCCGTTAGGTAGGTTCTTAATTAATTTATTCAAACTAGTCGTTATACTATAATGGTTATTTTGATCCTCTTTGCATCTATTTAAATCATAGGCCTTTATCTGTGCTCTCATTTGGTCCTGATGATGAACCACAATAGTTGGTTAGAAATGCATCACCGATATTTTTCATATGTAATTTTTACCGAAAGATTTTTTTCACAAAAAGTTACATAGTCAAACAAATATTTTTAATAATCACCATTTTTAAATTTACAACACTTTTTTTAATGAATTTGTTTCTAAATTTATTTAATTTACTTTATATTATAATAAAAAATTTCAAATTAAAATAATTACAAAAATTATTCATAAATTTGTTTCTTAATCTCATCCAGATAATAAAAAATTCAAATTAAATTAATTAAAAACAAAAAATATTATTATAAATAAGAATGCAGAAACATTAAAAAAGAAGCTCATTAAAATTCTAATTAAAACATCTTATATGTATTCTTTATTCATTGATTCTTCAAACACGTGTTATTAGTCCCTACCTTTGGCATAGCAGGGACTCTTGCAATCGATAGACGTTGACGTAACATTAATTCTCTTTGACCGGCCACTATATTCAAGGTTTTCAAGGTTTAAATCAATGTTTTAAAGGAGCCATGCAATTAAACAAATTTTAATGCAAAGTTTCTATTTCAACCTCTTATTGCAAGAAAAAGAGCATCATTTTCCTATTCTTATAAAAGCTTTGGATACTAACTTCTAAATGTGAAATCAATGTTAGTTTGATTTTCTCTATTCTTATAATGTAATATTCCAAAATTAACATGCAGCTAATTGGAATATTGATTTATGTTTTTATCACCTAGTAGCTTAATAAATGGGTAAGGAAGCCCATGCATATTAAAAATATGAATAAAATCCCTCATAATGTGAGAGAGGATAGTCATAAGAGTTGGATTTCACACCCTTATGTGTGAACCAGATCTTTTGCATGTGGAAAAGGTCAAGTTTGACCAAGTCAAGAGCGCTGGGATAGGAGGTGGAGAACACTTTGAGAAACAACGCAGTATGAATGGGAGGAGGATTCTTTGGTGAAGGAAACCCTAATGAGTGGGACCCATGGTGAGAGGGCTTTCACTTGTTTAAAATGAGGGCAAGGTAGCCATTGTTAGGCATGTTATGTATTATTGATTTCTTGGTCTGTTGAGACTTTGTGTATTCTCCTGATGTTTAACAGAGTTGCAGTGCTGCTTAGTACAAGGATTTCCTATTTAGGAATTCATTCTCCTTTCAAGAGAGGCCTCTTGAAGGAGCTTTCACTTCATTTCTCCACATCTAGGCTTGAGGCCAAGCTACCTCCTTCAGCTAAAACATAGTTTCTGTTGAGAGCTGGGTTGTGTTGCAGGGTGTTGCAGTGGAGGGTTGACAACACCACTTCCGGGGCTTTTTTTTCAAAGGAGAAAGCTTTATTTCCTTTAGAACACCAGTGAGGAAGATTTTGGAGCTTATTGCAGATCTTGGCACTTGGCAAACACATTTCCTTTCTCCTACAGTGCAGTCCCTTCTCTAGACTACGTTATTTTTGGTGTGCAATTGCAGTAAGGGTTTATAGGATTGATTGGAGGGTGAGATCTTCAGTGATAGGATCAGCCTTTCACTTGGAAGCTCCATTTAAGGAGGTCTAAACATTCAACTTATGCATCATTTTCATCCATCTCCATCCAGTTCTTGAGTTGTAGCTGCTACCCTACAACTCTGGCATTTTGCAGTTTTGCATATTTCAGCCAATCCTTCCAAGATTGTCTTGAGATTGTCTTTGGGAGCTCAGATATTCTCTCCAATAATTGTATCAGTCATATATACGCAGATCTATGTTTTTTTTTTATTTCCTATAGAATTTCTCTATCTATGACTGTGCAGTTTTGATCCATAGACATTATGCTCTGTAGCAGCATTTCACTTTTGACATATGTATTCATGGGAGGCTTATTTTCCTTGATCATTTGATGTGTATTGCACTTATTTTCTTCTAATATGTATAATAAAATGGCTTTATGGTTTCCATACATCTTGGTATGATATTATCACTGCTACTCCATGTTTATGTTCATGTATTGTTGGATCTCCAATCTTGGGATATTATAGGATATTCCCAACCTTGTTGATTTTCCCTATTTTGTGATATTATAGTGATATCAAAGCATAATATTGGCTCAACTTGTGAAACTCAGCCAATATACTATCAAGAGAAGAGAATATGAAGAATCCATTATTTGCAGGAAAGAAGGAGGAGAGGCTTTCAAATATTCTTCCCAAATCTGTACAGAGCATTCAAGGAGATCTCAAGAAGATCAGAAGGGAGATGTGTATAGAATCTCCAAGAGGGTTTGAATCTGAATCAAACTCTAGATTTTCATATGATGAGTGTGAGAATGTAGGCACACATCATAATGCACAATGCAGTCACATGCCCATATTTTCCGTAAGACAGCTGGAAGAGGAAGGAATGACTAGGAGGGAAACTCTTAGTGATTTTTTGGAAGAGTATGAGTCTCAAACTCAGAAGTTTAGAGACCATGTAACTTTTCTAGAATTTTGCAACATCAAGGTGAAGAGAAGTAAGAATAATGATAGGGGTAGATTCCTTCTATCCACTTTTGATGGTTCACCTACTTGTTCAGCCAGAGCTTGGGTGGAAGAACTAGACACCTTTTTGTAGCAACACCAAATTTCTGAAGATGAAGCCATCAGAGTTGTAGCGATGCATCTTGGAGGTAAGGCCTATGCATGGTGGATATTTGAGTCTTTCTCTTTGGAAAATGTGAATACTTCTTCTTATGCAAGGTTTATTAATACATTGGTGGAGTGGTTTGATGGAAAAATTTCTGCAACACATGTGGAGAAGTTAAACAAACATAGACAAACAAAAAGCTTGCATGTGATGGAAAAAACTATAAATCCACTTCAAAAACCCATGGAGGAGACTGACATATTGCAAAATACCTTGTTAGAGGCAAATACTCTATCTCATATTCCTTAACAATAGGGCATGGGGATCTCTTTTTCAAAAGAGGATCCAATTCTTGGGAGGTTGCCCATAAATGTTGATGAGGAGGAGGGAAATAACGCTGTCATGTCTAGAGTTTATCTAGCACCTCATGCAGAGGAGGAGGGAGCTCTTGATCTAACAAGAGGGATTCTTGTATCATTGCAATAAATTCCCCAGGATCTCACATGTGGAGATCAAGGCACAACTCATGATTTACCTGTGCCATTGATGATAGGGTGTGAACCTATGGAGATACAAGGAAGAGATAGGGAGGATGACCAACATCATGTGATGAGGAGCACACACCCCTGTCTATTTCATGAGGTTGATGCACCTAAGAGGGAGACTGGATTACGCAGTGAGAGGAGGGACAAGTCTGTCAATTCATATATGCAGTCTACTCTTGATGATGATGTCTCATTGCATGGAGACATTGAAACAAGGAGACCACTAGATCAGCAGATGATCAGAGATGCTTCACATTTTGAGGCACCGTTCATTGATTTCAGAGGAGTGGAGACCTTGGGAGGTCATTGTACAACGCTGAGAGTCTTGGGTAGACTCAAGGAGGAGAGAGGCATTATCTCAACATCATCTTTACCCACTCTCATTTCCGATTCTGCGTTGTGGCAGAAGCAACAGGGGAAAGATAACAGCCTTCCAACTTGCATCTTTGGCATGGGAGATGTCAAAGAGGAGGATGACCATATGAAATATGTTCTTCATGAGAGATCATCAGCACTGTCACTATGGAGGATAGATCCATATTGGAACTCCCAGCTATTGGTGGAGTATTCCAAGGATCTTTTCACTTGCATGATATTGGATGACTAGTTGCATGAGAAGAGATATTTAGTTAGAGATGGGGTCATCTACTACCATGGTAGGATATTCTTATCTGGAGCTTCCAAGCTCAAGGAGAAGTTGCTACAAGCAGCTCATGGAGATTTTCTTTGCAGCCACACGTATTCTATGAGAGCAGACTACACCATCATGGAGGGGTATTTTTGGAAAGGCTTTAAGGAGGAGATATATCAGCATTTGAGGAGATGCATGGATCATGTAGAGATGGAGGAGATACATAACTCTTTGGAAGAGTTAGCACAACCACCTCTTTCCTCTTTGACAATGAGAGGAGACTCATCTATCAGCCACTCCATTTGTATGAGAAAAGTATATGGTGAGGGTATTGTTTTTTTGCATAATGATTTGTATAATGTATATATGCATCTCTTAACCATATATGTGCAGGATATTGCTCAAGGAAGGAACATTCTTCCTTCTAGACCTCATGGTCTACTTGAGGCCATGAGCATTATTGATGACCACTCCCTAGGAGGACTTGGGGAGGAGATGTATTATGGAGAACATGCTCACTTTGTACCATACATCATTCACTTTCTCCAAACATATGAGGAGAGTGGGACATCAAGAAAGTGATTGAGAAACCACACTTTTTGTCACTCTCTTTTGCAGTTGAGGGTAAAACTGTGTTGGTTACATTTGAGGGAACATTGTCCTTCTCCCTTGCTACATATGGTAGCAAGTATGGTTCTCATTATGGTTCCTTTTGTTGCTATTGTTCTTGTTTTTATTGTGAGCATGATTGGGGGAATGGCACATTGGTTGGATGTGTCCCTTGGGGGAGATATTTCCCACATTGTTTGCATTGCATGTTCTAATGGGAGCATGAGGGGTAGTATGGCCACCATAGCCAAAACTTTGTTCTTTTATGAGGTGAACCATGGGATTGATTGGATTCCATATGATGGTGACTTCCAACTCATCACATATGAGATGATTTGGGCCAGCATGTTTCGCAACGTTGGAGGAGATATCCTTGGAGGTCTAGTCTTCATCTTGCCACTTGAGGGAAATATTTTTGTAGCCCAAGATCAGCATATAATATACACTTATCCCAAGTGGAGAGGAGGACAACGTGGGGTATGCTATTTTGTCTACCAAGATCAGATTTTCAGCCCACCTACATTGCAGGAGCCAAAGGTGGAAGAGGATTTTCAGGAGTTTCCATGTTGAGAGGTAACTCATTTTGTATGGATGATTATTTGGGGATGGAGAATCCACATGGGAATGATGATTCCCAATGCATTTAAAATCCCATGCCTCAAGGGGACCTCTGGATAGCACCTTATTGCCTTCTTGAGTACTCTACTTGTCCATGATGATAGCTATTTAGCTCATTTACATGCTTGGGAGGGGCAATATGAAGATTTATTGATGAGACAACATCTCATTCTTCGGAGGAGCATATCACATGTAGATGCTACAGTAGGAGGAGGGAAAACTTCTCAGTTCTATCCCTGTAGTGGCTTGAGGACAAGCAACATTTGGGAGGGTAGGATTGTAATATTCCAAAATTAGCATGCAACTAATTGAAATATTGATTTTTGTTTTTATCACCTAGCATCTTAAGAAATGGGTAAGGAAGCCCATGCATATTAAAAATATGAATAAAATCCCTCATAATGTGAGAGGGGATAGACATAAGAGCTGGATTTCACACCCTCATGTGTGAACAAGATCTTTTGCATGTGGACAAGGTCAAGTTTGACCAAGTCAACAGCACTGGGATAGGAGGTGGAGAACAATTTGAGAAACAACATAGTATGAATGGGAGGATGTTTCTTTGGTGAAGGAAACCCTAATGAGTGGGACCCATGGTGAGAGGGATTTCACTTGTTTAAAATTAGGGCAAGGCATCCATTGTTAGGCATGTTATATGTTATTGATTTCTTGGTCTGTTCAGACTTTGTGCATTCTCCTCCTGTTTAGCAGAGTTGCAGTGCTGCTTAGCACAAGGATTTCATGTTTAGGAATTCCTTATATTTTCAAGAGAGGCCTCTTGAAGGAAGCATGCACTTCATTTCTCCACATCCAGGCTTGAGGCCAAGCTACCTCCTTCAGCTACAATGCATTTTCTGTTGAGAGATGGGTTGTGTTGCAAGGTGTTGCAGTGGAGGGTTGACATCACCACTTCCGGGGCTTGTTTTTCAAAGGAGAAAGCTTTCCTTCCTTTGGAACACCAGTGAGGAAGATTTTGGAGCTTATTATAGATCTTGGAACTTGGCCAACACATTTCTTTTCTCCTACAGTGCAGTCCCTTCTCTAGACTGTTTTATTTTCAGTGTGCAATTACAGCAAGGGTCTGCAGGATTGATTGGAGGGTGAGATATTCAGTGATAGGATTAGCATTTCACTTGGAAGATCCATTGGAGGAGATCTACACATTCATCTTATGCATCATATTCATCCATCTCCATCCATTTCTTCAGTTGCAACTGCTACCCTGCAACTTCGGCATTTTGCAGTTTTTCATATTTTAGCCAATCCTTCCAGGATTGTCTTGAGATTGTCTTTGGGAGCTTAGATCTTCTCTCCCATCATTGTATCAGCCATATATATGCAGATCTACGTTGTTTTGTATTTCCTGTAGCAGTTCTCTATCTATGACTGCACAGTTTTGATCCATAGACATCTGTTATGTAGCAGCATTTCACTGTTGACATATGTATTCATGGGAGGCTTGTTTGCCTTGATCATTTGATGTGTATTGCACTTATTTGCTGCTGATATATATAATAAAATGGCTTTATGGTTTCCATACATCTTGGTATGATATTATCACTGCTACTCCATGTTTATGTTCATGTATTGCTGGATCTCCAATCTTTGCATATTATAAGATATTCCCAACCTTGTTGATTTTCCCTATTTTGGGATATTACATATAAAAACTTTGGATACTAGCTTATAAATGTGAAATCAATGTTATTTTAATGCTAGTTTGCAGCTAGCATTAATTCCAAGTCATTTAATGTTAAAGGGAACTTGTGCACCCATACATATCCAAAGTTTTCAAACTGCCACGATTCAACAACAATCATGCCACTTGTCATTCTTCTCGCTGCTTGTCACTTATTATATGCCCACTTGTCACTTGTTCTATTCTCCTTCCCCCCTCTTTAATTTCATTCCAATGCCCTCGTGTGCCCCTTCAATCCCCCTCTTCAATCCATTACAGGGAATTTCTACCCCTCCTCTTCAATCCATCAGAGTGAATTTTGCAGAAGCCTACAATGCAATTTTGCAGAAAGAGGGGATTTTGCAGAAATATTGCAATGAAATTTTGCAGAAAAATTTAATCAACAAATGCCATTTTCATTTTCGTACAAAAATGTAGACAAGTGAACAAACAAAACGTTACAATTTTGCAGTAAGAGGGAATTTTGCAGAAACCCTGCAATGCAATTTTGCAGAAAAATTTCATTAGCAAATGCCATTTTCATTTTGGTAGAAAAATGTAGATAGGTGAACAAAAAAAAGGTTGCAATTTTGCAGAAAGAGGGAATTTTGCAGAAATCCTACAAAGCAATTTTGTAGGAAACTTTCATCAGCAAATGCCATTTTAATTTTTGTAGAAAAATAGAGACAAGTGAACAAACAAAAGGTATCAGTTTCCAATTTCCCCTCCTGGCCAACCGCTTCAATCAGGTATGATATTTTTTTTAGTGTTGTTGTAAAGGGCCTAGGAACAAAACTCAATTAACAATACATT
This sequence comes from Pinus albicaulis, assembly GCA_034641835.2. Classification (NCBI taxonomy): domain Eukaryota; kingdom Viridiplantae; phylum Streptophyta; class Pinopsida; order Pinales; family Pinaceae; genus Pinus; species Pinus albicaulis. Next base: position 25,401,361 of record MU968382.1, on the reverse strand, counting down.
ATTGATTCGTCTTTTCAATACATTATTCCATTCATCTTTTCATTTAAATGGCCCTCAAAAATAAATTAACAATACATTATTCCATTCATTTTTTCATTTGAATGGCCCTCTCATAAAGTATTCAGTTTGAAATGATCCCTAGAATATTTTCCATTCAATCATAGTAAACTCTTTGATAGGAAGGAAAGTAAAGAATATAACAAAAATACTTCAAATTGGTTATTCCTTAGAAAAAAACACACATGAATTTAACTGAACATTATTGATCTCTAGAATTGCAACACTAAACAATATCAATGTAAGCATGAAATTCTTGAAATTTGAGATGTTCCAATCTTGTAATTCTTGAATTAAATATAAAGGTATTTTTTTACTGGGCTAGTGCAACCAATAAAATTATATGCGTCGTCTACATCTAAAACTTTCAATTCAAGGGAAGGGAATGGTAAAGTAGTTGTTTTCATAATAGAGGGATTTATTTTACTACATGAGTGCATCTAATAAAATTTATGTGTGCCTTATGTATCTAAACCTCTCAATTTACAAGAATGGTAAACTAGAACAAAAATTTAGGACAAGTAATTCAAATATATTCATGATATCTGAAATTGTTTTCTCGATATAGTATGTAATCCGATATAGTATGTAACCAAGTAACTTCACCTGTAATCTTCACCTTGTTGAAAGACTGCAATCTTCACCCTTTTTCCTTTCAACAGAACCAAGACCCATGACCTTGCATGCTTCTACCATGTTGACCTCCAACTGCCCAACTCACCAAAATAAGGGAAATTATCTTCCAACTTTATCACTTCATTATCCTTCTGGTTTAGTGTTCGGCTTCTGACTGGTACAGGTTATACTCTTAAATTTATTCAGTCCAATGAATATTTGAAAGAGAAAATTATCTTGTTTCTTACCCAAAATATGGACCCTAAAGTTTAATGTACTAAAATGGTTTTAAATAAGTGAGAAAACCCCTATTTCCCTCTTTGAATGGTATCGTATCAATCACTGCAAAAAAGGTCTTCATTCCCCATGGTAGTGCTAGAAATGGTATCTACCTGTCATTCAGTCCCCACAAGATATTGGAAAGGAATTATTGAATCCAGCTACACGTCAACAATAGCCATTCATCCACAACAAGCTTGCTTATTAAAGAGAAAATGGGTGCGGTTCAAACAATTTTTTTGCATAGATCAAGCTTTTTCCAACCAAGAACCCCCTTCTTCTTAATTTGTAAGAAAACTCTTCTTCTTATTAGGAAGGATCTCAATCAACTTATTTACTATACGTAATAAAAACTCCCTCTGTGATCTTTGTCCCACCTAAGTCACCTCTAAGTGTCCTACCTTCATTAATCCTTCTTCTTCCATATAAGCCAAACCCAATCTCCTATCTATAGATTCCCAAGCTTCAACGGCCCAACAAAGATATGAAGAGAGTCAAACACAAAAGCAGATGCCCAAGCAACAGCAACCCAGCTAAGATATGGAAAAGGCAGATGCCCAAGCTAGCTCTAAGAAAAATTAGCTCGTTGCAGGCACTAGTGTCTATTGACAACTCCATATGCATAATCAAAACCAACTAATTCCAGGCAATAGTGTCTGCCAACAACTCCATTGTGTACTTGTTTCTCTAATATAATGTCTAATTTCATGTCAATTATATTTTATATTGCATGGATTTAACAACTCCATTATGTACGTGTTCTTGCTCTAATAGAAAGTCTAATTGCATGTCAAACAGATAGTATATTTCATGTATTTTTTAACTTTGATACTTGAGCACTATTTTTTGACTGCATTTTCCAATAATAGCATAAATTAATCAATTTTATTTGATTAGAAACATTAATTTAAATATCAAAAACTATGTATCTACAAATACAAATATTTTCAAATTTTACCAATGTTTACAGTCTCGCCAATCTCCTATCTACGACTTTAGTTCTTTTACTTCGTGTCACTTCTTGTTGATGTGCTCTAGATATTTATAACATTGTTTGGAGAATAGATGCCCTTTATAATGAAAATATAGATTTAATTAGATTTTCTTTCCATTTCTATTGTACATACAAGTATAGACAATACATACAAGTATAGACAATTATAGACTAGTTATATCATTTTTATCAGACCATCTCTTGTTGTAAAAATCTTCGCTAATTTATTTCTTTCATTCATTCTTCTTGTATTTATGATTTCTAAATGAATAATTAGTAAATGAGGCGACCAATTAAACTTATGGATATGACTGGTGAGTCTCCAATCTGTGGCAACTATAATTACAAAATAGGAAAGAGAACATGATGGGTCTCCAATCTGCTACAACTTTAGTTACAAAATAGGGAAGAGAACATCCAACTTATCCAGTAGATCAGGCTAAAGGTTGATTCTGCTCCGAATGATTATTTATGATTATCTCTTCTCTTGACATAGAAGTGGGTAATAGATTGCTGGTAGTAAGTTCATATTTTCTAATCATAATCTATTTCTAATTAAAAGCAAAGCACTAACTATACTATATTTACTTTAATCAAATACATTACTAAATTAATTATTTAAATATAGCAAAGCACTAATGATACTATATTTACATTAATCAAATACATTATTGAATTAATTATTTAAATATATATTTTTACATTATATATATCATTAAATTTACATAAACGATTTAGTTATTTAAATAGCTTTTTCACATTTTATATATAATTTCCAAAATTGTTATGTGTGTTTTCACTTTCTAATTATGTATTCGGAAGGTAGTCTCCATTGTTGTTTTTTCTATATAGTCTTCAGGCTTGTCATGGCAGTCTTTCGCATCCATTCATGATTTGTTGCATACGTCACATGTAAGCACTTAAATAATTCATCAATATAGTTTATTGAAGAGAAACTTGTATACTATGTTTTAATTCTTCATTGTTTGGTTTCCCCTAACAGTAGCATGTAAGCTTCAATGTCATTAATGTTGAACAACAACACAATATGAACCATCATGATACAGAAATTACCATTGCAAATGAATTGTAAACAATAGCTATTGCAGAGAGAATTCTTAAAAATGTTTCAATGGTAGGGGCTAGGTAAAGATACATTGGTGTTTTTTTTCATTCCCATCCTGATTCATGTGTTGTGTTTTTTCTTTCCAATCTGGGGTACTCTTCTATTCTATTGGAATTGCATATCTTATAGGCATATAGATAAAGAAGACCTTTTGAGATTCTCGAAGAAGAACATAGATGCTTCTTCAGAGGCCTGCTCTTAAAAAATAGGACTGCCACTACCAGAGATACTATTATCATCCTCACACCAACAACATGACAATAGCTTACAACAAAAGCATGATGGTAGCTTCCATTGTAGCCTGCAAACTCAAACCAAATTTCCTTAATTCTAGTTGTTTCTTCATTCAGACCTTCCAAAACCCATCAGTGGATTCGATTTAGAATGAAAGACCTTCCAAAAACCCATCAGTTCAGTTACTAGAAACATGTAGCGGGATTATCAAGGACACAGAGGAGGACAAGATGAGCAGGGTGAACCTGTATGTAGATAATAGGTCTATGTGGACAAGTGGAACTTGGGAGATAGGCCCAAGCGGTGGTGTTATTTTCCATGTGTGCATGCAGACAAATAGTTCTTAATGTCTTGTGCCAACACGTGAGCAGCAGAGGGGCAGACATAGTGGTTGTTTGTTTAGCAAGTCAAAAATCTCGTGTGAACTAAGATTACATTGTCATAATACAAACTCTCACATAGTTTGCACATTATTATAATATTATAAGCTATACATGTTAGATGGAGAGGTGCGAATAAGGTTGTATATATTTGATGTTTTGATTGATGATAATTTTCCCAAGTAGACAAACCCACTCTAGCCTCAAAGCTGAGAGAATAGTAATGGTTTATAAAATACATAGTAACAAGGGTTCACATATTTCCAAATTTTATACATTCAGATAAATATGTGTGGTAGTTTCAAATGAAATGTGATTGCAATCCTCTTTTGCAAAAAACTATGGTGTAGCATACAAGAAACAAACCTATAAAGAGTGAATTTTCTAAAAATTTGGACTAAACTTGTGGAAATATTAAATCCAACAGTAGTCAAGGATGCCGAAGGACACATCAGCAACAGAGAAATTTGTTGTGTGCACTCCATCGCACATTTAAGACTCTGCAAGTTCAAATTTTTGTTTATACCAGTAGGCCTTTCTCCGCAATGAAAAAATATTCTTCACGTCACGCCATCACACCATTTAAGATCTACCATCCATGCATTCATACCTACACACTCATCGCATTAAATTAATACACCAACTGTCATTGCATTTACCTGCCATTTTGATTTGATTTGAATACACCATGTCATAGTGGTGGAACCCATCTCCGCCAATGGTGCAACTGCGCGCCAATCAACGCCCTATCGCATAGAAAGGCGCTAACATGGACAACCCCGAAATGGATGCAATAAAAAGCTATAATGAAATTAAGTGTTTATCACGCATCTGGAAGCTGATGTCACACCAGCTGGAATTGGATGCGATGAATTATCAAAAAGGATTTTGTTTTAAGTTTTTGAAATCCGTGAAAAATCATTCGCACATGTCTTAAACTTTAGGACTAAGGTTTTAATGCTTTAATGTTTTAAAGTTTTAAATGTTTTAATGTTTTGTATGTCTTTATTTGCAGCAACATGCTTTGGCTTATATGTTTTGACATATGTATTAAAAACATGTAATGTTATTAATACATATATATATATATATATATATTATATATATATATATATATATATATTAAGAGTTTGGTATGATAGAAAATAGTTATGTGTAGCATCAGCAAAACAAAAAAAAGGCGCTATGTTTTTTTTTTAAAGTGCAGTGTGTGTAAAAACAATGTATGACTCTGTATTAAAAAAAATACAGAGAGTGTGAGAGCAGTGTGTTGCTGCATATGCCCGAAGGCAGTGAAACAAAAAGGAAGACTTTGTGTGTGCATTTTTTAAGGAGATAGAGAGAAAGTTTTAACATTGTGTTGTGTAGCAGCCTGTAATTTTTTTTAAGCCAGAACAATAGTTCTGTGGTAGCACTGTAAATTTTTTTAAGTTTAATGAAATAGTGTTTTTTGCATCTCTGTCCATTAATATTTGCATTGAAGTTGGGGGATTCTTATTTCCTCTGTTTTTTGGAATACTTTAAAAATTCCAACATGGTATCAGAGCTAGTCCAGGCTCTGTGAAGTTGTCAAAGAAGCTAAAGGAAGAAGTTTGTTGCAACTGTTGACCAGCAGAGTGAAGGCTCAGCAAAATCAAGGTATTTTACAAAAACAGAGTTTTGTTTTGTTGTAAAAGAGTGCAGTCCAGAGAAGTATTTTTTAAAAGACAAATTTTAATCTGTCAGAAGTGAGAAGGTTTATTTAAAAACACATTTAAGTTTAAAGGCATAGTTCATAAAGCTAGCTATGGCAGGAGCTAGCACAAGCACGAGTATAGGAAATACTCAACTCCCACAATTAAATGGGAAGAACTATGACTATTGGGAAATCACAATCAGGGCCATGTTTGACTCTCAAGATTTATGGGAGCTAGTTGAAGATGGTCTAGAAGAACCAACAGATGGAAATAAATTTAATGCCTTAACACAACCATAGAAGAATTTTCTGAAGAGTAATAGGAAGAAGGACTCAAAATCCCTCTTCTATATCTTTCAAGCAGTGCATGAAAGTGTATTTCCAAGGATTGCAGTAGCAAAGAGGTCCAAGGATGCATGGGATACTCTCCAGACATCCTACCAAGGAATGGAGAAGGTAAAGACAACAAAGCTTCAATTAATGAGAAGGGATTTTGAAGTTATTCGCATGCAAGAGTCTGATACAATAGACTCATTCTTCGTAGTGTTGATTAGGTTGGTTACCCAAATGAGATCTCATGGAGAGATAGTAGAAGAAAGAAGAATAGTGGAGAAAGTGTTGAGGATCTTACCCTCAAGGTTTGAAGTGATAGTCACAACCATTGAAGAGACAAAGGATCTATCAAACTTTACTGTTGATGAGCTTCATGCATCATTGATGGCACATGAACAAAGATTGGGTAGAACAAAAAACTCGTCTTTAGAGCATGACTTCAAGACCAAAATGTCTTTTGGAAGAGGAAAAGGTAAAGGCAGAGGAAACTACAGAGGAAAAGGAAGAGGCAGAAGCCAAAAAAGAGGAGGAAGAAACATCCCTGCAAATACTAATGGAAGGGGCAGCAATCAAAATTAGAACCAAGGCCAAGGTAGTAGCCAGCAAGGTGGAAACAATCAAGCACATGGACAAAGGTATGATAAATCCCAAGTCCAATGTCATTATTGTAAAAAGTATGGGCATTATGCCAATGAATGTAGGAAGAAACATAGTGACATGGGTAATAGACCCAGTGCAAAATTTACTAAAGAAAATATCAGTCAAGAGAAGTTTTTTTAGCATGTAATATGGCTGAAGAAATGAGTGAAGATATATGGTTTGTAGACTCAGGATGAGGCAATCATATCAATGGAAACATTTCTATGTTTTCCATGATTGATGAAAATGTAAAGTCTCAAGTAACATTGGGGACAGACAGTAAGGTTTCTGTCATGGGAAAAGGCAGAGTAGGTGTTTTGACAAAGAAGGGAGAAATAAAAACCATATTAGATGTTTATTATCTGTTTGGTATGAAGTGTAACCTTTTGAGCATTGGACAACTCATTAAAAAGGGCTACAATGTATTTTTTGAAGATGATGTATGCACCATCATGGATAAACCACCAAGCAAGCTATGCATTGCACAAGTGAAGATGACAAGGAAAAAAATGTTCTCTCTTAAGATGAGAGAAGATTTGAAGAAAGGAGCTAAAATGGCAGCAGTAACATAAGAGACATTCCAAAAAAAATCAAAAGATGAAAATTGGTTATTGCATTTGAGATTTGGACATCTCAACTTTGGAGGTCTGAATTTGATGCATAGGAAAGGAATGGTAAAGGGATTACCATTGATTGAGAAACTGGACAGTCTAGGTGAAGGCTACATCTTGGGAAAACAACACAGAGAAATATTTCCATCAGGAAATAGCATAAGAGCAAAGGCACCCTTAGAAATAGTTAATTCAGATTTGTGTGGACCAATGCAAACACCATCATTAGAAGGAAGCCACTATATGCTAACCTTCATTGATGATTTTAGAAGAAAAACATGGGTTTACTTTTTGAAATTTAATAGTGAAGTGTTTGAGAAATTCTACCACTTTAAGGCTCTTGTTGAGAATCAAGGTGGGCAGCATATTAAGGTCTTAAGGAAAGATAGAGGAGGAGAGTATTCTCAAAATATTTTTTGCGTTTTTGCAGAGAAAATGGGATACACAAGAAATTTACAGCAAGGTATATACCTCAGCAAAATGGAGTTGCTAAAGGAAAAAATAGACCATCATGGACATGGTAAGAAGTATGCTGAAGGCAAAACATTTGCCAAATGAGTATTGGGTTGAAGCTGTACATTGTGCAACATACATCTTGAATAGATGCCCAACCAAAGTTGTAATGAATAGAGTTCTGGAAAAAGCATGGAGTGGCATAAAATAGTTTGTCACCCACATGAGAGTTTTCGATTGTGTGGCTTATGCACACATTCTAGATCAGCTAAGGAAGAAGTTGGAAAGTAAGGGGGAGAAGTGCATATTTATTGGATATAGTGAAAAATCCAAGGCATACATATTGTATAACCCATCCACCAAGAAGTTTGTTATAAGCAGAGATGTGAAATTTATTGAAGAAGAAGTTGGGATGGAAGCATTGAGAAAACAATGAATGTAAAAACTTGTTTGTCTCATGATGAAGATGAGGAAGAAATGGCCGAAATACATTCCTCATTAGTAGCACCACCTTCACCAACACAAGGACAATAAGGGACACCACAAGCAAGAATGATAACACCCTTGAGAAGTGATGACAATGCTTTTCCAAGCACATCACAAGGGGCAGATTTGAGTGCTTCTACAAGCATAAGTTCAGCAAGTGAAAGAGAAACCAGATTCAGAAGTCTGAATGGAATTTATGAGCAAGAAGAATGTATGAACTCTTTATTTGCATTGTATTGTTATGTAGAAGATCCTATTCATTTTGAAGAAGCAGTAAAAGATAAGAAGTGGATAGATGTTATGGATGAAGAAATGAATGACATAAAGAAAAATAAGACATCAGAATTGGTTGATCTTCCAAAAGGAAAAGAAGTAATTGGAGTGAAATGGGTCTACAAGACCACAAGCGATGCTGAAGGTAAGATTGAAAGGCAGAAGGACAGAATTGTTGTCAAAGGCTACAAGCAGGAACAAGGAAGAGATTATGAGGAAAATTTTGCACTAGTTGCAAGAATGGAAATAGTAAGAGCGGTGTTATCCATAGTAGCACAACAAAAGTGGAAATTTTACGAAATTGATGTGAAATTAGCATTCCTAAATGGAGTATTGATGGAAGAGGTTTATGTTGAACAACATTTGGGATATGAGAAAAAATTCCAAGAGCATAAAGTATGCAAATTGAAGAAAGCTCTGTATGGGCTGAAACAAGCACCAAGAGCATGGTACAGTAGGATAGATGTCTATCTACTAGAAAATGGGTTTGAGAAATGTGAAGGAGAATCCACATTATACATCAAAGAAAAATATGGTAAGATGTTGATTGTTGTTTTATATGTTGATGATGTGATCTTTACAAGTAATGATGCTTATCTCATTGAGAATTTTAAAACAGTCATGAAGGATGAATTTGAGATGACTAATATGGGATTGATGAGATACTTCCTAGGAATAGAGGTAGAGCAATGAAAATAAAATTTTTATTTCTCAAGGAAAGTATGTTACAGAAGTTTTGGAAAGATTTAACATGCAGGATTGCAAGGCAGCAATTACTCCTATAGTGATGGGATTAAAGTTAAGAAAAGAAGACAGCAGCAAGGATTTTGATCCAAGTTTGTACAAGAGCATAGTTGGCGGCCTCATGTATTTGACTGCAACTAGGCTGGATATTATGCATGCTATGAGTTTAATTTCCATATTTATGGAAAAGCCAAAGGAGGCACATTGGCAAGCAGCAAAAAGAATTCTTAGGTATGTGAAAGGAACAAAGAGGTATGGAATTTTATACACCACTTCAGAAAATTTTGAATTAATTGGCTATACTTACAGTGATTGGGCTGGAAGTATAGATGAAAGGAAAAGCACCTCTGGATATGTTTTCCATATGGGATCAGGAGCCATTTCATGGGCTTCTAAGAAACAACCAATTGTGGCTTTATCAACAGTAGATGCAAAGTATGTGGCAGCTACAACAACAGCATGCCAAGCAGTTTGGATGAGGAGAATGATGAGGAGTTTGTGTCATGAACAGGTAAAAGTCACAACAAATTATTGTGATAATAGCTCAACAATAGAATTTTCAAAGAATTTAGTGTTTCATAAGAGAACGAAACACATTGATGCCAAGTATCACTACATCATAGAGCTAGTGAATAACGGGGAAATTGTTTTGCAACATTGCAGAACTGAAGAGAAGTTTGCTGATATATTGACAAAAATATTGGGGCAAAAAAGTTTTAATTATCTGAGAAAGTGTTTGGGTATGCGAGGGAACCCAACAGTTGAATTTAAGGGGGAGTGTTGAAATATTAAATCTAACAGCAGTCAGTGATGCTGAAGGACACAATAGCGACAAAGAAATTTGTTGTGTGCACTCCATCGCACATTTAAGGCTTTGCAAGTTCAAATTTTTGTTTATACCTGTAGGCCTTTCTCTGCAATGAAAATTTTTTCTTCACTTCATGCCATCGCACCACTTAAGATTTGCCATCCCTACATTCAAACATGCACACCTAGCACATTAAATCAATACACCAACTATCGTTGCATTTACTCGTCGTTTTGATTTTATTTGAATACACCATGTCATAGTGGTGGAACCCATCTCTTCCAACGCTACAACCGCGAGCCAATCAACACCCTATTGCAAAGAAAGGAGATGACATGGACAACCCTGAAATCGATGTGATAAAATGTTATAACACAATTATGTTTTTATCACACATCCGGAAGCTGACATCACACCAGCTAGAATTGGATGCAATGAATTATCAAAAAGGATTTTGTTTAAGTTTTTGAAATCCGCGAAAAATCATTCGCATATGTCTCAAACTTTAGGACTAAGGTTTTAATTCTTTAATGTTTTAAAGTTTTAAATGTTTTAATGTTTTGTATGTCTTTATTTGTGGCAACATACTTTGGCTTATATGTTTGTGTTTTTAATACATATATATAATTTTTAATAGTTTGGTATGATAGAAAATAGTTATATGTGCCGTGAGAAAAACAAAAAAAGGCATTGTATTTTTTTTAAAGGGCAGTGTGTGTACAAATAGTGGATGACCCTGTACTCAAAAAAAGACAGAGAGTGCGAATGCAGTGTGTTGTTGCATATGCGCAAAGGTAGTGAAACAAAAAATAAGACTGTGTGTGTGCATTTTTTAAGGAGACAGAGAGCAAGTTTTAATGTTGTGTTGTGTAGCAGCTTGTAATTTTTTTTAAGCCGGAACAACAGTTCTGTGACAGCAATGTAATTTTTTTAAGCTTAATGAAATAGTGTTTTCTGCATCTCTGTCTATTAATCTCTGTGTTGAAGTTGGGGAATTTTTATTTCCTCTGTTGTTTGGAATCTTCAGAAATTCCAACAGAAATTTCAAAGCGTGAATACATCTTAGAAATTCTGTGTCCAAGTCTTGTCCAAATTGATTACACCTTAGTTAATTGGTGATTGATTTATTTCATTGAAAATGTGATTGATTACACCTTGGTCAATCAGTAATAGATGTGCTTAATTGAAAATGTGATGGATATTTTTGAGTTTCGCTCTATATATTTATATTGCAAACTGCTATACTGATGATATAAATATGACTATAATGATGTGCTTATATTTCCTCATTTAAATACTATACAGAAATAAAATAAAATAAACTTAAAATTTATAGTAAATGTTTTTGTTCTTAATTTAATCCATCATATAAATACAACATTTTTTATTTGTTTTTATATTGTTGCAGTGACTTGGTTCTTAATTTGGATCCATTATGTAAGAAACATACATCTCATTTATTCTTTTTCACTGCACAAGTGATGTAAGTTGAACTGCAGGGTTGAACCACAAGAAAGATAAAGGTTGAATTCCTCATGTTCGTAGAAAGGTTGAATTCCTCATGCTCGTAGCCTTGGGTGTCTCGTAGATATAAAATTACGGGCCTCATCCCAATTAGGGCTAGTTTCAATCTCAATATGAAACAAGCTACCCTTCATGTCAACTTGGTCAAAATTTCCTTCGCTTATTACTTCAGTCCAAGTTATTATACAAGTTTTATTCGGCAGGTATGTCATGTGCAACATGGAATAATATACACCTTGTTACTTAAACCTGCTATAGCCCAGGCCATTGATCCAAAATACCACCAGGAGATGAAGATGATTATAGTCGAGGCCCTTGATGCGCCTAACCCTTACCCCCTACCATGATGGTATGAGCAACATGGAAAAATGAGTTGGTAAAATAAGTTGCATGCAACTTTCCAATTGTCCATGTGGAAAGAGGAATGACATATCATTCAAGAGAGAACTCGCTGTTACGTTTCCACTCTTCATCACCAAACACCGTATGCTATGACTTGGGAGTTGTGTGCATTTTTCTTATTACATATAACTTTATAAATTTGAGTGGAGTGATGGCCACTCATTGCAATGACGGTTTTGCATTCCTGTATGCTCATGGAAAAGAAAATTTCAACAAGATAATACATCACCACAAGCATGTTGGTGTAAAAAAATTCCAGCTTTTCAAATGGCATATTTTAGCTGCCTTGCTCGATTAAGAAAGGGTGGGTGATCGAAAGTTTCTTCCTATTATTTCTTTAATTAACGAGTTCCAACACTATCAGAAGAAATTAGTTTTCTTTACCGTTGTTTAAAAGGACACTCAAATGTGAACCAAGGTTTGAAATGACGATCGCAACAACAGGGAATACCACTGCATCTGCATGTAGTTCTTGTTGAAAAGAGAAATCGAATTAGCAATTTCTCATACTCACCTAATGATAATATGTTGATAAGCATTTTCAAACTTAACAAACTTTCCCTTTGTAACTAAAATCCCCCCTTTCCCCTTGTAAATAAGAGGGCAACCACAAAATATTTGTATTGACTTTACTTGAACAAAGCGATGTTCAACAAACCGAACAATTTTTTTAGTTTGAGATGCCACACCAATCGAAGAATAAGCGGGAAACTAAAAAATATTTGTATTGACTTTACTTGAACAAAGCGATGTTCAACGAAACAAACAATTTTATTAGTTTGAGATGCACACCAATCGAAGAAAATTGATGCTCAATCGAAGAAAAACAATGAAGTCATTGTAACGAGAGGGCAGACAATTAACAACTTTTATTCCATTCCAATTCATTCTCCAAGGCTACCCTTGCAAAATTTCAGGTACGTAGTACAATATTCAAAAAGGAGGAGGGGAATAATAAACTTTTCTTTCCTTGTAAATGCAATGAAAGTTCCCAGGAAGACTTCAAGTCAATGGAGACTATCACATAGCAGACGTGTTAAATTTTCTGCAAAACAACTCTTATCTATATGGTCATTATATTTGGAGAGAGTAACTCATTTTATTGCTTTCTGTTGAAATGTTATTTTCAACTCCCGTACATTCTGTCGCCTTCTAATTCTGTTTGGAAGGATCCTAACATTGGGCCACTTTCTGAAAATAGTAAACAATCTTTTTTTTTGTTTGATCAGCGCAGTCCTCTGTGTTTAAAAAAAAAGAGCTTTTTTTTTGTGTTTGGGGATAGTTTATATTTTGGGTAAAACATAGTACTTTTATTTCTATATGAAACATAGATATTTTTTTATGCGCGGGCATTTTTTTTTAAACCCCGTGGTCCCCACAGAGTACAGTGTCTTGTTGATGTTGGAAGATGTGATGCGTTCAACGCAATCGCATGTTATATTATATAACATAACAATCGCCCTCTGCCGAATGCCAAGGACCGCGGGTGGTGTGGTCCACAAGACCACACGGTAATATAATGTTTAATTGCAAGTTGAATTGCATCAGGAGCGCATTGTGTTATGGCCTGATTGAAATATGCAATGGCAGACCTGATCCATTGTATAGGCCATAGTTTATGTATTGATCTTGGGTCTGATCCTTAATCGGCATCAGATTTTTTTTTTTTGTATGGCCTGTTTGTATCATTGAAGTTCCAGACCCGATAGAGTTATAGGGTGGAATTGATAATGGTTTTTCGCGTTACAATTGGTGCTTCCGTCAGCAGGCCAAAACTGGACCTGAAGAGTTTTTATATGGTAGATTGGAAATTTCATCGCACGTACAAAGCACTGACATCAGCACAAAGTTTTGTAATGCGAAAAGGTTTTTTTGATTTGGTTTAATCATTTTTCAGGTCTGGGGGTGTATTCGTTTGGTTCATCGTGCAAATGAAATGTTTTATGATATATGTGTTTTATTATATAAACATATGTTGTATAAACTTGCGCGAAGTATAAAGTGGGCCCGACAACCTTTTAAATGGATTTATTTTAAAGTTTTTAAAATAGATTTTTTATATATATTTTGTAATGTGTTTATGTTATATGCGCGGAATATAAAAGTAAAAAGGCCCGAACGCATTTGTAACAGACAGAGTGAAATTTTTTATTTGTTATTGCACAACAGAGTGCGAAAAGAAACACAGCAGTGTTTTTTTGAAATAGTGTGAGACAGAGTGAAGTTTTTGAACTGCGTCTAAAGCAGTCTTGTGTTGTAATCCCTCTGTTGGAGGAAGAATTTGTAACAATTTATTTTTGTTATTGAATAGAAGTTTTAATAGTGTGAAACTCTGTCTCTTGTGAGTGCAAAAGTTTTAATTTCTGTGTGTTAAAGAGGAGAGCTTTATTCTCTCTGGTTTGTTCTAGAATTTTCATAAATTACAACATGGTATCAAAGCTAGTCCAGGCTCTTTGAAGGTGTCAAATAAGCTGAAGGAAGGAGTTCTTTGTTGCAGCAGTTTCTCCAGTAGATTGAAGACTCAGTCAAGAAGAATCCAACGTATTTCTCAAGTCATTTTTTTTTTGTGTTATTGTTGAAGACAGTTAGTTGTTTTAAAAACACAGTCAAGTATTTTGAAGCATAGTTAAGAGTGCAAGAATGGCTAGAGCCAGCACTAGCATGGGTATTGGAAATACCCAGCTCCCACAATTTAATGGGAAAAACTATGACTACTTGGCAATAACCATGAGAGCCCTGTTTGCTTCCCAAGACTTATGGGAAATTGTTGAGGATGGCTTTGAAGAGCCAACAGATGAAAATGAGTTTAATGATTTAACTCAGGCAGAGAAGGAACTGCTAAAGAGCAATAAGAAGAAGGATTCTAGATCCCTCTACTTTTTGTATCAAGCAGTGCATGAGAGTGTGTTTCCAAGGATAGTAGCAGCTAAGAGATCCAAGGAAGCATGGAAAAATCTTGAGACAACCTATCAAGGCATGGAGAAATTGAAGATAGAAAAACTACAGTTGTTGAGGAGAGACTTTGAGACTCTCTGCATGAAGGATTCAGATCACATTGACTCATTCTTCACTCATGTGATTGGAATGGTCAGAAAAATAAGGTCTCATGGAGAGACTCTTGAAGAAAGGAGGATTGTAGAAAAACTCTTGAGGAGTCTACTCTCAAGGTTTGATGTGATTGTCACCACCATAGAAGAGACCAAGGATCTCACAAACTTTTCAGTGGATGAGCTACATGCATCATTAATGACACATGAGAAGAGATAGGGTAGAAATGAAAACTCATCTCTGGAACATGCCTTTAAGACCCAGATGTCCTTTGGAAGAGGAAGAGGGCAAGGCAGAGGAAACAAGAGAGGAAGAGGCAGAAGCCAAAATAGAGGTGGAAGAAATAGTCCAGCAAATTGTCAAGGAAAGGGTAGCAATCCAAATCAGCAACAAGGCCAAGGCAGCAGCCAAAAAAGTGGTCAGCAACATGCTCAAGGACAAAGGTATGATAAATCCAATGTCCAATGTCACTATTGTAAAAAATATGGACATTATGAAAATGAATGTAGAAAGAAGCAGCATGATATGGGTAATAGAACAAATGCAAATTTTACTAGAGAAAATATCAGCCAAGATAAATTGTTTTTAGCTTGTAATATGGCTAAGGAAAAGAGTGAAGATTTATGGTTTCTAGACTCCAATTGTAGTAACCATATGATAGGAAACATAGCCATGTTTTCTATGTTAGATGAGTGCGTGAAGTCACAAGTCACACCAGGGACTGATAGTAAAGTTTCTATTATGGGAAAAGGAGATGTAAATGTTTTAACAAGGAAAGGTAAAAAGAAATCCATAGCAAATGTCTATTATGTTCTAGGAATGAAATGTAACCTCTTGAATATTAGATGGCTTGTTCAAAAGGGGTACAATGTTTTCTTTGAGGATGATGTTTTCACCATCATGGATAAACCACCCAGCAAACAATGTATTGCTGAAGTGAAGATGACAAGGAACAGGATGTTCCCTCGCAGAATGAGAGTAGATTTGAAAAATGAAGAAGAAGTAGAAGCAGTGACACAAGAGGCTTTCCAAAGCGAACCAAAAGATGACAATTGGTTCTGACACTTGAGATTTGGACATCTCAACTTTCGAGGTCTTAACTTGTTGAACATAAAAGGAATGGTAAGAGGTTTACCATTGATTGAGAAATCGGGCAGCCTTTGTGAAGGTTGTATCTTGGGGAAACAACATAGAGAAGGTTTTCCTTCCGGGAAAAGCATAAGGGCAAAAGCACCCTTAGATATTTTCCACTCAGATTTGTTTGGACCGATGAAAACTCCATCACTTGCTAGCAGCCATTACATGTTAACATTTATTGATTATTTTACTAGAAAAACATGGGTTTACTTTTTGAAAAACAAAAGTGAAATGTTTGAAAGATTTTGCAATTTCAAAGCACTTGTTGAGAACCAAAGTGGGCTGCATATCAAAGTCCTAAGGACTGATAGATGAGGTGAGTATATCTCTAAATATTTTCTACGTTTTTGTAGAGAAAATGGGATTCATAAGCAGTTTACAGCTAGATATACTCCGCAGCAAAATGGAGTTGTCGAAAGGAAGAATAGAACAATAATGGACATGGTAAGGAGTATGTTAAAGGCAGAGCATTGCCTAATTATTGTTGGGATGAATCTGTACATTGTGCATCGTACATCTTGAATAGATGCCCTAGAAAAGTAGTCATGAACAAAGTGCCGGAAGAGGCATGGAGTGGCACAAAGTAAGGTGTCACACACATGAAAGTTTTTGGATGTGTGACTTATGCACACATACCGGATCAACTAAGGAAGAAGTTGGAAAACAAGGGGGAGAAATGTATTTTCATTGGATACAGTGAGGAATCCAAAGCTTATAGGTTGTACAACCCATCCACCAAGAAGTTTATTGTGAGCAGAGTTTTTCAGTTCATTGAGGAGGAAGCCTGGGATGGAAGCATAGAGAAAACAGTGAATGTTAAACACTGTTTATCTCATGATGAAAATGATGATAAGTTGTCTGAAATACATCCCCAAATAGCAGCACCAACTCAAGCGTAGCAAGAGACACCCTTGAGGAGAAATGAAAGTGCTTCTCCAAGCACACCACAAGGAAGAAGTTCGAGTGCTTCTTCAAGCACTTGTACAACTAATGAAAGAGGTAAGAAGTTCAGAAATTTGAATGACATTTACGAACAAGAGGCAGTAAATTAAGGTATGAATTCTTTTTTTACTTTATATTGTCATGTTGATGACCCTATTCATTTCAAAGAAGCTGTTAAGGATAGGAAATGGATAGAAGCTATGGATGAGGAGATTAATGCCATAGAAAGAAACAAGACATGGGATTTGGTTGAACTCCCAAAAGGTAAAGATGTCGTTGGAGTTAAATGGGTCTACAAGACCAAGAGTAATGCTGAAGGAAAAATAGAGAGACACAAGGGCAGACTTGTTGTCAAAGGGTATAAGCAAAAGCAGGGGATAGACTATGAGGAAAATTTTGCACCGGTTGCTAGAATGGAAACTGTGAGAGAAGTGTTGTCCATAGCAGCACAAAACAAGTGGAAAGTTTACCAAATGGACGTGAAGTCAACATTCCTAAATGGAGTGTTAATGGAAGAGGTTTACATTGAACAACCTCTCGGCTACGAAAAGAAATGCCAAGAGCACAAAGTGTGCAAGTTGAAGAAAGCTCTTTATGGGCTAAATCAAGTGCCAAGAGCGTGGTACATTAGGATAGATTCCTATCTACTGCAAAATGGATTTGAAAAGTGTGAGGGAGAACTCACTCTCTACATCAAAGAAAAAGATGGTAAAATGTTAATTGTGGTTTTATATGTTGATGATGTTATTTTCATAGGTAATGATGATTACCTTATTGAAAATTTTAAAACAATCATGAAAGAAGAATTTGGAATGACTGACATGGGTTTGTTGAGATACTTCTTAGGAATAGAAGTAGAACAAGATGAAAATGGGATTTTTATCTCACGGGAAAAATATGTTAATGAAGTGTTGGAAAGATTTAATATGCAGGAGAGCAAAGCAGCAATCACTCCCACGGTGATGGGATTAAAACTCAGTAGAGAGGACAGCAACAAGGATTTTGATCCTAGTTTATATAAGAGCATAGTTGGAAGCCTCATGTATTTGACTGCATCTAGGCCCAACATAATGCATGTTGTTAGTTTGATTTCTAGATTCATGGAGAAGCCAAAGGATGCACATTGGCAAGCAGCGAAGAGAATTCTGAGGTATGTTAAAGGTACTAAAAGGTTTGGTATTTTATATACTGCTTCAGAATTTTCAGATTTAATAGGATACACTCACAGTGATTGAGCTGGAAGTGTAGATGATCAGAAGAGCACTTTCGGTTATGTTTTTCACATGGGTTCAGAAGCCATTTCATGGGCTTCTAAAAAACAGCCTATTGTAGTGTTGTCTACAGTAGAGGCAGAATATGTGGCAGCTACAGCAGCAGCATGTCAAGCAATCTGGATGAGGAGGATGCTAAGAAGTTTGTGCCAAGAGAAAGCAAAAGGAATAGTGATTTTTTGTGACAATAGCTCAGCTATTGCATTATCTAAGAACTATGTGTTTCACAAAAGAACGAAACACATTGACACAAAGTTTCATTACATCAGGGAATTGGTAAACAATGGAGAAATTGTTTTGGAACACTGCAGAAGTTGGGAGCAGTTTGCAGACATTCTGACCAAGCCATTGGGCCAGAAAAGTTTTGAATTTTTGAGAAAATGCCTGGGTATGACTGATAACCTAGCAGTTGAAATTAAAGGGGAGTGTTGAAATGTTATTTTCAACTCCTGTACATTCTTCCGCCTTCTAATTCTGTTTGGAAGGATCCTGACATTGGGTCACTTTCTGAAAATGGTGAACATTCTTTTTTTTGTTTGATCGGCACAGTCCTTTGCGTTTAAAAAAAACATAGCTTTTTTTTGTGTTCGGGAACAGTCTCTGTTTTGGGTAAAACAGAGTAATTTTATTTCTATATGAAACACATATTTTTTTTTATGCGTGGGCATTTTTTTTTAAACCCCGTGGTCCCCACAGAGTACAGTGTCTTGTTGATGTTCGAGGATGCGTTGTGTTCAATGCAATCGCATGTTATATTATATAACATAACAATTGCCCTCCGTCGAATGCCAAGGACCGTGGGTGGTGTGGTTCACAAGACCACGCAGCAATATAATGTTTAATTGCAAGTTGAATTGCATCAGGAGCGCATTGTGTTATGGCCCGATTGCAATATGCAATGGCAGACCTGATCCATTGTATAGGCCACAGTTTATGTCTTGATCTCGGGTCTGATCCTTAATCGGCATCGGAGTTTTTTTTTGTATGGCCCGTTTGTATCATTGAAGTTCCAGACCTAATAGAGTTATAGGGTGGAATTGATAATGATTTTTCACGTTACAATTGGCGCTTACATCAGCAGGCCAAAACCGGACTTGAAGAGTTTTTATATGGTGGATTGGAAATTTCATCGCACGCCCAAAGCGCCGACATCAGTAAAAAATTTTGTAATGCGAAAATGTTCTTATGATTTGGTTTAATCCCTTTTCAGGTCCGACGGTGTATTTGTTTGGTTTAATCGCGCAAATGAAATGTTCTATGATATATGTGTTTTGATTATATAAACATATGTTATATAAACTTGCGCTAAGTGTAAAGTGGGCCTAACAACATTTTAAATATATTTATTTTAAAGTTTTTAAAATAGATTTTTTATATATAGTTTGTAATGTGTTTATGTTATGTGCACGACATATAAAAGTAAAAAGGCCCGAACGCATTTGTGACAGACAGAGTGAAAAGTTTTATTTTGTATTGCATAGCAGAGTGCGAAAAAAAACACGACAGTGTTATTTTGAAATAATGTGAGATAGAGTGAAGTTTTTGAACTACATCTGAAGCAGTCTTGTGTTGTAATCCCTTTCTTACAAGAAGAATTTGTAACAGTTTGTTTTTCTTATTGAATAGAAGTTTTAACAGTGTGAAACTTTGTCTCCTGTGAGTGAAAAAGTTTTAATTTCTCTGTGTTAAAGAGGAGAGTTTTATTCTCTCTGGTTTGTTATGGAATTTTCATAAATTCCAACACTTTATTGGGTTGATAGAAAGTCATTGCAGGATCCCGGGAAGGAAGATTGGGGTACGAAGGCTACTAAACTTTCTGCTACTCTGTTGGTGTTTTATTGTTGAGAGAATGCAAAAATTTAGGATTGGTGGTTTATTCTTGATTCGTGGTCAGATCACGAAGTTGTTATCTTTAAATATTATCTATGAAATTGGAATTTTTAATAATTATTAGGTGAATAGTAGAAATTTAATCTCTCAAAAATATTTTAAAATATTCATAATTAATAAATTAAAGATTGAGATTTATTTTCAAAACAGTTATGATGTTTTTTTTAATTGTTTAATTTAAAAATATATCATATAAAGTGAGTTATGGTTTTTTGGCATCTGGTATTGATAATCCATGATACTCACTCATAATATTTAAAAAAACATATTTTCGAATTAAGAATCTTCAAACTAAAATAAGGTATATCTCCATGATTAAGAATATTTTTCCATGTTTTTCAAAATGTATATATCTTTAACTTATATATTATATCTTCTTATTATTTTTAATAATAATAATAATAATAATAATTTTAAAAAAATTTATATTATAATTAACTTTTGTGTTTTTTTATTTTTTATTTTAGCAATGTGAGATGTATCATGTTATAAGTGTTTTGATGTTTTTTATGAATTGATATTTATCAATGTTTATTAACTGTTATATATATATATATATATATATATATATATATATATATATATATATATATATATATATATATATATATAAACTAGATCCACTTATATTTTATCAATCTATTCTCAATATTCGCAAATAGACTTTACATAATACTATGGGCCACACTTTGGCTTATTAATAATAGATGCCCTAAAAAAATAGATCATTTCAATAATGAAATATATATATATATATATATATATATATATATATATATATATATATATATATATATATATATATGACATTTTTTTATTAAATTTTAAAAAAAAAAAGTTCATAACTTTGAAATGAATCTCAACCCTTTATGACTAACTACTACTAAGGTCAAATCTCTATCATCCAATAATTAGTTATTGACAATTAAATTAAAAATTTTGGAATTCTATTCCAAAACATATGTGATTGTAATTAAAATTATTACTACGTTTAATAAATTTAGTTATGTTATTTGGTTGTGCCAATAAGCACTTTGTATGGAAGAGATGTAATTTGAACATAAATGTTTGACTCAAACAAATTAGATAAAAATAAAATAAATTTATTCAAAATTAAAGTAAAATAAAATAATTATAACAAACTAATGCTTACAATTATTGTTCCTATCGAAATTCAAATCAATTTGAGGTCATAGAGTCAATTTTACCATTGGCAGTTTTTGGGGCTAGGTTTTCATAATCCATGATTTTACTAATCGTGTGTGTGTATAAAACCAACGTAGATTCATCTTAACTTCTATCTATCAAGGGCCAAGAGAGATCAAATTCTCAATGTGTAAAACTTTTTTTGAGTGCAAAACTTGAGGAAAGGTTTGCACTTTAAGAGATTTGATCCCTCTTAGTGCTTGCTAGATTTGGAGTTTAGCTTGGGTGGTTTGGAAAAATAATCGTTACCCTCCCCGCCAAATTTCAAGTCTTATATGTTGTTATGCTTAATGCTTTAAAATAGAGTTACTATGTTTTTTTGTTAAGTGATTCTATATTGAGGGTTGGCCTAGTACCAACAACTCCTCTCTTTCCTTCAAATTGAGAGGGGGTTGAATTTATCCGCTTACCCAATACCTAAAATTTTGTCTATTAAAATTATCTATTAAGGACATGATGAACTATAATATCACTGTATTAACTTTGAATCTTGTGAACTTTTAAGTGAGTATACCTAACAACATACACTATTTATCCGACTTAGAAAAAAAAATTGATTTATTTCCTTAATATATATAGTCTTTATTAAAATAATTTCAATAATTATATATTTCATATCTCTAAATTATTTTAATTAATCGAGTTTCAATAATTATACATTACATATCTTTAAATTGTTTTAATTAATCAAATAAAAATAATTTGAAATGCTGAATCTAATCAATTATATTATGATATATTATTATTATAAAGGATCATAAATACGCTATCATAAGAAAATCATTTTGATGACAATGTAGCATGTCGAGTACTATTATCAATTATTATTGTTAGAATGTGACTGTAATTATAACGTTTTAATATGCTTAACTAGATGTTTTATTGTTTATTGTGAAAAATATGGTTAGAAAATCATTGTGATAACATTGTAGCATGTCGAGTACTACTATCAATGGTTAGAATGGGACTGTAACTATTATGTTGTAAGATGCAAAACAATATGGTTTATTGTTAAAAATATGGTTAAAAGATTAAAGAAGCAAGTTTAATAGTGACATGAGCGATTAACAATATTCATTTAAGGAATTTCACTTAAAAATAGAGGATTAATTAATAAATTTCGCATATAAATGGGAGACCATAATACTCTTGGACTAAATAATTTTTATTTGTCTTTATGTGTTTCTTCATGATTGTTTAATTATTGAGACTATGGGTTACTATTGGGTATTGTTCTAGTCTTTACAACGAGTTTATTCCTAGCTTTTAGGGCATTGTTGAGGCTTATTTGAATGTGAGAAATTATGTTTAATTATATAGTTTTGTGTTTTGATATTTGTTTGCTATATTATTTCAATTGAGTGATCGTGTTTTTAAGAAAATTTGTCTATTTCGATAAATAACTTTTTGTATTAATATTTATAAGATTATTTGATTAATGTAGTTTTTGAAGACATTTGTTGTGTGTGCAATAGTATCTATTCTTTCATCTTAACATGGTATTAGAGAATTTCTAAGTCTGTCTCTCTCAAGGGAAGGTCCATGGACATGAGAATAATAGAGTAATGTGTTTTTTTGGTTAATATTAGAAACTATAGTTTGCTCATTTGTGTGAGAAAGACAAATGATGAGGTCATTTTTGTGCAATCGGTTTAGAAGTTTCGAGGTCGATAAGACCTTATGGGAAGCCATCGAGTGAAGGAACAGTAAAAGCCACACGAAGGGGCATCCTTATGTTGATTGCATATTTCGGGAATATCTAAGAATTTGATGGTCATGAGAGAGATCGATTGTTTGACCTCTCTCGCAACTATCATACTTGGGATATTCTTGAAATATGAAAGCAACATAAGTTCGACACATGAAAAACAACCTAAATAAACTGGTACAGACCATATTTTAAAATTTGTTCTTCGTTTAGTGGCATGCAAGAAATACAAATAAAGTCACATTGAAAGAGGCATTTGAGATGTGGTGCATGATGTAGTGAATGGGTAGTTGGAGGATGTTGGGATTTGTAGACCTAGCGTGGGCTACTCGTTACAACCAATTTGAAGCTAGGGCTTTATAGAGGGATATTGATAGACAATTATCATGGTCGTAGAAACAACATTAAATAACGGAATATGGATATTAATAAAAAAAGGGGTTTGGTGCTCTTAATTAAATTCTAGTTCCACGCATTTGTACATGGCAAATTCTAATGGAAACATTGCAAAATCCCGCAATCTTGAAATCCTAAAAAAATGCTAAGTCTATTAGATTTGAGTGAGATCTAAAATTATACTTTCTCTATATCAAATCCAATGAGGTCTGAATCACTCTCAAACATCTTGAATTATTTCATAGTAATATGAAAGTTGAAGTAAAATGATGAAAATGAAAGGTAAATGATAATTTAACATTACCATGAATTGCATAGTAATACCAAGGCCATAGTCTTGAATATTAGGCTTCCAACTCAAAATTTCTAGAGTTTTCTTAAAAAAATTGTATTTCAAACCTTTTTATCAACTTTTATGAAACCAACTAATTTAGTGCGACACCAACTGGTTTCATTATCAAATTTTCCATTTCCAATTTTAAACCTGGAACCAAATCAATTTAATCCCTAAACCAACCAAACCAGCCAATTTGACCAATTCCAAATTAGTTATGATAACATTGATTTTAACAAATAGCTACCACTAATCAACATATTAAAATTCCAAAATCTAATTACTTAATATTGGAGCTTCAAAATTTATTTTTTTATATATTCAAAGCATATTACTAATGGTACATATCAATACAAGGAAAACACCATGTAGTAGTTAATGTTCTAACGTTTAATGTTGCCAAAGTTCTTATTTATGAGGAAGTTGGCTAGCAACTGTGGCTCGAGGTCTTGGAGGCGTTTTCAAAAGTGTGCACTTGTTCATTAAATAACCAACTGCACATTAAATAACCGACTGCACAAAGGGTTGAATACATGCACTCCGGGTGTTTTCAAGAGTGTGCACTTGTTCAATAAATAATGAACTACACAAAATATTAAATAATTGTGATTGGGGTGTTTAAAACTGATAAGTTTGTGTTTCCATTATGCATTTAAACGCAATAATTGTGATTGGGGTGTTTAAAACTGATAAGTTTGTGTTTCCATTATGCATTTAAACACTATTGTATGTATTATTGTTTTTATTGTTTTTATTAAAAAATTGTATGAGACTCATTTATTTGTCTTACATTTAAATCACATTCTAATGAATTTAAACTTTTAATTATAAAATGTAGATTTATACTTAATTTTAAAAATAAAATGTATAATTTATAAATATATTTAATTATCAAGTTAGATATTAGTAAGTGTAAAATGTAAATTAATAAAAAAGAAGAAGAAGCATAATTCCATTTTAAAGAGAAATCTGTGAAGGTGAGTTTCAATTCCTAAGTTAGCTACTAGTAATCTAATAAAGAGAGTAAGATATTTTAAATAAATAAAAAAACCCAAAAACAAAAAAAACATAACCTAGTGAAAATGAATATCAGATCTATTATCTAAAAATTATTATAAAAAAATATATTATAATGAGAAATTTGTAAAAGTGGGTTTTATTTTTCAAAATAGCCCTAATCAATTTCATTTAAAAAGTATCACAAATATCTTTAATAAATAGAAATTTGATGTTAATATTATATGTAATTTAAATAAATTTGTTTATTAATTAAAAAATAATAAATTAGTTTAATCTTTAAAAAATAACTTAAACAAAACTAACTTCAATAATTTTTTGGTTTTTTTTTTATGAGATTGGGTAGACAAATATGTTCATCTCACTCAACTACTTTATCACTTTGCCAGAAAACTTTTTCATCGCTCTAGCAAATTACATTTTAATATTAATAATATATAGCGACAAAATATTGACTGAACTTGAATTTAACCAAGAACCTACGGCCTTATGTGATGTTCTTGGAATGCCGTGGCCGTCGCAATGGCCAAGATCTCGCAGGGCGTCGATGTGGCCAAGAAAGGCCACCCGAGCGCAGAGCGCTACGCCTGGTTTCAGGTCCTTGTCCTTCTTGCCGCCTCTGCTGCCGTTGAATTGTATTATGGCTAGAGAATATAATGCAGTGGCCTGAGATGCAATCCCGGCCTTCGCCATGACAATGCCTCGCGCCCCCTGTTTTGCAGGGAGCAGAATCGAATCTGCAGGAAGCCCCAAAAAAATTTAAAAACTTGTCAAACACAAGGGCTAGCTAAACATTGAGGTGACAGTTGTTACCAAAAATTTAAAGCCAAAAAAAAAGGAAAACACTCAGCTTACCATCCCGAGAGTATAGCAAGCCTCCACGTTTCCAGCATCTGCTTATTTCTCTATGAACCGATGAGCTCCCTGGCACCAGCCAGATGCCTTTACAGAGAACGTCGAGGTGGAGGCTTTCACTAAAACAAACTGGTGGAAACACATTGCATGGAACCTCTTGCATCTGCACAAAAAAAATCAGTAAGCCCCAGCGTTTTACATCGGATTGAACGGACAAAAGGAAAAAGCAAAGGGTATTCTACAAACGTGCAAATAAATAATCGTGTTGGCATTCATTGCCCAAAACAAATGCACATACAAATACAAAATAAACATTAAGAAGTAAGGAATACCGGAGCAATAAAATTTTAGAAAGAGAATTTAGTGTATATTATCGGTGATTGGAGTTATGTCAAATACACTATTTCCTTTTAACCAACCACGTAATGTTTTGTGTCTACAGGTTATCATTAACTAACTTAATTTCTGGAATCACAAATAAGAGTTACTTCAACAAATTCATCAACTATACATTTTATCCAAGAAATTTCATAGTAAAAGCTATTTCAAAAATCATAAAATACAAGAAACTTCCGCTTATACATTTTATCCAATAAATTTCATTGTAAAAGCTATTTCAAAAATCATGAAATACAAGAAACTTCCGCTTAACCAACAAGCATCCTCGTTAGCACAAACAAGCATCCTCATTACTAAGTCAATGCCTTGACAAAAGAGGGGAGATTTTATCAAAAAGCCATTTCAAAAATCACAAAATATAGGAAGTTCAGCCTACAAACAAATATATTTCATCAGCAAATCAATCTATAAATATATTCATTAGCAATCAATGTATGCTTATGCATTAAAAAGGAAAGAATATATTTATTAGTTGTACAAGCTATTTAAAAGTAATTACACTTTAAAGTGTCTTTATTTGAAAACAACTCTCCTCAAGTTTCACTTGTATTATTGTGTATTGTGGATTTTAATGTTAGACGATTGAAAACAACTCCTCTCAACTGTCACTTGTACTATTGTGTATCGTTGATTTTGATGTTAGACGATTGAAACAATATCTACCTTAGGATTGAATATTGTTATTAACCAGAAATAATAAAAATAAAGAAAACAGTTTTAGCTCTTCCAAACAATTGCACTATACGCATGAAATTGGAAGAAATGTTATGGGAAAATGTCTCCGCAAGTGTAGTGTAATATAGGCTAAGGGCATTGGCTCCTTAACAACATTACCTTCCGGCCACGTGTGCATATCTGACTGAGAAAGCCGACGACTTTGGGCTGCCCATTGCCACTTCATCTAGCTTTCCCTAGAACATCGCTGCAAAGGGGTGGCATTAACAGCAACCTACTCAAGTATATGTAGTAGCCCGTAAGCCAGATATACCATAAACTCATGACTTTCGCAAGGACCGAGGCATCCAACATTGGGGGCAAGTCATGACGGAGAATAGACAACCCTACCCTCCGCCGGTTTTGAACCTGTGACCTCCCAAGAGAAATCACAAGTTGTTAACCATTGAGCCCACTGAGGTTGTCTTTATATTTTTTTTAACATGGAACTAAGCAACTTCCTTGTGTATATGTAACAGCCCACAAGCCACATATACTAGTAACTCATGATACAGGGACGTATATCCCTCTAGCTTGGTCATTGAGGGGCCATAGAAAACCCTACTCAGTTGGTTTTGATCTTGTAACCTCTCAAGAGAAATCACAAGTTCTTAACCATTGAGCCCACTCAAATTGCTTTTGCATTTTGCATATTATCAAAAAAAAGCTTATCAGACTGCCCTACAAAGACTCGAACAAAGTTACTCTAGGCTTAGGGTTGGTTTTTAAAAGGGCCACGTTCGTTTTCAACTCTGAACTCGGATTCTCTGATACTCAAATTGCGGGTTGTTCAAGACACCCCTGCCAACCAGATATTCGACGGCTGTCAGGCATCTAAACACCAAAACAATTCATTAAATTCTTATGTAACAGGCTCCTGGTTTTTATTTTTTACGGTGAATTTACATTCTAACAAGATTTGCAATCAGTGTACGAAAGGCACTAAGAAATGCCCGTTTGTCAACGCTATCATGTTTGTTAGGGATATACACCACACTTCCCCACAGCAGAATAGGAATAAAAGGTAAAATTTGGTACTGGCAGAAGAGCAAGGATATAATTCTAAACCCATACTTGGTGTACCAAATGAACTGCTTCCAACCATCAGAGTGCTAATCGTATTGATGGCATTGTTGGAATGTGTTAGATATTTTTAGTTTTTTAAAATTGTAGGTTGCATGTTTTGTGGGCAGAATTTAAATTTAAGAAAGAAATTACTGCGCATTAATGTGATTCATAAGAAGAACTTATAGGTTTAAATTCATAGGACATTACAGTTTCAAATCTAAAGATGATTAGAATAAATTCAAACACTTAAATTATTTTAGTGTGTTATATATAAGGAGATCTTATTTAACTTTCCCTTTAATTACGTCTATTACATTGTATTTAAATTCATAAGATATTACAGTTTCAAATCTAAAGATGATTAGAATAAATTCAAACAGTTAAATTAGTATTTAAATTCATAAGATATTACAGTTTCAAATCTAAAGATGATTAGAATAAATTCAAACAGTTAAATTAGTTTACTGTGTTATATGTAAGGAGATCTTATTTAACTTTGCCTTTAATTACCTCTATTACAGGTAGATGCACCGCTCGTTGGGGCTCTTTTCTTCTCCTCTGGGAACGCGCGGTGCAGGTGAAATTAGCTATTAGACTACGCAATTATTTTTTGGTTTTTTAAAATTTTGTGGGAAAATTAGAATTTTGGGATAAAGTTGTTGACATTGCAATATGAAGTTATTATTTTCAGAAAAACGAAAAATAGTATATCAATTTATAGGGTCAGAATTTTAAAATTGGAAATTATAATTTTTTAACGTTTAAAATTACAGAAATGTTAGTGATTTTTTAAGATTAAAATGCTAGTGATAATCAAGGTGTTGTCTTAATTCAAATGTTCGAGACATTAAAGGTTATGGAGGAGGAATTTAATTTTTAAATTATTTATTTTAATTATTATTTTAATTTTGTTATTCAAAGAAAAATGACTAAGTGTAATTATTTCGATAGATTTTATCTTTTTATTTAAATTTAATGGTATAATTTTTAGATATAAATATTTTCTGGAATATTATGTATTTTAATATATTTTAATGAGGTGATTAGAATTTTGAAGAAACACTTTACCTATTTTAGAAAATAAAAGCTTTAGATTTTGAAAAGTGCTAAATCAATAATATGTACTCTTTTTTTCTATTTTAAAAGCTATAACTGATCATTTCTTGCTTCGACTTTGCATAGGCTATTACAAATGCAGCACAATGAGATCCAAAGTCCATTGTTGTTAAATTTTTACATTTTAGTATGCATATTTTCATAATCAATATCATGATATTGTGATGCGATATTTTTATATCAACAACTAGTCAACCCATCCATATATAAACAAATTTTGAAAGAATTGAGGTAGTGAAAAACAATAGACTACAATTTTCTCAAAGACTCGACAATGATAAACTGCATGACATTTATTACAAGCATATTACAAACATTTCATCAGTGTCACTCAAATCTGAATTCTAGCGAATCTTAATGTGTCACGCATACTTTGCTCCACTCAAACTATGCCACTGGTAACCATTTCATTTTGTTTATTCTCAGAGCTGACACAACTTGCAACCCTGTTTACAGTCAACAACATTTTAAAAGATGCAGATGAACACTTTATTTTTACCTGTCAAGTAAACTAACTCAGACATTTAAATGAAAAGATTAAATATTTTAGTGTCTAATTCTAATTTTATAAGTACATTAAAGTGCATGATATAACAAAGATAGTCAATTTGTAAATAAACTACATGCATTATATCAAATTTAAGTTTATTTTGAAATTGCAATTTTATTATATAAAATTTGACTTTATTTAAAAAATAAAAAGGTCCATATAACACATAGAAATAAAACACTCTAACCAAACTTGAAAGGTTAACACTTTGAGGAAAATAGTTTTTATTTATGAATTTATAGGTTTTTAATGTATTGTTGGATTAATAATGTTAATTTATGGGATGTGGTGTAAATTCATAATTAAATTTAATTCCATTTTCCTTTTTAGACATCTCATATAACTTTTTATACAATTTAAAATGGGCCTACCTTATTTTTTATAATTTTAGAGATAAGATTTTTTTAAGGTTTTTTTTTTCAAACCTCTCTTATCAAACTTGTGTGTTATATTTCTCGATTATCAAACTTACTTTATGTTTCTGAAGCTATGGTTGATTACAATTCATCTATTGGCCTAATTTCTACCCACGTTTTGTCAGCTTACTTTATGTTTCTGAAGCTATGCGCCCCTATCCTTCTTCATTCCATATTTGGTAGCAGCAACTGATAGATTTCAGGGGTACACTGCATGTGATGCTCAGTGTCAAGCCCCAGAGGGTCCTTAGGGCGATGACTGACGAGGAAATTTTTTGCAGCAAAAAATGATAGGTTTGTGGATGAGCCGGTGGGTTATGAGGAGATATTGACAAAGGAGGAGAAAGAACAGCTGGACCAAGCTATGAGCATGGGGAATTCAGAGGCCATCGAAGAGGAGGGGGCGATATTCTATGGCCCTGTGGATCGGGATGAATAGCATCAAAATGGTGAGTTGTCGGGTTCTGCAGGGGAAGAATATGTCAGCATAATTTCTGCCTACATTGTAATAAGTCCAATTTTCTTAATACTCAGTGAACGACAGATCTCGATTATTGTTCAAGATATTACAACTCTGGTTTTTAAGCTCCTATGGTTATCAATTGATGAAGAGATTTCTGGATTTTCCACAATGTCAGAGAACATTTGTCGACATTTTGACTCCCAACAAGGATCCATCTGCAAGACATAAATGAATGAAGAACTAAAAGAAGGAAATTAAGTCAAATTTATAGAGAAATGAAAAAATTAAAAAAAATACAAGAATTTTATTTTATTTCTAGAAAATTATTAATTTATTTAAAAATTACTTTATTTAATTTTTAATTAGATTAAAATTAATTAATTAATTACTTATATAAAGCTGATTTAAGTATTAATAAAATCTATTAAAAATATCTAATAATGATCTACGTTGATAATAATATAATAATATCATTTTTTATTTCTAGGATTTAATAAATTTATTAATAATTATTTTGTTTAATTTTTTAAAATTAATTGATAGTTATTAATAATTAATGATTACTATTTAATAATATCTAAAAATAATATACTACTATAATAATTATTAATAATAAGAAAAATGTTTTTATAATTGAATTAAATTAGCCAATAAGAATTAATAAAATCTATTAATAATATCTAATAATGATATATGTTTATAATAATTATTAATAATAATATTTATTTTTTCTAGAATTTAATAAATTTATTAATAATTATTTTATTTAATTTTTCATTAAATTTCAGATTTAAATTTATAATTCATATGTCTAATTTTTTTTAATTTAGATTAGAATTAATTAATAGTTACTCTATTTAATTGATTCAGGAATAATTAATAATTAATAATCACTACTTAATAATACCTATTACTATAATAATTATTAATAAAATGTTTTATAGTTGAATTAGTTTATATTGTAATAGCTCCTAATTAATTTTAATTTAGTTCTTTAATTGTTTAAAACAATAGATACTAATAATAATTATAGTTTATTAGTTAATTAATTTCTATTATTTGTAAATAAAAATTAATTAATTAATAGGGGTAATTATTAAAAGTAATTATTAAATTAATTAATAAATTATAATTATTATTAGTGTGTTGGTGGATTTGGTGCACGAGTGTATCAAACCACACTCCATACTTGCTTAAGAGGAGCGGTTGTTTCCTCTTAAGTTCATGGTCTCAAGCAGATAATCAAGGGAGTCAGCAAGTTAATGAACATGTCAAAACATAAAACATACTAGATAAGAAAATAGAATGCATATATAGAGAGAGAAAATAAAAACTAAACTATAACACATAACACAAAATCTTGAAATAGAGTCAAACAACTTCAATAATCCAAACAGTGGTGCTTACGTCCCCTCTTATTGAGTGCTATTAGGAATAAAGGATGAAACGTTTACCCACTTGCCAAGGGGCCCTTATAACTAGGGAGTTCTAATACCCGATGCAAGGATGTCTTTACCTTCGAGCTACCTTGTCACAAATTCTCTCTCTCTACTCCGAAGGATTGGAGTTTTTGGATGGCTAAAAACTGAATCCCCTCTATCTATGCTCTGGATCACACACTGTTGGATTGCTTGGGGTAATTTTGGCCAGCATAACAATGTGTTCTCCCTTTGTTCATCTCCTGGTGGCCTTTTATAGAAGAATTCAAACTCTCATTCCCTCTCTTGGTACATTGATGGATGGTGACCCAAGGGAGGAGGATGATTCCATTGTGTGCTCCCTTGAGGTCCTAAGGAGGCTTGGGCGACAATCCTTAGGTGGCCTCAAGTGTGGGATAAATTTCTTGGAGTTTGCCTTGTGGTCCCAGAAAGTGACTTCCGTCATTCTCAGGTCTGCACGGCTTTTTGAGGGAAAGTCACGCATTCTTCTATGGTATTGACTGCATAATTTGATTTTTCTTCTGGACCTTAGAGATTTTTTAAATTCTTCAGATTCTCTAATGTGCCTTAGCCCTGTAAATCCTTCTACCAGGCATTTAATAATGTTATCTTTGTTTGCCAGATTTTCCAATTATAATAGTTGCCCCCTAATATGTGAGTTAAAGGAAGAACTGTATAACTGAAATACATTGTAGCTTCTTTTCTGTGTACTGTGCGGACAAAGAGAGAAACCCCCGTGTACCACGTGTTGGCCACCTATAAAATTTGTTCTATCAAAAGGTGGCCAAAACATTTGTTCAGCCTCCAAGAGACAGTTTTATTGCTAAAATGTTATCTCTTGAAGCCTCTGGAAGTTCTCATGCCCATGTCTAAAGATATTCACCACTGTTTCCCTTCAAGACTCGGAAATCCTGCTGTTTTCCTAGCCAAAATACTACTGCAAAGCCATCATTTTCCCCTTCTCCCACTCAAAACTAACCTTCATTTGTTTCCCTTCCTCTCCATAAAAATGTATTTTTTCATGAGCTATCTTCTTCCATTCATGAAAATCCATTTTCTAAGGTTCAAAGACTCCTTCTTTGCCTTATCGAAACCCCTAAACCCTTAAAAAACCATTGAAAATCAATGAAAAAACCCATTTCTTGTTAAGGGTTTAAGCCCCTTTTTTCCAAGTCTCAACCACTTCCCCACCAGGTGCCCATGTTGCAAAGACCAAGCGCTAACCCCTCCTGGCACTCATTGCATCACATTTTATACATATTTGTGGGCGCGCCTTTGGCGCTTGAAACCTTATAATATTTCCATTCTCGATCCGCGTTTTCCTTTGTAAAATCCAAAAACCCACTTTTCCAAAGTTTGGTCTAAAAACCCAAGTCATATGTTAAATACATTGGGTAGATTGAAAAGCCCATGTCCAGACTTCCGATATGCGATTGGCCCTTGTCATACAAAGCCCTGGCCATATGTTTCTCCATCCGCCCAACGGCCCCGCAATCGAGCGCCGAGCCACTTTTCCTCCTCCCAAAGCAAAAATCATTGTTTTATATTTAAACTTTGGGTTTTTATGGTTTTCTAAAGGTTTTTCCACCGGTCCGAAGTGCGAGCAATCTCCACCGATGAATTCAATCTACAGATCTGATGGTGTGGAACCTATCAAACCCAGTGGACCTCTCCAGCCATGCGTCGTTTTCCCAAAACCATATGGTTTTCATCGCACCGCCTTCGAGCAGAGGGCAGTTTTCGCCCGATGGCCAGCGATTCCATACATCGTGTGACACGCGTCTTGGACACTGTTCCGGAAACCACCGTCCATCGCGCATTATCGTTCGGACAAGGATGCCCAGCGATATTGCTGTGCGCCGTCCGATCTAGGCCCACTCATCCAATGGTGATCGCTTGCCGAAGCTGTCTGATGGTTAACGAAGATGCGCACACAATAACCGGACTATCGTACATGCGGCAACGACATCTCCGCCGTCGATCTGATCTGTAGATCGACAGCCCACAATTCATCGCTCGACCTCTCCGTTTAACTTTCACACCTCCATCCTGATCGTCGATCTCTATGTGATCGACAGCTCAGATTCATCCTACTCCTCTGCCTCCTCGTTCAATCTCGACCATCGATCTCTGCACGATCGACAGCTCGAATTTAATTTTTCTTTCACCCGTTCTACGTTCTCTGCCAATCAATCTTGACCGTTAGATGATACCATCCAACGGCCTCGCTCTCTTCACACACCTTCCGATGCAGTTAACCTATAAAAGCAGGATTTTATAATATTTTTTGTATTTTACAGGGTTTTAAATCATTTTCTCACGATTTTCAAAGAAGATTCAGAGGCGGAGGGTGACGACCCTCCCGTCTTCGATTCATCTAAGGAAATCATCCACAGGGTGGAAATGCATGTTTTCTCAGTGCTTTCTCAGGCATGGATGCCTTATAAACCCTGCGCAGCCCTGCGCACTAGCAAGAAAGCCATGAATTGGCACAGTTAAAGAGTATCAGTGCCGAAGACCAAAATGAACCAGAGCAGAGGATTAATGGATTGTTTTGGGGGGATTATGGCTAAGGATGATCATTAAAAACCTAATCCCCGATTTAAAACAGAGTTTAAAACAAATCTAAAGGGTTTCACCGACAGAAACCCCCCACCGCAACAAATTGAGGCAAATTGATCCCTTTAGTTATCACGACGCCACCTGTGCCTCAAAATATTCAATCAGAAGCTAAATTTATTGATCAGGCACCTACAGCCTCACAGAAAATCAAAGGCCGTCGAACAAATAAATACTAATCAAGGGTCTTATCTCCAAATTGTCGGAAAAACTATTTTAAAGGTTAAAGAATAGTCCAGAAATAGATATTTTCAATCATTAGGCCTTAAAAGACACAAACAGCGTTATGAAGCAGAGTTATAAACGATTACATTCCGACCTTATGCCATGCCTGGTTCCCAAAGGCCAGGAATTGCATTGATTACATAATTAATAATACTTGACCCCTGGGAAATCCTCCCACCTCTTCATTCTTCTGTAAATACTTATGTAGAAGACGAGAAAATGTTCGTCTCTAGACATTTGAATGTATGTAATAGTTTCTGAAGCTACTGATGTAATGTTTGCAACTTGAAGATACATAAGCTGATATGAGAAGTTTGAAGTTATAAAGACCCACCAGGCTTGCTGATTGTAACTGGTTCGAACATCAAATAAAAGCTATTGATTTATGGGATCCTGATTTGTGTCAATGGTGATGTGTTCCTCACTGTCAATTGTTATTTTGCTTAATGTTTTCATTCTGTTCATTTTCTCTAATAAAGACCAACAAACATAGAGCTAGGATTTACTCTCAACAGTACCCTACTCTTACTGAAAGCTTTATTGTCTATTTTTTCTTCATTTGAAAGTTCTCTTTGAAGAGTACATTAATGCAGGTTGGTTTAAAGGAACTTGCCTGATCTAATTTGCTCTTTGTCACTGTTATCTGTGGTTTTTTTATTGAATATGCTGAAAGCAGGGTAGTTTAAAGGCACTTACCTGATCTTAATCTTTTCAAATGTTTTTTCTAATGTTTTCTAATTAAAATTACTTCAATGCAGGCTGGTTTAAAGGCACTAACCTGATCTCAGAATAATTTTATGTTTTTCTCATTGAATATGCTGAAAGAAGGGTAGTTTAAAGGCACTTACCTGATATTAAGCTGTTCAAATGTCTTTTAATGTTTTCTAACTGAAATTAATTCAAATCAAGCTAGTTTAAAGGTATTAACATGATCTTAGAATACTGTTATGTTTTTCTTTAAGTACATGCTGAAGCAAGATAGTTTAAAAGAACTTACTTGATCTTAGGCTGTTTTACTATATCTTCATTTGTTTGTTCTTCATTTCCTATCTGTTTCATTCCATAAAATCACCTTAAGATATCCTTTGACATAAGTGAATTTCCCCATGGATCCTGTTTGAACCTTGCTGTCCAATTAAAATCCTCCTATGACTCCATAGCCCAATGGGTTAAAATTGTCTTTGCCTTTCTATCAACCAAATCATTCCTTCACCGACAAACACCTTCACCCTTCATTTTGAAACTGCCTTCACCTTCATCATGTCCTTTCCCAACCAAAAAAAACAAAACGAAACCCAAGCTCTTCATAGCTAGCCTAATATCACAATTTTCAATTATTAAAAGATCACATCTTTTGAACCTATTCATAGAGAGATCCCTCTCTGGATTCAGGAGGGCTAGATCCTAGAATCCAAAATTTGGTTGAAATAATGTTGCTTCTGCAGTTTTAGTCTTACCAATCTGCTAAAATTATAGATTCCTAACATTTCTGGCGACTCCGCTGGGGAACTACTTCCCTTAAAAATTTCATAAAACTTGTGAGTAAAAATCATCCTTTCCAAGCATTGCCAAAGAATGGTAATCATGATAAAACTTATTTGAATCAGTGACAAACTAGGAAAACCCTATGATTCTCCTAAGACTTTATCCAACCTTGAAAAATTAGCTGGATTAGCCATAAGACTAAACTGTCTTGGTCTCATAACCATAGCTAAGTTTTGAAACAGAGTTAGGATATTCTTAAAAAGCCACGCAACTGAAAAGTAACTCAGAAAACTTGAAAATATTTCAGATTGGTATTCAATAAACATGGTGGTGGACCATAAGACCTTTTACCTCTGAAAAGAGCTAAAAACTTCCACTTGGCGACTCCACAATCCTGAACAAACCTTAACACTCCACTGGGAAGAACCCTTATCATTGTAACACCTTTAAAACTCAGTCACAAGACTGCAGGACTGAAATTTTTCCAAAACAGACTAGTTAACCTCTTAAAGATTGTCATACCTGGTTGAACTTGTCTTGTTTATTTTGGGTCTCAAAAACACAGCATAGTGGCTTCTAGAAAGATTCACACTAGAGCCTTCCCTGACCCTGATCCACCTGAGATAGTTGATAACCCAGAAAGTATCCTTAGGAAGTCTCCTAAGATAAATTTGTCAACCATTTTCAGATCACCCTTGAGAGCCAATTTTGTCCCTGAAAATATTTCAGCTCTACAATAATCTTAGGTTGACTTAGTAAATCCATTTAGAACTAGGTCTCTTGGTGATTTAGATCAGTTAGATTCTGAGTCTTCACTATCATCCCCACAAACAAGTGAACCTCTTGGTAGTAGAGAAACAACACCTCCTGATTTGCATTTTCTTCACAACTTAGGTGTCCCTCATCCAAGATCAACTCAGCAGTCTATCCCTGGTCCATCCACTTCTGCGCACCCTTCATCCACTGTTCAAACCACTCCACTTCAGCCCACTTTTCCTCTTGTAAATCCACCTCCACCTCTTGCCATGGCCGCATGGTATGCTTCCCTAGTCCTTCATGTACCACTAGTCAATCTTCCACAGGACTATCGGTCCAAAATTCCATTATATGATGCTAACAATGCTACAACTGCATAACAACATGTGGATAAGATGAATGACTACTTTGACAGAAATGAAATTGATGATGATTCTGTCAAACTTAGGTTATTTTCTCAGAGCTTAGGGGGAGAAGTGAGGAAATGGTTCAAAGGTTTAACCCCTACTATATCTCTGGATTCATAAGCTCACATCAAAACATTCTTAAACGAATGGGGGTGGTACAAAGAAAAACCCCCTCTTCCAAGTCCTTTATGTATGACTATATAAAATTTGATAGAGATGACGACTGGGGAAAGTGGGGGCAGTTTAGCTCAGACTTAGATCTTAACAGGGATAATGCAGACTTTCCCGTGAACTAAAATCCTCCACAAGCTTAGCTTGCGTAAAACAAGTTTCTGAAGGGTTTGACCTGAGATGGCCTATTGTATTTAGGAGAGAGATTTTGCAACCTCACCAAATATGTAAAAGGGTGTTCTTTTCCAGAAGTCAACCTAATGGAGAAGAGAGCAAGAACTGCAAACAAAGAGAGTATCCTTTTCAGAGAGGAAAATGTCCCTTCTACTTCCAACTCAAAGATGGAAAGAATGATGGAGGAGATGATGAGGAAAATTAGCATCCTTGAGAGAGCACAAGCAAGTCAAAACCAAACTGCTCCTCAAAACAAGAACCAGATCCAAAATCAGAATTTTAGAAGGAACCAATCTCCAAACAAACCTAGGGAAGATGATCAACAAATCACTCCTCCCTTTCATCAAAACTATATAAGTGAGGTTGAGGAAATATAGGAGATAATATAGGAAGACGATATCAACATGTTGGGAGTAGATAATGATGACTTTGAGATTCATTTTGATAAGGAACAAGGTTTTCATACCCCTTATGATGACAACAAAGATGATAATGCAAGTTATTTTCAGGACATGGAAAATGTCATCATAGAGCCTCAAAAAGAATATGACCTTAGAAGAAAAACTAGTCAACAAAATCCCAAAACCAAAACCTCTGACAAAAATTCACAAAGCAACACTACAACCAAGCCTAAAATTGTCAAACAAAAGGATAAAACAGAAGCTGTGAATAGAGATAGAGATAGAGAGAAAGGCACTCAAAATAATGAAAAACAGAGTGCAGACATTAGTAGTACTACCACTTCAGCTAGTACTCTTGTTAAGACCATTTTGTCAAAAACGAGTAGAACAAATCAACAAGCTGATGTTGCTGATAGACTGGGAGCTAGTAAGGCTGAGACTAGTTCATCAAAGAACCAGATTCTTTTTAGCCTAGAGCAGGAAATTTCAAATATCAGAATCTCTGTTCCCCTGACTGAGTTAGCTGCCCAGAATGTATATAGGACCCAAATTTTGAAGGCTTTAAATATTGAGGATAATAATGAATCAGTCAATATTAATGATGACTAGCCAGAGTTCATTTTTGGTCCTAAGATTGAAGGTATATATCAAGAGGGACCTGTACCTCCCTTTTATGTGAGTTTTAATGTTCATGACAAGATTCTGCATAATGCTATACATGACTCTGGAGCCTCACACAACCTTATTCCAAAGGTGATAATGGAAAGGCTAGGATTAGAAATAACCAAACCCTACAAGTATTTATATTATTTTGATTCAAACAGAGTAAAGTGCCTTGGCCTGATCAAAGACCTTTGTGTGACTTTGACCCAAATCCCAGCCAAGTGCATGGTGATGGATGTTGTGGTGGCT
The DNA here is from genome assembly GCA_034641835.2 of Pinus albicaulis. Classification (NCBI taxonomy): domain Eukaryota; kingdom Viridiplantae; phylum Streptophyta; class Pinopsida; order Pinales; family Pinaceae; genus Pinus; species Pinus albicaulis. Next base: position 25,362,609 of record MU968382.1, on the reverse strand, counting down.
GATGTGCCTCCTAAGTATGGCATGTTATTTTCAAGATCATGGGGTGCCAAGCTGCAAGGTACCATACAGATGGACGGGACATATGCCACTATTCCTGTTTTTAGCCAACTCAGAAGACTGTACAGAGAGTCACACATGAAATTCATGGTCAGTAGCCTAGAAAATCCTGAAAATTCTCCCATTTATTCTGTCCATACTGACCTAGATTCGTTTATTTTTTGCAATAATGAACCCACAAAACAGTCAGAGCCAGAACATAGTGACTTAGATAAACAGTTAGAGACCCCAAATCTAGAAATAAATGTAGTTCTAGATATGGAAGAAAACGAGAGAGAAACTCTGGAACTAAGTAGACTAAGTATACATTGAACAACGAAACAGTGAAACAGCAAAGCCAAGATGGAAAACAACGGACTGCCCCTCACGCTCAGCTCCATGAAAAACCTGAGAAGGTGAAACAAATACAACTAAGCACTAAGATTTCACAACAACCCTTGAGCACATTGGTTGAAGGGGACAATAACCAAGACTGGTAAACCAAAAAATAGCTTCCTCCTCATGGAGTAGAGCGTACATTTGTGATACTGCGCACTAAAACAATGTCGGGTAAGGTGTGTCTCGATTACTAAATAACATTTTCCAACAGACTTAAAAACATTTTAAATGAATCTTTAGGGAAACTCTAAATAATATGAAGGAATATTATGAATCCCTTCTCTTAGGCTTACATCTATTAAAAAATTTAGGAGCCACAAGAATTAATGTGTATGGGGATTCAGAACTAGTCATTAAGCAAGTCAATGGGGAATATAACGCAAATCATCCCTGACTTAGAGCTTATCGAAACGATGTCATGGACCTTTTAAAAAATTTTGAGGAGTCCAAATTGATTTTTGTTCCAAGAAAAAGAAATATTGCCACACACAATTTAGCTTTTGCAACTAAAACATGCTTAACGCCATTTGTAACCAAAGACTATACAACTCAAATTAAGTTTAGACCAGCGGTGCCAGATAATGAAAAATATTGGCAGGTCTTTGAGGGTGACAAACAGATAGAGGATTTTCTGCTGGGCAGGAACGAATTTGAGTCATCTGATTCGGATTCTAAATCTGATGAAAATCGCCTAAACAAAAAGTCCCCTAAAAAATAAAAACCATCTGGTCCCGTAGAAATCAACATGTTACATAAAAAACTTGACACTCATACGGAAGAATACAAGGACACGGAAAATGAAGACATTGAGGTATTATCATCAAAGGACAAGAACATACCTAGGGGGCTAGCACCGTTAGAAGACCTATTTGATTTTAACGATCTAGAAAAGAATCCCACCGTAGAATACACAGAGTCTAAGGTCGAGGAATGCAACATAGGCACTGAGGATCAGCCTAAAATGATTAAATTAGCTAGGTCCTTGCCACCAGACATGAAAAGGAAATATGTTGACTTGTTTAAAGAGTTTGTTGATGTGTTTGCCTGGAGCTATGAAGACTTGAAAGCATACGATATAGAAATCATCCAGCACAAGATTCCTTTGAAAGAAAACCAAAAACCCTTTAAGCAAAAACTGCGTAGAATTAATCCAATACAACTGCCTCTAGTAGAAAAGGAAATCAAGAAAATGTATGAGGCAGGAATCATTGGGACTATGAGGTTTTCAGACTGGGCTTCTAACCTTGTAGTCGTGAGAAAAAATATAGGAGAAATTAGATTGTGCATTGATTTCAGAAACCTTAACATAGCCTCCCTAAAAGACAATTACCCTTTACCCAAAATGGAACACATTCTACAAAAGGTAGTTGGTTCAAAGAGGTTTTCTCTGTTAGATGGTTTTTCAAGGTATAACTAGGTTTTAGTACTCCCAGAAGACCGACTCAAGACAACTTTCACCACTCCTTGGGGCACTTTCATGTATGTGAAAATGCCTTTTGGATTAATGAATGCTGGGGCCACTTTCCAAAGGGCCATGGACATTGCATTTTCAGAGGAGATAGGGAATTTCATTGTAATTTACCTTGATGACATAACAGTTTATTTCGAATGCGATGAAGAGCATCTAAAACATTTAAGAAAGGTCCTTGAAAAGTGTAGAAGGTTTGGGTTATCTTTAAATCCCAAAAAGATAGTGTTTGGCCTTCAGGAAGGTAAACTCCTTGGCCATATCATATCAGAAGAAGGGATTAAAATAGATCCAAATAGAGTTGAGGGAATACTACAAATTAGCCAACCAAGGAACATAAAATAATTGCAGTCCTTTATTGGAAAGATTAACTTCTTGAGGAGGTTTATTCCCAACTTAGCAGAGCTCCTTAGAAACATGACTAATATGCTCAAGAAAGAAGTAGGAGTGAAGTGGATTGTAGAAACCAAAAAATCCTTCGAATTGGTAAAACATGCACTCACCCGAGCACCAGTCCTAATCAGCCAAAACTTTTCAAAAGAGTTCCTTATTTTCTCCTTTGCCTTAGAGCATACTGTGGCTGTAGTCCTGCTGCAGAAAAACTCAGAGGGACAGGAACAGCCCATTGCTTTTTTCAGCAAGGCTTTAACGGATGCACCCTTGAAATATAACATAATGGAAAAACATGCCTATGCTTTGGTAAAGGCCTTAAAGGACTTCAGGGTGTATATTCTACATTCCCACATCATTGCCTATGTACCTAATATAGTGGTAAAAGACATCTTGTCACAAGACCCAGATGGAAAGAGAGGTAAATGGATTGCTGCTATATTAGAGTATGATTTGGAAATCAGACCAATCAAACTTATTAAAGTTCAGGGCTTAGCTCAACTAATGGCTGAATCTAATCTACAAGCCCTTGACATTAACATGGTAGGTGCCTTGGATGAACAGGAAGAATTACCTTCTCCCACTGTCGAAAAGCAGTTTCAAAACTCACCTTGGTACACTGATATCTTGTATGTGCTTGCAAATCTTAATGCTCCTCCTGATTTATCAAAAACAAAGGAAAGGTTTTTAAAGTTGAAAGCTAGAAACTATTGATTTTAAATGAACGTTTATACTGGAAAAATGCTGATGGTTTATTGCTTAAATGTTTTCCTGAAGTTGATGCAGAGAGGATCAAACATGAATTCCATGAAGGAGAGTGTGGAGGTCATCTTTACTGGAAAACCACAGCCAATAAAATCATTAGAGCTGGCTATTACTGGCCAACCCTCTTCCAGGATGTCCATAAAATGATAGTCGCCTGTCACAAATGCCAAATTTTTGAAGGCAAAAGAAAACTTCTCCCTTTACCATTACAACCTATCACTGTTGAAGCTCCTTTTCAATAGTGGGGCATAGATTTCATAGGGGAAATCCATCCGGCTTCATATGCCCAACACAAATGGATTCTCACAGCCAGTGACTACTTCACAAAATGGATTGAAGCCATCCCTTCTAGGAATGCCACAGATTCTGTCATTATAAAATTCCTTGAAGACCATATCTTCTCTAGATTCAGATGCCCTAAGAAGATTATGTTGGCAATATGATGCAGAGTGTTTTCCTTGATGGCAACCTATTTGATGAAGTTGATGGCAACCTGCTTGATAAAGTTATCCTTGATGGAAATTGACTTGATGATTTTGTTAATGATGTAAATCTGATGTATCAACAGAGTAGCTCAGATGGAAGGAAGAAAGAAAATCCAGTAAGTGCCAAAATAATGATGAAAAAGGTATGTCACATTGCATACGGGGGTTTGTAAAGGCTAAGTAGCATATGCACACGGAAAAGTAGGTGCCAAGTAGCGTATGCCAATTTGCACTCTAAATTTATAAAACCAGGGGACATTACCATGGTATTGGCCCACAGCATTGAGCGCTGGATTATCTATTTGATCCCATCCAGGAATACCATCGGAATTTGTGTGGTTTTGGCTCATGGTATTGACAAAGGCTAAATCTATATAAGGGGAAGAAGATCATAGTGCAAGGGTGTGCATATGTCTGGGTTTTAATGAATACTTCACTCTAAAGTATATCTGCATGGTTGAACTTTGTTCTAAATTGATAGATCTGAATCTATGATGCACCTATGGATATGATGAAGGTTCAATATCTCTAGATCTAGAAACGATGAATCTCTAGGATGATCTGGAAAGGAAATGATGAAGACCTGGCGCAAGTCTGACGAAGAAATTGAAGAAATCTGGGTAAGTTTATAGATCTGGACTGTTCTACAAAGTATATCTTTTATAGATCTATATGCTAGTTTGTCTTGGTAAAAGCGCGTATATACGCGAGTTCGGTTAAGAAAAAGCGTGTATGGCAGTCAGGGTTTCTGAAGAATAAAATGCACAGAAGTATACGCGGGTTTGTCTCTATGAAAGCGTGTATATACGCAGGTTCAGTGAAATAAAAACGCGTATGGAATCTAGGGTTTTACTGAAGTATGTGGAATGAAATGTCTGATCTAAACATAGGCCATAGGATCAACTTCAATATCAAGCAAGGAATCTTTTTTTTCTTTCCGAAAGTTGATGTGTGACTGTACTGCTAACTCGACTCCATCTAACAAATCTAACTTAAAGATTTGAAACATTGACACTGACTGTTCTATACAACACTGAATCCAATATTTACAGAGGTGATTCAGTCCATAATGTTCTTGCCAACCTAATTCAAAACTTACTGCTGATGCTACATGATTGGCTAATAACAAACTAATCAAACAAACTACATCTGAGACCCAATTACCATGTTTAATGATAATAGTGACCAGAGCCTTCTGATTTACAATCAATTTAATGGCTCCGCATTTCTGCTGACAGGTTTCCAAAGTTTTTATCATGCTTATTTTTTCAAACAACTTTAGACTTGGAAAATCTTTTAACCAACTAGTTAGCTTTTTAACTTCATCCATATTATCAGCAATTATTGATTCTTCAAACTTTTCAGAGCCAAAAACTTGAGAAAAAGGATTTGGGAGAACAGTTTCTCTCAACTCTAAACTATTGTAGTTCCAAGGAGTAGAGAACGTTCTCAAATATTGTAACGACTTCATTATACACTGGGTAGTCCTGATCTGAGGTTTCTTTCTGCATAATCCTTGGTGGATTTCCCAGTCTACAAAACTTTCAAAAATTTCATATTGTGGAAAAGTATCAGTGTTGGCAAAATATTCAGTCTGACTTTGAAGAAAAGCTGCTTCAAGCTCATCAAACATATCTGCAACTTGGAGAGAGAGTAGAAATCTTTCTACTTTCTCATGCATATCAAATTCTTCCAAATCTAACATCTTTGCAGTAGTATAAATATTGAGAGAAAAGTCAACTGCTCCGATCAGTTGATAGTAATTCAATATCTTCAAAGTCTGGATCATTTCATCAGTATATTTTCTAGACCAATAATCACATAATGATTTAAAATAAAGTTTAACCTTCATATTTGGTAAAGGATAAACTTTAATCAATTCTTCATCAAGGCCTAGATGAATACCTACATTTTTAGACTGCCAGGCTTGACAGCATTGTATCCACTGATTCCTTCTTAACCTGAGGCCAACGACTCTTTTGATTTCATTTGTGATACCTTCAGCAACACATTCCAACATATGAAATCTTTTTACAAATGTACAATAACTGTCTGGAGCTGGAGAAAGATCAAAAAGATCTGTTCTGTGCATCTTGTTCATATCCCGTGTGAGGGAATCCGCGAAATAATTTGAAATCCCTGGGATCCATTCAACATCAAATTCATACATATTAAACCACATTTGCCATGCCAATAATCTTCCTCTAGCTAATTGTTTAGATATTTTTGCAGAGAGGAAATGAGTAAAATTCATTGAATCAGTTCTAATCAAAAATCTGGCAGGGGCTAAATAAAGTTCAAATTTCTGGATCCCATTAAAGATAGCAAGTGTTTCCTTTTCTGCTGCAAAGTATCCTTTTTGGTGTGGCAGAAATTCTCCTGATGCATAGGCACACAGTTCTTCTTCTCCAGATTCCAATTTTTCGAACAATACTGCTGCCCAAAATAGATCTGATGCATCTGTTTGTAGTATCAAGGGGCCTTCTCCAGGTGGCTTTAACTGCGGTAATTTCTGACATTCTGTTTTAAGCATTTGAATTGCTTCTGTAGCTTCTTGTGACCAGCTTCCTTGTAAATTTTTTCTGATAGGGGATGTTTTTGCCGAAAGCCTTGGAATATATTTATGGATGTAGTTTAATACTCCCAGAAATCTCTGTATCATCTTCGTATCAGAAAGATGATCTGGGAATTCATTCAGCTTTGTCAAAACATGTGGTTGTAGCTGAATTTTTCCATCCATAATATGAATTCCTAAGAAATCAATACTGTTTTGGAACAAAACCATCTTTTTCTCCGAGAGAACTATTCCATGTTGGCGTACCTCACTCAGAAAGGTATTGAGGTGAGCGAGATGGTCTTCCAAGCTGTCACTGAATATCAAGATATCATCAATATAAACACATATGAAGTCATATTTTCCAAAAATATAATCCATTCTTCTTTGGAAGAATGCAGGAGCATTCTTTAACCCAAATGGAACAACTCTCCATTGGAAAAATCCAGCAGGGCATGTAAAAGCAGTTTTATGCCTATCTTCTTCTCTAATATGGATTTGGTAATAACCTGAATTCATATCAAACTTGCTAAAGATCTTGCTATTCTGGATTTTCTGCATAATTTTTTCTTGTATAGGAAAAGGGTAATTAAAGCTTTTAGTGATAGCATTCAATGGCTTATAATTAATTACCATACATGCCTTTCCTCTAATGATCTCTGAGTGATTCCTGACTAAGAAAGCTGAACAGGAATAATGAGATTCACTAGGTTCTATTAACTGTAAATGCAGAAGTTCATCAATTTGTCTTCTAATTTCTCTTTCATCTGAAGGAGTACAAGGAATCAATTTACCTTTTACTCCATTGTCATGTAGAGTTATAATCTCTTGCTGTGGACTCTCTACTGACCAAAATATTTGTGGATTTTCAGAGCAATTCTTACACAGTTCTTCATATATCTGAGCTTGTTCTGGCGACCAGTCTTCTGTGTTAATATTGGCTTTTTGCTTACTTTTCTGAGATCTTTCTTCATACAATTTTAAGACTTCAATCCAATCGTTTGAGTCTTTTACTGGTCTCTTTGTTCCTGCTTTCTTTTGACTGCTGTTCTTCTGTGGTTCTGAATTGGCTAATGTAAGTCTCGGGACTGAAATAGCTCTTTTCTTCACATTCAGAATCAATTTATCTTCACTTATTGTTACTGGAAAGACAGAAGATAAAAATGGCATACCTAAAGATAAACTGCATGATGTATCATGATATTGAACTGCAGAAATCTTAATAATCTCCCCCCCAACTTTTAAAGAAACATTATCAACATAGTGGGTTAGAGATACGGATCCTCCTACAGTTTCAGATACCAAAATATGGTTTAAAGGTTTCCAAATACCTTTAAACAGAGATGGTCTTGCCAAATTGTTTTATCCTCCAGTATCTATGAAAGCATGAACTGATATCCACTCATTACGAACTTGAACTTCGACTGGTATATACAGCAAATTATTTGTTTTGACTATCTTCTTTAGAAAAGAAGATTCTTCTGGAGTCGGTAGAGGAGCTACCGAAGAGGGATGGACTTTCTTTGGATATGGACATAAGCTATGATAAGATTGAGTATTTACAGACTGACTTGAACTTGCATCATTGAAAGGAATATTTACAACTGATTGACTTGATTTTTCTGAAAAATCAGAAAAATTACCTTCTTGATCTTCTTCTTCATCATATTCTTCTTCTGTTTCAGAAGTTAATTCTTCACTGCAGTATAGATAATCATCTGAATAGTAGCAGTGATTCATTCTTTGAGAAGTTTGTAATTGTTCATCTTCTTCTGAAGAAGAAGCATCTGTTAACACATATACTTCTGAAATATCATCCTGTGATTCAACCATAGACCAAGAATCAACAAATTCTTCAATATCTAAGCATGCTTTAAGCTTGTTAGAGGAGCTTTTGGGACATTTTCGAGCAAAGTGACCTTCTTGTTTACAGATGAAACAACAATTATTCTTTGGCTTTTGATTATTTCGTCGCTTCAAATATCTGTATTTTCTAAAGGGTCTCTTAGGATTTGCTACTCTTTTTGGTCTGAATTTTCCATATCTTTTAGATCTTTTCTTTTTGAAGGGCGTCCATGGTAAAGCGGATCTACAAACATCTAATCCAGGCGAAAACTCAGAGGCTTTCTTCTGCCAGCATAGATATTTAATCTTTTCAGAACATCTAAATAACAAATCTATCCAGTAGATATGATCAACTGTTTTGTTTTGACTTTCTAAATCTTTCAGTATCATATCACCTAGATTTCCTGGCAGCTTAGACAAAAATGAAATTTTTTGAACTGAATCATTGGCTAGGTTAGCTTTAAAAACTTTTCCCATAAATTCATCACCAAACTCTTGAAAATACTTAGCATCTTTTAATTCCATTCTGGCTAAATCAATGATGATCTGTTTTTTCTCATTTATTGGCTCAGGAACAAATTGAGTCTTCATTAGTAGCTCTAGAGTGGTTAAACCAGCATTGCAGACATTCATTCTTTCTTCTGCAGAGGCTGCCATCCACCAATCATAGACGATTCCTGCCATTCTTTTTTCTGCCAGATAAAATATTGACTCATTGTTCATTTTAGTGGTGATTTGCATTTGATACAAAGAACCTATCCATATTCTGATTGATTCAGCTGGGTTTTTTGATCTTTCTAGATCGAGGACATAACCAGCAGAACTGGTTGAAAACAAATCTTCTTCTATTCTGGGATATTTATGCTGATCTCTAAAAATATGGGCTTTTTGCAGAGAAGGAAATATAAAGGAAGGAAATTTTTTGGCTGCATCTTCCAATGTTGCTAACTCACTTTTTGGTTTTTGAATTAACGGAGATGATTCATAAGTTTTTTCAAAAACCTTTTCTTTTCCCTTTGAGATCTTCTTTTCTGGTGCTTCAGCTTGAACACTTGCTTCTACACCAGACTCTTCTTCTTCAGGTTCTTCAAATTCCTAGTGGCTCGGTGGTTCCATTGTCATAGAAAAATGTGGTGTTCTGGTTTCTCTTTTTCTTCTTTATTTTTCTTTCTTCTTCCTCACCTTTTCTTCTTTTCTCTGCCTGTCGGCTTCTTGTTCTTCTCTTAATAATCTAAGATTGGCTAGGATTTGTTCTGACTGAACACCAAGGTCATCTAAGACATCTTCAGCATGGGAACACCATGTGGTCAGATAGTTTCCTATCTGATAAACTTCATCTAAATCTTTTGGATTATTTACATTATGTTCAATAAGTGGAGCACAATCAACTCTCGTTGTCGGCTGTTTAGACACAGAAGAGGTTGTACAGAATTTTGTCTTGGGCGGCCATCTTCCTCCTTTTACAAACCGATGGTTTGCATATGTCCACTCTTCTTGAGGTTGTGCTGATACATAAGAGACACGATGCATTTTTTGTACAGGGAGAAATGGTTTTTTCTCAGGTATATACAGTTCATTTGAATTCTCTTCAGGTTTATCAGGAAAGACTTCATCTATAGGCTGTCGACTAGAAGACGATTCTTCTCTATATTGGACTGGATAAACATGACGTTTTGGCTTTACTAGAGGTCTCTCTATTTGTGGCCTGGGTGAAATCAATTTCACTCTTCCATCAGAGATTGCAATTCTTTTAAACTTAGACTCAGGCTTCTTTAAATCTTCGAGAGATTTATACTGGAAATACCAGTCATTTGGAATATCTTCCGGACTATAGACAACACCTTCGACTTCAGCATTGGTCATTCCTACTGTAACACAGTCTTTAAGAACTGGTTGTTTTAACTTTGGGTGTACAGTATTTGTCAACTGAAAAGAAGCTTGTATTATAAGAGAGAGGTATTCACTGTCATTGATGAGACTCAATCCTTGCACACCAGTCATTAGTTTCCAACATTCAGCAATATGAGGGTCAGACAAACTGATAGCATAATCAGGGAAAATGGTTCCATATTGGCATCCAGTAGATAGATTACCAACAATAGTTCCAATTCTCGCATGATCATATACTTGGTGACGAGTATCAAAAACTTCCGCAATACAAGGAGAGTTTATACCATGCCTAAATAAAGGAGCTAGACCAACTCTAATTCCTCCAAAATGCAGATAACTATACTTTTTCTCTTCAACATACTTTTTAAATTTCCTTATCTCATCCTTAGAAAATAAGTTTAAAGACATTATCTGCACAGATGGACCTGATATCCTTATAGTGACTTCAACTTCTTTTAAAAGAGACTTTTTCTTGAAAACATGAGTAATAGGGAGTTTGTACACATCGGTAGCAGAGAGAGAGGGTGGATTCCATTGTTCAGGGTTCTCTACTTGTTCATGATCTATTTCTTCAGATCTAGAAGTTACTTCATTAATAATATTTCGATCAATATTAGAAAAAGTGCGCAGTAAGTTTGCCATTTCAGAATCAGAAACAGGGCTCTGATACCATTAAATCGAGGATAGGCCATAGGATCAACTTCAATATCAAGGAAGGAATCTTTTTTTGCTTTCCGAAAGTTGATGTGTGACTGTACTGCTAACTCGACTCCATCTAACAAATCTAACTTAAAGATTTGAAACATTGACACTGACTGTTCTATACAACACTGAATCCAATATTTACAGAGGTGATTCAATCCATAATGTTCTTGCCAACCTAATTCAAAACTTACTGCTGATGCTACATGATTGGCTAATAACAAACTAATCAAACAAACTACATCTGAGACCCAATTACCATGTTTAATGATAATAGTGACCAGAGCCTTCTGATTTATAATCAATTTAATGGCTCTGCATTTCTGCTGACAGGTTTCCAAAGTTTTTATCATGCTTATTTTTTTACTTTACTGCTATCTGTCAATGATGTATTCATACAGATCTAGGTTGTTTAAATGTTGATTGTGCTGCTGATTATTCTGATTGAAGATCAAGTTGATTGATTGATGATTCAATGAATAAATTGATGAAGGAAGAATGACTGTATAAACAGTTCTGTATGGTTGATAGATTGTCTGAACAGAAATCTGATTTCAGATCTGAATATGAGTCTGAACTAATTCTAGAAGAAATCATACACAGAAGAATATGCTAGTTGGTGAAAAGGAAAGCGCGTGCATATGCGGAAATAGTGAAGAAAAATCGCGTATACAAAGTTATTATATACTGAAGCATACATAGGTTGGAGTGAATAAAGGCACGTATATACGCGGGTTACACAAAGGAAAACAGCGTATGGTATTTGGATTAATGAATGTTCAAGGTTGATTTTACATTTGAATATCTATTCTGAAGTTTGGGTTACCTCTGATATTCTGGCTACAGTGGTCTCACTGTTCTGTTTGAAATATTGGGCAAAGTATGGTTGTTGATAAGTGAAGAGTTGTGTTGAAGCTGTTTGATCCAGTTTGAAAATTGATGAAACGTGGTCTACAGTGGTACTGAGGATCGAAGCCTTCAGTCAGGGGGTAGTAGCTCCCTTCCAAGAGAGGCTGGTAAACGAGAGCAGGGGGTTGTAGCTCCCTTCCAGGAGAGGCTGGTAAACGAGAGAAGGTTGTAGCCTTCTGCAGGTGGGTGCCTGCGTGCTGGTATGAGTCTGAGCCAGTACAATGTTGTAATAAGTTTTCTTTACATAATAAATATTGAAGATTGAGACGACGGCAGCGGTGGTTTTCTCCCAAATTGGGTTTCCACCTTAAATCCTGGTGTTCCTGTGTGTTGCTTATGTGTGATGATTATGTTCTTACTGCACCTGTTTACTGCTTACTAAAAATTTGATAAATGAATGATGCAATGATCTAAGTTAAGAATTAAATGTATAATTAGACCTCTAGACATACGCAAGTTTCCTTAATTATATCTGCGTGTATATGCGAGTTGTGTTTAGTAAAGTAGTGTATGGGTTTAAAAGGAAGAAAAGGTAAAAATTTATCAGTCAGCACTAAATACTGATTCACCCCCCCTCTCAGTATTTTTCCCAACAATTGGTTTTAGAGCAGGTCCTTCTGAAAAAGCTTAGCCGCTAGAAGGAAGATCAAGCAAGATGAGAAATCAAGAAGGAATAGCATCTAGCAGGCCTCTGCTCTTTAACGGAAACAATTTAATATTCTGGAAAACAAGGATGAGATCCTATCTTCAGTCTCTGGGAGCAGATGTATGGGTTATTTTTGAAGGAGGATATCAATATCCAGCAACAGTACCAACAGATCCGATGGAAAAGAAGAATTATGAATCAAATGCAAAGGCAGTCAATGCTCTAACGGGAAGTCTAACTAAATCTGAATTTGTCAAAGTCATCCAGCTGAATACAGAAAAGGAAATATGGGACAAAATCATTCTAAGTTATGAAGGTGATGCAAAGGTAAAAAGTGAAAAACTCCAAACTCTTAGAATTGAATATGAAATTTTGAAGATGCATAGTGATGAGAGTATTTCTAGTTTCTTTTTATGCCTTGATGATGTTGTAAATCGTATGAGAAATCTGGGAGAAACAATAACCGAATCTACTTTGGTTGAGAAAATTTTAAGGTCTCTAACGACAAAATTTGAGTCAAAAGTTGTTGCTCTTGAAGAAAAATAGGATCTTCAAAATCTTACTATAGTGCAACTTCATGGCATACTAACTGCATATGAAATGAGAAGAGGAGGACCATCTGAAGTCAAATAAACTTTCATTAGAGCTTCTACAGAAGGGAAAGAAGTACAAGAAGCAGAAGGAACAGGATATATCTCAGAAGAAGATGAGGTAAATTTTGTAAAGAAACTTCAACTTGGCATATGATGGTTCAGAGGTAATCTTCCTTTCAAATGTTTTGATTGTGGAAGAGTTGGTCATTATGCTGCTAAGTGTCCTCATAAATAAACATCTACAAAAGGGAAGGAAGTAGAAAGAAGGAATAAGAATCGGTTTAGCACTAGAAAAAGTCACTATACTCATGAAGATAGTGATGGGTTATTTGATAGTGAGGAAGAATGTGAACAAGATCTTAGACTTCTCATGGCATTTGAAAAAGAATATAGAGAAGAAAAGGATACTTTTATGGATGCTCTAGAGGACAATTATTTTCTTGATGAAAACAATCAACTCAAAATATGGTTAGAAGACAGTAAAATAATCATAGAGACATTGAAAAATCATATTGAAGAAGAGAAGAAACACAATGAGAAATTAGAATGTGAAGTTGTAAGTCTAAGAAAATAAGTTGAGAAAGTAAAGACTCTGAATCTTATATTTGCTAAAGGATCTGAAACCTTAGATGAGATTATCAATGTACAACATTCTCCTCTTATAAAGACAGGTCTTGGATATATCGAAGAATCTTCCCAAGCTTCAGCACCAAATTATCTAAAAGCAGCTACGGCTGGTTTACAACATTCTGCCATTCAGCAAGGGAATAAAGCATCTTTACAGGTAAAGCATGATCATCTCAATTCAAAGAACACTAACAAGAATATCTTTCAAAGAAACACCAATCAACAGGTAAATTCAAGTAGAAGATTTCATGATCACAGAAATTTCTTCTTCAATGGAAAATGTTTCTCATGTCACAATTTTGGTCATAACGATGTTCAATGTGTTGCATATAAAACCGTCATGACAAGAGAAGCAAGAAATAAAAGGATTGATATTGAAACAAAGAAGAATACCTATAACAACTTTTCTCCTCTTCTAAATGAAGTTGAATGTACTTATTGCAATAACTTTGGCCATGAAGAATCTGAATGCAGGAGCAAAGTTCAGCCAAAAGAGCATTTTCCTTCAAGCTCCAAAGTATGGAAAAAGAAGGAATTACAGGTTGAAAATTGTGGCATAGCATTATTTGCAGAAGGTGAATAAAATCAATGGTACATTGATAGTGGATGCTCAAGACACATGACAGGTGACAAAAACAAACTTCTTGCATATAGTGCTCTAGAAAAGGAAAAGAAGGTTACATTTGGAAATGATACTCCTGCGGTAATTAAGGGAAAAGGTTCTGTGTTTCTAAAAGAAAAGGTGAAAGCTAACGATGTCATGTATGTGGATGGATTAAGGCATAACCTGTTAAGTGTAAGTCAAATGTGTGATCAAGGAACTGAAGTTGTCTTTAGTTCAAAAGAATGTGTGGTACGTGATCTTGATACAGGTAAAACAATTATAAAAGGAAAAAGAACTCCAAGCAACCTGTATGTATTGAAGAACTTCAAAGAACAATGTTACTTGCGTAGATCTTCAGAAAACTGGCTATGGCATAGAAGGTTGGGGCATCTGAGCTTCTCTTATATCAAAGAATCAAGCAGACTTAAAGCTGTTTGTGATCTTCCCAATATTACTCTACCTAAAAATATCATATGCAAATCTTGCCAATTCGGTAAGCAAACCAGAGTACAATTTAATGCCAAGGAAGGATCATCAAGTAAGCCTCTTAAACTCATTCATACTGACATATGTGGACCTGTGAGGAAAAGTCACCATGTGGTGAACAATACTATATCTTATTTATTGATGATTTCTCTAGAATGTGTTGGATTGGGTTGCTTAAACACAAAGATGAAGCATTTGAGAAATTTCAGATCTTCAAAGCTCCGGTTGAAAATGAATTAGATCTAAAAATCAAGTGTCTTAGATCCGATTGAGGAGGAGAATATACTTCAGATGAATTCCTTGAATTTTGTGAACAAAATGGCATAAAAAGGTAGTTCACTATAGGGGGAACTCCACAACAAAATGGTGTAGTAGAAAGAATGAATAGAACAGTTCAAAAAATGGCTAGAGCTATGCTTGATGATTCCAGAACACCTAACACATTTTGGAGAGAAGCAGCACATGCAGCGGTAAATATTCTTAACAAGGCACATGTTCGAGTAAATAATGATAAAACTCCTTATGAACTCTGGTATGGTAATCCTCCCACTGTGAAGCATTTTAGAGTTTTTGGAAGCAGATGGTTTATCAAAAATAATGATGAAAAACTTGGAAAGTTTGAACCCAGAGCAGATGAAGGAATACTTCTGGTTACTCCTCTAGGAGTAGAGCATATAAATGTTACAATAAAAGACTTCGGAAGATTGTTGAATGTATTGATGTTGTTATTGATGAGTCTCCTACAGCCCCAAAAGAAGAAAAAAAAACAACAAATGAAGATGATGGCGACATATGTCCTTTACGCATCCCAAATGAAAACAATGTAAACCGATGTGAATCCCCAATGAAACACGAAGATGATTTATCTGAAAAAAAAAATGACAACCTGTGTTCCGAAAGAGATCATCCTTAATACTCAGGTTTTTGAGAGATAAAGGATCAGGTGAAATGCAGGCAAGAAGGACTCTTGTGGGATCTTCTAGCTATCTAGCATTTCTATCTACTATTGAACCACACAATGTCAATCAAGTGAGCAAAGATGAATGTTGGATTCAAGCCATGAATGAAGAGCTTGACCAAATTGAAAAGAATCACACTTGGGAATTAGTACCAAGACCTCATGACAAAAATGTCATTGGAACTAAATGGATATTCAAAAACAAGGAAAATGAGAATGGGAAGGTTATAAGAAATAAAGCTATACTTTTTTGCAAGGGGTATGCTCAATAAGAAGGTATAGACTTTGAAGAAACTTTTGCTCCTGTAGCTAGACTTGAAGCCATCAGAATGTTTCTTACTTTTTCAAGCCACCAACAAATCAAAGTTTATCAAATGGATGTTAAATCTGTGTTTCTCAATGGTGATCTAGAAGAAGAAGTTTATATAGAACAACCAGAAGGATTCATTTTGGGAAATGATGAAAAAATTGTTTATAGACTTAAAAAGGCTCTATATGGTCTCAAACAAGCTCCAAGGGCATGGTATTATCGTCTTGACAAATATCTTCATCAACAAGGATTTTCAAAGGGGTCTGCTGATAGCAACTTATACACAAAAATTGAAAATAATAAACTATTAATTGTGGTGGTTTATGTTGATGATATCATTTTTGGGAGTAATGAAGAATCTATGAGTCAGAAATTTGCTTCTGTCATGCAGCAGGAATTTGAAATGTCCTTACTTGGGGAACTAACATTCTTTCTTGGCACTAGGTGCGTAGTGCGGATGGCATATTCTTGTCAAAGAAAAATACCTTAAGCAAATTAAAGTATATGGCATGGAAAATTAAACACAATAAGTACCAATAATCTTAGGATGTAATCTCGGTTCCATGCATGATTCTCCCACGGTGAATCAGCAGAATACGGATCTGCCATTAGGAAGTCTGCTTTGCTACTCGGACTAGACTAGACATTATGCATGCGGTTAGGATTGTTTGGACGATTCAAAGCTAATCCAAAAAGTCTCATCTTTAAAATTTATCGAAAAGAAATATTAAATATCTGAACTCAAGACTTTGGACTATGGTATCCAAAGAATGTTGATCTCACTCTTCATGCTTACACTGATGCTGATTGGGCTAGAAATGTTGATGATCGGAAAAGCACTAGTGGTGGTGCATTCTATATGGGGCCCCAGTTAGTATCTTGGTTGAGCAAGAAGCAAAACTCTATTGCGTTATCTACAGCAGAAGCAGAATATGTGGCTGCCACATCATGTTGCATTCAACTTCTTTGGATGATGCAAACCTTACAAGACTTTCAAATCAAATGTTCACCTCCTATCTCCATTATGTGTGAAAATACAAGTGCCATCAGTATCTAAAAGAATCCTGTTATGCATTCCAAGACCAAGCACATTCCCATCAAGTATCACTTTTTACATGAACAAGTGCTTGAAAAAAAGGTGAAGTTGGAGTAAGTTCCCTCCAAAGAACAAGCTGCTAATATATTTACCAAACCCCTGCCCAGAGAAGCGTTCAAATATCTCAGACAGAAGCTGGGAGTAGTCTCTGCCATGCAAAAGATCAGATCTGCTTAAATTCAGAAGATTAAATTGGATACGCGGGTTTCCTGAAAGACAGTCGCGTATATACGCGAGTTTATACACAGAAAACTGCGTATGGGTGGTTGCTGACAAATTTTTCTGGGTTAGCATTCTTCAGCATAGCTGTCATAATGTTGGGTATCTCTGGTGATGTTTCAGCTCTCATATTTTTGTTTCACTCTTTGATACTTGATGAAGATGCCTTGATGATTTACTGTTGAAAGTGTTCAGGATGCACAAGCTAAGGGGGAGCTTTGTTCTTATGGAAAGGATGCATTGTTGGCATTCTAATTATTTGCTATGGTCTGATCTCATACTTGAGATTATTTGGTCTTGATTGTATAAGTTATTTCTATATGTTGTTGAAAAGGTTATGTTGAGACCTATGATGGAAACTGTATTATTCAGTCATGTAAGGACTTGATCAAATTTGTAAACCCACTTGGTTGGGTAGTTGAGTCAAAATATTTAAATCCACTTGGTTGGATCTTTGATGTATGAGTCCTTGGTGATAGCAAAGGTCATAGAGTCATGAATTTCATTGAAAAATATGATATAAGATTCAACATGAACTCAGGGGGAGCATGGTAACTTTAGTGCACATCAGATCTACAGAGCTCTTCTTTTTACACGATGAGAAAAACCTTGTTTTGGTTTTGATCCGCCCTTTTCCCTTGATGTCAAAGGGGGAGAGTATCATGGTTATAATAAATATATCTATCTGCTGTGGTGATCAAACACCATCATGGTTGCCATCAAGTCCAAAGGGGGAGATTGTTGGCAATATAATGCAGAGTGTTGTCCTTGATGGCAACCTACTTGATGAAGTTGATGGCAACCTGCTTGATAAAGTTTTCCTTGATGGAAACTGACTTGATGAGTTTGTTAATGATGTAAATCTGATGTATCTACATAGCAGCTCAAATGGAAGGAAGAAAGAAAATCCAGTAAGTGCCAGAATAATGATGAACAAGGTATGTCACATTGCATACGCGGGTTTGTAAAGGCTAAGTAGCGTATGCATGCAGAAAAGTACGTGCCAAGTAGCGTATGCAAATTTGCGCTCTAAATTTATAAAACCAGGGGACATTACCATGGTATTGGCCCACAACATTGAGCGCTGGATTATCTATTTGATCCCATCCAAGAATACCATCGGAAGTTGTGTGGTTTTGGCTCATGGTATTGACAAAGGCTAAATATATATAAGGGGAAGAAGATCATAGTGCAAGGGTGTGCATATGTCTGGGTTTTAATGAATACTTCACTTTGAAGTATATCTGCATGGTTTAACTTTGTTCTTAATTGATAGATCCGAATCTATGATGCACCTATGGATATGATGAAGGTTCAAGATCTCTAGATCTAGAAACGATGAATCTCTAGGATGATCTGGAAAGGAAATGATGAAGACCTGGCGCAAGTCTGACGAAGAAATTGAAGAAATCTGGGTAAGTTTATAGATCTGGACTATTCTGCAGAGTATATCTTTTATAGATCTATACGTTAGTTTGTCTTGGTAAAAGCGCGTATATACACGGGTTCGGTTCAACAAAAGCGCGTATGGCAGTCAGGGTTTCTGAAGAATAAAATGCACTGAAGTATACACGGGTTCGTCTCTGTGAAAGCGCGTATATACGCAGGTTCAGTGAAATAAAAACACGTATGGAATCTAGGGTTTTACTGAAGTATATGGAATGAAATGTCTGATCTATTACTTTACTGCTATCTGTCAATGATGTATTCATATAGATCTAGGTTGTTTAAATGTTGATTGTGATGTTGATTATTTTGATTGAAGATCAAGTTGATTGATTGATGATTCAATGAATAAATTGATAAAGGAAGAATGACTGTATAAATAGTTCTGTATGGTTGATAGATTGTCTGAACAGAAATCTGATTTCAGATCTGAATATGAGTCTGAACTAATTCTGGAAGAAAGCATCCACAGAAGAATACACTAGTTGGTGAAAATGAAAGCGCGTGCATACGCGGAAATAGTGAAGAAAATTCGCGTATACAAAGTTACTATACACCGAAGCATACGCAGGTTGGAGTGAATAAAGGCATGTATATACGCGGATTACACAAAGGAAAACAACGTATGGTATTTGGATTAATGAATGTTCAGGGTTGAGTTTACATCTAAATATCTATTCTGAAGTCTGGGTTACCTCTAATATTCTGGTTAAAGTGGTCTCACTATTCTGTTTGAAGTATTGGGCAAAGTATGGTTGTTGATAAGTGAAGGGTTGTGTTGAAGCTGTTTGATCCAGTTTGAAAATTGATGAAACGTGGTCTGCAGTGGTACTGAGGGTCGATGCCTTCAGTCAGGGGGTAGTAGCTCCCTTCCAGGAGAGGCTGGTAAACAAGAGCAGGGGGTTGTAGCTCCCTTCGAGGAGAGGTTGGTAAACGAGAGAAGGTTGTAGCCTTCTGTAGGTGGGTGCCTGCGTGCTGGTATGAGTCTGCACCAGAACAATTTTGTAAGAAGTTTTCTTTACATAATAAATATTGAAGACTGAGACGATGACAGTGGTGGTTTTCTCCCAAATTGGGTTTCCACCTTAAATCCTGGTGTTCATGTGTGTTGCTTATGTGTGATGATTATGTTCTTACGGCACCTGTTTACTGCTTACTAAACATCTGATAAATGAATGATGCAATGATCTAAGTTAAGAATTAAATGTATAATTACATCTTTGGACATACGCAAGTTTTCTTAATTATATCTGCATGTATACGCGAGTTGTGTTCAGTAAAGTAGCATATGGGATTAAAATAAAGAAAAGGTAAAAAGTTATCATTCAGCACTAAATACTGATTCACCCCCCTCTTAGTATTTTTCGCAACAGATTATTACTAATAATGTTGCTGTTTTTTGTTCCAAAAAGATGATTGATTTTTGTCACAGGTATCAGATTACACTTGGTCATTCTACTACTTACTACCCTCAAGGTAATGGGCTAGAAGAATCATCAAATAAAATTTTGGTGACCATCATCAAGAAGCTGCTTGAAGAGAACAAAAAATCATGGCATAACAAGTTGGCACATGCTCTATGGGCAGACAGATTGACCACAAAAAATTCCATTGGAATTTCCCCTTACCAGCTTGTTTATGGAGCAGACGCAGTGTTTCCCACTAGCTTAGGTGTACCAGTAATAAAATTAATCCAACAAATACAGTCAAAATAGGACAGCATGATTAGGAGGATCAGTAAGACCATACATCTCCAGCAGACAAGGGAAGAGGTTTACAATAGGGCTCAGAAGGTGCAAGAAAACATAAAGAAGTTGTTCGACAAAAGAACAAAGGCTTGTGTTTTCAACCTTGGAGATAAGGTACTCAAATGGGATTCCAAAAGAGAGGATAAGGGTAAACATGGTAAATTTGACAGTTTTTGGCAAGTTCGTTACATCATCTAGTCCACCGTTGGTCCTAATGCCTTTTTTCTACAAGAGTTAGATGGCACAGATTTGTTTGGGGGTCCTGTCAATGGCAGGGTCCTTAAGCATTACTATTGCTAAGTTCGATTTTAAAGCTTTCATTTCCATTATAAATACCATTTTCTTTGCTCATTCTCATAAAAGAAAAAGTACAAAAACAATAAAAAGAAAATAAAAGAGGGCAAATTGTGAAAACAAGAAAGGTACAGCCCCATACCAAAAAAGAGAAAGAAATTCTGAAAGTGTGAAAGCTTAAATGCCACTCATGAATAACACACTTCTAATTAGTCAAACTGTTTAATCTTGACTTATTAGTTTTAAATTTACTATTGATAGAATAGTGAATTTGATTTTCCAAACTGTTTAATCTTGGCTTATCAGTGGGTAGATTAGGATAGAAATTAAAGGTTCAAACATGCTCAAATCTGAACCTAAGGTTTCAAAGAGAGATGACTCAAATATGTTCTATTTTCTTGAGTCAAAAAGATCAAAATCTGGTTCTAATTAACTCAAGATCTGAACTAGAGAACAAAGGAGGAACAACTCACATAAGAGTCAAAACAGAGCTGTAAAAAGGTGAAGGAAGTGCATGAACTTTTAGATCTTAAGCCTTCATCATTTTTTGTTTATGATTTTGCGCTAAAAATGAAGGCAAATAGTATTTATGTCTGGCTTTCTTTTTATGCATAGATCACGACAAGTCTAACCATATCATTTTTAACTCAATATTTAAGTGATGTTTTAAATTTAGAATGAAAATACGTGGAAAAGTTTAATCAGGATGGTATTTCGTCAGAGAATAATCCACAAGCTCCATTGTTTAATCCACCTGTTGAGAGAGAAATAAGGAGTAGAAATAGATTAGATTGCCTGCTTTCAAAATAATAAAATGTTGTGAAAGAGTTTTCCAATCCAAGTGCACTCTGATGAAGAAAAAATGTTAGATCAGTAGGATTGGGTAGGTAGAAATATTGTTGATGAAGATCCATTAATTTTATAATTTCATATATGTTTCGGATGAGTAAGATCATCTTCAATAAAGGAAGAAGAGCGGCCCGATGGATCGGGCACGGAGATGAGCCTCCCAGAGAATATAATGGATATGGCACAGGTCAGCCTCCCAGAGAATGCAGGTCTGAAGTTCTTGATGCCTTCAAGAAGGCATCATCCCCAAGTGGAGCCACTGTTGGCCACCTATAAAATTTGTTCTATCAAAAGGTGGCCAAAACATTTGTTCAGCCTCCAAGAGACAGTTTTATTGCTAAAATGTTATCTCTTAAAGCCTCTGGAAGCTCTCATGCCCATGTCTAAAGATCTTCACCACTGTTTCCCTTCAAGACTCAGAAATCCTATTGTTTTCCTAGCCAAAATACTACTGCAAAGCCATCATTTTCCCCTTCTCCCACTCAAAACTAACCTTCATTTGTTTCCCTTCTTCTCCATAAAAATCTATTTTTTCATGACTTCTCTTCTTCCATTCATGAAAATCCATTTTCCAAGGTTCAAAGATTCCTTCTTTGCCTTATCGAAACCCCTAAACCCTTAAAAAACCATTGAAAATCAATGAAAAAACCCATTTCTTGTTAAGGGTTTAAGCCCATTTTTTCCAAGTCTCAACCACTTCCCCACAGGTGCCCATGTTGCAAAGACCAAGCGCTAACCCCTCCTAGCGCTCATCACATCGCATTTTATACATATCTGTGGGCCCGCCTTTGGCGCTTGAAACCTTATAATATTTCCATTCTCGATCCGCGTTTTCCTTTGTAAAATCCAAAAACCCACTTTTCCAAAGTTTGGTCTAAAAACCCAAGTCATATGTTAAATACAATGGGTAGATTGAAAAGCCCATGTCCAGACTTCCGATATGCGATTGGCCCTTGTCACACAAAGCCCCAGCCATATGTTTCTCCATCCACCCAACGGCCCCACAATCGGGCGCCAATCCACTTTTCCTCCACCCAAAGCAGAAATCATTGTTTTATATTTAAACTTTGGGTTTTTATGGTTTTCTAAATGTTTTTCCGCCGGTCCGAAGTGCGAGCAATCCCCACCATTGAATTCAATCTACAGATCCGATGGTACGGAACCTTTCAAACCCAGTGGACCCCGCCAGCCGTGCGCCATTTTCCCAAAACCATATGGTTTTCATCGCACCGCCTTCGAGCGGAGGGCGGTTTTCGCCCGATGGCCAGCGATTCCATACATCGCGTGACACGCGTCCTAGACACTGTTCCGGAAACCATCGTCCATCACGCATTATCGTTTGAACTGGGACACCCAGCGATATTGTTGTGCGCCGTCCGATCTGGGCCCACTCATCCAACGGTGATCGCTTGCCAAAGTTGTCCGATTGTTAACGAAGATGCACACACAATAACCGGGATATCGTACATGCGGAAATGGCATCTCTGCTGTCGATCTGATCTGCATATCGACGACCCACAATTCATCGCCCGACCTCTCCATTTGACTTTCACAACTCCATCTCGACCGTCGATCTCTGCACGATCGACGGCTCAGATTCATCCTACTCCTCTGCCTCCTCGTTCAATCTCGACCGTTGATCTCTACACGATCGACGGCTCAGATATAATTTTTCTTTCACCCGTTCTACGATCGCTCCCGATCAATCCTGACCGTTGGATAATGCCATCCAATGGTCCCACTCTCTTCACATGCCTTCCAATGAAGTTAACCTATAAAAGAAATATTTTATAATATTTTTTGTAGTTTGCAGGGTTTTAAATCATTTTCTCGCGATTTTCAAAAAATATTCAGAGGCGGAGGGTGACGACCCTCCCGTCTTCGATTCGTCAAAAGAAATCATCCATAGGGTGGAAATGCATGTTTTCTCAGTGTTTCCTCAAGCATGGATGCCTTATAAACCCTGCGCACCAGCAAGAAAGCCATGAATTGGCACAGTGAAAGAGTATCAGTGCCGAAGACCAAAATGAACTAGAGCAGAGGATTAATGGACTATTTTGGGGGGATTATGGCTAAGGATGATCATTAAAAACCTAATCCCCGATTTAAAACAGAGTTTAAAACAAATCTAAAGGGTTTCACGGACAGAAACCCCCCACCACCACAAATTGAGGCAAATTGATCCCTTTAGTTATCACAACGCCACCTGTGCCTTAAAATATTCAATCAAAAGCTGAATTTATTGATCAGGCACCTATAGCCTCACAGAAATCAAAGACTGTAAACAAATAAATACTAATCAAGGGTCTTATCTCCAAATTGTCAGAAAAACTATTTTAAAGGTTAAAGAACAGTCTAGAAGCAAATATTTTCAATAATTAGGCCTCGAAAGACACAAACAAAGTTATGAAGCAGAGTTATAAATGACTACATTCCCACCTTATGCCTTGCCTGGTTCCCAAAGGCCAGGAATTGCATTGATTACATAATTAATAATACTTGACCCCTAGGAAATCCTCCCACCTCTTCATTCTTCTATAAATACTTCTGTAGAAGATGAGCAAATGTTGATCTCTGGACATCTGAATGTATGTAATAATTTCTGAAGCTACTGATGCACTGTTTGAAACTTGAAGATACATAAGCCTATATGAGAAGTTTGAAGTTGTAAAGACCCACCGAGCTTGCTGATTGTAACTTGTTCGAACATCAAATACAAGCTATTGATTTATGGGACCTTGATTTGTGTCAATGGTGATGTGTTCCTCACTGTCAATTGTTATTTTGCTTAATGTTTTCATTCTGTTCATTTTCTTTGATAAAGAGCAGCAAACATAGAGCTAGGATTTACTCTCAACAATACCCTACTCTTACTGAAAACTTTATTGTCTATGTTTTCTTCATTTGAAAGTTCTCTTTGAAGAGTACATTAATGCAGGTTGGTTTAAAGGCACTTGCCTAATCTAAATTGCTCTTTGTCACTGTTATCTATGGTTTTATTATTGAATATGCTGAAAGAAGGGTAGTTTAAAGGCACTTACCTGATCTTAAGCTTTTCAACTGTTTTTTCTAATGTTTTATAATTAAAAATACTTCAATGCAGGCTGGTTTAAAGGCACTAACCTGATCTCAGAATAATTTTATGTTTCTCTCATTGAATATGCTGAAAGTAGGGTAGTTTAAAGGCACTTACCTAATCTTAAGCTGTTCAAATGTCTTTTAATGTTTTCTAACTGAAAGTACTTCAAAGCAGGCTAGTTTAAAGGTATTAACCTGATCTCATAATACTCTTATGTTTTTCTTTAAGTACATGTTGAAGCAAGATAGTTTAAAAGAACTTACTTGATCTTAGGTTGTTTTACTATATCTTCATTTGTTTTTTCTTCATTCCCTATCTGTTTCATTCCATAAAATAACCTTAAGAGATCCTTTGACATAAGTGACTTTCCCCATGGATCCTGTTTGAACCTTGTTGTCCAATTAAAATCCTCCTATGACTCGATAGCCCAATGGGTTAAAACTGTCTTTGCCTTTCTGTAAGCCAAATCATTCCTTCACTGAAAAACACCTTCACCCTTCATTTTGAAACTGCCTTCACCTTCATCATGTCCTTGCCCAACCAAAAAAAACAAACAAAAAACCCAAGCTCTTCATAACTAGCCTAATATCACAATTTTCAGTTATTAAAAGATCACATCTTTTGAACCTATTCATAGAGAGATCCCTCTCTGGATTAAGGAGGGCTAGATCCTAGAATCCCAAAGTTGGTTGAAATAATGTTGCTTCTATAGTTTTAGTCTTACCGTTCTGCTAAAATTACAGATTCCTAACCCCACGGAGTTGGAAACACCTTACACCAGGTCGAAGAGCGACCATGTCCTATGGGAACCCTGCAAGCAATGGTATAATAAAATAAATACAAATTTTCTACGAGGCGAGCATGTCCCATGCTCATGATGCTTTTACTAGCTAAACAAATATATTTGACAAATATAGATTCTATTTGTGTCACTAGAATTATAGTGATCTATTGGTTGATGATGACGATTGCTGACGCCCTAAGGGGAGTTTTAATTTGACAATAGGTGAAATGTGGTACCCACATGCATAAGCTTGGTATGGCATATAAATGTGCACTGTATGCATGGGTGTATGACTGGGACCTTCCCCTATAAGCATGGCTGAAAGTGATGCTTATAAAGGCATGGGTCTTCAAAGAATTTGATCAAAGTGCAATGGTTGTAAGGTACGATATGATCTTGACATGAAATCTCATGTCGTAGTCGAATGTTAGGAGGATCAATGACATCTGTGGGTAATGGTGTTTCCCACAGTGCTACCCGAGGATGTCCCTTTTATGGTAAGGGGTGATCCAAGGTACCACTTCCTTTTTGGAAAATAGGTGTTGATGTCGAAAAAAATGAAGCCTCAACTGAACGAGAGAGTCACTGACGCAAGGGATCAGGATTCCTGGATGTGATAGGTTTAACATAGGCATGGTGGTGAGGGGTAACTAAACATTGATAATGAGGATTCAGTGGCCCAAGGTTAGAGTATAAAAATCAGCTTGGTGGCAGTCATAACTGTTTCTGATGGGGAAATCCCTGGAGTTGGTAGGATGGCTAGGGTGGGTATATATCAGTTATGAATGTCATGGTGGCTTATGCATGAAGGGTGTGATACTGTGACCAAGGGTGACCAGGAATTGTTGCCATGGGAGAAAAAATGGATGGATGAGTGGGGGACATAGTGCATTGTTTGTGGTTTTTGTACACTTACCAAAAGAATGAAATAATGGGGTTTGGTTTGTACAAAACATAAAGGCAGGTGCCCCAAAACATGAAAGTGTTCGCTCACTGATGATTCGAGGAAGGTGTTTTGCTGAGGGTGGGGCCCCATTGGTTGGTTTCATGTGTGGGGTTGATGAAGCAGATGGAAAATTTCAAAGATGGGCTATGCCGATGGAGATATGGTAGGCCAAATGCATGACATGGTGGTGCGCTTTCGATCTACTTGCAAAAACTGGTAGTCCAGGAAAGGGGTTTTACTTTGGTATGGTAAAACTTGACCTGATGCATGGTGGGTGAATGGGCATGAGGTGCTTCCCAGACTAAAGTGGTATGGCCATGGTGTCATGATTTTTTGTGATATATGGTCTACTTTGGGTGATGGGCGCCATGGAGGGGAGGCTCTACCGACCAACAAGGGTGTTTATCATGCACAAGGTGGGGTAATGATAAACTCGGTTAAGTGCTTAGAACCTATGGCTGATTTCTTATGGAGATATGATGTCAGGATATGCAAAGTTCTTCTGAGACTCTATCATGCTGAGGGTAGTATGATACCTACTCTAGAAATTTCAGTGGATGGAGTGATGGCCGATTTGCACGACACCTAAAAAAAAAAAACCAAGTGAAAGCATCTTCTTTATTCAAATATTATTAAAACACATGTGCTAAGAAATATATGAGAGAGGGCATACGTGTCGGTACTGAAATAATTATTTTTTCGGAGGTGCAAATGTGTGGCATCTCCCTTGGGAACTATAGAGTGTTGATCACAATGTTGTTTTCAGTCCTACAATTGGGAATTTTGAGCTATTGTTATGGTCCTCCAAAGTTTCCAAAAAGGGATACATATAGGTGAATATGGCTCAGTTCAGTTCATTTGTGTCATTTGAGTGTTTGAGGTTTATTGAGATCTGAGGTTTTTGCGGAGCTATTCTTGCTGTTACGATCAACCTGAGTACCCAGGACTAGCGATTTTTTAGCCAAGCAGGCCCCATGACATCATGGTGCCAGGGTTTGTACATGAGGGGCATGTACAGATCTTAGGTCAGATTTTTCCTTGATGGCACGAGCGATAAAGGCACATGCGCACAACTTTCGCGCAAAACTAAGAGTTTTACGAGAAATTATTGCGCCTGTACTGGCTTTGGGCACGCCCTTCTCGCGTATATGAGAAAAACAGATGCACTTTCTTCATTCCTATCTGAGGAACAGGCGCATCGGGGACTAAAGCTAATTTTTTTAAAAGAAATTGGAAATTTTGTCCATTTTTGGTGTTTTTAGTGTCGCTAATGTGTGCCTGTTTCATGACAGGATGTTGTAGGGGGGGAGGGATTGGCCTAATCTCTGGGCCACTTTTCCCACTAATGCACATGCGCACCAGCAGTTGGTGCACTGGGATCTTCTCAAACTTATGGATAATGACCCCCTACAATCATAGGATCGTCTTTTGCGTTACCTAATTCGGTGCTGGAACAAGCGATGCAAGGTCATGGTGCTTCGGGGGTGCGACCTCACTATCTGTCCCGAGACAGATATCTATTTTGTGACTGGGCTACTGCCTCAGGGTTAGGCACTTTCGTATCCTCTTCACCCTGGGAGGGTGGCTCTTGAGTGATTTTCAACGAGCCATTGTGGCAGGGCACCCCTTACAGAGGGGTGCATATCGATTGCTTCTATTGCTGACCTTGCCGAGCGATGTGCTTTGGCTGCTATTGTATGACTGATGGGGTCATCTATGCCCCATGAAGCATTGGGGCAATAGATAGGTATTTTGCGCTAGCTGAGGGCCGGGCACTTTTTTGATTTTTCCCATTTCTGCTATGACGGGATGTTGGCTCAGCTTTATAAGGTCTGGGACAGATCGAACTTGTTTACATGTGCTAAAATTTTGTGCAACATTATGTATGAGTGGGTAGTGTTGCTGAAACCTATGGTGGTTGTGCCTGTTAGGGGGCCTCAGGAGCCTCGCATGAGGAGGTAGGGTGGGGCATTATTGGAACACCATCACAGAGGCTTGGTTTGAGGCCAATCCTTAGATGTTTCCGATATTCCCTTATGCGGGAATGGACTTCCGGGGAGACCCATAGATGGGTCTTCCTGCTGGGTATGAATGGGGGCTAGTAGGTATTTCTTTGTGTTTTATTTTTCATTTAGTTCAGTATTCATGTTTTTTATGTGTACTATGGTGACACTGACATATTTTTGTTACTCTTGCATATGTTGGCAATGTTGGATGTCCCGTGGCTTGTGTTAGGTCCCTATATTATTAGTGTAGTCCCTTATTGTTGTTAGTGTAACCCCCTTGTTGTTATTATTGTACCCTTGTAACCCCCATATTGTTATTATTGTGCCCTTAAATTATTATTGTTAGGTCAGCCAGGATTACATTGTGGCCCCATGGACTCTTGTATATAGAAAGGAGGTTTTGTAATTTGTATCATCTGAGAATTGTTCATTCATGTAATGTATTGGAGGTTTCCCCCTTGAAGTGGCTTATTTATAAGGAATTGATATCTCTTTTCTTCTATTTTTGGAGCTGGCTTCACAACATTTGGTATCAGAGCTTTGGATTTTAGGGTTTCTCTGCTCCAAACAGGTCATCATGGCATTTCCGCTATAACGTTTTTTCTACGAAGTTTTAGAAGCTAAAATTTTTAGGGTGATAAGCCAAAGTCCTGAGGAACATCATCACAAAATTTCAAAGCTTGGTTCACAATATTTTCGAAGATATGATCTGTGTAAGTTAGGTCTTTTTGCAAGCTCCTCAATTTAATCTAAACAGGTCATCGTGGAATTTTCACTATAAATTTTTTTCTACGAAGGTTCATAATCTGAAATTTTTAGGGCACGAAGTGGAAATTTTGAGGAAACTCCTCACAAAATTTAGGAGCTTGGTTCGCAATATTTTCGGAGATATGATCTGTGGAAGTTAGTGCTTGTTGAGGCGCCTGAATTTCATCTCAAAGAGGTGATCATGGGAAAATCTTCGTAACTCTCTCTCTGAGCATTGGATTGGAGTGTTGTAAAAAGTGGTCACAAGTACACGGACTTTAGTTTCTTTTCTATCAATTTCAGAGCTAAAATATGAAACAGTGACACGTGGCAAGTCGTACAAGTTCTCTCTATTGAACCAGTCCATAATTAGGTAATTGTGGGAGATTGGACATAACTTTGCCTTGGAGAATCCAAATCAAGTCAGAACTGTGGTATTAGAAAGATAATTTAGAAGGCTACCTCAGTGCCAAGTTTCAGATATTGAAGAGCTGCAATCACAAATATAATCCAATTTCAATATTGAGCTCCTCAAAAGCAAAAAAAAGGTGTGTATTTTTTTTCCGAATTTCATAAGTCTTGTTTGAAGAATCAATTTGAATTGATTCCAAGGGCATATTGTAGAATATATATTATGTTGTGTAACTAGCTCCAAAAAGAGAAGAAAAGAGATATCAACGCCTTAGAAATGAGCCACTTCGAGGGGGCAACCTCCAATACATTACATAAATGAACAATTCTTGGATGATACAATTTACAAAACCTCCTTTCTATATATATAGGAGTCCATGTGGCCATAATGTAATCCTAGTGGGCCACAATGTAATCCTAGCCGACCTAACAATAATAATTTAAGGGCACAATAATAACAAAATGGGGGTTACAAGGGTACAATAATAACAATAAGGGGTTTACACTAACAATAATAAGGGGCTATACTAGTGATATAGGGACCAACATGCCCCTCTCCTTCAAAAAAAGTGTTGTCCTCAACACTTGAGTAGCTCCGGGTGCTTCTGTATAAAATTCTCATCCTCCCATGTAGAATCTTCAGTGGGTAAGTTCTTCCACTTGATGAGATACTCTGAAATTGATCGATTCCGTAGTTTTCGAGTTCTTTTTTCCATGAATGCTTCAGGTTCCAATATGATTTTCCCTTCCCCATCAAGTTCTGGCAATACTGTTTGAACTGGAAGATTTTCACCTATAACCTTCTTTAAGCATGAAACATGGAAAACTCGATGTACTCGCGAAGAAGCAGGAAGCTCCAATTTGTATGCCATAGTACCAATCTTTTGCAACACCTTGTAAGGACCATAGTACTTTGGCGATAATTTATCATCCTTCTTTGCTTGCTTGAGGGACATTTGTTTGTATGGTTGTAGCCGTAAAAATACCCAATCTCCTACATCAAAACTTCTCTCGCTACGATGTTGAT
Organism: Pinus albicaulis; assembly: GCA_034641835.2. Classification (NCBI taxonomy): domain Eukaryota; kingdom Viridiplantae; phylum Streptophyta; class Pinopsida; order Pinales; family Pinaceae; genus Pinus; species Pinus albicaulis. The sequence goes on along the minus strand of MU968382.1, from coordinate 25,332,290 downwards.
CTGCCTGTTGTTTAATTCGATTTTGTGCCAAATTCAGGTTATCCTTTAAGAGTTGGAGAACTTCTTGCTGATGCTCGATGTGATCTTCCACTGCTTGAACCTTCGAATTTTCCCTTAAAGATGATGTGATCGATTGTGGATGATATCCATAAAGTGCCATAAATGGGGTCATTTTTGCTGCAGTATGGAAGGAAGTGTTATACCACCATTCAGCGAGAGGTAACCACTTGACCCATTGTGTTTGTTTATTAGATACAAAACAACTAAGATATCCTTCCAAACATTTATTTACTATCTCAGTTTGACCATCAGATTGAGGATGATAAGATGAGCTATGAGCTAATTGAGTACCCAAACAAGAAAATAACTCCGTCCAAAAATTTCCAGTAAAAATGGGATCTCTGTCGCTCACAATAACCCTTGGGCTTCCATGTAGCTTTTGAATTCATCCATAAATGTAGTAGCAACTGTACTTGCTTTAAATGGATGAGATAATGCACAAAAGTGTGCATACTTGGTAAGTCTATCAACTACCACCATGATGACACTCTTTCCTTTCGACTTAGGTAAACCTGTGATAAAATCCATTGAAATCTCCTCCCAACGTTGACTTGGAATGGATAAAGGTTGTAGAAGTCCCGGGGTCTTAATTGTTTCCACTTTATTCTGCTGGCAAACCAAACATTCCGCCACAAACTTTCAAATATCAGATTTAAGGCCATCCCAAAAAAATTCTTTCTTCACCCTGTGGTAAGTTTTTAAAAATCCTGAGTGTCCTCCTAAAGGAGAAGTGTGCAATTCCAGAAGAATCTTTGTTTTAGTTGGGAATTCTTACAAAGATATAAGCGATCTTTGTACCATAAGGAATCATTTTTCCAACTAAATGTATCAGATGTACTAGGATCTTGCTGCAACTTTTCAATGAGTATCCATACATCTTTGTCCTTCTTCCATTCATCTCTTGCTTCAGTTATCCAATCTGGTTGGATAATAGAAATGGCACAAAGCAATGCTTCCACCTCTTCATTATTTTTTGAGAGTGCATCTGCAACAACATTAAGCTTTCCTTTTTTGTAGATTATTTCAAAGTCATAACCCAACATCTTTGTGACCCATTTTTGCTGCTCTTCTGAAGATAATCTTTGTTCCAAAAAGTGTTTAAGACTATCATGATCAGTTTTTACCTTGAAGTGTCTTCCCATTAGGTAAGTTCGCCATTTCTTTAGTGCATGTAGTATTGCTAACATTTCCTTCTCATAAATAGGTTTCTGTAAATACTTTCCTTTGATTGGACGATTTTCAAAAGCAATGGGTCTTCCTTCCTGCATTAAAACTGCACCAATTCCATTTCCTGAGGCATCACATTCCACAATAAAGGTTTTTGTGAAGTCTGGTGTAGCTAAGACCGGTGCTAGGCACATTGCCTCTTAAGACGTTCAAAGGCCTTAGTTGCTTCAGGAGTCCATGAAAATGCATCTTTCTTCAATAATGTTGTTAGAGGTGCTGCTATTCTCCCATAATTCTTAACAAACTTGCGATAATAGCCTGTTAACCCGAGAAATCCTCGCAACTACTTTATGGTTGTGGGAACTTTCCATTCCTTAATGGCTTTAATTTTGTTAGGGTCCACTTTAACACCCTCGTGAGATACAATATGACCCAGATATTCAACCTCTTGTACTCCAAAGAAAAATTTGGACTTTTTTGCATATAATTGTTTCTCATGCAATAGTTTGAGCACCCTGTCAACATGTTCAACATGATCCTTCCAAGACCTGCTGTAGATTAGTATATCATCAAAAAATACTAGCACAAATTTTCTAAGGAAGGGTTTGAAAATGGAATTCATCAACCCTTGAAATGTAGAAGGTGCATTGGTAAGGCCAAAAGGCATGACCAAAAATTCATAATGACCTCATGAGTTCGAAATGCTGTTTTTGGAATATCTTCAGTCTTCATTCTAATTTGATGATATCCTGAACGAAGATCCAACTTGGTAAAATAAATTGCTCCATGTAATTCATCCAATAATTCATCAATCACAGAATGGGAAATTTATCTTTAATGGTGAGCTTATTGAGCTCCCTATAATCCGGACACATGCGCCATGATCCATCCTTCTTGTGTACCAATACTACAGGAGCAGAGAAAGAACTTTGACTAAGTTGAATTATACCCGCCTCTAACATTTCTGCAATCATACGTTCAATTTCGCTCTTTTGGACGTAAGGATATCTATAAGGCCTGATGTTTGGAGGAACACTTCCTGGAATCAAATGAATAGCATGATCATGATCACGAATAGGTGGGAGTCCTTTTGGGAGTTTCAAACACCTTGGAATGATTGTCCAAGACTTGTTGGAGATCTGCAGAAATAGATGATTTTGATGTTGGAACTTCTAGTGAGCATAATTGTGCAATTACGCCTCGCCGTTCTTTCTTTAGAAGCTTTGTCATGACATTAGAGCTTATTATCATTCCTGGCTTCCCCACAATACCCCGTAATTCGACTTCCTTTCCTTCTGAAAAAAATTTCAAGAAAAGTTCTTGAAAATTAAAAGCTACCGTCCCCAAAGATTGTAACCATTGTACTCCTAGTACAACATCAGCACTTCCCATAGGAATGGCAAGCATTGGACTAGTCAATACATATTCCCCCATGGTTAGCTTGATATTATGGCATTTTCCAGAGCAATTTATAGTTCCTCCATTTGCAACCATCACTTGACATTCTGGTGCTGGGTGTAGGAAACAATTTAATTCCTTGGCTACCTTATAATGAATAAAATTATGGGTGCTACCTGAATCAATCAAAACTATTACCCTTTTCTTCTTTATATGTCCTTCTATCTTGAGAGTTTGAGGAGTGGTAATTCCTGCCAGTGCATTACACGATATGGTCGGATTCATTTCTTCCTCTTCTAGGGGTGGTTCCTGGTGTATATCCTCTTCTTGCTCATTTTCTTCTTCTTCTTCACAATCTATGTAAAATAATTTCTTCTCAGCACACTTATGACCTTTAGTGTATTTGCTATCACAACTGTAGCAAAGCCCTTTTGCTCTTTTTTTTTCCAATTGTTGTGGTGTCAACCTTGTAGGTTGTGGAAATCTAGGCGTAGCAACACTTCCTTCTTTATAGAATTGAGTGGTAGGCTTCCTTGTTGCCATAATTTTACATTCAACTTTTCTTGCCAACCCGAATGCCTTCTCCAATGAATCAGGTTCCAAAACACGAACTTCATGTTGGATGTTATCCTTTAAAGTGCCTAGGAAGAGATCAATCCTGTGTTCCTCTGTAAGATCAGTTACCCTTATATTCAATTTTTGGAAGTCCTCAATGTGCTGCCCCACTAAACCCTTTTGTTTGAGATTCATCAATTGGGTAAAGAAGGTGTTGCTCTTTGTATCCTCATAATGTGCTATCATTTCCTCCGTAAAAATTGACCAAGTGACAATTTTTTTACGGGAGCAAAGCCATTGATACCATACAAATGTATTTTGTTCTAAATGTAAAGTTGCAATGCGTACCTTTTGTGTGTTTTGTACGTTGTGGAGATCAAAATATTGCTCCATCTGTAGTATCCATGTTACAGGATCCTTTCCATCAAACTTCCTCATATCCATTTTTGGAATATGGTGGTTCTTCCCGCCAACATTCGAGTTTGTGAAATCATGATTAACATTTATTTTGTTCTCATCAGGAGGTTCTTCTCCTATATTTCCGCCATTAGGAATCATTTCTAGTTTTAAGCTTGTCATCAAGCCTTCCATGTATTCTTTTAGATCATTCTTCATGTTTTCCATGTTGTCTTTCATGTCATTCTTCAAACCGTCCATCTTGACTTCCACGCCATCCATTTTAGCTTCCATGCCTTTCTTCAAACCGTCCATCTTCACTTCCATGCCGTTCTTCAAAACTTCCATTTCATTTTTTGTTGCTTTTTGCGAGAGTGAAATTTGTTGCACTTGCTCTTGTAATTTTGATAGATCATGTTGCAATTATTCATCTTCATGAGTCATAGTAGATCCTTCTGAAGGCTTAATGGGTGTTGAATTATTTTTTGGGGCCATTTTAGAATCCAATATTGATATCTATTCTACAAGATTCCCTTGGAATCAATTCAACTTGATTCTTCAAACAAGACTTATGCAATTCGGAAAAAAAATACACACCTTTTACTAGCTTTGAGAAGCTCGATATTGAAATTGAATTATCTCTGTAATTGAAAATATTCGATATCCGAAATTCAGCCCTGTAGTAGCCCTCTGAAGCTTCTTTCAAATGCCACAGGTCTGACCTAATTTGGATTCTCCAAGACAAAGTTGTGTCCAATCTCCCACAATGACCTAATTCTGGACTAGTTCAGTAGAGCGAACTTGTACGACTTGCCACGTGTCATTGTTTTGTCCTTTGTCTCTAAAATTGATAGCCAATAAACTACAGGCCGTGTACGTGCGACAAATTTTGACGCCACTCAAATCCAATCTCCAGAGAGAGAGTTATTGAACTTTTCCCACGATCACCTCTTTAAGATGAAATTCAGGAGCCTGAAAAAGCACTACCTTCCACAGATCATATCTCTAACAATATTGCGAACCAAGCTCTGAAATTTTTTGATGAATTTCCTTAGGATTTCAGCTTCGCACTATATGAATTTCAGATTCTGAACCTTCATAGAAAATTTATAGCTGCAAATGCCACGAAGGACCTCGTTTAGGAGCCTAAGAAATATTCCATCACGTATGATATCTCCAAATTGGTTAACCAAACTCTGAAATTTTGCCACAGCTCTCAACAGCTGTTCTTTCACATCCATTGCAAAATTTCAGCTTATGAAACGTCAGAGAAAAACGTTATAGCGAAATTCCACGATGACTGCTTTGGAGCAGCGAAACCCTAGAATCCCAAACCTCTGATACCAAATGTTGTGTAACCAGCTCCAAAGAGAGAAGAAAAGAGATATTCACGCCTTAGAAATGAGCCACTTCGAGGGGGCAACCTCCAACACATTACATGAATGAACAATTCTTGGATGATACAAATGAACAAAACCTCCTTCTATATATAGGAGTCCATGGGGCCATAATATAATCCTAGTGGGGCCACAATGTAATCCTAGCCGACCTAACAATAATAATGTAAGGGCACAATAATAACAATATGGGGGTTACAGGGGTACAATAATAACAATAAGGGGTTTACACTAACAATAATAAGGGGCTATACTAGTGATAGGACCCAACATATTAGTATTGGTCTCAAAAAATGCCCCAGAAAATAATTCAACACCCATTAAGCCTTCAAAAGGCTCTACTATGACTTATGAAGATGAAGAATTGCAACATGATCTATCAAAATTACAAGAGCAAGTGCACCAAATTTCGCTCTCGCAAAGAGCAACAAAAAATGAAATGGAAGTTTTGAAGAAAGGTGTGGAAGTGAAGATGGATGGTTTGAAGAATAATATGGATAGTTTGAAGAAAGGTGTGGAATCTAAGATAGATGGCATGGAATCTAATATGGATGACATGGAAGCTAAGTGTTACACAGTAATTTGTCACCGTCCCTGCAATCCCTATATCGCACATTGGAGGGTCATTTCTGTGACTAATTAGAAGTTTCATGCCTTGAAAATACCATCATTTCATCCCTTACCATGAGTACAACTTTCCCTCTGTTGACCATTTCCTGAGCAGACCACTAAAAACACTTGTTTTTGGCTTGGCGCTGGTATCCTGTTATGCCCTTGCGCCAATGAGGAAAATTAACACTGAGCCCACGCTAGTTGGTGCTCTGTCCTAGTTAAGCTCCCACGCTAATTTTTTTATGGAATTTTTTTTAAAAATAGGGGCAAATTTTTTATCACAGCAACTTCGTGGATGAGTCATAGGAAGTGGTTCGATTGAATAACCACGGCCTCCCTCCTTTGGCCTCTTGTTTCCACCTTATGGGGAAACCTCCCAAGGGATAATGCCTCCCTTCCACTATTGTAGGGTTCCCAACCTCCTCCTCTCCTCTATAAATATAGCCATCTTCCATTGATGTGCTAGTTGAACATGTTCTAGTTGAATAGACAACTGAAAAAGTTAGCATAGAGAGAAGCAATCATAGCTTTGGGAGAACAGTGCAGAGTGTGATTATTTTTGTGTGTTGAGAACATAGTGAGATCTTAGACCTTTGTTCACTAGGGTGTGACAAATGTTCTTGGATACAGACCTGCCAGAGGAGAGCCTTAACATCAAGGCTTGGTTGTAAACTCCTCTTGTCTTTATCATAATAAAATGCATCTGATGTTTATCTTCCATTCTTGTTTACAACTATAATGAGATTTATAACATTCCTTGATCAGTTAGATAGGTTGTAATTGTATTATGTTTGTCTTGGTTTTACGCTTGTCGTGTTGTCTTGACTATCTATGCAGGTAATCGAACATTAGTAGCAGCGTGTATCGAGCTTGAGAATAGCGACAGATCAAGAAGCGTCGATGGAAGACGACAACATAGCATCAGAACGAGGTAGGTCATCTTCGTTGCTCTGAATTTCATTTACAATCTAGGAAGGTAGATGTTTGTATGTTCCTGTAGTTGCTAGACCCACCCTAGGGCTAGAGGGATCGCGTCTGTCTGCAGAGGGGATTTACCTGGACAACAGATTGGCGACTCCACTTGGGAGTTTCCTTTGAGTTTGTCACTCTTTGAGGTCGTAATCATTCGACGAATTTATTCGAACGACCGTTTCCCTGTTTGTTCCTATGTTTTTCATCAATTATGATCTTTTAGTTTTGCTTGAAGTGGTGAGTCTGGACTTGGTTGGGAGAAATTATTTGTTTTTTTCTGTTCAGGCATTGGCGCTAGTTGTCAGTGAGCAAGTCATGCCAGTTGGCACTAGTTTCACCCACCAAAGTAGTGCCAATTTCAAGGTGTATGAAAAATTGAGGTTTTTTCCCTAATTCCTCCACCAGTGTGTCTTTCCCTTCCGGTCTTTTTCTCTGTATGATTTACACATTCTCCCCTCTACTTTTTCACTTATCAGCATAGATTACACTGCTGATTGCTCAGCTGAAAATTCTTCTTTCTATGATTTCTTGATGTAAAAGGGAATGAATGCCTTGTTTTGATCTTATGCTTTGGAAGTCCTTTTTATGCTTGACCTCATATATCTTGTAGCCTTTTGAGGAATTTTGTTACAAAGTGTTTAAAATAACGATTTCATTCTTAGTGTTTGTTTGCATCCCTTTTGCATTCATCCTTCCATTAAGGAGATTTGCGTTCATTTAGTTTTCTTCTCAAAGTTTTCTTTTCGTTAAAATGCATTAGATCACATTGCATTGAAAAGTATTTTTGAGATTTATCATTGAACTTAGATTACATTGTTTAATGATTGAAAGCTAAAAATCACATTGAGTGAATTATCTTTCATTAAAAGCATGCATTAAGTAGATTCTCATTTCATCAAAAAATGCATTGAGCGCATTCTTATCATTTCAAAAGAAAAAGGAAATTGCGCATAGATTACAATTGCATAGTTTTCAAAAAAGAGGATTTTGCATAGATTACATTACATAATTCACATCATTGAATGTTTTAAATTACTTTTGGATAGTGAAAGTCATCTAGTTTGAAAAAGTTTCATTTTCAGTATTGTTGTTTGTTGCATCATTGTTTGGAACTCTTCCCTTAACTAGATAACATTCATCGAATTGAAATATTTCTTTCCTCATATAGCTGCATATAGGAGATTGTCAGATGACATGCGGTAGGGCCTTGAAATTGAAATGTAAATTGAAGATCAACTTTAAAATTTATTAAATGAACCTAAGGCAACATTGAAACTTAATAGAATATCTAGTAGTGTAAGATAGAGACGTGTTCTGGCGTCTTTAAGCCTAGTATCTATTTCTCGCCATCTGGCTTCAGACAACGCTAGTACGGACTTGTGCTCCCTGTACTGTCATGTATATAAAGGGAGATCCCATTAGGTTGCAAATCCTTTATCCATAGGAAGCCAAGTCTGCCACCTTTTACCCATGATACATCAGACACAACATTCAAGGAGATTACCTACACGTACATTAAGTCCTTAGTTGATTTCTCTTTCATTTTTACCAAGGTGTATATGGCAGTTCATGGATATATGGTACACCCATTTACCTAGATTACCAGAGCAGTAACTTTGATCTTTACTGACTCTTTTAACTGAAAATATCATCGAGCTCTTGTCCTTTCAAGCTCGTCTCCAACCTGAAAGCGATAGAGTCACCTTTTGCTTGTTTCTCGACTCTTAAAATATGAAACAGTAGAGTCTAGTTTCAATGTCTTAAAAAATTAATTGCCCACAAAATATTTCTGGTTAGAATTTTTGTCCTTAGTGTTTTATTTCAAGGTCATTTCCAAGGGAAACTTCTCCGGAGTTTTCCAATCAAGGAGTCCCCTCTGAAGGGAGTCCTAGTCCATTTCCTACTTTGGGAAATATTGGTGCTCCTTATATGGCCATGTTATCCCTCCCGAGGTTAACTGTTGGGTTGCCTGTTTGGTTGTTTTTAACCTCTGTATTCTCAAGTGTTCCGACTACTGTACCATCCACTCCTCCACCTGAGAAACGCCATGTTTATTGGAAGGTGGACCTCTCCCCTTCTTCACCTATTTCTTCATCCTCATCTTCTACTTTGCCTGGTGAAAGTTTGGATTCTCGTACCCAGGTGGCTAAGAAGAAGAAGAAGTCAGATAAGCAAGAGGCTAATTCTACAGCTGTTGCTTCTAAAACACTTGCTCTCGATGAACCTTCCAACCCTCCGTGGAAAGTTAAGTTCCATTGCATGTTGTTCCAGGGAAACCATCTTCTTCAAGATTGCCCTGGCATTCCCAAGGTGCTCGAAGTATGGTCCGTGAGTCAGGTTGGGGGCATGTCTTCAGCTAGTGCTAGTAAAGCTCCTAAGAAGCAAGGTAAGCTTGCCAATCCCTGTAAGTTGTGTGAAGGATACCATGCCATTCACCTTTTTTCATATATGGATGAAGCCAAGAGAGTTTTGGACAACTCGACTGTTTTTGCACCTTGCCTTCCAGCTGGTTATAAACAACTTTCTTTGAGTCCTTCACCAGTTGATTCAACGATTAGTCAAGAGTCATCCTTGCCTGATCCCGCTCCCGTAGAAATTCACCATCATAAATCCATCCCTGACCAACCATTGGTCATGGGATCGATTGAGCTGGCCCCATCTGCGGTGCACCAGGTCTTTTCCGTTGAGAGTGGATCTCATCCCCCTCAGGTTCTTCTTCTTTCTTTAGATTCCTTGGACTTGGAGAAATATTCTCCTGTCCCTATATCTCAGGAAGCTATTCCTCCACCTCCCATGATGGAGGTCTCAGAGGATACCCCTCCCGCCTCCATGATGGAGGTCATGGAGGATGCACCTTCTTCTCTCGTAACACCAGGGGAATACCATCTCAATTTGATGGTAGCCCCTCCAAGTAGTTTGGTCACTTCCTTCGATTGGGGTCGATTCGCAGGTTATCGCCTTCCTTCTTATGTGCCCTTTGACATCACGGTACAGGCCTCCCATCTGGTCATACCCAACACCATTATAGATGAAGGCGTTTCTGTTGGTATTTTATCCTCAACTACTTGGCAAGATTTCGGTTCATCGCCACTTGTGCCTGTTACGGAGAATCTGTTGGTGTTTACCAGAGGAACTAGTCAACCGTTAGGGATCCTTCCGAAGTTTCCTGTTACTTTGGGAGGGAAAATTGTACATATGGATGTGATGGTTGTTCCTAGCCCCTTGGACTTTAATTTACTCTTGGGCCACGATTATACTTATGCCATGGGAGCGCTTGTCTCCTCCTTCTTTCGTGTGATGTGTTTTCCGCACCAAGGTTGGATTGTGACCATCGATTAGCTTGCTTTCTTTGGTCCTAATATAGAAGCTAGTCCACCATAATCACTGCTAGATCTTTATCCATTGGTTGTGTCATCCCCGATGCATGTAAATTATGTGGCTAACTGTCCCATGCCTGCATTCAGTGATAGTGTCGTTGTGCATCAGGTGCTAGGGGCATTGGGTCCTAATTTCTGAGATGTTGTTCTCTCATCCGGTGTGGAACTCTTGGAAGCCATGAATTCTTATTCATCATGATGAAAATCTGGTCAGAGCATGGTTCATTTTCTTGTGTCAAGCTCCTTAAACCATGAAACAAGGTCTGTCGGAGCATAGTTCGTTTTCTTGTGTCAAGCTCCCTAAAAAATGAAACAAGGTCGTCAAAGCACAGATCATTTTCGTGTGTCAAGATCCTTAAAAAATGAAACAAGTTGTCATGAGGATAGTTCTTTTAATGTGTCAACCTCATTAAAATAATGAAACACATTCCCATTTAATTCGAGTCTTTTCTCAGATCTCCTAAAATCCCAGTTGAGTCTTTCTCTGATCTCGTAACTTGAATCTTCACTCCATCTACCTTTCATATGGACTGAAGCTTAGGGGGCATGTACCTCAAATTGAGTCACCATGCTGGGGGCATGCTTAATTTTTTCAAGCATAGTTTATTTCCGTCTCAAGCTTGTGTAAAAATGAAACCGGTTTCAAGCATAGTTCATCTTTGTTTTCAGCTTTTGTAAAAATGAAACCAACTTCAAGCAGAGTTTCCTGATTTCAAGCTTGTGTAAAAATGAAACCATTCCCATTTTACCTCTTGTGATTGCCATTTTATCAGCCTGTTTTTGCCAGATGAGCCTTGGTTTTCTCACTCCATCATCACTATCTTCTTGGCAGATCATATGCCTTCACTTGATTATTTTACCTGTTCCTAAGGAACCACTGTGATGAGTGGTCTTGTTAGCCAGCCTCTTGACCTTTATCTTGTTCTGAGCAGTTCCACCATTACCGAAACCAGTAGCTACCCTTTAGACCACTTGTTCCTCTAGGAAGAGTCAACTTTTAGCTCTTTTCTGATTCTTAAAAATTGAAAATATTTCCAAGTCGCTTTTCGTTTTGAGCTCGTTAAATTGGTTGTGAAGAAATATCTACCCAGTATACGTTTACCCCTTTTTCGGGCTGGGATAGATTATTTACGAAAAAGGAATACCCTAGCCTATCTTGACTAGGAGGTTCTCTGAGACATAGTTTTCTACCTTTTCGGATCTGTGGGACTACCTATGAAAAGGGAATGCTAGAGTTTTCTTTTCCGCTATCTTTTCAAACTCTGTAAATATGAAAACATGCCGAGTTCTCCCTTTGTCAAACTCATTAAAACTGATGACATCGGACTCCATCGTTATGACGTTACTCGAGTTCCTGCTTCCTAGGGCTCGTAAAATGTACTAGGTTGGATTTGTCCAAAGGACAAACTTATATGACAAGCATATGGTATCCTCTTCAAGCTTTTGTAAAAATAAAGAGGTACTCACTAGAAATGGTGGGGAAAATGGAAGTTATTCGTCAGTTGTGTCAGCAGTATGTCACTCTTGAACATGACACTTGTCTGCAGTTCGTGTCGGGTTCGGATATCTTCATTCTGTCAGTTTTCCTCCTTGGGTTTGGGAAATCCATTTGCCTCTCATTCGATTAAGAATCTTTTCAACATGACCTCTGATCCTATTTGAGTCAAATGCTGCCAAATTCTAGAGTCGTTTCACTGATATGTTTAAGAGAAAATCCTTCTGAAGTTTGTACATTCCTTGATCCGCTGTTTGAGTCTTGATTCACACTCATATTACCTTCTCTGTTTTGTGTCGATGATGTGGGATTCATTATGACCCTCCTTCGACAGATCACTTCCCATCGACTTTAGCTCATTATCCAGGAAGTTGATCCAGAGACTCATTTCTGGTACCTTCGAGATTACATGCCCTAATGGCAAGTTCTTCACATTTGATGACAGGTTCACATCATTGGCCTTCGATCAGGTGATTTCACGGGTGTTCGACTTCAACTCACTATTCACATTTCATGGATTGTACTAGTAGTACCTTGAGAGCCATTGACATTATGGGTGGTTTCTCTCGCACTTGTTAACGGTTCACATCATTGACCGATAATCAAGTGATTTTCTAGCATGTTCGACTTCAACACGTCTATTCACATGTTGGAATTTGTACTTTTATCAGGTGGTGTTGGAGCGCAAGACCCTGGGCTTCGATCAAAAAAGTCCAGGTTGCGAGGAGTGATGAGTCATTCATGATTATATACATGATTCTTTAGACGGATGGCTGCGACCATACCATGGGTTCTCTTGCTTTGATCCTCTCTATACAAATGGCTGCACCCATACTATGGATCTATTTCATATGATCCCTTTATTCATATGGCTGCATCCATGCCGACGATCCATTCACATGATCCTTTTCATGATGGATAGCTACGCCTATACCATGGATTCATGTATTTTTAGTAGAGATTTAAGTTATGTATAAGTATCTATGCTCGATTTATAGGTCTCCCAAGAGCAGCTTCTGGTTCCTTGCACTTACTGGTAAAGCATTTCACCCCTCACTCATGTTCGGACTTCATACTTTAGGGGGCATCTGTTACACAGTAATTTTTCACCATCCCTGCAATCCCCATCTCACACATTGGAAGGTCATTTCTGTGACTAATTAGAAGTTTCATGCCTTGTAAATACCATCATTTCATCCCTTGCCATGAGTACAACATTCCCTCTATTGACCATTTCCTAAGCAGACCACTAAAAACACTTGTTTTTGCCTTGGCGTTGGTAGCCCTTTATGCCCTCACGCCAATGAGGAAAATTAACACTGAGCCCGTGCCAGTTGGCACTCTGTCCCAGTTAAGCTCCTGTGCTAATCTGTTTATGGAAAGTTTTTTAAAAATAGAGACAAAGTTTTGAGCACAACAACTTCGTGGATGAGTCATAGGGAGTGGTTCGACTGAATAACCATGGCCTCCCTCCTTTGGCCTCTTGTTTCCACCTTATGGGGAAATATCCTAAGGGATAAGGCCTCCCTTCCACTATTGTAGGGATCCCAACCTCCTCCTCTCCTCTATAAGTATAGCCATATTCCATTGATGTGCTAGTTGAACATGTTCTGGTTGAATAGAAAATTGAAAAAGCTAGCATAGAGAGAAGCAATCATAGCTTTGGGAGAACAGTGCAGAGCGTGATTGTTTTTGTGTGTTGAGAACATAGTGATATCTTGGACCTTTTTTCATGAGGGTGTGACAAACGTGCTTGGATACAGACCTACCAAAGGAGAGCCTCAACATCAAGGCTTGGTTGTAAACTCCCCTTGTCTTTATCATAATAAAATGCATTTGATGTTTATCTTCCATTCTTGTTTACATCTATAATGAGATTTCTAGCATTCCTTGATCAGTTAGATAGGTTGTAATTGTATTATGTTTGTCTTGGTTTTACGCTAATGTTTTCTGAACTGTTTAAGTGTGACTCCAAATGTTGGTAGCAACATGCATGCCCAGCTGAGAAGAGCGACATATCAAGAAGGCCGATGGAAGATGAAAACATAGCATCGTAATTCAGGTAGGTCATCTTCCTGCTTTAATTTCATTTACAATCTAGGAATGAGATGTTAGTATGTTCCTGAGTTTTGACCTGCCCAGGCTAGAGGGACGCCTCTATTCAAAGAGGGATTGATACTTAGACAACAATAAGATCGATGAAAAATGAAAGACAACATGGAAAACATGAAGAATGATCTAAATGTCGACATCGAAGGTTTGGAAAATTTGATACAAGAAATGTTTCCTAATGGTGAAAAGATAGTAGAGAAAACTCATGATGAGAACAAAATAAATGTTAATCGTGATTTCATAAACTCTAATGTTGGCAGGAAGAACCACCATATTCCAAAAATGGATATGAGGAAGTTTGATGGAAAGGATCCTGTAACATGGATACTACAGATGGAGCAATATTTTGATCTCCATAATGTGAAAAGCACACAAAAGGTAATAGTTTTGAATAATTGTGGAAACTAATTTCCTTATCTCATCAGGAAGGTAGCCAAGGAATTGAATTGAGCTCAGCACCACTCCAATGCCAAGTGATAATAAATGATAACTATAAATTGCTCTGGAAAATTCCATAATATCAAGCTAACCATGGGGAATATGTATTGACTAGTCCAATGCTTTCCATTCCTATGGGAGGTGCTGATGTTGTACTAGGAGTACAATGGTTACAATCTTTGGGGACGGTAGCTTTAATTTTCAAGAACTTTTCTTGAAATTTTTTTCAGAAGGAAAGGAAGTCGAATTACGGGGTATTGCAGGGAAGCCAGGAAGGATAATAAGCTCTAATGTCATGACAAAGCTTCTAAAGAAAGAACAACGAGGCGTAATTGCACAACTATGCTCACTAGAAGTTCCAACATCAAAATCATCTATTTCTGCAGATCTCCAACAAGTCTTGGACAATCATTCCAAGGTGTTTGAAACTCCCAAAGGACTCCCACCTATTCGTGATCATGATCATGCTATTCACTTGATTCCAGGAAGTGTTCCTCCAAACATCAGGCCTTATAGATATCCTTACTTCCAAAAGAGCGAAATTGAACGTATGATTGCAGAAATGTTAGAGGCGGTATAATTCAACCCAGTCAAAGTTCTTTCTCTGCTCCTGTAGTATTGGTACACAAGAAGGATGGATCATGGTGAATGTGTCCGGATTATAGGGAGCTCAATAAGCTCACCATTAAAGACAAATTTCCCATTCCTGTGATTGATGAATTATTGGATGAATTACACGGAGCAATTTATTTTACCAAGTTGGATCTTCGTTCAGGATATCATCAAATTAGAATGAAGACTGAAGATATTCCAAAAACAACATTTCGAACTCATGAGGGTCATTATGAATTTTTGGTCATGCCTTTGGCCTTACCAATGCACCTTTTACATTTCAAGGGTTGATGAATTTCATTTTCAAACCCTTCCTTAAAAAATTTGTGCTAGTATTTTTTGATGATATACTAATCTACAGCAGGTCTTGGAAGGATCATGTTGAACATGTTGACAGGGTGCTCAAACTATTGCAGGAGAAACAATTATATGCAAAAAAATCCAAATGTTTTTTTGGAGTACAAGAGGTGGAATATCTGGGTCATATTGTATCTCACGAGGGTGTTAAAGTAGACCCTAACAAAATTAAAGCCATTAAGGAATGGAAAGTCCCCACAACCATAAAGAAGTTGCGAGGATTTCTCGGGTTAATAGGGTATTATCTCAAGTTTGTTAAGAATTATGGGAGAATAGCAGCACCTCTAACAACATTATTGAAGAAAGATGCATTTTCATGGACTCCTGAAGCAACTAAGGCCTTTGAACATCTTAAAGAGACAATGTGCCTAGCACCGGTCTTAGCTACGCCAGACTTCACAAAAACCTTTATTGTGGAATGTGATGCCTCAGGAAATGGAATTGGTGTTGTTTTAATGCAGGAAGGAAGACCCATTGCTTTTGAAAGTCGTCCAATCAAAGGAAAGTATTTACAAAAACCCATTTATGAGAAGGAAATGTTAGCAATACTGCATGCACTAAAGAAATGGCGAACTTACCTAATGGGAAGACACTTCAAGGTAAAAACTGATCATGATAGTCTTAAACACTTTTTGGAACAAAGACTATCTTCAGAAGAGCAGCAAAAATGGGTCACAAAGATGTTGGTTATGACTTTGAAATAATCTACAAAAAAGGAAAGCTTAATGTTGTTGCAGATGCACTCTCAAGAAAGAATGAAGAGGTGGAAGCATTGATTTGTGCCATTTCTATTATCCAACCAGATTGGATAACTGAAGCAAGAGATGAATGGAAGAAGGACAAAGATGTATAGACACTCATTCAAAAGTTGCAGCAAGATCCTAGTACATCTGATACATTTAGTTGGAAAAATGATTCCTTATGGTACAAAGATCGCTTATATATTTGTAAGAATTCCCAACTAAAACAAAAGATTCTTCTGGAATTGCACACTTCTCCTTTAGGAGGACACTCAGGATTTTTAAAAACTTACCACAGGGTGAAGAAAGAATTTTTTTTGGATGGCCTTAAATCTTATATTCAAAATTTTGTGGCAGAATGTTTGGTTTGCCAGCATAATAAAGTTGAGACAATTAAGACCCCGGGACTTCTACAACCTTTATCCATTCCAAGTCAACAATGGGAGGATATTTCAATGGATTTTATCACAGGTTTACCTAAGTCTGAAGGAAAGAGTGTCATCATGGTGGTAGTTGATAGACTTACCAAGTATGCACACTTTTGTGCATTACCTCATCCATTTAAAGCAAGTACAGTTGCTACTACATTTATGGATAGAATTCAAAAGCTACATGGAAGCCCAAGGGTTATTGTGAGCGACAGAGATCCCATTTTTACTGGAAATTTTTGGACGGAGTTATTCTCTTGTTTGGGTACTCAATTAGCTCATAGCTCATCTTATCATCCTCAATCTGATGGTCAAACTGAGATAGTAAATAAATGTTTGGAAGGATATCTTCGTTGTTTTGTATCTGATAAACAAACACAATGGGTCAAGTGGTTACCTCTCGCAGAATGGTGGTATAACACTTCCTTCCATGCTGTAGCAAAAATGACCCCATTTATGGCACTTTATGGATATCATCCACCATCCATCACATCATCTTTAAGAGAAAATTCAAAGGTTCAAGCAGTGGAAGGTCACATCGAGCATCAATAAGAAGTTCTCCAACTCTTAAAGGATAACCTGAATTTTACAACAAAAATCTAATTGAAGCAATGGTAGATCGAACATTACACAGAGAAGTTCTGATGTAGGAGACTCGGGTATTTTTGCGACAACCATAATGTAAACAACTCTCCAAGTAAGTCAAGAAGATAAGAAATTATCAGCTCAAATGTATTGCATGGGTCTGTCACATTGCAAAAGATTATACTATGGCATACAAATTGGAGCTTCCTGCTTCTTCACGAGTGCATCCAATTTTCCATGTTTCATGCTTAAAGAAGGTTATAGGTGAAAATCTTCCAGTTCAAACAATATTTCCAGAACTTGATGAGGAAGGAAAATCATATTGGAACCAGAAGCAATCATGGAAACAAGAACTCGACAACTACGGAATCGATCAATTTCAGAGTATCTCATCAAGTGGAAGAACTTACCCACTGAAGATTCTACATGGGAGGATGAGAATTTTATACAGAAGCACCCAGAGCTACTCAAGCGTTGAGGACAACACTTTTTTGAAGGAGAGGGGTATGTTAGGTCCCTATATTACTAGTATAGTCCCTTATTGTTGTTAGTGTAACCCCCTTATTGTTATTATTGTACCCTTGTAACCCCCATATTGTTATTATTGTGGCCTTAAATTATTATTGTTAGGTCAGCTAGGATTACATTGTGGCCCCATGGACTCCTATATATAGAAAGGAGGTTTTTTAATTTGTATCATTCGAGAATTGTTCATTCATGTAATGTATTGGAGGTTGCCCCCTCGAAGTGGCTTATTTCTAAGGCGTTGATATCTCTTTTCTTCTATTTTTGGAGCTGGCTTCACAATAGCTTGGTTGGTGGGACATCATCTGGTTCGGTGGCCTCGAGGTGCTCCTCACGTAGGTGGGGCACAAGGAGGAGTATTAGGATAGCCTCATGGTGGAGCATCTGGTGGGGAGGCCAGCCCCTCGGGCGACTTGGGTAGCAACTTGACTGCTGTTGAGAGTGCTGCTGAGCAGGCTCGTGCCAAGGTGGCAGAGGCTCGCGTTGCTGAGTTGACAAAGTAGGTGGATGCTCTGGATGTTAGAGCTTGGGTGTTAGAGGATGCATGGGGCTGAGTGGACTACTTGACCTAGTGGATGCCTACCCAAGGATTTGTGGATGACATCGAGGATACATTGTTAGATACATTGATCGCCGAGGAGAAGGGCTATCGGTTGATTTGCGTCGGGTGGAAATCTTTGTTCTAACAATGGCTCCAGTGTTGGTACCGAGAGCAGCTGTGGGTCTAGGTGCCCCACCTGGGGGAGCACTGTCCTAGAGTTTTGTTATACACAGGGAAATCATCTGTTATGAGGATGCTTCCCTTATTTCTTTCGACTTGTATATTTTTATCTTTTGGGCTGATGTATGGGTCAGAGACACTATTTTTTGTACTCAGACACATATTTTTTTGGTATATATGAGAGATATTTTTTTTGCGGCTCTACATGGTGTGCTCCCTATTATTGTTTATGGATTATGATATACTGATGGACATCTATCTTTTTGTTTCTTTTTTATGTATGATGGTTCCGAGATGCATTCCAGTTTAGAATATTGTTAGCTATGTGATCTGCTGCTTGGTTTTGATTTCTTGGTACATGTGTGAATGTAATGTCATCAAACTGTCAGCTTAACCTTCTTGCACCAAAGTATTTTATAAACACATGTGAATTCCGTAGCTCAAATGCTTTGTTTAACTATGACACTACTAACTAGGAATTGAGGTAGATATGCATATCGTGTATGCCTTGGTTGAGGGCATTGCACATAAGTTCGATGACGATGTCATATTATGCTTGATTTTTTTTTGTTGAACTAATGCATACACCATTGGTGTAGAAGGGCGATCGATCAGTGTGGTAGATGACCCAGGCTGTTGCTGCTAAACTTTGAGACCATTGCGATGCTCCATCAATGAATCCAAGGTAATGGTTCAATTGATAATCCCTTGTGACAATAAATCATATTTTTTGACAAGTCTTTTGGTCAAAAATATAAAGTTTTTGGTCTGTGTGATTTGACTCTAGGGGTGGGCCTTCTCAGCCCTTATGGGTAGAACTTCTTGAGTTAAAGGCCGTTGACGGGATTGTTGAGGCATGTTCCATCCGGCTCTATCAATATGTATGCCCCCTTGAGGACATAATGTTTTATGATCTAGGGTCCTTTCCACAATGTTTCGAACTTCCCTGGCCCTAGTGCTTCTTTTGCAACATCGTACTAGAGGAATAAATATCCCTCAGTGAATGAACGAGGGTTGATGTGGGGAACGAACGATGCTTTTACCCGTTTCTTGTGGGCCTCATTGTGTTGCAATGGCTACTATTGGCTTTTGTTGATGAACTCTAGTTGTACTAAATGTTGTTCTAGAGGCTGGGTATCATCGAGGAGTTAAATGGCGGCATGTAAATTCAGGATCTCACGTTCTATGGGAATCATGGCTTCGAATCTGTATACCAAGTGGAAGGGAGTGAAACCAATGGATGTTTTCACGGTCGTGCGGCATGCCCATAGGGCGGAGAAAAGCATGTGGTTCCAGTTGGTTTTGTGGTTATTCACCACAAATTGTAACATGGTTTTGAGGACTTTATTCACAACTTCTACCTGTCCATTGGATTGGGGGTAGTATGGTGATGCGAATTCATGGGTGAATCTGAGATGGTGAGATAGCTACTGGAAAAAATCATTCTCGGAGTGTTTCCCATGGTTAGAGACTAACTCCTTAGGAACGCTAAAACGAGAAATGGCATGGCTAAAAAGAAATCATGTAGCATTTTTTGTGATGTTGTCATATGTGGGCATAGCCTCTGCCCACTTGGTGAAATAATCGACAGCCATGATGATGTATTTGTGATTGCCTGAGAAAGCAGGGTTGAAAATCATAGAGTCTATCCCCCATTTTCAAAATGGACCAGCGGCAATGACAAGGTGCGGGGGAGCAGGAGGGGCTCTTGGTTTAGGGACAAATATCTGACATCACTCGCACCTCTTGACTGTTGTAATGCAGTCACAAAACAAAGTGGGCTAGAAATAACCTACTCATAGGAATTTTTGGGCGGTGGTCATTCCGGAGAGATGGTCGCTACAAGCTCCACCGTGGCAGTCATTAAGGGCTTGTTCCACTTGGTTGTGAGTAAGGCATCGAAGTAAAATGGCATTGTTACCCCATTGGTATAATACATCTCCCATAAGGAGATATCGGGGGCTTGATGGAGAAAGCGATGACGGTCGTCTCAGTTGAGGTGGGCTTTGAAATTTTGGGTTTATAAGAAGAGTAGGATATCTCCATACCAAAGGTCGTCAGTTGCTATGAAGAAGAGGTGTTCATTTGGCAGCGAATCATTTACTGGTGATCCATTAGTATGACTTGTGAGTTTTGTAATGAACTCTGTTAGGATTAGGGCATTTTTTTCTCTTGGGGGAGAAAAACTATAAGTCGTATTCCTGGAGAATGACTATTTAGCGAGCGTACTTGTGGTTCATTAGGCGATGTGTAAGGAGATATTTGATGGGGTTGATACTAGCGACGACCGTTGTGGTCTTTAACATTATATAATGGTGAAGCTTTTTGACTGCATGTATTAGTGCTAAGGCATTCATTTCTTTGGGTTCATATCTTAATTCCGGGCCTGATATGATTTTGTTGACATAGTATATTACATGCTTCTTCCCATCTGGGCCCTCCTAGATCAATACTCTGGCCAAAGTGGTCTTAGATGCTAATAGATACAAGATTTAATCTTTGTTATAGTCTAGGGGACTAATCAGCAGTGTTGAAGGCAATGTTTCTTTTAGCGCGTTGAATGCTTGTTGGGCATGGTCATCCCATTTGAATGGGACGTCCTAGCAAAGGAGGTGTAGGAACCCTTGAGCCCAAGTGGCGTAATACGGGATGAAATGTCTCTAAAAATTAGCCTTTCCCTGCAATATTTGTAGTTTCCTGAGGGTTCAGGGTGGAGGTACCTCCGAATTAGGGGAATTTTGAGGTCTAAAATGGGCCTCCTAAGAAAATTATAAAATAATAGTGGAAAGAATCAAATAAGATTTGATGACATCATCAAATTTTAGAGGGAAAAATGAAAAAACTGCTTTTTCAACTCATATTTTCAACTTATCTCCCAAAGTTTTTACTCAAATTTCGAGTGGGAGCACTCGTTGGATGAAAAATTTAATTCCTCATCCAGAGTGCAATGTGTTGCACATACTTTTGAAGGGTTTACACTTTTTGAAAAATAAAATACATAGAAAAAATAATGATTGTAGTCGTTTTTTTTAATATTTCTTCATTTTCATGTAGCAGGAGTTCATCTAAGTATACAACACATAGTGCTTTGCTGAGATGAGGGTCGCTTACGCATCCCGGCGGTACTCCCACTCGAAATTTGAGTCAAAAATTTAGGAGATAAGTTGAAAATACGAGTTGAAAAAGTAGTTTTATTATTTTATTATTTTTTAATATTTTTACCTTTTTATTTAAAAAATGGTGAATCATCCCCCATGGTTGACATCATCATCTTGAATCCTATTGGTTGTTATAAAGTTTATCTTTTTTGTACATTTTTCTTAGGAGGCCCATTTTAGACCTCAAAATTCCCCTAATGATTAATGGCTTGGACCTTGAGGGGGTCCACCCAGATTCCTTGTTGGGACAGATAAAACCTAACATTATTCTTGATATGACGTAAAAGATGCACTTGAGGGGGTTGAAGTGAAGGTTATATTGCTAGCATAGTTGGAATACCATTCCCAGATCCTCAAGATGATCTGAGCACTTGTTGGATCAGACGGTTAGGTCATCCAACTAGGCTAGGATAAAGTGTGGCAAGTCATGAAAGATGTAATTCATGGACCTCTGGAAGGTGGCTCCTATGTTTTTTAGGCAAAATGGCATTAACTTATATGAGAATGCTCCCCAGGGGGTAGTGAACATGGTTTTGTATCGGTCGGTGTGACATATTTGAATTTGATTGTACCCAGAGAATCCATCCATGAAAGAGATGGCCTCATGACTTGCACAGGCATCAATGACATGGTCGATGAATGGGGTAGTGTAATTTTCCTTGGGACATGCATTGTTCAAATCACAAAAATTAGTTCAAACATGTATGGTGCCCTATTTTTTCATGTCGGGAACAAGTTTTGAAACCCAAGATGTGTAAGCAATGGGGTAGATAAACCGAGCTTTGTGAAGCTTGTCGATTTCTTGTTTTATTGCTTCTGCCTTTGATGGGTGCAGTTGACGTTGTTTCTGGCATATTGGAGGTACGTCAAGCCAGGTGTCAATATGGTGCTCTACGATAGTGGGACTAAGACCAAGCATTTCTGAGTAGTCCCACAAGAAGATATCTCTATAATCTTGTAGAAATTGGGTATAAGAGGTTATTTCTTCTGGTGAACATGATGCCCCTAGTGAGATTTATTCGACCTTTCCAGGATTTTGTGATATGTTCACCTTGGTGATAGGTGACATGTTTGACATGTTTCCTTCCTCGAACACATCAAGCGCCAGGATAGGATTCATGAATCAATCGACTTTCCCTAAGGGGAGGAAATATTTTGACTCAATCACATAAATCCCTCGTTTTTCAATTTTTTCAGGACTGAACATTTTTTTGTGGGAGAAAAAGAGAGTGGTGATGCATTTCATCCCATGGATAATACAGCTCCATCATGGCCTCAAGGATGTCCTTGTCTGAATGGAATAGGGATCCTAAGGGGGATTGATTCTGCACAAGGTTGTCCATAAGAGGTTCAATTCGCACGAAGTTGGTTGATAGACATGAAAAGGATTCCATTGTCGACATGGTGGAACCAGACGTGGTCGATAGAGTGCAGACAGATTGGGTTTGCACTATCATAGGTATAGCCTGAGTCATAGTTCCGATACATGATGATATAAATTTTATATGGTGTAACGTATCGTCAACGTTTGGCGGGGAAAGAATTTCTGTGATGGGAGCTTGCATGAGTTCAAGGCTAGATCCATCGTTAGGATGGGAAATTTCTGGCAGGTGGATATTGTGCTTGGTATAGAGGTGCCTGAATGTTTCCATTAGCGGGCATGCCTCTGGCTTGTGGTTATGGCCGGTGCAAATGGTACATGGTGCTATTTAGCCAACTGAGTAGATTTTATGGGAATCAACACTACTCTTTGTCCCAAAAGTGGACACTTGGAAGGGATAAAATGTAGAGGAGGAGGTCCTTTGCTTCCATTTCTGAGTTTTTGGATTGGGTATGTCTAGCTATCTTGGGGAGCGTATACTTAACACCAATCTTTCTAAACTAAGCTTTGATAGATGATCACATTTTATTGTATGATGAAAGTGTGAGCAAATCTGACAATAGTTGTGCGTGATTTTCTCTTAGTTAGAGAGATGTATTTGCAGAAGGGAATAGACTATGCGAAAACTATTTGCAAGGTGCTTCAGCTCTTTACACTGATTGACCCAATGGCCAATCGTGTCTCATAGTCCACAAGTTATCCTTAGTTGAACCAGGGTCATTCTTGGTTGGTGTGCATTCCTAACATGCCCCATATGCCCCAATGGGTATGGAGTAGACTGCCTGGGGGCATTCCACCTTCCATGTTGGTTGTTAGGTTTCGGGTTGATAAGGTCCCAACATTTTTCTCTAATAGATGTATCATTTCAGTTAGAGGACGTACTTGAGGGATATAGGTACAACGTTGCTCATGGTGATTTCCCCAACACACTAGGCAAAACATCCTAGAAATGCGGTTCCCATCCTGGTCATTTGATGGCATGACTCTGTACCAGCAGTGCAATGCTTCTAATTTAGGGCAAGTGGCGACCACATTATTGGGTGTTTTACAAAATGCACATGTTGGTCTTCTCTACGGAGGGCGGTTGGGGGTGACTAAGGGTTCCCTGATTAGTCATTTTTCAGCTAACAGGAAGAGGATGGATATACTCATCACATATTCTTGGGTTGTTGAGTTGTTCATGGATTTAGAGTCGGAGCCATCTTCTTAGGATATGCGGACTATAGCTGAGTGAAAAATAGCTAGTGCTAAGCAAAATCGGGGGATATAGAGGCACTGTTCTAAAGTGTGGTTGTCAGCACATAAAGTACCAATAAATTGTTCTGCTCGCAAACCAAAATAGTAAACAGGTTCTACTAGTTACCTCCTGTGGATGAGTTCCAGAGTTTCACACTCTTCTATGAAGTGGCCACGTTCATCGTATAGTGCACAACATATGATAGGAGGGGGGAATATGAACGAGATTCTTTCAAGTGACTGTCGTTCCTCTTGTACGTATAGAATGATGTGAGGTTCATCTCCAAGTGACTGGGTGGAGGAATCCTCTTGATGGGATTGCTTAATGGTGTGTAAGGCATCCTTGTATCACGAAATATCTAGGAAATTATGGGTATATTTCCCATAATTGCTGCAGATAGCGCATTCGTGGTTTGTAAGCAATGCCTTGCCTTGATTTTTGGTGGCAGGTTCATTTTTATGAGAATTTTTTGCTGCAATATCTACCGCAGAGCTAAGGAGCGGTTTGAATTCATCTAGCTCTGGCCAGATGTGGGAAGGGTGACCTAATATGTCACATATGGCATAGGGAAGTCATTCTCGTTGCGTGGTGGTATTCTCTAACTTCTTTCCTCTTCTATTAGTGTTCTTGGTCGTGATCATCAGTTTTGCGATAAGAGTTGCTTGTGCAGGGATGTTTGCAATAGTCTCCTGAATGGGTGGGTCCCCCTTAGGACTGAGGGGGATTAACCCTATAGAGGTGATGTGTGTAGCTCCTGTCCTAGTAGGTGGGACCAGGTACCAAAATGGGATTGAAAAATATATGTTTGGTAACACCACGGTGGCCAAGACCTGTTGGGATACAAATCCAGTTAGACGGTAGAGAAAATCAGTTTGGGAGGTGACGTAGCCTAGAGAGGCCATTGTGGCTGAAAACTCGATGTCATTACTACTCGTCTCTGTGTCTTGACTAGCTTCGGTACTTGATGTAGACATCATGCACACCAAGGCTTCTATGACAGTCGGTGATGACTTAGGTATAACAGGGGGATCTCCTAGGAATGACCCTAGGATGGATGACGGTTTGAACTGGCCGGGGCCATATTCTTGGTACCGTGCAAGCATCTCAGCAGCTGTGTCTACGTAGGTTAGAATGGCATCGGTATTTGTTAGGGGTCACTTTTCATTGTATGTCAATTGGTCTACAGTAATGATGCGATCCTCATGGGGGAACATCATAGTTCAGAATATGGAGGATCCTATGGCTGACATGGCATACATATAACTTTGGCTAAGGAGTATATTCACTAGTAAAAAATGATGAAATTAATGACTAGGTGACTAAAAATGTACCCCAATGATTTCAAGTGAATTACTACTAAATTTGAGCAATTTTAAGTGACCGAACTAAAAATGACTAACTTAAATGACCAATTTAGTCTTGGAATAAAATATATGACTAGATAATAAGTGACTAAACTAAAAGTGACTAACTTAAACGACTAATTTAGTCTAGGGATAAAATATATGACTAGATAATAAGTGACTAAAGTAAAAGCGACTAACTTAAATGACTAATTTAGTCTAGGATTAAAATATATGACTAGACAATAAGTGACAAAATTAATAATTATTAATGTAAATGACTATTATAGTCCAAGAATAAAAATATGTCACCCAAATAACAAGTACAACAAGTATATGAATTAGTCATTTATGTCAGTAATTTTTAATTATGTCACTCCATATATGGAAAATTTCACTTTAGGTACCGAAGTGTTACATTTCACTATAAGTGTCTCTGAATCCATTTGAAATGTTTAAATTTAGAGACAAAGAGGTCTCTGAATTTACATTGTTAAAGTTATGAATACCCTTTTGTCTCTAAAGTTTAACAGTGTAGACGAATTCATCTACAATTAACATAATTGCATGTATCATATATCAACTTTACACTAATGCCTTCATTATAATTTTAGTAAAGGTAATATTAATTAGATAGCCAAATTAATATTTATATTTATATTTAATATTTGCCCATAAAGTTAATTTTTTAAACTTCATTGATTTATGTTAAAAGTGTGAGTTGTTTTAAATCTAAGGTTAAATATTCATATTTACATTCAATAAATAAATAAATATAACATTTATTATCTTAAACATGTGATTTCATTTAAATATATTATTAAATTTTCATATTTACATTTGATAACTACTAAATAGATAAACCTAAAATATATATTTACAGACCTATTTAGTAAATAAGTATGAAAATTTATTAATTTAAGTATGAAACTTAATTAATTTTTTAATGATGTATGAACCTTTGTTTTTTTGTAATTAAATTTTATATTCATGTAGGAAAAAAGGATTACATATAGCCAGTTACAAAACAGGTGGTCTCACCTCGACTTGGTTTTTTGACAAAAATTTGCACTAGATGCAAAAAAATACAAAAGAGGGACTAGGCACATGATCCATAAACAACTGGGCCAGAGGCACCAAAACACATATAAAACATAAAGAACACCAAATAGCATAATAGTCATCCAACTTTATGGATGCAGGGTTGTCCGAGGTTGTTCCTAGATGTAGTGGAGGACAGAAGTCACACTGACCATGCCCTTCAAAGTGCGCCAACCAGGTCTCCAACTTTTCTCCTTTTTCAGTGAGTTGATTTTGGCCTCACCAAATCAATACCAGTCAGAGACTTGGCACTGTAAATAGTGCATTTGGTTCAATGTTTCCATCTACTCTGCATGCTCCTCATGACAAAATCTCTCAGTTGTGTCCACTCTTTCCATTAGGCTGTTGATAAGTGCACGCCAGTTCTATAGGCAGCAATGTTGGATAAATTGCCCCTCATTTACCTCAAATCAATCAAACCCAGAATTCCCCTTGCCACCACAACCTCCTCTTCCCTTATGACTCTGATTTTGAACCCTCAAACCCCCACCTCTACTATCCCCTCGCTTATCTCCTCCACAGCCCCCATGCACACCCACACTAGAAATTTGCGCACGCCCCCACATTCTTTAAACCTTGGCATGGAGCTACCATGAAAATTTTGTGAGTCTACCACCCCCACAGGGCCGTGGACGACAAGGGAGGGAGAACACCCACACCACATTGGGGGCTTCATAATTCGCTAAGGTCGAGAAACCTCGCCATGTGCAGAGTTCATAGACCATACCCCCCACTATAGAAAACAAACACCACCAGAAAAGGAGCCAAATTTCATCTCCCACCACCACAGGGAAGCACAGAGACACCTCCCACTGTTAGATGGGAAGAAGACTCCTTTTTGAGGAATGATGAATTTGGTACATTGATAGAGGAAACCAAATGTGTATGATAGCCAATGTCTCAAGAATTCCATTTCTCTATCTAGATTTATTCATCAAATACTCATAATGCCCCTTAACTCGACATGGTGCCAGGTTTATGTACCCAAGCTCACGCAATGGATAAGAGACAAGATAAAAACCCATACAATGTCACCATCTTAGAGCTCGAAGGTGTGACCATGAATTGGAGACAAGATCAAAACCCCTACAACATCACCATCTTGGAGTTCGAAGGCGTGACCTATGATAATGAGAGGGTTTTGAAGTTTAGCATCGTGGGATTTGGCCTCGACAGAACAATCTTTCCTTTCATTTTCAACTGCACCAATTTAGATTCCCTCGACTTGTTGGAAAACTGTTTGACTAGAAAGATACCAATGAAGCTCCAATATATGGTCAATGTAATCTAATTCCCTTTTCGTGAATCCTCTGTTGTTATCTAAATAACAGGCTCACAGAAAAAGGTGGCAGACTTTGGACATTCAAAGACTGGATCCAAAGGTAGTTTTGGCCTTGGGTACCTTGACCCCGAATACTTCAAAAGGCAGCAACTGACAGAGAAATCTAATGTGTATTCTTTTGGAGTAGTGTTACTCGAGTTCTTGTGTGCAAGGGAAATGCACTAGTAGAAAAAGGAAAAGCTCGAAAAAATCATTGACCCTCACCTTGTTGGGACCATCAACCTTGGTTCTCTGAAAATGTTTAGGGAGACCACTGAAAAGTTCTTGGAAGAGATGGGCTTCGAGAGGCCATCCATGGGAGATGTTCTATGGAACCTGGAATATGCATTTCAACTCCAAAATATATCCATGCAAAATGATCTAGATGAGAATAGTACAAATCATATTGCATATGTTCCTTTGCGCTACCTAGATCCTAAGCCTTTTGGTTCAAGTTCAGTATGACTTCAAGTCTTGTACGAAAGTTCTCAATTTATAGATTTCATTAATGAGCATGTGACATTTTGGAGTTCTCAGCATCCCACAAATGGATAGTTGTGAGAATTTGCCTATTGTTTCAAACATGTTGTCCTTCAGTGGATATGACACATAATGGATCCATACCTTGGTGCAACAGTTCCTTACCTCATGGATGTTTGCAGAAGATTCAGGGCAAAGTGAACACACAACACTAGTGGCTTTGGTTTGGGAGGAGAGCTACAAGTATGTAGAAGAGATTGGGGGTGCATGCATTATGTTCCTTTTCGCTGCCGAGAGCCTGAGACTTTTTATACTAGCATAATTGGATGAGGTGTTGGTGAGTCCTCGTGGGAGGTGATCACAAAAGAAGACTCCTTTGCCATGTTCCAAATTTACCAAATTAGCACATGCAGACATAACATTGGTGAGTGTGATATGGTTAGGTTCGGTACTTGTTTTTTGCATATCACATTAAAAATCTAGTGCCTCCTCATAAAATCCTCTCCTCATATAATCGACCACCATTACAGATGATTACACCACATTTGGTTTAATCGAACAAGATGGTGGCATTGGTTTTGAGTTTCAAGGATTTTGGGAAAATATGATTTTTGTGGCCCCATTTTCATAATATACCTTGGAGATTCGGTTAATTTTAAATTAGCACCTTCCATTAGCCAAGAATAACCCAAGGGAGTAGGAGGATTTGCTACACTACTCATGGTTTAGGCCACTCTCCTTTGATAAGGTTAAATAATTACACTTCAATGCTAAGTCGGGGCCTTGCAAAACAAAAAATAGGGCCATGTAAAATCTGCATACCTTTTGTTCTTCCCTTCTCCAATTATGCCTTATGTTCTTTAGTCAAACAAATTTTCAGAATTATTTCCGATCCCTGAACTAGGTGAAACCCCTCATTGATTTCCAATCCCAATTCACTTCACTATTTACCTCCACACCAGTGCCCCTAACTCAAGAGGCTTCATATTGCCTTCCATTGCACATCACTTCCTTACATTCAAGTGTGGAAAGGTTTTGTGCACCCAATTCACAGGTTACAATGCTTCTATGGTAAAAAATTCTGCATGGTTCTCCTCTTGTTCCCTTTGCACTATTCTTTAATCTTCACTT
The DNA here is from genome assembly GCA_034641835.2 of Pinus albicaulis. Taxonomy (NCBI): domain Eukaryota; kingdom Viridiplantae; phylum Streptophyta; class Pinopsida; order Pinales; family Pinaceae; genus Pinus; species Pinus albicaulis. The sequence goes on along the minus strand of MU968382.1, from coordinate 25,303,191 downwards.
TCTCTCTATTTTTTCCCAAAATTTATTCTATCCCCCCTTGCTCATTCCTTAAGTTTGTCCCTTGATTAATTAATTTAGTTAAATAGAAATTTTTCCCAATCCCCTCACAACTTTCCCTCAATGAATTTTCTCTCTTAGATGTCGAGATTCATATAGATTTCCCCCTTCAATTTCAACAATACATACAATTGAAAGAATATTTACATCATGGTAAAGTGTGGCATGATACCCATATTGATTATTAAATATTAATAATCTTAATTATATGTACAAAATAAATGGTTTAAAAAATATACCTTGTAGCCTTTCTAATAGAAAAAGTTTGGAAATTACCCTTAAAAAAAAAACCAACACATACCATATGATAGAAATAAACATGAACCTTAGAAGAAAACACTAAATATTTTATATATTTTTTAACTTCAAATTAAATAATATATATCATGGCTATATAATATTAAATGCTTTGTTGCTTGTGTACTGATAACTCACTCTATAGAATTTACAATATCTCCACTCTATAAAGACATGTTTGGCTACTTTAAAAGCAACTCATATCATTAGGAGACACCACATTGTCATGGTTGCATTAATTTCATTTTAAATAAATAGCGGGAAGTGAGTGGTTTCGCAATTGTCCTTTATAAAAGGAGTTGGTGGGATTATTTGAACTTTGGTGGAGAAGAATTGAATTTTTTGAATTGTAATTGGTGCCAAATTTCCTCTAAAATTTTTCCACCCCTCAAATATCTGTAGTCTCCTTCACACAACTACCCTCTTCATTGATTCAATCGCTCGCAGCCTTCTACCACCAATGGAAAAACTCCCTAGGCTTACCCACAGTGGGTCTCATAAGCTGCTATGGGAAATTGGAAAAACCACTGCCAAATTGCTTGCAAAGGGTCAGCAATGGCTAATATAAGAGGAAGGTAGATTTTCTGACCCTCAGCCAAAGAAATAAGAGAACCCATCGAAATGGCACCGAACCCCTCATGAATAGGTGCCCTTCTTCTCCCACAAAAAGCACGAAGAAGCTATTGGACAAGAATACCCATCTGGAGAAAGAAATGCCTGATTCACCATCACTTTGCTCAGATCTCGAGATCGTGGTGGTATTTCCCTTGACTCCTCCTTCAGGTTCGTTGTTTGACATTTCCAAAGCTGTTTCAGAAATTTCTCATTCTGAAACCCTTAATGGTGTGAAAATAAAAATGAGATCTATGTCAGAGTTTCTGGCTCAAGAGAATGGTGGGGTTTGTTCGGAGAGTACCCTTTTCATCATAGAAATAGTAGACCCAGTAAAATGGTGGGGTTTGTTCGAAGAGTACCCTTTTCATCATAGAAATAGTGGACCCTGTAAAATGTTTCAACATGAATATTGTGGACATTTATTTTTTTATTATTGCTGGAGTGGGGTTTTAACGAGTTTGCATTGATGTGTGGACACTTTCTCCAAGTTTGCAGTTGAATTTATTGCAAGCTTCAAATATTAGTAGTTTTCAAAGAATGTTTCCATTTTGCACTGAAATGCCAAAGGATCTTGCAAGTAAGAAATGGATTTAAATTTTACATTCAAATTTTTTTCCATTTTTTTTATTTTTAGTTCAGATATCACTAGCCACTTATGTTTTTGCCCAATTCTGCTGATTTCTCTTGTGCTACAACTTGTGAAACCCGCTACGAGTAAGTCATGCAGAGATGAAGGAGTTGCCTGGTTCTGTTGATTTCTCATGTGCGGTTCTACTAATTTATCTTGTGCTCCAACTTATGAAACTCCCTCTCTACTAGGTATATGAGTTCCCTTTTCTTGTGCAATGGTGCACCCAAACAAAATTTTTTACTACAATTTCTCCCATTTCCATTCTTCCCTTCATGCTATAATTAATCCTCCCTCCATCTATGCACAATGGTGCATGACTTGTACCATTCTTATGCAATGCATCCTAATCCCTCTCTCTATGCCATGGAGCCACATCAAATAACAATGTGTATTGTTGTAACACACCCTTCCTTGGCTGTCCCAATATCTTTCTCTCTCTCTCTCTGTAGATATGCATTCCTCATTGATATGTGGGGATCCCGTGGGGTTTTTTCCATCGCCATGAAGATGATCAATGAGGGTTCCATTTGGGACAAACTCATATACAAGCAGCAACTCTAGACTGTCTGCAGGGTTGTAGCCATAAAGTCAAATCCTAGAGTTATCCTGATATAGTCCCTTTAAAGAAACAATTCGTCCATCACAAATTTTACCAATATAAACTGAGCCAAACCCTATAACCCCAAGTTCATTCTCCTCTTGGAAGAAATTTGTAGACTGATGAAGTGCTTTGTAAGAGATTATAGGCAAATTTCCCATCTCACGCCTAGGTAAATGTCTAGAAAAAACCCCATCAAGAGGAGGAGCAACGTAACTCCTCCAATGGTGCAACCTGCAGTCGAATGAAGGGATTGATATTAATTTTGTGGTTTGATATTTCCAATCTATTTTGGGTGGGAAATTCAACTCAATTCTAAAAATAATATCTAAAAATTTGGGATTATGTGTAAAGTTACTAAAGATTGCTTATACTAAATATTTAGCATACGCTTTTTTCTTTTTTTCTACGCCGACTCATGGAATTTACCATCAAGACTCGCTTGACATAGAAAACATTGTGATGAAGTTCGGAGGAGTTTTTTCAAAGTATGGCAAGCAGTGGGATGGTAGAGGAGATGAGAAGTGCTTGGGTAAAGCCCACTGGAAGCAGAAACTCTAATTATAGAGGACTACCAAATTCCTTGCACTCCCCAATAATTCATGTCTGAAATATGGCCTTCTTTTGAAAACATGTAATTTCTTAACCTTCACTTGTTAATACTTTCGCACTACGAATTGGATACTTGATTTATTATCCATCACTATAACCATTGACAGGATCCCTTTGATTAGTTATCAGGGAATTTAGCTTTTTTTTCAAAATTCAATGGAGAATTAAGGAGAATTAAGGATATGCTCACTGTTTTCTTTTGTTGAAGTTAAAATTAATTTTCACCAATTTTAGTGGTTTGTTTCATTTCCCACCTTTACTTGGTTTTAAGTGGGATCCTGCAATGCCATTGCCACACTACAATTATGTATAGGTTGAATTCCTACCAATGACATGCGAATCTTTCCCAATGCATTGGTCTTGCATTCTTATTTAAAACCTATATCCACCATGTTATTGGTATTGAGTTCAATTCTAGGGTCACGAGCACTGTGGATTTTAAATGGATAGACCGTGATTATATAAACTTTGTAAGCAATAGTTATAATCTCCCAAGCCAACCTTCTATTTTCAGTGTTCAACTTCATCTTTGTCCAAGCCAACCTTCTTTTTTTAGTGTTCAACTTCATCTTTGTCCAAGCCAATCTTCTCTTTTCAGTGTTCAACTTTATCTTTGTCCATTGTAGTGGCTAGTTTCATTTCCACAGTAAAGACATATCCGGTCATCGGCACCGCCGCGAGTTAAACCGTAATGCTAGTATTTGGTTTTATTTCTTACGAATTAAACACTTTCAGTCACCAACACCATTACGAGGGAAATCATAATTGTAGTGGTTGGTTTCATTTACCATAAATTAATCCCTTTTGGGTTGCCAACGAGTGAAAGCGAAAATGGATAAACTACAATGATGTAAACGTCATAAGATATTTTAGACAACAATGAAAACATGGGTTCCTAACAAAATTAGAGCATTGAAGTGATACTAGGGTAGAACATCAACAACTTTGTCTAGGGTTCTTCATCACTTGTAGGAGTTGAGGCCTTTCTTGAAATTCATAAGTCGACTTACCCTTCCTTGCCCCTTCTTCGTACGGAGAATTATGAGTTAATCTGCATTGCCAGGGACATCTGCTTGGTTCATTCGATAAGCCTAGTTGAATTCACTTGCTTGGTTCAATTATGGATAGATAATTGGTCTCATATGGATTTAAATGTACTATGCAAAGAACATGTTAAAATTAACATGGTATCGGAGCACAGGTGAGGGCAAGCCCAAGTCAGAGAGAAATCTGTCAAGCCCGAGGGAAAGCTATCAGTCAACAACATGGAAACAATTTCATCTCTCTCTGCACGTGCAACAATTTCTTCTTCCATCTATGACAGGAAGGGTCTTTATCTGTGTAAGTTTCGAGCATTAAAAACCTCTTTAATATTTTTGAAGCAACTTATTTATCTTTGCGTCCATTTCCTGTGTATTTCTTAGTATCACGTTTGGTTTCATAATTCCAAGGAGTAGACTTTCGTCCCCTTAAGGGTATCATATTTTATACAAGGATATCCTCTGTGGCCAATAGGTTCATTGTTGAAAAATGCGTAAGAACTAGGGCTACAGAAACTAGCAAGAGTGATATAAAAGACTCGTCCATGCAAATTCAAATAACTCCCTGTGGCATAATTTCTAAGCAACACCCTTGTCTCCGTGATTAACATAAATCGATGAATAGTCAGGGTTATTAACAATCCATTCAGGCTTGTTTGAAAACTTTTTCTTTATATAATTTCAACCCTCATTAGGACTTTATTACTAAGCATGAAAGGTTTGGTGGGATCTCATTTCACTGACAGTTTGGCTCTAAAAGAAATTGCATGAAAAATTGATGACATTTCCAGAATTGTAGCATAAGCCCTCGTCTTTGTGGAATATCACTCTAATCCTTGAATTTCAGCATATTTTCTATCTTGTGAAGTGAGGAGCTATTTCGATCCTCTTGGGGCTACAAATAAATTAGCAAGGATGAGTTGTTAAGACGTGAAATTCTTGATGTTCCTTTTGGATTGGCTTGTATTTAAAACTTACACCAGTGATCCTTTTATCTTGCAGACTATTTGAACGTTCCCCAAAATATTGTTTACAGCTCCTTGAAGCATTTCAGTCATCTCTGGTTAGGGCAAGGGCATATGACCTATTTCAAATTTATGGATAACTGTTTTATTGATATGTATGCAACCCCTTTTAGATCGAGATTCTTCTGCACTTTGTTGGTCATCAATTCAGTCATCTACGACCCAACACCATTATAAAGATGAATAATTCAAACAATTGATTTAGACTTCTAGAGTTTGAATCTAAATATTTCAAGGTCTATTCATACGTATTATATTTTCTGAAACATTAAAACTCTGCAATATGCAAGGTATTCAAGCAGAATTTTGTGCCTAAGTTGGCTTCAATATAGCATCATTATTGAGAATATAATAATTTTTTCAAAGGCTTCCATCGTATGCAGCGGTACGAATAGACATAGGACTACTTTCATAGTTATCACGCTGCAAGCATTTTATCCATATTAGACAGAAGTAGCATATAAAAGGCCTTGCATGGTTTTGGATTGATGGCAGTCTTGACCTTAATAAGCAACAAAGACTATACTTGACAACTACATATGTTGATGTCAGAATCCCTCACACCAAGATACCTTCTAGGCTTGAGCAGATATGTGACATAGCAATAACAGTAGTCTTATATAAGACAATGATCTGATAGTGTTTTTGTTGTAACACACATTGGAGAAGACATTTTGAGATACCTTAAAGGGTTTCAGACCTAATCCGAAGTCCAGGATTTGAAGAGTAATAACATTCAATAGTTGAAGATTTTTTGAATATGTGCAACAATTTTGTCACTATTGAATATGGGAAAAATCTTAATTAGCTGACCTTATATATATATTGCAAGTTGTTGCAATGAATCCTTGAAATTGACAATTGACTGACAGTAGTGGAAAAATATTGGCAAGACAATGAATCAGGAAGGTGACTGTAATTACCTTCTATCTGTCTATAATCTATGTTGGGATGATGTATTATATTCATCACAGTGACATACAATGATAGTGAAGTGTCAATGATAGTTAAGACAATGTTGATTGTACAGTAACCCTTGTCATAACAACAAACAATGGTGTGTACGCTATATGATGTGCAACACTAACATCAGACTTTATCACTATCATTTGAGGTCTGGTAAGCTTTGCAAGAAATTAGTAAGGGTCCTCTTTCATTGATCCTAAAGCAAGTTTGTAAGCAAAGGTTGTTGATGGTTTTGAGAAAAGAGCATCTATTTAAGAAATGGCAGTGAAAAAATATAATAAAACTTTGGGTTTTTTCTTTTTTTTTTCGTTTAGCTTATTTAAAAAACAAACATACCTAATTTTTACAGACTTTAGTCTCATCCCTCGGCCTGAAAACAAAGAAAATTTTTGGCCAATATTCTATTATTGGTCATTATGAAACATGTTCTCGTTTATTTAAAATTGCATGTCCTTTTTTCTAGGATTCAAACTATACTCAATGAATATGAAATAAATATATATATATATATATATATATATATATATATATATATATATATATATATATATATATATATATATATATATATATATATATATATATATATATTTATTTATTTATTTCATATTCATTGAGTATATATTCCTATAAAATAAAGTATCCTCATTGATTTTATCTCTGGAAATAGCTAGGTAGCATTTATACATACTAGCACACTAGTGAAAATTGTTAGGAAATATGTTCATGTATTAATTCTAGCACATATATCAAAATATGCATACTACCACCGCTTATGCAATAATTTTTTCCACACATATATCTTTTCTGTAATAAATAAATTCATCTTATATTCATGCATGTAGTGTCATGCATGTAACACTACAAGAAGAAGGGTCATTTAGCCTCACATTAGCACCACTATTTGTAAATGATTTGAAAATCTTTATTTTTTAGATAGTAGTGAAAAGTGGTGATAATGTGGGGATAATGTGGGATACTCAATTGGTGCTATATTTTCTGGTGTAAAAGTGGAGTTAGTAAAAAAAGTTAAATTTGGTGTTAAATGCATATGTGGAATTCCGTGGTGTATGGTGCAAACCACCAAAAACCAGTCTGACATGGATCAAGATATCATGGGGATCAATGATCAGTCTATTTTTGTATCTGATTTTCAGTGAAGAAAAAGTCAATTTGAAGAAGAAGAAATATGAAGACAAGAAAGTGATGGATGAAATAATTTTTCCTCAAGGGAAGCCAATGCAGTGATTGCAGGCATAGAATTTTTGTCAAATGATGTTGAATCAACATTGCAGTTTCTAGAATTTTGCTCAGCATTTGAACAAGTATGTACTTCTTATCCAAAATGTGTTTTAAGTTCATATCTATGGTTCAAACTAAAAAATTTTCACTGTGGATATTCTCTTTTACATTGCCGTAGTTATAACTTCAACAGTACCATTTTTTTTGCTACAAACACACTAGTGTGACGGTATGAAGTGGAAAAAGTTTAATATTGGTCAGTTTACACCATGATTTGGGATAACATCACTTCCTACTTATTCAGTTCTTGATTTATGTGTTAGAAAATTATATATTATAGAGCAATGAAACACATAAAATATGCAGAAAACACAAGCACACAAAACACATAAAACCAGAGAGACACAGATATACGTGGTTCACCCAGTTTGGGCTACATCCACCCCAAACAGCCAGTCCTTCCTTTCTATTATCTAGCAAAATGAAGAGTCACAACCTACAATAGATCCACTGTAATATCCTCTGTTCTCTCTCACAGTCTCCCTATTTGTTTCTCGCTCTGAGAATACACCTACAATACACAGCCGCAATACAATACCCTCATACAAAGAGAGGGGTTGCCTTCTAGGGAAAAAAACCCTAAATTAAACATAACTTCTACCTTCAGATCATCCGCCTAATGAGCAAACCAGATTGACTAGAAATTACTATACTTTTACAAGGAAATTTTACATCTATTTTTAGCTTCGGGGGCATTGCCCCAAAAACCCCCCGCTAGGGGGGGGGGTCCATAAAGTCACAGTCGCCCCCCCCTGGACCCCCCAGGCAGCATTTAATTTCGGGCGCCGTTGTTGCCCCCATTAAAGTACAGGGGTCCAACACTGTGATAGAAAATAAATAAGATAATCAGGCTCCACACCCAACATTATGCATGTTAGATATAGCCCACAACACCTTTCCGTTGTTTCATAGCTATGCTTTTACACTAGTCAACAATAATTGTTATAGAAGTTCTTTGATTGTTAAAATAGCAGTAATATTTCCAAGGTAGACTTTTGGAATTATCTGTAAATGAGGTCTTATAGATGTACCTAACTGATAGATGACATTATATGCTATGCTTAGTGAATGTGAAATACCAAAGCCTATTTGATTATCAAGAAAATATGGTTTTGTAAGGTCTCTATATTATAATGAATTTCCATTGTGCTGTTGTCCACGTGCTTATACTGCAACTATGAAAGTTTATTCCCAATTGTGAGGCCTTGGCCTTGATTCTATCTGAAGCATCTCCTCTTTTTATAGGGCTTTGACACATGCTTACCATTCAACATATTAGTATATGATAAACTTTGTATTCATAAACAAATGAGCAATGATGACTCAGAAATGCCACTAAATGAATGAAAAAACCACTTTTCTACAGGGATGTGTCCCTTAGGGTTGCAGGGGGCTCCTGCATGTTTCCCATGTTCCCAAGGTGTATTTTTATTGTAGGATGCTCCAAGAAACATTTTTACACATATCTCTTTTGGGAAATTTAGTGAAACATGGAGGGAAACACATTTTCCCAAAAGGGATTTTTATTTTTCCCATTTTTTGGGACGATTGAAGAAACATTTCTCTACATATCTCTATGGGAAATGTAGATGGAAAATTTTCCCTAATATGAAGGATGCGTTTTCCAAAAGGAGGATTTTAAGCATTTTCCCTATAAGAAAATGCACTTTTGGATGACTCTTTTGAATGTCTCTTAGAAAAAATGAGTTTCCTATTTTTATGGCGTCGCAAATGCTTCTTCATGCTTGTTTGACCATCCCTATATGTGCAACCAAGACTGTGATTCCTTGTATTCCTTCTCCAAGTGACTCTTTTTTCACATTGTGTTCACTCTTTCCAATGCCGTTGCAACCCTCACCTAGTCCACTATACCATCATTTCGACACGAGTCACTGACCCACATTGTACTTTTGACTAATCAGTTCTCATTAAATTATACTTTTTCAATTTTGGATTTTTGGCCATGTTATTAGAACCCCATTGTCAAGGTTGTTAGTGTAGTCAATGTTATTTATCCACGTTGTGTTCACTCTTTCAAATGCAAGTGCAACCCACACCTAATCCAATATACCATAATTTCAACATGAGTAGCTGATCCACATGGTAATTTTGACTAATCAATACTCATTAAATTGTGCTTTGTCAATTTTGTATCTTTGGCGATGTTATTAGAACCCCATTGTCGAGGTTCTTAGTGTGCTTGATATTCAAGGTGATCAAAGGTTGTAGAGCTTTTGGCACTTTTAGTGGTATGTATAAGTAATTGATTGATTTCTAGTAATAAAAGTTTGTTCCAATTATATATTGTGCAAGCTTTTAAAAGCTAAAAAAAAATATCTATCACTTTTCTGATAATATCATTGGATCGTTTACATATATCATCACAAAATATAGTAATAAGCGAGACAGAAAACTAGATATGGAATTCAACAACCCCCACAAAATTATTATTCGTATACTCTTGGTATTCTAGCACTTGTAGAATAAGTTGGAGAGCTTGTTTGTTAGGGTATTGAGTTCATGGTATATATGGCCACAAGAGAACCAATCCAACTTTTTATTGACTTGTTTGATACCTTGCAAAATGTGAGCCAAATGAGGGGCCACTATGTTGACTTTTTCATAGACTCAATCCACAACAAGTTTTGAATTCCCCAAAATATTTAGTTTTTTGACATATTTTTGGTTGACCACATTGAGAAGAGCCTAAAGAGTTGAAAATTCAACTCTCATGATTGTGCCCATACTTGGAGCATATTTGATATCCAAAAAATGAGCAAGTTTTGCATATTTCTTTCCACAATGATTTTTTTTCATTGTTTTGATCTTTGATGTTGTGTCATCGATTAAAGATTCCATTCCTCCATTAGTAGGACTACCTACATACAGACCTCCACTTTCAGGTTATGTTTCTTTAAGTGGTTCACACCCAATGAATTTCTACTCATCGATGCTAGCTAGGTCATATGGTAACATTTAATCTACTTTTCATCAACCTTTAAAGACAAAAACCGACATATCAAATGATTCACGCCCATTAACATGACAAAATAAACTGGCTACAATCCATTCATGGCCAGTTTGGATGATGATAGATGGGCCAAGATGGTGCACTCTTTTGCTAATGGGTGCAATATGTGGATGGATGTGGATCTTAGTGGTTCCTCTAGTGTGTTTCTACCTGGCCAAGGTTATAATACTGGCTTTGCAAGAAATACCTGTGCAACACAAATGAGTATGAATGTCATCCTTCCTGGAGGGCCTTATATGCAAGCACCACTTCTACAAGTTGGACTAGAAAGAAATAATTCTGATGTTGATAGGTGGCAGTGTACTTTTGGTTTAGAGAAGGGTTTTATTCCTCCTCCATAGCCTTCTCTACCAATAGTTCATATATCAGAGAACCAATATGAAGTGGGCAAGGTTTCTGATGAGGATCAATTGAAACAAAGACAAATTAAATCCATCCTTAATAAATTAATGCCCCAAAATTAGAGAAAATTGTTGAACAAGTCAAAGAAGTGAACATTGACTTTGCATCATGTATTCATGGTATAATATTCAAATATTTGACAAAGCATTGATGGAGATGGATTTTTGTGAAATGTATGAAAAATTCAATTTTCAGCTTCCTGTAGGAATACCAGAATTGTATAAAGATAATGAGAAGGTTGTTTTCAAGGAAGTTATTTTGAACAAATGTCAGGAATAATTTGAAAAAGATGAAAGAGAAGAAGCAAAGGCTGAGAAATCAGAAGAGCATGGTGAAAAAATCCTTTCAACAGAATAAAGACGAGAGAAGAACGTTGCAACACGACAACAAATGCTAGGAAATATAAGGTTTATTGGTGAGATTTATAAAGAAAGTATCTTGATCGAAAGAATTATGCATGCATGCATCAAGAAATTAATTGGTGAATTTCAACATCCAGAGGAGGAAAATGTTGAAGATATTTGAAAATTCATGAGCACTATTGGTCATATGATTGACCATTCAAAGGCCAAGGAACATATTGATGCTTACTTTGATAAGATGTCAAAGATGTCCAATAACCAAGGGCTTCCCTCTAGGCTAAGGTTCATGTTGAAGAATATAATTGATCTGAGGAGGAATGAATGGCAACAAAGGAAGAAAGTGTAGGGCCCCAAGAAAAGAGAGGAAGTGCATCAGGATGTTGTGCAAGAACTACATGGACAGGGAGGCCACTCTCGAGGTACCAATATGGGACATTCAGGTCGGAGACTTGTGACACAACTTGATCATGGCGAGAGAGGACTTATGATGCCACCTTACATGGCAGGTGCACAGATGGGTTCACTTCCACGTATGGGAGGGATTAAAGGGCCACAACCCCATATGGGATCACATGACCATGGATTCACCAGTCAAGATGCTCGAAATGTGGATAGGGCTCAATTTTAAAATCAGTCTATGCAAATCCCTTCAACACTCAGAGCTTCTGATGATGGCCACTTGACTCTTGGTCCTAAGGGAGGTCTTGGCAAGGGAATAAGAGAGAGGGATTAGCCTCTGCCATATGCTAAGAGTGCTCTAGCAGATATTCAACCATTCACATCCCGAGTAATAGACAAACAGGTGAAGGTCTGATTTCAGGTTACAGTTCTGACCGGATGCCAGTTGGTATGAGAGATAAAATTTTGACAAGGACTTATGTTGCATAAAAGCCTTTATTTGCAAAATCACGTGTCTGGGAAAGAAATGTTTTGGATAATAACATAAGAGAGTTTAATACTTCATAATCATAAGGTGACAGAGGTGGGAAGACTGTAAATGTTGAATCTCAACTGTAAGAACATTCTTCTCAAAGAACTTTGAGTTCACAACACATTGAGGTTCAACTTAGGAAAAAGGATGAAATGGAAATCAAAGAATATTACAGGTGCATTCCTTTACAAATATTCTATGCATTTTCATTATTTCTTTTAGATAATTCGACAAGTTTCCTTGACTTTTTCTTAATTTTGCATGGCATACCATCCAGTGTGAGAGATTTGAAGGAGGCAACATTTTGTGTAGATGAACTTAAAGCACCATTGTTCCATTCAACTATGGTTTCACTTTGGATATTATATTATTTTTTTAGGAAAGATGTTGAAATTGATCTTCTGTGGAATCTACTTACACATTTATGCAAGTCTGAGCCTTTCTTGTTAAATCAAGGACATCTTACTAAAGGGTAATGTGAAATTTTGTGTTTGTTCTTATTCAAGTTTGAATTTATTTAAGGACTGCTACAATCTATGGTCATTTGAAATTATGAACTATAACTATATATAATTTTGATGTTTCTAGGTTGGAGACTGTACTATTTTCATTGGAGGATGCTATTGTTGATGCGCCCAAGGCTCTTGAGTTCCTTGGTCATGCGGGGTCAAAATTCACTAAGCTGATTCCATGTCATTAGAAAAATTTTGCATCCTTCCTAGGAAACAAATCCATTATAGAATAGGAGTTGCCTAAGAAGGGATTTATAACATGAAACCAAAAAAATTACAAGCAATGTTAGTTTGTCTTTCCAAGGCATATGATAGAGAAAATTGACTTTATTTAGGGCTACTCATCCATATAGGGTCCAATGTGCAATTGGTTAACTGGATAATGAATTGTCTTTCCTCAATATACGTGAAATTCTAATTAATGGCTCAACCTATTCTTCTATCATGCCTACATAAGACCATGGGTAGGTATGACTAATGGCTCCTCTGCCATTTTTTACTGTAGAGTAGGTGGTCTCAATAGAGTTATAACAGAGTCAAAAAGAACTATAAGCTTGGCAACTATACAAATAGGATTTTCCCTAAACTTGACGTATTTGCTCTTTGTTTATTATGTTTTGCTATTGGGTGATATGACCAAGGTAGATGCAATTATGCTGAAGGAACCCACCCTTGAAGAACTAAAATTCCTACCCTAAAAACTACCAACAACTGAGGAGCTACAAGAATCAACACCATCTTTGATTTGAACCTAAATAGTCTTATTATCTCAGTGTATTTCCCTAATCACAATGACCAGTAGATTCTCATCATGGGTTATTTCTCTCATTCTATTTATTAGTAAAATCCACAAAATGTATCCCTACATTTGAATCTTGGGAAAAAACATATAATTGTTATCATTTAAATTATCCATATATCTTGGAGCCCAAAAATCCATTTGATTTAGATAAGCTTTATTTATAACCTCAAAAGAAACCCTATTATAAGCTGAAGGACCATTGTGTCCTCTTGAGTCTTGACAAAGTATGATGGAATGAAATGGGGTGAAGACCAGATCCATGTTTACCTGTGTTGGTGTCCCATGTTTTGATAGTTTGGCAAATCAAAAGACAAGGAAACATCAGAACCAATCTTTAGAGTTATAGGATCTAGTCCTCTTGTTATTAGAGAGGGATCTCTCAAATGTTTGTTTGCAAAGGTTTATCTTTTGTGCTTTGAATATTGGTTTTAGACTAGTTATTAAGTGTAGGTGTTTGTTTATTTGTTTGGTTGGATTGATACCACAGAACATAAAATATCTACGAAAGATATATAGAATGGAGAAACATCTGGTTCATTGGGCAATGGAGTCAAGAAGAGGTCATAACATACTCATCAATGGATATGGGATATCAGAGGGAAAATCTAACTTGGCCATAGGATCCTTTGGTTTTGGAATGAGATGGACATCAATGATTTGGAAAGAGAAGTTTAATTCTCAAATAAAGGGAATTTGAAAGCACAACTTGAACAATAAAGAGCTATTTGGTAGATAGGGCTAACCATGAATTCTACAAATCATAGCTTTAAGAAAATACTGATTTCAAAACAACTTTTAAAATGAAATCTAAGATTTTGGGAACACCCTATTTCCTCAAAGATTTTATTTCAAATGACTTAGAAAACATAAAATATTCACTGATAATTGCATTCATAGAAGAGGGAACACCTAACACATCTATGATTACAACTATAAAGACCTTCAAGGCAACTGTTTGAGCAAGGACAAAGGGCAAGATCGGAACAGACCTCCTTGATTCACTGTAAAGAAGAAAATTTCAAGGGGAGACTTCAATAACAGTTTTTAAGTGGTAGAAGACAAGCAGGGAAAACCATAAATCATGTTGAAACCAACTATTCGAACTATTAAGGAAATAAATGAGCATGAAGACTAAAGAGAGAGATTAAAGACTCTAAAATACTTCAGCAGAAGAAAACATTCAAATAGTGAAGGATGAACAGGTCTAAGGTGCTTCCAGGAGTCATTTCTTAGCCTAAAAATTTCAACCTACTATAGTAAGATATTATGGAACATAATGAAAACAGGACAAAACATCAAACATTTCAGAATACTTCTCCAACAGCCAAGCTCATGGATCCAATGATAGAGCCTTCTCAGGAGAAAACATGAAACAACATCATAAAAGCTTCCAAGACTTCAGTTTCTTCTTCAACTTCAACATACTATGTATTTATTTCAGAGAGTTTCAATATTACAACTAGTGATCAAACAACAACCAACCCCTATCCCATCTCCTTCAGAAATATTTATAGAAGAAATGAGGAGGTGGAATGGGATAAAATATCTTCTAAGTTCAATTAATACAGTTTACAATCTCTCGGCCTTTGAGGGGCTCGATGGAGAACATTATGATATTTTTCCTGTATTAATTGGTTTATGTTAACTATCAAGCTTACTGGAAAGAATTTGTTGACTTTAAGGCTCTTCGTTATCCTCATAATAAATTTTGCTGTCAGTTTACAATAAGTTCCTTTGGTTGTCTTAACTGTTCAGCTGCATTGTTTCAAATTCTCCAGGTCTGGTCATAACTCGGCCTCTTTTTGATTACTTTGAGGCTATAGGTGGCTCTGTGGTAGCTGGGGGATTCCATTTTCCCTTGATGTGGCAGTGTAGGCTCCTTGAACTGATAGATATTAGTATTTTAACCTAAAAACACCTTTAATATACTTGAATTCTGTGTTTTAGGCTTAACGAAGCCTAATCTTTGTCTTCTGGTCTTCAAACTTTCTTTGATCATGAATCAGGTATTTGATTTAGTCGAATAAATGGCCTAATCCCCCCAAAATATGTTAACAGTCTTAAAATATTTTTCCACTTTGATTCCATGCTGTCGGTCTGATACTCGTTGATTATATTAATCTTCACTGTGTCTTGTTGATGTGCAGGTCGCGCAGGGCTCTTATGGCATCACTGCCTCATGAAGCAATGACGAGACATGGAGTAGAGCCCAGTGAGTGGTTCCCTTTTATAAATCAAAAGCATGGAAAAAGTATTTCCCATCCCTCGGCTTTCTTCCTTTATAATGGAAAAAAACATTGAAACCTACAAAATAAACAAAACATTATGAAATCCTGCGTTTTTAGGTTTAATTGCTTCAAAGGGCATTGGGAGAGAGTGTGGCCATTGGATGGAAACATCCAACGGTGGAGATCTATGTGGAAGAGGTTAAAGAGGAGAGCGGAAGGATATATGAGTTGGATCCGTCGATCTGTAGAGATCGACGATTAGGAGCGATCCAGGATGAAAAATGGAAAAATAGCGAAAATACAAAGGAAAATAGGTTAAAAACCTTAGGCAGAGGGAGGAATGAATTAGAGATCAAATGGGTTTTGGGAAAAACATGAGCCTTTGGATGTGACTAGACTCACAGAGATCGACGACGGATATTAAATCGGGAGATCGGTGATCGGGGCGAACAAGCAATTACTCCCGACGAAAAATTGCAATGCGATGTAGCACGGATCGTTGATCTAAAGATGAGATCAATGGTGGAGAATGAATCGGGGGACTGGCCAATTGGAGGGAACAAACACATGCAGTGATCGAAACTTGCGATGTGATTTTGTGTGGATCGTTGATCTAAGGACGAGATCAACGGTGGAGAATGAATTGGGGGACTGGCTGATCGGAGGGAACAAACACATGCAGCAATAGAAAGTTGCAATGCGATTTTTCGCGGACCGTTGATCTAAGGATTAGATCAATGGTCGGGGTTGTCTCAACTTTCTCACCAGTGGAAACACTTTCAAACATAGGAAAATCCAACATTTCAATAAAAACAAAGGTTTTTATGGTATGGGCGGGATGTATATAAATATGATAGTTAGGCACCCGTTTGCAGGGCCTTTGGATGTATGAGACGCAAATAGGCCCAGGGCTATATATATATGGGGCCAATCACATCGGAGTTTTTCGGGCCCGGTCTTTCAATCAACCCATTTATGAACTTCTCCAATGCGATTGCGCGATCGGGTATTTTCAGTCTAACAATTCTTTTATATTAGCACGTGACTTTAGTGTGTTAGATCAAACCTTTGGAGAAAGGGTTTTTAGTATTTTTCAAAGGAAAAAATGGATCGGGCATGATTTATTCAATGGTCTTAGCACCCGATGGTGGGCCCACGGGTTATATGAAATGATAATGCGATCAGGATTTATAAACCCGAGGCTTAATCGCATCAGAGTTTTTGTAATGGCAACAGACTTGTGCACTTGGAAATTTTGTGATTAAGTGCCTTGTGGGCATAGCGCCTAGTTTCAGGTTGTGGGCATGTGGGGGAAGTGGTTTAAAGACTTAGCCCAAGGGGGCTTAAGTCCTTAGTGATAAAAGCTTGTTTTTTATGAATTTTTTTATGGTTTTCAAAGGAAACGGGGGTTTCGAAACAGTTTTAAAATGAGTCTTAAACTATCGAAAAATGATTTTCATGAATGGAAGAAGGAGAAATAATGAAAAATAGAGGAATTATATGGATAAAAATGGGAGCAAATGAAGGTTAGTTTTGAGTGGGGGAAGGGGAAAAAATGATGGTTTTGCAGTAGTCTTTCTCTTGGAATTTAGCAGAATTTATGAGTATTGAAATGGGGACAACAGTGAAGATTTGGACAGAGGCATGAAGGCTTCAAGAGTCTTCAAGAGCCAACAATTTTTGCAATAAAATCTGTTCCTTGAAGGCTCCAAAAATGATTTAGCCACCTTTTGGTATAACAAATTTATAGGTGGCTAACAGTGGCTCCACTTGGGGATGTGCCTTCTTGAAGGCATCAAGAAATTCAAACTTTGCATTCTCTGGGAGGCTGACCTGTGCCTAATCCATTGGGCTACCCTTCCTTTGATGGGATGATCTTTCTCTGAAAACATATTGGTAGCCATAAAGACAATGGTTCTTTCATCAACAAGCTTTCTACCTACCCAATCCTATTAATCTAACATTTTTTTTTCTTAGAGTGCACTTGGATTGGCAAACTCTCATACAACATTTTATTCTTTTTGAAAGCAAAAAATCTAATTTAGTTCTACTTCTTATTTCTCCATGCACTTAGATTAAGCAGTTGAGCCCATATGCTTCTCTACTTAATCTACTAATCTGTTAGGATTAAACAGTCTAATAGATTTTTATTCTCTAATTGCTAGAGCAGAAATTAAAAAGCATACAAGTCAAGAGTGAACAATCTAACTTGACGCTGATCTATGCCATAAAAACAAGCTGCACATAGATTATTATTTGCAGAAAATCAAATCAAAATGATGAAGGCTTAAGATCTGAAAATTCAAAGCACTTCCTTTATCCTTTTACAACTCTGATTTGACTCTTATTTGAACTACTTCTTCCTTGCTCTATGGTTCAGATTTTGAGCTTTTTAGAAGCAGATTTTAACATCCTTTGACTCAGAAATTGAAACAGATTTGAGTCATTATCCCTTTGAAATTTTAGGTTCAATTTTTGAGCATGTTCGAACCTTTAATTTCTATCCTAATCTATCTACTGATAAGCCAGGATTAAACAATTTGGCAGATCAAATTCACTATCCTATCAACAGAAAATTTAAAACTAATTAGTGAAGATTAGGCTGTTTGACTAACTAGAAGTGTGTTTTTCAGGAGTGGCATTTGATCTTGCACACTTTCAGAATTTGTTTCTCTTTTTCGGTATGAGGCTATACCTTTATTGTTTTTACAATCTGCCCTCTTTTCTCTCTTTCATTGTTTTTGTATTTTTTTATTTTTCTAACTTTGAATGCAATGGTTAGACTATGATATTTACAATGAAAAAATTAAATGCTTTAAAACTCAAGATTCTTGACAGAAGTAATGCTTGAGCATCCTACCATTGACAGGACCTCCATATAGATCTTCTCCATTTAATTCTTTCAAGAAAAATGCGTTGTGACCCCTCTCCGCATGGATAATATATGGCCCTTTCCACAAGTTCTCAAACTTGCCATGTTTTCCCTTCTCTTCTCTTCTTGAATCCCATTTAAGAACAACATTTCCAGTTTGGAAATTGTTTTCCTTAGTCCTCTTATCAAATAGTTTCTTCATATTTTCTTGGACTAACTGTGTTCTATCATAAACTTCTTCTCTGGTCTGCTGTAAATGGATTATTTGGTTGATCCTTCTCTGCATATCATTCTCTTCAATCTGTAATTCTTGAAGGAGTTTCATGACTGGAACTCCCAATGAGGTAGGAAAAACTGCATCCATGCCATAAACTAACTGATAGGGGGGACATATTTATTGATTTCTTTGTAGTTAACCTATCAACCCACAAGGCATGAACCAGCTTACTGTGCCATGATTTCTGATTTTGTTCCAACAGTTTTTTAATGAAATCGATGAGGCTCTTATTGGAAGATTCAACTAATCCATTTCCTTTGGGATAATAATCAGTGGAATGTCCCAAGGTTATGTGGTACTTGTAACAGAAATCAACCATATTCTTAGATTTAAAAGCAGCAGCATTGTTTGTTATGATTTTTCTGGGACAACCAAATCTGGATAGGATATTTGTTTCAAGTAACTTGATAATGACAGAGTCATTAGCATTTCTGGAGGGTATAGCTTCTATCCACTTGGTAAAGAAGTCAGTGGCTGTGAGGATCCACTTATGTTGAGCTGAGGAGGATGGGTGAATTTCCCCAATGAAGTCTAAACCCCATTTTTTAAAAGGTGCCTCAACTCTGATGGGATGTAAGGGTAAGGGAAGGAGTTTTCTTTTTCCATCAAAGATTTGACACTTATGGAAAGACATGATGAAATTTTGAGTGTCTGGGAAAAGGGTAGGCCAATAGTAACCAGATCTAAGAATTTTGTTTGTTGTGGCCTTCCAGTAGAGGTGTCCTCCACATTCTCCATCATGCAACTCATGCATGATTTTTTTTGCATCATCTTCAAGTAAACATTTAAGAAAAATTCCAATAGCATTTTTCCAATATAATACTCCATATAATATGCAAAAAATCAAAGCTTTTTGCTTCAAAAATCTAGCTTTAGTTTTAGACAAAGAAGGAGGGGCATTTAAATATAAAAGCACATAAATGATGTCAGAATACCAAGGAGAATTTAGAAAAGTTTCTTCAATAAAAGGAGCAGTGGATTCTTCTATTTCTTCCAACACATCTACCATATTTATGTCAAGTGCTTGGAAGCTAGGCTCAGCCATAAGTTTTGCTAATCCTTGCCATTTAACTAGCTTGGTGGGCCTGATTTCTAAGTCATATTCAAGAATAGTTGCAATCCATTTTCCCCTTTTACCATCAGGGTCTTGACTGAGAATATCCTTGACAACAGTATGTGGAACAAAAGCAATTATGTGAGACTGTAAAATATAGACCCTAAAGTCCTTTAAAGCTTTCACTAATGCTAAGGCTTGTTTCTCCATGATGTTATATTTGAGAGGAGCATCTCTTAAGGCCCTAATAAAGAAATATATTGGTTGTTCTTGCCCCAAATCATTCTTTTGGAGTAAAACTACAGCTATTGTATGCTCAGATGCAAAAGAAAAGATGTAAAAGTCTTTGGTAAAATCTGGACTAATCAGGATTGGTGTTTGAGTAAGAGCTTGTTTAACTAGTTCGAATGATTGTTTAGCTGGTAAAGTCCATTTTACACTGACATCTTTCTTAAGCATGTTTGTAATGTTTTTTAATAGCTCAGTAAGGTTAGGGATGAACCTTCTTAGAAAATTAATCTTTCTGATGAAATATTGTAATTCTTTGAGGCTTCTTGGATGGCTGATCTGCAATATGCCAGCTATCCTTGTAGGGTATATTTTGATTCCTTCTTCTGAGATTATATGGCCAAGAATTTTACCTTCTTGGAGACTTAAGAGTGTCTTCTTGGGGTTTAATGACAAGCCAAATTTCCTACACTTCTCAAAAACTTTTCTTAGGTGAATCAAATGTTCTTCATCAGTCTTTGAAAAAACGGTTATGTCATCAAGGTAAATAATTATGAAATAGCCAATATCTTCCGAAAAGGCTATATCCATGGCCCTTTGGAAGGTGGCCCCTGCATTCATTAATCCAAAAGGAATTTTGACATACATAAAGGTGCCCCAAGGTGTGGTAAAAGCAGTTTTGATTTGGTCACTTGGGAGCACTAACACCTGGTTGTAACCCGAGAACCCATCTACGAGAGATATCCTTTTTGACCCAACTACCCTTTGAAGTATATGGTCCATCTTGGGTAAGGGATACTTGTCCTTTAGAGAGGCTCTGTTTAAATTTCTGAGGTCAATGCAGAGCCTGATGTCCCCTGTTTTCTTTCTAACAGAAACTAACTTTGATACCCACTCTGAATATCAAATTGGTACAATGATCCCAGCATCATGCATATTTTCAATCTTTGCCTTAACTAAAGGTAATAAAAGTGGGTTTATTCTCCTCAGTTTTTTTTTGAAAGGCTTTTGATTTTCCTTCAAAGGAATCTTGTGCTGAATGATGCTGGTATCATAAGATTTCAAATCTATGTATGCCCAGGCAAAAACATCTTTAACCTCTTTAAACAACTCTATGTATCGAGACTTTATGTGAGCTAGAAGAGTGTTGGATAGTTTAATCATCTTGGGTTCTGCTAGGCTGCCTATGTTATGTTCTTCTACATTTGTTCCCACGAGCTCCACTTTTGGTTCTTTGGCTACATCATTAAAGTCGAAAATGTGTTCCAAAGGTGAGAGACCTCTTCGAATTGAACCGTTCTTACATTGTAAAACTTCTAGGTCTTCTTGGTCCGCGTTGTCCATTAACTATGTTTCAAACATATTCTCATAATGATTTACATTAGTGGAGTGTGTTATTTCAGCTTCTGGGATTTCTTAAATATATAAACAGTTTTCTTTATGGCTAGATTCTGATATTGGTATGGTGAAATCATTTTCTATTTTTAAGAAATCGTCTATGTGTTTTTCAGAATCAAACACTTGCCAATGAACTTCGTTATCAGGCACAACAGGCCTGTGCTTTACCTTCACACTGAGTTGTTAATTTATTTCAGGTATTTGGCAATTGATAGCATTGAAAGCGAGTTCATTTGCTAGATGATTTAGTTCTCTTGGAATGAAAATAAGTTCATACTTTTCAAAGGTTTTCAATAGATCAAGGGAAACGTTTTGATATTCCCTAAGTTTTGGATTTCTAGCTGACTATTCTCCTTTGATTTGTCTTATGATAAGTTCAAAATCTCCTAAGATTGATATCCTCTAGGCTTCTAACTGTTTAAGCAATTGTAAGCCTAGGAGAAGTGCTTCATACTCATCAATATTATTAGTGCATAGGAAATCCAAATTATATGAAAAACTCTGATTTGTATTTTGAATCCGCACACATGTTCCTGCACTTGTTTTATTACAAGATCCATCAAAGTTTATTGTCCAAAGTATGCCATTCCTATTTTCATTTTCTTGTTGCTGTTGATTGGTAATGTTTTGAATTTGATTGAGGGGAAGATTGGATTGTTCTGGTGAACTGATTGGGTCCATGTTTTCTTTATCTTGTTGAGTAATTTCATCTTCGTTACATAAGATAAAGGAATCTAAACTTGATTGAATAGAATATATTGGAGAGTTGTTTGGTTTGTCTATGTTGCTCACCATGTACTTCATGTCAGATTCCCTGTATAGTTTTCTGTTTTGGTTAAAAACAGGGATGATGGCATAAGACATGTCCATTTGAAGGCTTGCTTGAAGTTTTGGTCCCCAAGATCTTGATAAGAGCATGCCATACTTAGGGGGAATATCAGTGACAACTATGTCCATGAGTAAAATCTTAGCAGGGATTTGGGCTAAGTTAACACACAAATCTTTGATTAAACCCAAACATTTGACTCTGCTTGAGTCAAAGGAATACATGTCTTTGTATGGCTTAGTAATTTCTAAGCCTAAGCTTTCCATTACAACCTTCGGCATTAGATTGTGTGAAGCTCCTGAGTCTAACATGGCATTGTGTAAAATTTTCTCATGTATGTTCAAGCTAACATATAAGGGAGGGACAACCCCTTCTTGGTATTTCCCTTCAACTTCTGGACCAAACAACAACTCAGGTTTGTCATCTGTCAAGTTTAAGGTGTCAGTATCACTTCCTAGGTTCAAAGCTTTCAAAAGTTGGTTTTTGTACACCTCTTGGGTTACTAGTTCAACTAGGAGGATGGTAATTTTTATCTTAGCAATCTCTCCCTCAAGGATGAAAGGAATAATAGACTTCTTGATATTTACATCGGCCTTTTCAATTGAATTCTTTTCATCAACTTTGATTTTCTGAACCTTGTTTGGACTGGTAATTGGGAGAGTTTTATTAGGACCACTAGCTGAAGTGCTAGGGGTGCTCTGTTCAGCAATTGGCTGGACACTTTTGTCTTTGTTTAAGTCTTGTTTCTTGGCCAAAATGTTGGTTTTATCTGCTTTCTTTTTGGGCTAGTTTTCTGCGTTTTTCTTGACAACAGTGCAAGTGTTCTTATCTTTCGAATTATCTATGCTTCCCTTGCTCCTAAGATCATACTGTTTGTGTACCTCCATGATTTCATTTTCAAAAACCAATCTATAGTCATCAGAATCTTCATAGGTATTTGTATTTTGATCATAAGAGAAGAAATCTTGTTCTTCCTCAGTGAGGAAAACATCATCCCCAATGTCTAATCTAATCAAGTTTACATGAGATTCTTCCAACCTTTCCAACTCCCTATCTTCCTAATATTGATCTGCATAGTTCTGTTGAAAAGGAGGTCTAATCTGTTGGTCACTTTCTTTTTTCTTATCTTGATTGTTGTCTCTTCTATAATTCTGATTTCTATTTATGTTTTGATTGTTTTGAGGTTGTGTTCTCTCAAGTATGTTCATCCTTTTCATGATCTCTTCCAACATTTGTTCTATTTTTGAGCTAGATGTGGAGGGTGTAGTGTCATCTTTATAAGTTACCCTCTTCTCTGATCTCAACCTATTTCTTTTCTTAATTATGTTTTCTTCTACGCTCACAGATCCTTTCTACATGTCTTCTAAGGTTGAGTAATCCCTCTCCCTTAACTGATACATCATGTCCACATCAAGGCCTTCGGGATATCTTACTAAGGCCATGCCTTGAGGAGGTTTCATGTGAGGTGGAAGAGCATAGTAAATGCTATTAAACCGAGTGGAGTAGTCAGGAATACTCTCTCCTTGATTTCTCTTGAGGTTGCTATATTCTGCCAGTATTTGGAGAGGATTATTTTTGAGTTCCCATTTGTTGATAAATGTTTGATGCAAGGCAGGGAGATAATTTATGCTGTTAGGAGGTAAGTTTTTGAACCATTTCTTTACATCTCCTCCTAATATCTGGGCAAAGATCCTCATATTCATAGTTTCTTCTTCTATCTCCATGTAATCAAATGCATCTTCCATTCTGTCTACATGATGTTGAGTTGTTGTAGATTCTTTTCCAGTGAAGTGAGGGATTTTGGACTGGTAATCATTCAGTAGGGGAAGCAGAGGTTGTGGTAACACTAATGGGGCATACCATGTTGCCATGGCTGGAAATAAGGGTGGATTTACAAGAGGTGGATTTACAAAAGTGAAAGTGGGCTAAAAAGGAGTGTTTTGAATAGTGGTAGTATGAATTGGAGTGGAAGAAATACTTGGGCCAGCAAACTGATTTTGAGCAGACTTGTTATGGAAAAGGCTAAAGTGATGAAGAAGCTGGGAGTCGGGAGGAGTGGAAGGTGAGGCTTCTCTACTGAAGCTTGGTTGCAAATCTGCCATATCAAGGTCAGTTGGGTTTAAATCACCTTGAGATCTAGTTCTAAAGATGTTCTTTGCATGATGTAAATCAAAGTGTGAATCCTCCAAGACAACAAGGTTTTGAGGGGAAGATATTGTTCTTAAGAGGCTCCTATGAGCAGGTGATTTTCTAGAGTCAGAAGTCTGCCACAGAATTATTTCTGGATTTTCAACGATTAAAGGAGGATTTGGGTTTGGATGGGATCTAGTGTTGATCCTAGGTGAAGCGAGACTGCTTTTCAAAAATGAGAGAGGTTGAGGTTTTTTTTAGGGATTGTTTTTGGGAAATTTACCTCTCACAATGTTTTATGTAGTAAGGAACTAGGCTTCTAAACTTCTTCAAGGCTGGTTAACATAGTTTTAAAGAGATCTGGGAACCTAGATGAATAATAGGCCTACTGGGGCTAGTGGAGTCGCCAGGTGGAAACTTTTTAGCTTTTATGAAGGTAAAATGTTGGATGGTCCCATCACCATGATTATTATGAAGCCAAACTGAAATGTTTTGGGTTTTTCTTAGTTATTTCGGCCTTATAGGTTAAGAGAGTATCCTAAATCTGATTTTAACATTTAGTTAGGGTGTCAAAACAAACAGAGTTCACTCTTATGGCTTGGTAACTGAATCCTTCAAGGTTTGATAAGGCTTTATAAGAATCATAAGGGTTACTTAGTTTGTCACTAATTCAAATAAGTCCTATCATGATTACCATTTGTTAGGTAGTGCTTGAAGAAGGTTACTTATGTTATACTAGACAGTGAGTGTTTAATTTCGAAAATTTTACTCAGTGTCCCACTGTGATCACCATTATGTTGGTGGCCCGTGTTTTGATAGTTTGGCAAATCAAAAGACAAGGCAACATCAGAACCAATCTTTAGAGTTACAGGATCTAGTCCTCCTATTCTCAGAGAGGGATCTCTTAAATGTTTGTTTGCAAAGGTTTATCTTGTGTGCTTTGAATATTGGTTTTAGACTAGTTATTAAGTGTAGGTGTTTGTTTATTTGTTTGGTTGGATTGATACCACAGAGTATAAAAGATCTAGGAAAGATATATAGAACAAAGAGACATCTAGTTCATTGGGCAATGGATTCAAGAAGAGGTCATAACATACTCATCAGTGGATATGGGATATCAGAGGGCAAATCTAACTTGGCTGTAGGATCCTTTGGTTTTGGAATGAGATGGACATCAATGATTTGGAAAGAGAAGTTTAATTCTCAAACAAAGGGAATTTGAAAGCACAGCTTGAACAATGAAGAGATATTTGGTAGACAGAGCTAACCATGAATTCTACAAATTACATCTTCAAGAAAATAATGATTTCAAAACAACTTTTAAAATGAAATCTAAGATTCGGGGAACACACTATTTCCTCAAATATTTTATTTCAAATGACTTAGAAAACATAAAAGATTCACTGATAATTGTAGTCATAGAAGAGGGAACACCTAACACATCTATGATTACAACTATAAAGACCTTCAAGGCAACTGTTTGATCTAGGAAAAAGTGCAATATCGGAATAGACCTCCTTGATTCACTGTAAACAAGAAACTTTCAAAGGGAGACTTCAATAACAGTTTTTAAGTGGCAGGAGACAAGCAGGGAAAACCATAAATCATGCTAAAACCAACTATTCGAACTATTAAGGAAATAAACAAGCATGAAGACTAAAGAGAGAGATTAAAGACTCTAAAATACTTCAACAGAACAAAACATTCAAATAATGAAGGATGAACAAGTCTAAGGTGCTTCCAAGAGTCATTTCTTAGCCTAAAACTTTCAACCTACAGTAGAAAATAGGAGAAAACATCAAACAATTCAGAATACTTCACCAACAGCCAAACTCATGGATCCAATGATAGAGCCTTCTCAGGAACAAACATGCAACAACATCATCAAAGCTTCCAAGACTTCAGTTTCTTCTTCAACCTCAACAGACTATGTATTTATTTCAGAGAGTTTCAATATTACAACTAGTGATCAAACACCAACCAACCCCTATCCCATCTCCTTCAGAATTATTTATAGAAGAAATGAGGAGGTGGAATGGGATAAAATATATTCTAAGTTCAATTAATACAGTTTACTCTCTCTCAGCCTTTGAGGGGCTCGATGTAGAACATTCTGATATTTTTCCTGTATTAATTGGTTTATATTAACTATCAAGCTTGCTGGAAAGAATTTGTTGACTTTAAGGCTCTTCGTTATCCTCATAATAACTTTTGCTGTCAGTTTAAAATAAGTTCCTTTGGTTGTCTTAACTGTTCAGCTGCATTGATGCAAATTCTCCAGGTCTGATCATAACTCCTTTTTGATTACTTTGAGGCTGTAGGTGGCTCTGTGGTAGCTGGGGGATTTAATTTTCCCGTGATGTGGCAGTGTAGGCTCCTTGAACTGATAGATATTAGTATTTTAACCTAAAAACACCTTTAATATACTTGAATTCTGTGTTTTAGGCTTAACAAAGCCTAATCTTTGTCTTCTGGTCTTCAAACTTTCTTTGATTGTGAATTAGGTCTTTGATTTAGTCGAATAAGTGGCCTAATCCCCCCAAACTGTGTTAACAATCTTCAAAAATTCTTCCAATTAGATTCCATGCTGTCGGTCTGATACTCATTGATTATATTAATCTTCACTATGTCTTGTTGATGTGCAGGCCGCGTAGGGCTCTTATGGCATCACTGCCTCATGAAGCAATGATGAGACATGGAGTAGAGCCTTGTGAGTGGTTCCCTTTGATAAATCAAAAGCACGGAAAAAGTCTTTCCCAGCCCTTGGCTGTCTTCCTTTATAATGGAAAAAACCATTGAAACCTGCAAAATAAACAAAACATTATGAAATCCTACGTTTTTAGGTTTAACTGCTTCAGAGGGTGTCGGGAGAGAGCGTGGCCGTTGGATTGCAACATCCAATGGTGGAGATCTGTGTAGAAGAGGTTAAAAAGGAGGGCAGAAGGATATATGAGTCATATCCGTCGATCTGCAGAGATCGACGGTTAGGAGCGATCCGGGACGCAAAATGGAAAAATAGCGAAAACACAAAGGAAAACAGGTTAAAAACCTTAGGCGGAGGGAGGAATGAATTAGATATTAAATGGGTTTCGGGAAAAACATGAGCCGTCAGATGCGACTAGACTCATAGAGATCGACAGCGGATATTAAATTGGGAGATCGGCGATCGGGGCGAACAAACAAATACACCCAATGAAAAATTGCGATGCGATGTAGCATGGATCGTTGATCTAAGGACGAGATCAATAGTGGAGAATGAATCGGGGGACTGGCCGATCGGAGGGAACAAATAGATGCAGCAATCGAAAGTTGCGATGCGATTTTGCGCAGATCGTTGATTTAAGGATGAGATCAACGGTGGAGAATGAATCGGGAGACTGGCCGATCGGAGGGAACAAACACATGCAGCGATCGAAAGTTGCGATGCGATTTTGCACGAACCGTTGATCTAATGATTAGATCAACGGTCGAGATTGTCTCAACTTTCACACTGGGGGAAACCCTTTAAAACATAGGAAAATCCAACATTTTAATAAAAACAAAGGTTTTTATGGTATGGGCAGGATGTATATATATATATGATAGTTAGGCGCCCGTTTGTGGGGCCTTTAGATGTATGAAACGAAAATAGGCCCAGGGCTGTATATATATGGGGGCCAATCGCATCGGAGTTTTTCGGGCCCAATCTTTCAATCCACCCATTTGTGAATTTCTCCGATGCGATTGCGCGATCTGGTCTTTTCAGTCTAACCATTTTTTATATTAGCACGTGACTTTAGTATGTTAGATCAAAACTTTGGAAAAGGGGTTTTTAGTATTTTTCAAAGGAAAAAATGGATCAGGCATGATTTATTCAATGGTATTAGCACCTGATGGCAGGCCCACGGGTTATATGAAACGATAATGCGATTAGGGTTTATAAATTTGGGGTTTAATCGCATCGGAGTTTTTGTAATGGCAACAGACTTGTGCACTTGGAAATTTTGCGATTAAGTGCCTTGTGGGTCTAGCGCCTAGTTTCAGGGTGTGGGCATGTGGGGGAAGTGCTTTAAAGACTTAGCCCAGGGGGGCTTAAGTCCTTAGTGCTGAAAACTTGTTTTTTATGAATTTTTTCATGGTTTTCAAAGGAAACAGGGGCTTCGAAATAGTTTAAAAAGAGTCTTAAACTATGGAAAAATGATTTTCATGAATGGAAGAAGGAGAAATCATGAAAAATAGAGGAATTATATGGAGAAAAAGGGGAGCAAATGAAGGTTTGTTTTGAGTGGGGGAAGGGGAAAAAATGATGGTTTTGCAGCAGTCGTTCTCTTGGAATTTAGCAGAATTTCTGAGTATTGAAATGGGGAAGGCAGTGAAGATTTGGACAGAGGCATGAAGGCTTCAAGAGTCTTCAAGAGCCAACACTTTCTGCAATAAAATCTGTTCCTTGAAGGCTCCAAAAATGATTTAGCCACCGTTTGGTATAACAAATTTATAGGTGGCTAACACCATGTCAGAACATAGGTTCATTGAGATGACAACCTTGGTTTGAAGATATCCACCATACAAACTAGGACCACCCATACTTATCATTTCCATCTCTATTTCATCATCAAGATTAACCTAATGAGGACCTATAACCCGTGGAGGCCCATGGTAGTCATTGCAATGTAATTTATTAGAATACATTCCATTTCTTATTATGATATTTACCACATCCAAAAATGGCACCATTCACATAATTTTGAAGAAGTCTACAAATTAAGTCAACATATTTTTTTCTTCACATTTACGAATTCCCCTAAATTTGTTAGTTCTTGAAGCTCGAGCAATTTCATAACAAAAAGAGGCAAAGTCAAACAACAAAAATGGTCCACACTCTTTTCATTTTATAATATTATAATGAATTTTTATTAGAGACACTGTTTGTTTGTTTTTTTTTGTTAGAATAGGGTTTGTTCTTGGTTTTATGTGACTTTCAATTTATCATATCTAGCATGTTGGGAAATGGGAAAGAATAATGTGCGACATTTATCTTGCAGAAATCGATGCTCAATGAAAAGATACATAATTTAACCAAGCTACAATTCACTTTGGTAAAGGTGGAGGAACATCTTTAAAAACTCCTTAAGAATACACCATATACAAATTTTTGACCATAAGAAATATATACATTTTTATTTTTTAGATATGCTCTTTTTTCTACCCAAGATATCACAACAAGAAAAATATTGATATTGTAGAAATTGTTTGAGGACGTCATTGAGGTCGATTTTTCTGATGTCATATTTGATTGATACTTGCTCATATGTCAGGAAGGCTTTAAATATGAATTAATATTTTCAAGAAAGAAATCAGATTCAAATTGTATAGATATAAAAGATAAAAACAAATGTCAATGTATTTGTTTGATTGTTACTCGACTCTGTGGTGGGCAGGTTACAAGAAATGTGATTGGAAAAAGGATGGGGAGACGATGCATATCACATCTTAGATATGGTTCATTCACAGTTAGAGATTGCTTAGACACCTAAGCCATCGACTTTGGAAATGTTTCTAGTAGGAATTCCTATGGTTTTTAATGTTGTGATTATTTCACTTGATGGTTATTTTGGGCAAGAAAATGCTTTAGGAATGCCAGACATGGCATAGGTGGACAAGTAAACAATTTTTTTATAATGGCAATTTCCATTCCATGATATCCTTTCTTTATTGTTTGAATGTATTTTGGACGTTTATTTTGATTTTATTTTGTCTTTTAACTATGAAATTGAAAATACTTAGTACCATGTCCATTTAAACAACAACCAAAGCTTTAAGATAAAATTAGTATTACACTATATTTATTGGAAACCTTATAGCTATTTTGTGTTAAAATATTTTCATGACTATCAGAAAAAGATACTTTCATGTTGTTATTTGAGTACATGTTGTTTATATACTTGACTAAGTTCATGCGTTAGAAAATAAAATGTTATTGTGAATAAAATGACAGGGATTAAACATCACACCTCAAATTATTTGTTTTCCCCTAGTTATCTACAACTTGAGCTTTTTATCATATAACTTAGTTGAAATGATTGTTCCTAAGCTTTCCTTGAAAGTTGAGTAGTAAGTAACTAAGGTGTTCTTTTCTATATATGGTGATATTTTATTTTCTTTGTTTATACAGATTATCTGGCGACATTATAGTGGCAATTATCACCCAATGAAGATAATTTGTTCAAGTTTCTTACTTGTATGGAGAAAATTGGCTTTTTCACTGCTGATGTTGAGGTATATGTTGTATAAATTATTTATAGTCCGATTTAGTTTATATTCTAGTGTTCATTGTCTTTCATGTTTTACACTCTGCATTGTATCTTCTTCTTTTTTCAGAGAATGAACTCATTATTGATGGTAAGAAGCATGAATTGAAAAAAGAGGGGAGCAATAACATTGGAGCGACAAATGCAAAAAGAGAGAGGAAAACTGGTTTGGTGATACTCTTAGAGCCAATATCCCGCATAAGACACACATATAAAGACTGATGGTCAAGTCTTCAGAGTTGGTGAATTCACCTGCAATGCCTTGAAAACACAACGATAATGTTTGAAGTGGTGAAACATCATTTCATGTGTAAATTGTAGTCCAACCAATATTAAGTTCGAAAATCATATTGTAATACTTTAACATTTCATATAATATAATTTATGTGGTTGAAATTATTTATAGTTGGACTTGATATTGTTTAGTATCGTAATTAAAATATGCGACTTTGTGTTTTCATATTAGATGAATATGCACATTGTATGACATTTTTAAAATCATATAAATTAATTTATGTTGATTAATAATGAACACAAAATCAATTTAAAACTACTTAATTAATAGTTTATATTGATTAATGATGAACACAAATAAAATGAATATATGACTAAATTAGTCATTTATAATGATTATTAATGAAAGTAAATGAAATGAATATAAACTACTAAATTAGTCGTTTATATAATGAATAAATGACTACTACAAATGATAATTTTGCGACTATAAATGACAACTAAATTTTGTACATATACGACTATTGGTAGCTAATTTACAATATCTTATAACATGACTAAAATTTAGTCATATTTCTTTAGTCATTAATTGGTTTCAAACGATGACTAAAATTTTCATATATATGACTATTAGTAGCTAACTTACAGTATCTTATAACACAACCAACATTTTGGTCATTAATTGGTTTTCTTGGGTGATCATAGATTAAATCAATGACTAAATCAATGACTAAATTAATGACCAAATCAATGACTAAATTAATGATCAAATCAATGAATAAATTAATGACTAAATCAGTGACTAAATTAATGACCAAATTAATGACCAAATATACAACTAGACAACAAAATTGAGATAACCAATTAATGACTAAGCTAAAAACGACCAAAAATTGGTCACATTATAAGATACTATAAATTAGCTACTATTGTTCACCGACCGAAAAATAGTCGTTTATATGCAAATTTTAGTAGTTTTTTTAGTAACTAATTAGCCATTTTGTACTAGTGATTGTAATTCAGTTGAGCATCTAAGACTTCGATGTTTATAAGGACCGTCTTGCCAGCTAAGCAGACCGGGACATCTTGGTAGAGACTGATGGGAGCTGATGGGCATCCGTCATATGATCTAAGTGTGATGTCTGATGGATTTAGTTTGGGAAACCCTAAATTCTGTGAGGCATTCTTTGACAGAATGCATGTGGACGCACCCTTGTCAATGATACATCGATGAATGGTGATGTTTTGAACTGACACCGGTATCTGGAAGGTGACCATCAGAGGAATCCTAGGGGTGGCTTTGTCTAAATAGAAAGACATTAGGCATGAATCGACAAGGTTGATGGCACCTAATGCGGAAAGTAAGGCTTTCCTTTGCTTTGGGCATGATTGTAATACCTCCAAAGCTGAGATGGCAGCGAGAGATTGAGCAAGATCATCCATAATGCTATAGTTAAGGGCCACTCTGGAATGGTTTCCTACCTGCCTAGTTGGTCCCTTAGCCATTTTTGGAAAAGGTTCAATAAGCATCTTTGATATGGTCAAAGGTGTTGTTGGTGCACTTATACTAACCCATGACGAATTGGTGTCTAGTGGGGTATTGTAATTTCGGTTCCTTATCTGAAAAAACATTTCTTCACTAGCCATGTAGATTTCATGGTTGTTCTTTCCGAAATCATTGGGATTTTTTTGTTATTGTTGAGTCCTAATTGTACCTTGATGGGGGAAAGGCTCCTACATGACTGCTACATATTTTGTGAATCCCCCTTGCCCACGGTTACTTTGCAGCCTCTTCAACTCAGGGAGGTTGGGACAGTGGTGAGTGTAATGGCTATACTCAGCACATATTGAACATGAGTGGTTCATCCGATGATTCACCCTCTTTTTTTGCCTTGGGAGTTTCTTGGCTCTTGGTTTTGATTTTGGTTGGAGTTACCTTCAACCTGAGATTGAGGAGGGCATTCTTGATTGTTACTCCCCTGTCTAGGATTTCCTCTAGGCTTGTTTTTTCCTTTTTTCTTTGCCATGTTAGGAGGATAATTTGGATTCTCCTAATTATATGGTTGGCATGGTTATGGTTGGGAAGGTTGCAAAAAGTTGACTTTTCCTTGAGAATATATCTTGCAAATGTTGGCACAATGTCCCAAAATAAATGGCGACGCCCCCAGTCAACTGAAGGAAATCGACCAAGGTAATGGTAGAGGATCTAGTGCTTCTTGCACCGTCACCTATAGGCAAGGATGCCCTAGCTTTTGCCACTGAGTACCTTCGTCCCACGTGAGCATTCGAGTCTTGAGATTCTTGGTAATTCAACTACTAGTACTGAGTATTAGACAGGTCAGGTAGCCCCAAATAATACCGCATGCACTGGGCCTAAGCTTAACCCCCTCTGAATCGGGTCTCTCTGACGATCGGGTTTTCTTTGCTGTGGGTGAATAGATGGATTTAAAAGTTCCCTAAAATGTAAACTTCTATGTTTCAAGATGTAAACTGACCAAGGCGGCTTATTGGATGTCTACCCCCTTGGTCCTAACTTAAACTATAAATTCTCTTGTGGCCCCTATGGGGAGAGTTTAATGAGTTTAGTTAAGTTAGTTTTAGGTGGATTTGATTCACTTAAGGTGTGAATGTGTGTGAGAAAGAGGTTAAAAATCACATAGTTTGAACATTTGGATATGCAGTGATCCTTTTCAAAATCCCCTATTAAATTACGTTTGGTTGTTCCTTGCTTAAAATAAAAACATGTGCGTATATGGGCCGCTTATAATGTTGCCTAGTTAATCTAAATGATCAACTATAAGGAGATGGTAAATTATCAACAGAGAGTGTTTATATGATTTCCTACGATCACCCAAGGGTGCAAAGGTAGCAGAGGTTACTTGCCCTCTAAGAATAATTAAATCCTAGTCCCAAATCCTAGTGCCAAAAATTGAACTAAAATTAATGACTTTAAGCTAGGAAAATAAAAAATATTTAGCTAAGCATGTGTGGACTAGGGCCACTTAATTTGGCTAATTACCTTTTTTGTTGTCTAAATTCGCAAAACATAAATTATTTCAGAATGCAAGTTAATTTCCCTCTACTTAAACTATGTGTTCACTTTGCGAAAATAAACTTGAAATTTTAAAACTAACACCTAACCTGCTAAAATGCAAGCAAGAGTGAGTTTTAACAAGCCATGGGACACCTCAAACAGTGCTGACAGATTTCTTATGGGCTTCCAGTCACTTTACAAACAGGAAATGAAGGGAAACAACATAAATTTTCTTCCTCTGGTTTCCACACGCAAAAGGCTCACACAGGCGCGAAGTCTGCGCTTACGTCACTATTGAATGTGTGCGGTCGGGCGTGTCCTTTT
Source organism: Pinus albicaulis (assembly GCA_034641835.2). NCBI lineage: Eukaryota > Viridiplantae > Streptophyta > Pinopsida > Pinales > Pinaceae > Pinus > Pinus albicaulis. Next base: position 25,269,116 of record MU968382.1, on the reverse strand, counting down.
GTGAAAAAGCCACGTGATTTTCCTGCAAATGTTTTTGGAGCTTATGAGATTCGGCCTCTTACTGAGGGTGAATAGTACTGAGGGTGAATAGGCAGAGAAGAAGAGAAAAGGGGTAGTTCAAGCCAAACTCCAGAGCAAAGAAAGAGGTCTCTGCAAAAGGCACAACCACATTAACTAAGAAGTAAAACCAGTGGAGTCACCAATCTTGTGTTGGTGGATTTTGTGTACGAGTGTACCAAACCACACTTGCTTAAGAGGAGTGGTTGTTTCCTCTTAATTTCCTGGTCATAGGAAGATAATCAGGTTAGTGAGAAAGTTAATGAACATGCCAAAACATAAAACATACTAGATAAGAAAATATCATGCATATATAGAGAGAAAATAAAAACTAAACCAAAACACATAACACAAAAGCTCTAAATAGAGTCAAACAACTTCAATAATCCAAACAGTGGTGCTTATGACCCCTCTTATTTAGTGTTATTGGGAATCAAGGATGAAATGTTTAACCACTTGCCAAGGGGCCCTTATAACTAGGGAGTTCTAAGACCTGATGCAAGGATGTCTTTACCTCCAAGCTACCTTGGCACAAATTCTCTCTCTCTACTCCAAAGGATTGGAGTTGTTGGATGGCCAACAACTGAATCCCCCCTATCTCTGCTCCAGATCACACACTACTAGATTTCTTCGGGAAATTCTGGCTATCATAACAATGTGTTCTCCCTTTGTTCATCTCTTGGTGGCCTTTTATAAAAGAATTCAAACTCTCATTCCCTCTCTTTGTACATTGATGGATGGTGACCCAAGAGAGGAGGATTATTCCGTTGTGCACCATAATATTCCATTGTGTGCTCCCTTGAGTTCCTAAGGAGGCTTGGGCAGTTGTCCTTAGGCGACCTCAAGTGTGGGATCAATTTCCTGGGGTGTGCCTTGTAGTCCCGGAAAGTGACTTCTGTCATTCTGAAGTTTGTGCAGTTTTTTGAGGGAAAGTTGCGCAAAGGCATGTCTATCAAAGAAAAATGTGCGCGAAGGTGTATTATGCTATGGCCTTGAGTAAACAATTTGATTTTTCTTTTGGACCTTAGATATTTTTTAAATTCTTCAGATTCTCTAATGTGCCTCAGCCTTGTAAATCCTTCTTCCTGACATTTAATAATGTCATCTTTGCTTGTCCAATTTTGGAGTGATAACAATTAGTATCTATTGTTTTAAAGAATTGAAAAACTAAATTAAAATTAATTAGGAGCTATTACAATATAAACTAATTCAAATATATAACATTTTATTAATTATTATTATAGTAATAGATATTATTATTAGATATTATTAAATAGTGATCATTAATTATTAATTATTCATAAATCAATTCAATATAGTAACTATTAATTAATTGTAATCTAAATTAAAAAAAAATTAAGCATATGAATTATAAAATTTATATTAGAAATTTAATAAAAATTAAATAAAATAATTATTAATAAATTTATTAAATTCTAGAAAAAATTAAATATTATTATTATATTAATAGATATTTTTATTAATAATTATTATGAACATATATCATTATTAGATACTATTAATATATTTTATTAATTCCTATTAACTAATTCAATTCAATTATAAAAACATTCCTCTTATTATTAATAATTATTATAGTATTATGTTATTATTAGATATTTAATAATAATTATTATAGTATTATGTTATTATTAGATATTATTAAATAGTGACCATTAAGTATTAATAACTATTAATTAATTTAAAAAATCAAATAAAATAATTATTAATAAATTTATTAAATCTTAAAAATAAAAAATAAATATTATTATATTATTATGAACATAGATCATTATTAGATATTATTAATAAATTTTACTAATACTTAAATTAATTAATTAATTATTTAATTTTTATCTAATTATAAATTAAATAAAGTAATTATTAAATAAATTAATAATTTCCTAAAAATGAAATAAAATGTTTGTCGGCTCCTTTTAATTTTTCCTTTCTCTATAAATTTGACCTAACTTCCTTCTTTCAGTTCTTCATTCATTCACGTATTGAAGATGGATCCGTATTGGGATTCGAAACATCGACAAATGTTCTCTGGCATTGTGGAAAATATGGAAACCTCTTCATCATATTAAAACTCATTTGAAGAAGTCATTTCCCACGTAATCAGAAGGTGTGTTGTTGTTGAAGATGTAGAGACATGTGTCTTCACCTATTGCTAGGGTGGGATAAGACCTAGCCATTATGCACGCCTGTCCCCCTTCTGCAAAGCTTTCCACGATGGAATGATCAACTTGTGATTTCATTTCATTTCATCTCCATTGTAACGTTATTTGGAGCTCCATTTTCCACAATTACAAGAAAATTGCCAACAAACCAATATTGTGTATCTTACCAAGACTCGCAGTGAAAGCATCTAGCTTTTGAAGGACCCCATATGATTCATGAAGGTACCATATGTGGTCTTATCAAGGTCACTCTGTAAAGACGTTCTGTGAGTTTAACGTGTTTTTTTTTTCCCTTTCCTGGGATAGATTTATTCAGATCAATAAGTTATAGTGTTTATGAAGCTCTACCTTCCTGGTCATTGCACATTAATATCCTCAATTCATTTTGATATCGAACGATCTGGAAAAACAAGTTAAGTTTAAAGATAGGCATGAAGGTCCCATTGATCTAAAGAATTCATCAACTATAGAATGATGAGAGACCCCATTCTTCACATTCATTTAATTTATTTGAATTTGTCCTCTAAGTTGTATTATTCAGCTATAAGTAACAATTTCAGACTCCATTCTTCACATATGAGACTCCATTCAACAGGGAAAATTCTATAAATTGCGATATTTTTCAAGAAGGGATAAAATCAACAAATTTTGGGAAATATTAAAGCGACAAGTATTAATGTGGATTAGTACGAGTTGGGGCTGAAACAAATGGTGATATATTCCATGGAGACCTCTACTTAAATGACTTTTAAATTAGGAAGAGTGAATAACAAGCAAAGATGAATTTAAATTTATTTTTTCTCAATACATATTTTGTGAAGAAAAGTCCTCAACCAAGGTCCTAAAAGAGTTGATGGTAGTAAGAATGGATAAGAAATAGAAGGTTAAAGGTTTAAGTAGTGTTTTACTACTCTATCAATTTATTTTTGTTTATTCATAACTTGTTGATGCTATGGTAGTTAAATATTACATCTTATTTTTTGTATTTTCTACAGAGTTGATAGTAGTAAGAATGGATAAGAAATAGAAGGTTAAAGGTTTAACTAGTGTTTCACTACTTTATCGATTTTTTTTTTGATTCATAACTTGTTGATGTTATGGTAGTTAAGTATTACATCTTAGCTTTTGTCTTTTCAATAGCTATGTTTGTGAAAAGGGTAGGGAAGAATAGGGTAGTCTTTTGCAAGGTGGAGATGGTGTTCAGTTGGGGGAGTTTGTGATGAAGTTTCTTTTATATGTTCATGATCTTGTATTGATTTCTAAATCAGCCAATAAATTGCAGATGCACCTATATTCCCTTGAGCATTTTTGTAGAGTAGTGGGGATGCAAGTCAATACTAGCAAGACCACAATAATGATTTTCTCTAATAAAAGGAAGAAAATTCAGCATAAGTTATTCTTCAAAGACAACATTTTTGAAGAATTAAATGAGTAAAACTACCTTTGGATTGATTTCAACAACAAACTTAATAATCTTTCTAAACTTTCTTGATAAATAGAGGTGTTAACCATTGTTTGATAAATTGTCTTTACACAATGAAAAAAATAGTCTGATTTCAATGGAATTGCACATAGAGTAGCCAAATTTGGTAAGAGATGCTTCTAAGCCTAATTTTATATTCAAATGAGAATCTCTTTCTCAAGTTTTTTCTTTTTTTCCAAATTTATTTTTTTCTCATTATTGGCAAGGAGCTCCATGATTTTTTTTATTTGATCCAATGTATGGGGGAGTTCATGAATCCATTTTGTATGCTTCTTGAGTGAAAAGGGTTTCCTTTCCTTCATTTTATCTCTTCATGTTTGTCATTTGTTGATTCTTATCCCACCTTGGTACTTTCTACACTTCTCAAATGTCATAGTAAAGCATAGGATGAGAAGGGAGAATGAAGAGGAAGGATACCATCATTACTATGCCATTATTCTGGGACAATTGTGTTAGTGTTACTTTATGTTAGTGTAACTTTCTTTTTAAATTTAACCTCCTATTACATTCTTTAAAAGATATATAGAAACTAAAATTTCCATATATTTCACTTAATTATTGTTTTCCACATTTCCCACTCCCCAAAGTTACTTTGCACCTCTCGATGCAAATGCTAATTAATATTATTTACAATTTTTATATTAAACAATAAAAAGAAAGTGGATTTTTTCTTAACCTTTCCAATAAGTTACGAATGCAAAAAAAAAAAAAAATGTAACTTGGTCAAATTCATCACTAAAATATGACAAAAATCTAAAATACATTTTTTTTTAAAATATATTAAAGATAACAGGTGTGTTTTTATACATGCTTTTTAGTGGCACCCTGTAGCTGGTACTTCTATCGTTTAGGATATGTGTTTGCTCAATTAAATTTCAAACAAAGCCCTTCTCTTTACGAGATCAAATTTGAAGCCAACTTCTGTATCAAATTCAAATTTCAAGTCTTATGCATTAATCGATTTCATGGGCGCATGGAATGGCAAATGGATGATTAACTACAATCACATTGGGTAAATAACAATGACACAATCTGATGATGGAAAGAAAGAAATATATTATTTTAATGTTTATTAAGTTTTATCTAGCAAGAAATAAATTATTTTAATATCTACTAAATTTTATATAGCCTATGAGATGTCTATTAATTGTTGCATGACAAGTTTCACATTCCATGGTAATACTTTGATTCATTATTATAATGCTTTAATGAAGATATAGTGTAATATTTTTTAATCAAAATAGATTGACTTTTATTATTTTGGTCTAAAATAAATATAATTTAACGTTTTATAAGTCAAAATAAATTGAATTTAATTAAATATTTGATAATTATAAAAGACAAGAAAATCTCTTACATCTCTCTAAGGTAGCTCTTAACAAATTCTGGAGGCACATTCTAACTAGAAAAACTAAAGATAATAATATAATTTCTTTATACGACTAGAATTCTTATCTTAAAAATATTTATGAATCTCCAAATGTCATCGATAACTTTGAAACCTTGCTCACAATGGAAGAAGTTTTCTCATTTGAAGATATAGATTTTCGGGTTAAGCGCCAGGAAAATGGAAAAGCTAAGCACATTGAAGGTTACCAGGCGTAAATCTTAAAAATTGGAGGTCATGTCCTCATCCCTCACATCCACAAGATTTTCAATCAAGCAGTCAAGCAAGGGTTCCCTAAACCATGCACTCAAAGCATCATTATTCCTATTTTTAAAAGTGGGGATAAAAATAACCCCTCTAATTACCGGACAGTTACGATTAGCCCTCCCTTAGCCAAGTTATATGGAATTATTTTGGAAAATAAGATGAGCATATGGCTTGAAAGTGAAGGTAAGCGGGCTAAAGGCCAAGTGGGTTTTAGAAGGTAACACTCAACAACGAACCACCACATTATGCTTAGGATCATTGTGGAGGAATGTCGTAATGATAAATCCAATCTCTTTTGTTTCTTTATGGACTTTAGAAATGATTTCGATATGGTACCTAGAAATAAACTATGGAATAGATTAGAAGAGATAATGGCTTCTTTCGAGTTGAGAGCTACCGCTATAAGGTTATACGATAACATAATTGCCATGTTTAAGAGAAATGAGGGGTCGTCGAAAGATATTAAGTGTAATATCGGAGTTAAACAAGGTTTTCCCCTCTCCCCTACCTTATTTGGCGTTTACATCGACAAGCTAGAAGGTTGTTCAGAGGAAGCAGGCTGTGTTGGCACGTTCTTAGCTGGAATAATCATCATCCTTCTTCTCTATGCTGATGATATTGTTCTTTTGGCAAGGTGCCCATTTGATCTTGATAAGAAACTAAGAATTCTTAAGGATTTCTGCTCTACCATGGGTATGACTATCAACACTGACAAAACAAAAGTTATGATTATCAAATCCAAAAAGGACACTTACACTAATCTTGTGTATGACAATAGAAACTTGGAGGAAGTATCTTCTTACAAGTACCTAGGAATTGATATTCAGCACAAGCTCAACTGGAACTGTAGCATTGAGAAAAGGATTAATGGAGGGTGGAAAGCTTATTTTGGTCTTGATTATAATTGTAAAGCATAAAACCTTGTGATGTGGGATAAAAAGAAGCTCCTCTTTGAAATTTTAGTCACTCCTGTTATCTAGTATGGATGTGAGGTTTGAGGTTACAACATCTCTAGAGAATCCCAGAGAAATATTGAGAAAATCCAGAAGTGTTTTATAACGTATAACCTCAAAATTAAAAGAAATACACCCTATCCTATTCTCCTTATAGAAGTGGGCCTTTCCCCTATCGAGAGCCTAGCTATGACTAGGCTCCTGTTGTACAAGCACAAAATCAATAACATGAGAGACCATAGACTTCCTAAACTAGCTTTAAATTCCAGCCAAAACCACCTAAGGCTCAAACGAGGTTGGTATAAAGATACGAGGGCCTCGTTAAACCATTGGGAGATAAACGAAAATATTGCATTGCAAAATATTAATAACCTTAAAAATAGTGTTATTTCTAAGTTTAAAGAGAAAATGTGGTGTGAGAAAGATTTTGAGGCTAAAAGAAAATTAAGATATTATAAGGAGGTCATCAACCCTACTCTAGAAGATAAAAAAATATCTCTTTGTTTTAACTATCTCAAAGAAAAAAATTAATATAGCCAAGATAATAACAAACTCTCATGAACTCCATAGTGAAACGGGTCGTTGGGCAGTTCCTAAAACATCATGGGTGGAAAGGATCCGACATCTATGTGAGAATATGAAAATTGAGGATGAAAATCACTTCCCCTTAGAGTGCCCTACATACCCCCACATTAGATCTCAGTGTCATAATCTTTTTGCAATACTGACCTTCCTAGCCCTTTAACATGTCAAATTATAGTGAGCTCGGGACGCTTCCCTCCAAGCTCTTTGAACATAGGAATAAAATTTAAAAACAAACTAAATAATTTGCTTCTTTAGGTCTAATAAACCAAAGTTTGATCTCAGTAGACTTTAACCATCATCATTAGTATAATTTTTTTTCTTTTTTAATTATATTTTAATTTTCTACTTGAATAAAGACATTGAAATGACCAATTTATTTATTTTAAAATTCATCTCTTAAAATAAAAATAAAAATTAATTAAATAAAATAAAATCTAAAAATTCTATTGTAATTCTATATGCCACTTCAATAATTATTATTATATATATAGATAGATATATATAATTTATACCATAAGTTAATTAATTCATAACTTAAATTATATTATTTTATTTTTCATCTGTGTACATCTTTCTTTGTATTTGATTTGTATTTTAATAGTGGTAATATAATGTAAATATTTTAAATTTATCAATATTTACCATTTATTTAATTTATACTCATATATTTTTAAATTAATATTTAATTCTATCAACACTTTATTATGCCGATAGGTATTTTATTTTATTGTGAGAGTTCTAATTCGTGATACTGTTGAGATTGGTCGTCGTGGAGCGAATCTCCACAGTGTGACCTATTGACCAGTTCAAATACCAGTAAGACATGTTGAAGTTTTTTTCCGCTGGATTGAAAGAGAGTTATAGAAAACGCAAAGCCGCCATAACGGACGGAGGCGCAAACCTTCTTGCAAACCATCTTCTGGCAAGTCTTGTACGGTTGCTCACCTTCTTGCAAGACATCTTCTCCATACACGGTCACTTATTGACCAGTTCAAATATCAAATATCATCCGTAAGACATGTTGAAGTTTTTTTCGCCTCAGTTGAAACAGAGTTATAGAAAACGCAAAGCCGCAATAACGGACGGAGGCGCAACCCTTCTTGCAAACCATCTTCTGGCAAGTCTTGTACGGTTTCTCACCTTCTTGCAAACCATGTTCTCCATACACACACTATATAATTAGTAGCCTCCCCACTGTTTTATCTTTTCCCATTAAATGTCTTTTACAAGAGCTTAGAATATGCAGAATTTCTGATCATTTATTATTTTGTTCAATGTCTCAAGAGGAAGCTGCGACAACGTTTAAATTGAAGGATTTTTTGTTTTCCAGGTACTCCGTGCCCTGTAACCCTGTAAGATGAAGATTCTAATTTCTTTAAACTCTTAGTATGTGGATGATCGAGTTTGTTTTATTTCTTCTTGTTTCTGCAGGTACTGTACAGGCTTCCACTGCTGCGATGGCAGTTGCTCCTCTGGTGAATGAACTAGCTCTGGTTCTGAGAACGAACCAGCTCTGGTTTTGGTTGTCTTTCAATTTCTGTTTTCTTTTTTCATTTATTTTGATTTCTGTTTTCTCAAAATTTTGTGCAACCCAAAGATTTAGTTGATAAATTTTTTTACGCGAAACAAAAAATTATTGTTAAATGTACTCATGTATTTCACAGTATGGGCATGAATCTGACCAACATAACTCATGTATTTCACGGTATGTGCATGAATCTGGCCAACATATAATCCCATAGACAATATAACACCCAAATATATGTGCTTTGAGCTGGAGAAATTCATTTTTAACGAAATACTTACCAAAAACTTTTGGTTCCTGAGTTTTCGTCTTACGCTCTTTAGGATGGTTCTAATACAAATCATCGTCCTTTAAAATATGTAAATCAGCGTACTGGAATGGTGGTCTATTCTTTATATTTTTACCCATAACTTTTATATATTTGATGTTTTCTATTTAATAAATTTTATTTTGGATATATCATTTAATATTTTTAATTTATTTAATGAATTACGAAGTATAAAAATATTTAGTATTTATTTATAATTTGAAATTAAAATTTAATGGATATATTAAAAGTAGGTGATAAATTTTAATTTTTAAAATTAAAATTGTCTTTTGGTTTTGATTAGTATTATTGTCAAAATAAAGATTATTTCTTATGAGTTTTATAGTGAAATTTGGCATTTGTCAATTCCCAAAAGGTCTTGTGATGAAATAATCTATCACCTATACAATCGTAAGAGGGCTGGAAATGAAAAACAATTCCTCTTAGATTGTCCATCTTTTTTTAATTTTTTAAGTTAGCAAAACTATGCTAATCACTTATGTCACTTTTTTACGTAAAAAAATAAAGTGTTAAAAAATTCGAATTATTTTCTTATTTTCTAATCATCATCATATATAATATAATAAAATAAATCATTTTTCATGATTTACATTCTTAATATAATAATTATCATATTTATTTATTTTCATTTCATAATGAAATTTCAAATTATATGTTTATAAATTAGTTTTTATTTTAATAAATTATATATTTATGATTTTTTTTTAACCGTGTAAATATATATAGCCTTTTTTTTAAGGTAATTATAATAAAAAAATAGTACTAAAATTAGGGTTAATTATATTATTAATTTTACTAAATTTAAATATAATTGGTTTATCTGATGATATCAATAATCTTTAATAGTTTAATCCAACATTATTATTTTTATGATACTAGTTTTTAAGGAAATTTGATTGAGATTTAATACAATATTAATAAGTTTTTTTATCATAAACATAACTTAAATACTTTACATTTCTGTATTTAAATTTATTTTACAATTAATATTATTTGAAATTCAACCAAATAATAATAATAATAATAATTGATTCAAAAGTTTTTTAAAAGATTGTATTTATTTATGTATTTTAAAATTACAAATTAAATAAAGAAAACTTTTAATCTCACATAAAAACTCTTGAATTTTTAGTAAAAAGATATAAAATAGTTAATTTTATAATTTATAAATAATTAAATTAAAAGCTTAATATTTTAATGATGTAAAGTTGATTTTGTTTCATACTCCTGAAATTGAATATTGAAACGATCCAAATGAACTTTTTCAAGTTGTTAAAATGAAATATTTAAATTATTCCTTTAACAATTATATATGAAATTGTTAAATAATATTTGTTTTAGTAAATTTTCTATCAATAATTTATCTCACTTGTAATTGATCAATGTATATAAGTTCATATAGATTATATTTAAATATGGTAACAAATTAAATATAATTTAATTAAAAAAATAAAATATATTGTAACATACACCATTAACTTCACAGGGAAATGTAAGGAGTTAAAAAAAAATTTATACAGTTACTCATCATTACATGGAATGTTTAACACAGTGTAAATAAGAATAGTAAACTCCTTAACCCTTAACAACCTCCATTACATTATATTAACTTATACTATATGATGTAACCATCTATTCATCTCATTACTCATATAGTCATCACATAATTGCCATTATGAACATCATAACAAGAAAGGAATGAACCTCATCATTTGTACACAATAACCAATCACATCATTGAACACCAATATACCCTGGAAACCCGTAGGGTGAAAACCAGCAAACGTTTAATTTTATTATTAAACGCTCGTGAGGGTGTTCAGCCCATCACTCAATGGCTTATAAGGGAGACCATCCCTTAACCATCGTTTATATATATTACAAGGAAATATGCAAATATCTAGGTTAAAACCATTACAATAAATATGATACCATTTACCCTCTGGTCTTCATATCTTCAAATATTCACATCTTGGTGGCATGGATGTACCTACATTGGACCATCGCACATTGGACCTTCCTGCAACTCGCATTCATCTGCATGAACATTAGTCATTTACCTGCCACCAGGACAAGCATAATATTTCTTTGTACATGACAAGCATAATATTCCTTTGTAGATGTCGCCATCATTCCCTGCTATGATGCCTTCAACATAAAAATGATGTCAAGAATTCATAAAGTATAAATCAATCACTATAGTAGTTTCTCCATCTACTCATGTGTAATCATGACAAGCAAGTAAAGTACCTTGTCATTCTCTCTTTAATAACACCTACCTCATATGTACTGGTTATAGGTCATCACAATAACTAATGCTTACGTCGCATAAGCACACATTCCTGCAAGACAATGGCTACATTTCCCAAACTTTCTTTAAATAAACTGATACATCAGCTAAGATATTTATGCATGTGATTTACATACTTTTAATAAAAATAGCTAACCCTTAAGCTATTACCTTTAGTGTATGGTATGCAAATTAACATAACAATGGTTTCTTCCATGCATGCGAATGCATACTGATTCCAAAAGACTCTCCCTAAAGGAGTGCTTACACAATAAAGCACATAACCTCCTTCACTAGTCTTTCCAAAGAAAGTCTCAATGCTAGTGAGCATGTAAACATATGTAAAAAAATACGTAATGAAGATTATAAATACATGTCTTATTTTCAAGATTAAACTAACAATCATATTCAATGTAGTTTTAATACTACAAGATATCTTCCTTCATACAAAAACATATATTATTGTTCAATTAAAAGCTAATACATATGTTGCATGTATATGCAAGACCTTCCTCCAAGAGGAATTTAACATCACGTTGATGATAATATAAAATAATCACTTAGTTTATTCATCTAAGGAATTAGCACCTTTAACCATGAATTTATTTAAATAACTCAACTTTACCAACACCGTGGTAAACAATCCATAGATTTATCAATTGACTAATATTTGCAAACACCATGGTAATCTACCCATGGTTTTATGAAATAATTAATCTTTGTCAACACGATGGAAAAACTACCCATGGTTTTTATGAAACTATCCATGGATTTATTGAATAACTAATATTTACCAATGTAATATCATTAGTTGATAAATCTTGTTTGTATCTCACATATTTTCCTAAATAGTAATATAGCTCAACATTTCTTTATACATGCAAAGAACATGCTTCTATAACATAATGTTTATTCTCTGTGCATGCAAGAGAAATAACTCTTCCTTTACTGTAGGAAACACATATTCCCTTCTTAGATTTCTATCATCATGAAATACTATTTTCATGTAAAAATATTAACATAATAGTAATTTTTAAGACAACCTGGATTCTTTTTACAAAAAGTTCTTAGAATACTACCACTCTTAACTATTATTTCCATGTAAAAATATACATGATTATTTCTCAAAAAGGGGTTAATATAACTTAGTTACTTTATGTAGTTCCTCATGCACAAAACTTAGGGAACCATAACAAAGTTACTTAATCTTTTATACACCTAAGATGCAATCTTTTCAATAGGTAACCCTTTTCAAGAAGGTACCATAATTAATCCCTATATTGTGCATAAGGAATAAGAATACCTTTTTAAAATAAGAACAAATTTAATCTTTTATACATTAACCCATGCAATTAAATCAAAATACCCAATATATAACATAATAATAACTTCTCTTTTACCCACCAGATAAAGATAAAGATATTCTTTTAACACAATGGACTTATCTTTCACTTCATAAGATAAGATATTATTCCCAAAGGAAATTCTATAACTTTTGTTAAATGTAACTATTTCTGCTTATAATAAATCATATGAAATATTTCATATTTCATTTTCTCTCCAGAAAATGAGTAAAGTATTCAACAGAAAGCTACTATTCATATGATATTTTTCATTTTCTTTTCATAAAGTAAGTAAAATAATTCAAAAGAAAACTATTATTTTGTTTAACAAAGACATTTAACCTCCCTTCATGGACGCGCATTTCAAGTTTTAAAATAAACTTATTTGCAGCTACCAAAATCCATTTCATTTTCATTTCAGAAAGTAAGTAAAATAATTCAAAAGAAACTATTGTTTGGAGGAATACTTATCTTGGCAGTCCCAATGGTGGAGGCACTTTGACAACCATGCCAACGTATTTTTAAATATATGACAATGTGAATGCCATATAGTTTATAATTCCATAATATATATATGCCCACATAATGTTAGATATAAACCAGTCGACTATTATGTTTATAATTCCATAATATATATATACCCACATAATGTTAGATATAAACCAGTCGACTATTATGTTTATAATTCCATAATATATATATATATATATATATATACGTCCACATAATGTTAGATATAAACCAGTGGACTATCATCAAAGAAACACAATAGCAATGGTATCTTACTTACCATTTGTAGATAGGTAGGCGTAGAATTTAATTTCATCTCTTTACTGGCAGAAGTTGCAGGCGGTCTTACCACACAAACTCGAGCTTGCTAACCGATGGTCATGATTCCCAGACGCGTCACGAAAACAAATTACTTCCGCCGCTGAAGCTTCTCGAGCTATTAGAATCTGGTATGTCATTAAGGAGTAGCTTTGAATTCAGGTCTCCAGTTCAAATCTTGTCAGCTGACAGTTCATGAGCGTCTCCTCTCATGCCAATTAATGGCACAAGCAGGCCATCTCCTCCAGAACCGTGTGCAGTAGTTGGGTGTCTTTTTTTTTTTGCTTCATAGAAAATCGATGAACGCTTCTTAAGCCATCCAGCAAATACTACAACTGTTATCAAGAATTCGGTTCACCTAAAACTGATTCTTGATTTTCTTGATTTGAATAGTTAAAGTGAAAACATATTTACCATTTTAATTCACGTGGGGGGTCTGTTACATACTCCCCCCCTTAGGAGAACACCGTCCTCGGTGTGCTTCTCTCACTGAAACTTAAACTTATACTCATGATATAATGATAAAAACAACCCAAAGGGGGTCATTACCCTTCACAAAGAAACACTTTCGTTTCCTTAAATGTCATTATTTAAAACAATAATGTTTTATCCATAGTCATAAGCAAGGAGTAATTTATCGAACTTACCAATTACTATTGAAGGAAATGATGGCTTTTATGCAAGCTCTCATAGAATGGTTGAACACCCATCAACACTTCCTGGAAAGAGCCTGTGATGTATAACTAACAATTCAATCACATAAGTCACATAGTTTCAAAATGAAAATACTTGAAACTATCAAACATTCTTGCAATATCACAGATGTTTTGAATCAAGTACGTCCATATGTACTCAGAGAGAACCAATCCTCTGATCAATGCATCATGTGCACACTATCTTAGCTCCTGCTAAGACATTCAAAAAAATTAGTAATAATATAAATGAACTTATACATTCAGTACTTCATTTTCCGAGCACTAAGCTCTTTATACTTATCTGGAAATTTAGTCTTTCAAGCTGTGGTCCTCCCAACCATCAAGTGAGGCAATTACGTCCTCCACTTGCCCCCTAGCTCCAGAATCTGGACAGTGTCATGGGTCAACAGTGGATTCTTTTGCTGTGACATCGAGATGGCCAATCCAGTCACACTCAGAAAAGCCTGGAAGAGAAATTCGGGACAGTCCGGTCCAATTCTCCAATTCCAGTCATACTCAAATGTTTTTGGCTTTACAAGGGTTGCTGGAAGCTATTTTCAACTGGTCCCAACCAGCTCGAGAAAAATACTCCCCCTTTACCAATTTCACAGAACGCCTACTCCTCCCCGGGGATCTAGCTTATCCTCAGAGAAGTAGGTAACTGTCTTTCCAACATTTCCCTAACCACTTCCTATTCTTGGAAACATTTTTACCATCAACTTAAAAATATTTTCTTTTCATTAATTAATTCCAGCAAATTAAATAATTTTCTTTATCAACAGTGATGCTTTAAGTTTTTCTTGTCAGATAAAAGAAAATTAAACAAATTGTCTTTAACTAGTTAATACTAGTTAACTTTAATGAAGCTATCACAACTTCCCCCCTGGAAGTAACATACATGTGTTGTACATTATTAAAACATGATACTTTAATGTTTACTATTGCAACTCACATTGCAATGCTTGCAATGCTTTATTTTCACAGATTTTCTATTTTCAGTAAGCTACTCATGCTTACTATAAGAAACAATGCTATTAGTAAATATGTATTTCTCAAGCACATATTATCGTATGCAATCATTTAATTTCATGCATAAGATGTTGTCACGCATACCAGTATATATATATATTCATTAATGTGTATGTATCAATAACGATTAGGGTACAAACATTTCCAATTCCCATAATGTTCTGTTCCAATAGATTGATATACAAAGTAATTATCATGATCACTTGTTCACAACTTTCGAATAGCTTTAGTCAAAATCGATTCGTGCATATAACCTTCATTAGTTATTCATTCATAACTAGTCAATAGTTTTAATGCATCCATGACGACTCATGCAAACACTAGTTAGTCAACTAGTCATTTTAGTCAAGTCTCATAAGTTGACCCATTAGGAGACTTCACTCAATTTAATTTTAACACTCTATCATCTTAGAGTAGGACTTCCTTCATCTTTTGCATTCATGCATTAGTTTCACACACCTCTTTTTAAGTAGTGCATGGTAACTTAGAAATTTTATTGCATGCAAAAACAATTGCTTCTTTTCAAGCTCATATGCATATGCTTACCTGAAAAGAATATATTATAATAGCATGTAACTTTTTTAAGAACTCTCTTAAATGGAAGCTAATCTCATGCAATGCCATGTATGTAACAATTCATTTTTAAAAGAATCAACATGCATATGCATAGACTTCTTAGAATAAAATAACATAAAATACTTAAGAACTTCTCTCCCTACTGCAATACTGATCATCATCAGGAATTCACATTTCTCCTCCACAGCAATGTTTTCTTTTAGCAGAATCAATAAGATTTTATAGCATGATTATATAAAACCTTAATCAACAAATAATTAATCCTTAATCGATAAATAATCATTCTTTCAGTGATCCTTTAACACCTATTCATGTGCATATATAAGATGTAAATGCAATTTCACAACATGCTTTCTTCTAACATCTCTACATTAGTGTGAGTAAGTAATTAACAATTCATGTCAAATAACTCCCACATTATTATGACATTTTTCACACACGCACACATTCATTCAAGACAAATCACTATATCTCTTTAGAAATTCCTTTAATGGAAAATGACACAATGTGCATTCGCTTTACTCAAAATTTCACAAAAGACCCACCACTTCATCTTTTGCCTTTGGAGCATGCAAATATAATAAAGCTAACACATTGACTATCATTCCTATGCATACAATGCATAAAGATTCTAATCTTAATTTCCCAACAGAGTATTTAACATAATCAAGTAGGCAAACTCATGATTCCTCTTCGAGGACACATAACATAATAGGCATGTTAAACATGGTTTTCTTTTCCATAAAACTAATGGAATAAAACATAAGAATACATACCGTATTCTCAAAATATTATACCTATATTAGCCATGTATATATTTCAAGGAAAGCAAAACATTACTTTAGTTTTTGTACATGTAATTCATCTTCTTTGCCGAAGAACCTTTTCTAAAGCATGATAACAAAACATATTATCATTTCCACATATAGACTTATGTTCTTTCCAATGAAATATAATACAGCTATTGGATGTCTTTGCATGAAATTACTCCAAATGAAACTAACATAATAGTTATGATAGCATAAAGTATTCACATACTCAATAGATCTTCTATCCATGCAAAGAACCTTGTTCCTCTATGATTCTACATGCAAGTTGCTCATGCTTTGCTTCCAATAATTTATCATAGATTGCCTCTTTTATGCATAAAAACTACGCAATATTAACAAGGTTAACTTACCCTTTAATATACCTAAATCAAGAACGTTACATAATCCATCTAGCAATGTAGTATATTCAAGAGGTTATTCCCTTTAGCCTATATTTATTTTCAAGAACTTGGATTCCTTTTCACTTAACACACAAGTACGTAGTCCCTTTTAAATAAAAACAAGCGTCCCATCTTTTCTTAAACAAGATATATATAAAGGTAAGAAATTTTACTTATTTATGTTTTACTACTGCTCACACCTTTCAAGATACATACTAGTAATCTTTGCAAGAACTCACATGGGTTCCTATCAGCAAAAATAGCATAGTAGTTTGGTCTTTTACCATGGTATATCTTTCTAAAAGATTATCATATTAGCAATGCTTTATTACTTTCAAAAAGAACTAGCACAATCTTGCATATTAAGTAAAACCACATTTTACTCTATATTGGTCTCCTTCAGTTGCAAGATTTACATGCAAGATTTATTTTCAAGATATACATATTTCTCTCAAGAAGAATCAAATGTATATTAGTGAAATTTTCAAGCACACACATGTTTCTTTTTCAAGAAACCAAATTCCCAACTCCTTTCAAGGAAACTTCAACACAACAATAGAAGTTTTACGTACATGGAAAATACATATCCTTCTTAACGAAACTGTAACTCAACAGTTATTTACTTTGAAAGCAGTGTATTTTCCATAAATGCAATAACTATTAATTTCAAGACAAGAAAGATATTAATACTTATCTCTTGAACGCATTGTTCAACCTGGATTAGAGATGCGATGCCTTCCTTCACAAACGCACGTTTCATCGCCGATCTCTCAATTTCTTTTCGCTAAATCCCAAAGGTGCCAGTTTTTGAACCTTTAGCTCTGATACCACTTGTAACATACACCATTAACTTCACAGGGAAATGTAAGGAGTTAAAAAAAAATTTATATAGTTACTCATCATTACATGGAATGTTTAACACAGTGTAAATAAGAATAGTAAACTCCTTAACCCTTAACAACCTCCATTATAGTATATTAACTTATACTATATGATGTAACCATCCATTCATATCATTACTCATATAGTCATCACATAATTTCCATTATGAACATCATAACAAGAAAGGAATCAACCTCATCATCTGTACACAATAACCAATCATATCATTGAACACCAATATACCCTGGAAACCCCGTAGGGTGAAAACCAGCAAACGTTTAATTTTATTATTAAACGCTCGTGAGGGTGTTCAGCCCATCACTCAATGGCTTATAAGGGAGACCATCCCTTAACCATCGTTTATATATATTACAAGGAAATATGCAAATATCTAGGTTAAAGCCATTACAATAAATATGATACCTTTTACCCTCTCGTCTTCATATCTTCAAATCTTCACATCTTGGTGGCATGGATGTACCTACATTGGACCATCGCACATTGGACCTTCCTGCAACTCGCATTCATCTGCATGAACATTAGTCATTTACCTGCCACCAGGACAAGCATAATATTCCTTTGTACATGTCGCCATCATTCCCTGCTATGATGCCTTCAACATAAAAATGATGTCAATAATTCATAAAGTATAAATCAATCACTATAGTAGTTTCTCCATCTACTCATGTGTAATCATGACAAGCAAGTAAAGTACCTTGTCATTCTCTCTTTAATAACACCTACCTCATATGTACTGGTTATAGGTCATCACAATAACTAATGCTTATGTTGCATAAGCACACATTCTTGCAAGACAATGGCTACATCTTTCTTTAAAATAAACTGATACATCAGCTAAGATATTTATGCATGTGATTTACATACTTTTAATAAAAATAGCTAATCCTTAAGCTATTACCTTTAGTGCATGGTATGCAAATTAACATAACAATTGTTTCTTCCATGCATGTGAATGCATACTGATTCCAAAAGACTCTCCCTAAAGGAGTACTTACACAATGAAGCACATAACCTCCTTCACTAGTCTTTCCAAAGAAAGTCTTAATAAATACATGTCTTATTTTCAAGATTAAACTAACAATCATATTCAATGTAGTTTTAATACTACAAGATATCTTCCTTCATACAAAAATATATATTATTGTTCAATTAAAAGCTAATACATATGTTGCATGTATATGCAAGACCTTCCTCCAAGAGGAATTTAACATCACGTTGATGATAATATAAAATAATCACTTAGTTTATTCATCTAAGGAATTAGCACCTTTAACCATGAATTTTATTTAAATAACTCAACTTTACCAACACTGGTAACAATCCATAGATTTATCAATTGACTAATATTTGCAAACACCATGGTAATCTACCCATGGTTTTATGAAATAATTAATCTTTGTCAACACGATGGAAAAACTACCCATGGTTTTTATGAAACTACTCATATGATTTATTGAATAACTAATATTTACCAATGTAATATCATTAGTTGATAAATCTTGTTTGTACTCACATATTTTCCTAAATAGTAAGATAGCTCAACATTTCTTTATACATGCAAAGAACATGCTTCTATAACATAATGGCTATTCTTTGTGCATGTAAGAGAGATAGCTCTTCCTTCACTGTAGGAAACACATATTCCTTTCTTAGATTTCTATCATCCTGAAATACTATTTTCATGTAAAAAAATATTAACATAATAGTAATCTTTAAGAAAACGTGGATTCCTTTTACAAAAAACTTCTTAGAATACTACCACTCTTAACTATTATTTCCATGTAGAAATATACATAATTATTTCTCAAAAAGGGGTTAATATAACTTAGTTACTTTATGTAATTCCTCATGCACAAAACTTAGGGAACCATAACAAGGTTACTTGATCTTTTATACACCTAAGATGCAATCTTTTCAATAGGTAACCCTTTTCAAGAAGGTACCATAATTAATCCTTATATTGTGCATAAGGAATAAGAATACCTTTTTAAAATAATAACAAAGTTAATCTTTTATACATTAGCCCATGCAATTAAATCACAATACCCAATATATAACACAATAATAACTTCTCTTTACCCACCAAACATAAAGATAAAGATATTATTTTAACACAATGGACTTATCTTCACTTCATAAGATAAGATATTATCTCTGTTGTACCTATAATCTTTTGTAACATAAATTATTTCTCACATAATAAATCGACAATAATATTATATATTTCATTTTCTCCGTAAAAATGCAGAGCAGCAATGAAAGCTACTATCTATTCTTCCTTTTTCATTTTCTTTTTAGAAAGTAAGTAAAATAATTCAAAAGAACATATTCGTTTAATTATATTTAACCTCCCTTCATGGACGCGCATTTCAAGTTTTAAAATAAACTTATTTGCAGCTACCAAAATCCATTTCATTTTCATTTCAGAAAGTAAGTAAAATAATTCAAAAGAAACTATTGTTTGGAGGAATACTTATCTTGGCAGTCCCAATGATGGAGGCACTTTGACAACCATGCCAACGTATTTTTAAATATATGACAATGTGAATGCCATATAGTTTATAATTCCATAATATATATATGCCCACATAATGTTAGATATAAACCAGTCGACTATTATGTTTATGATTCCATAATATATATATACCCACATAATGTTAGATATAAACCAGTCGACTATTATGTTTATAATTCCATAATATATATATACGTCCACATAATGTTAGATATAAACCAATGGACTATCATCAAAGAAACGCAATAGCAATGGTATCTTACTTACCATTTGTAGATAGGTAGGCGTAGAATTTAATTTCATCTCTTTACTGGCAGAAGTTGCAGGCGGTCTTACCACACAAACTTGAGCTTGCTAACCAATGATCATGATTCCCAGACGCATCACGAAAAAAAATTACTTCTGCCGTTGAAGCTTCTCAAGCTATTAGAATCTGGTATGTCGTTAAGGAGTAGCTTTGCATTCAGGTCTCCAGTTTGAATCTTGTCAGCCGACAGTTCATGAGCGTCTCCTTTCATGCCAATTAATGGCACAAGCAGGCCATCTCCTCCGGAACCGTGTGCAGTAGTTGGGTGTCTTTTTTTTTTTTCTTCACAGAAAATCGATGAACGCTTCTTAAGCCATCCAGCAAATACTACAACTGTTATCAAGAATTCGGTTCACCTAAAACTGATTCTTGATTTTCTTGATTTGAATAGTTAAAGTGAAAACATATTTACCATTTTAATTCATGTGGGGGGTCTATTACATATATGCAAAATTATATTATAAATTAAAAAATAAAAAATAAAAGTATTATAATGGAGTGATAATATTTTAAATATAGTTTTATTGGATATTAAAAAGATTAAATTTTGTCAATTCTATTTATATAGGGTTAGGTATAATGGTTGTTATCATCTCTAACAAGGTACAAAGTTTTCTTAGTAACATAATGAGTTATAATGTCTTGAATATTATTATATTGGTTTTGATCCTTGTGAACTTTCGAGTATACATGTGGGTTGGCTTGGTACCAACAACTCAATTTACATGATTTCTTTGCACTTTAAAAAATAGAAAATGAAAAATAGTAGATTTTTTAATATACATATATGTTCACTGGATGCGGTTGACAGCTCGATCTGATGGGAATTTAGTCCCCCAGCGAGTCTCGAGGGAGCTCGCACGCAGCGGCCATATGGCCCTCTGCACATCCATTATTCAAGCAGTTAATTCGCTTGCCTGCAATGCATTAACTCGGCCTGCCACCCTGGTTCATTACTCTGTTCTAGTGGTTTATGTTGATATGGCTTTCATTCTAGAAAATTCGATTGGTTCTTGTGTTCATTACCACCCTCCGTCACCTATTCGAGGCGCCTACCCAGTCGACTATGCTGTGCCATGTGCACGCACCCATACAGGTCAACGCTGCAATATATTAGGCTGGCTTGAAACTTTGCTTAGGTACCATTTCACTCAGAGCAGCCATTGTAGTCTTTCCTCTCGTCAGTTTACTCAGTCTACTGATTTGTAGTGGTTTGCCAGCGCTCCTTGCCTCAAGCATCACTCGCATTGTCCTGGGAAAATGCCTCGTCTTAGGTATCGGCTGAGATGTCAGAGAGGAACTAACAGAGACCACCCTTCTCGCCCTCGCCCTTCCCCCAGTCCTACCTCTGGCTCTTCTGCAGAGGACGACGATTGGGTTCTTTGTCCAGGCTCTAGAGAGCAGAGAGATCACCCTCTACATATCGGACGCTCTCAGTCTATTCCGCTTGAGCATTGCCCTCTGCCTATTCCTCCTCCATTCTCATCCCCTATTCTCCATGCTCCTACCAGCCCGACTCATCGCCAGTCCTCTCAGCATGTGGAATTCTGCTTCAACTGTACGTTTGACAAGCCGGTCCTCACGACGTTTGTTACCATCTCTGTCTGTGAAAGCTCAGCTCGCCCTAGTTTTGTTCCTACCCCCCACTCTGCTACCACCCTGTGTCCTCACCAGACTCAGCCTCAAACTGATGTGCCTAGTCCTACTATTCCTATTGATATTGGGCTCTCCAATCGTGATGTCGATTTAACACAGGAGGGCTTCCTTGGCAAAGACAGCGCCCCTAGCAATGTGAAGAAGGAGGAAGCTGATGAGTTCGGTTGCAGAATTGTGGAAGAATCGGAATCCTCAACTCTGGAACAGTAATTTTTCTCTTCTTCAGCCCATCATGGTCCAGGTTCACATCTCAGTTAGAAATTTTTGGTTTTTGTTGCTATTAACAGCTCACCCAGCTATAGGCTCCACTAGTTTTCAGTCTTTGTGTAATTTCATATGTTTTCACTGTCTACCGGTTTCCCCGTTAAGGGCGGTAATTTTTGTCTCTCAAGAACTGGTTTCCCACTTAGGGCAGTTCAGTTGTCATTGTAAAAACATGAACATCAAGCCCAGTTATCAGGCTTACATAGCTAAGACTAGCGCAATTTTGTACTATATTGTTTCATAAATAGAATTAGTTTTACCGAGAAAAAAAAATATACATATATGTTATTTAATTCTTTATTATGTATTAATTTCTTTATATTGCAAAAAAACATGTATTAACAAATTTAACACTTTTCTATGCTTGATAAATCCACATTTAAAATGAATTTACATTTATTTATTTATTTTATATTTGATTATCACATACATAAGTACGTAATTATTTAATTTTTATTTAATTTAATTTAAGTTTATTTAAGATGGAGATGAATTATAACAATAAAATGGAGATGAGGATATCATTTTTTCTTTTCGTTGAAATTTTAATAGGCATCAAGTTTTCAAAATTTCTATGTTTTGTTTGAAAACAAATCATTGTCCTTTTCAACCTGTCTAGCCCTCCAAGATTCATTTTCTAAACTTTGAACATGAATGCGAACATGTAATCCACTTCCTGCCCATGCAAAATCACAACATGATAAAAATACTTAGGGATTCCTTAAATTGTAACAGAGAAGGACACCAATTCAATTCATTTAGGATTTTGAGCACCCTATGAAATGCTTGTTTCTCAACTTTTTTTTCTCCCCCATCCAAACAACTTCTTATCATAAACTCAATTTTGTTCAGATAAAATGGTAGAATATCACAGTGATATCTCCTCTAATATTACTTTCTGTTTAGTTATGAGGTGATATAAATTTTATATATTGCAGATTCTGTAATGTACTTTTACATACTTGGAAAGATCTACCTTACCAATACTTTAACTTTATGATTCCTCATGCCTTTCAGATCCACTTCCTTGTTTCCTACAGTGTGATGTAGGAGCATCACATGAGATGGATTTCATCAACCCAAGTGGTCAAATCAAATTTTAGTAGAGAGGGTTGGATCTCTCGGATTTACTTTTATTCAATTATTGTAATAATTATTTCATTCGTATTATTTTTAGAATAGGAGACAATTTGTTAAGAACAAGTGTGCACTAAGACTTTAGAATAGGGATTCGATTTGTTAAAAATGACAAAAATAGGAATTAAGTTGTCAATGCAGTTAGGATAGGATTTAAACAATAAAAGAGGAAAATGTAATGAAAGAGAGAGGTTAGAGTTGAGGAAGTGTGTGAAAGAGTAGACAGAGATAGGGGTTTGAGTTTGAAGAAATAGAGGTCTGGAAAATAGTCAAAATCAAGCCAGGAAATTCTAAAAGACTCTGTAAATTTGATTTATTGAATGAATGATTGAAGCGTGGAGTGTAAATTTTTTCTGGTGTTGAAATTCCTCTATAAATTGCTTATTTGTGTTCTTAGTTGTATTGGGTATTATTCCCTCGGTTTCATGTGAATTTGGATTTATCAAAATCGGAGAATTTATGAATAGATCTATAGTTTTAGTGATTGGATCTTGTATCACAGTGAGTTGGCTTTCTTTTAAAACCTCCGATTTAATATCAGTCGGTAACCTTTTCCATTTCCCTGTAACCATAAAATACGAGATTGTGTGATTGAACTTTTTCGGGTCAAATCCGGTGAAATATCGTGTAAGCGACAAATGATTATACGTGAAGTGGTTAAGTGAGAAACCACTAGGGTTTGTCACACCACTTTTGTGCCTTGAGTGGTAAAGTGGGAGATCAAGCGGTACATGTTTGGAGCCGACACGTCACACCATAATATCACCTTTATTGCACTCTAACATTTGTGCTAGTTGTCGGAGAGGTGAAGTGCAAACGACGTCAGATCAAGTGCAGAGTCAATCCAATGACAGAGATTGATTGGATCTGCAAAGAAAGAATAGTCAACTTGCTACAACCACAAGTGGTTGATCAAAGTGGGACCGACACTTAATTTGCATGTTTTTTATTAAATTCAAGTGGGTTTATTTAATTAACCCAAGATTTATTTTATTTGCAAAGATACACATAAGCTAAAATTTAGTTTTGTGTTATCTACAACATCATTTTGGTATCAGATCCCAACTTGTGTTGTTTTGAAAAATTCCACACAGAAGAGGTGTAGGAATAGGCCGAGGATAACCTGCAACGAATGCAATTTTGCTGGAAGAAGTGTGACATCTTTTGTTGTTGCGACAATAAAGAATTAAATAACATATATGTATATTAAAAAATCTACTATTTTTCATTTTCTATTTTTTAAGGAGGAAATAAATCATGTAAAGTGAGTTATTGGTACCAAGACAACCCACATGTATACTCAAAATTTCACAAGGATCAAAACCAATTAACAATATTCAAGACATTATAACTCATTATGTTACTAACCAAGCTTTGAACCTTGTTAGAGATGATAACAACCATTATACCTAACCCTATATAAATAGAATTGACAAAATTTAATCTTTTTAATATCCAATAAAACTATATTTAAAATATTATCACTCCATTATAATACTTTTATTTTTTATTTTTTAATTTATAATATAAAAAATAAGGAAGAAAAGTCGCACTTCTTCTACTTTTATGTTTTCCATTTTTTCATTGATCTTAGCTTCCATGCCATCCATCTTAGCTTCCATGCCCTCTTCCATGCCTTCCATATTAGCTTCCAAACCATTCATCTTAGCCTCCACGCCTTTCTTCAAACCATCCATCTTAGTTTCCACATCTTTCTTCAAAACTTCCATTTCATTTTTTGTTGCTCTTTGTGATAGCGAAATTTGGTGCACTTTCTCTTGCAATTTTGATATCTCATGTTATGTTTCTTTGTCTTCATGAGTCATAGTAGAGCCTTATGAAGGATTAATGGGTGTTGAATTCTTCAATATGCCCTTGGAATAAATTCCAACTAAGTTTTTTCAAACGAGACTTATGTAATTCAAAAAAAATACACACCTTTTTCTTGCTTTTGAGGAGCGCGATATTGAAACTGAATTATTTCTATGATTTTGGATCTTCAATATCTGAAATTTGGTACTGCGATAGCCCTCTAAATCCTCTTTCGAATGACACAAGTCTAACCTGATTTGGATCTTGAAGGCAAAGTTGTGCCCAATCTCCTACGATGACCTAATTATGGACTGGTTTAGTAGAGTGAACTTGTATTACTTGACATCCTTTTGCTCTGAAATTGATAGATAGGAAACTACATTCTGTGTGCTTGTGTCCACTTTTTACAGAATTCCAATCCGATGCTTAGAGAGAGAGTTATGAAGATTTTCCCACGATCACCTCTTTGAGATGAAATTCAGGAGCCTGAAAAAGTCCTAACTTCCACAGACCATATCTCCGAAAATATTGCGAACCAAGATCTGAAATTTTGTGACGATGTTCCTCAGGAGTTCGGCTTCACGCTTTAAAATTTTCAGATTCTGAGTCTTCGTAGAAAAAACTTTATAGCGCAAATGCCGCGATGACCTGTTTAGGTTAAATTTAGGAGCCTGCAAAAATACCTAATTTCCATAGATCATATCTCCGAAAATATTGCAAACCAAGCTCTGAAATTTTGCAACAATGTTCCTCAGGAATTCGGCTTCGCACTCTAAAAATTTCAGCTTCTGAACCTTCATATAAAAAAAATTATAGTGAAAATTCCACGATGACCTGTTTGGAGCAGCGAAACCCTCGAATCCAAAGCTCTGATACCAAATGTTGTGAAACCAGCTCCAAAAATAGAAGAAAAGATATATAAATGCCTTAGAAATAAGATACTTCGAGGGGGAAACCTCCAATACATTACATGAATGAACAATTCTTGGATGATACAAATGAAAAAACTTCCTTTCTATATATAGGAGTCCATGGGGCCACAATGTAATCCTAGTCGACCTAACAATAACAATGTAAGGGCACAATAATAACAATATTGGGTTTACAAGGGTACAATAATAACAATATTGGGGTTATAGGTGTATAATAATAACAATAAGGGGGCTACACTAATAATAGTAAGGGGCTAAACTGGTAAAATAGGGACCTAACATCATTGTACATGGATGGAAGTTATGGAAATAGCCGAGAGAAGAGCACCTGAATAAGGAGGTGTTTGTGATGCAGAGGAATATTTTGAAGAAGAAGAATAATAATACAATGAAGTAGCTAAGGTGTTGAATATGTTGGTGAAGGAAACTGGAAGACCAAAGGTGGACACACCTATGTATGAGGGAAATCTCAATGTAGAAGAATTACTAGATTGGATCAGTTCATTAGACAAGTACTTTGACTTTGATGAAGATGAAGACAAAAAGAAAGTGAAGATTGCAACTACTAGATTAAAAGGCCATGCAACTATTTGGTGAGAAGAATTACAACTATCCAGACAGAGAAAAGGGAAACTTAGAATCAAGTAATAGGATAAGATGGTGAGAAAATTAAAAGGTAAATTAATGCCCAAGGATTATCAATTAAATCTTTTTAAGCAATTACAGAATTTGAATCAGAAAGGAATGGCACTGAAAGAATATATGGAGGAGTTCTATAAATTGAATATTAGAGCTGGACATATAGAGGATGATGTGGAGAAAGTAATCAGGTATATAAATGGTTTGAGATATGATATCCAGGATGAAAACAGTTTATGAAATTTGAAGACAATTGAGTATGCTTATCAGGAAGCCTTAAATGCTGAAGAGAAGATATTGAGGAAGTAAAACCAGAGGAACAGAGGTAAGAGTTCTATAAGAGGCAGAGGAGCATTTAAACCTATATTTAAACACTCCTAGAATGAAGCAAGAGGCTCAAGTAGCAGATCACCAAAGAGAGGAGACTATGGTCGAGGAATATTTGTACCCAGAGGTAGAGGCCGAGGAAGAGAAATTCGATGCTATACATGTGGTGAATGGGGACATGGGTCATGGGACTGTCCTCATAATAAATCAAAAACTCATAGAAATGTGAATGTTGTTGAAACAAAGGAATAAATTCCTCAGAATGTAGGTAAAGAAGAACCACCTGAAGTAGATGAATTAAAAAGGGTATTTCTTAAAGAAGAAAAAGAAGCAAGAGAGCCAGCTCAGAGAAAGAATCTATTCAGGGCTATATGCAAGTCCAAAGGAAAATGTTGCAAACTGGTAACTGACAGTGGTAGTACTGACAACCTTGTTTCTACAGAAATGGTAGACAAGTTAGGATTAGAAAAGACAATACACCCTACTCCATATAAAGCTTCATGGCTACAAAAATTACATTAGATTATTGTAACAGAACAATGTAAGGTGGAGATCTAGATAGGCACTTACAAGGATGTTATATTATGTGATGTAATGTCGATGGATGTATGTCACATATTGTTGGGAAGACCTTGGCAGTTTGATCGGAAAGCCATACATGATGGAAGAAGGAACACTTATACCCTGGAGAAGGATGGAAATAAACACAAACTAGTACGATTGAAGGATGAACCTGACAAAGGAACAACAAGAAATAGTGTTATGATGATGAGTGGAAAAGAATTATTGCAAAAAATTGAAAAAGATGAAGAGATGCATTTTGTTGTCATAGGGAGACCTAAGGTAATTTTGACTTCCACAAATTTAGATGATTTATCTAAAGAAATCAAAACTTTGTTGAATAATTTTGTTGATATTATTGTGGATGAGTTTCCAAATGCATTACCACTGATCATAAGTATTAGTCATCACATTGATCTAATACCTGGAGCAAGTTTGTTGAATGAAGTAGCATATAGATTAACTCCACAAGAAAATTCAGAACTTGGAAGACAAGTATAGGAGTTGATGGATAAGGGGTTAGTAAGAGAAAGCCTCGGTCCATGTGTTTTAACAAAAATACTCAGTCCAAAGAAAGGAGGACAATGGCGCATGTGCACAGATTCCAGAGCCATAAATAAAATCACCATCAGGTATTGTTTTCCTTTACCATGAATGGATGATTTAATGGATTGTCTAAGTGGATCAAAATATTTTACAAATACAAATTTTAAGAGTGGTTATCATCAGATAACGATTAGAGAAGGGGATGAGTGGAAGACTGCATTTAAAACAAACAGTGGGTTGTATGAGTGGTTAGTGATGCCTTTTGGACTCACTAATGCACCCAGCACATTCATGAGATTGATGAATGAAGTTTTGAAGGAATATGCAGGCAATTTTATCATTGTTTTCCTTGATGATATTCTAGTTTTCAGTCAGAGTAAAGAAGAGCATCTGGAACACCTTAAATTAGTTATAAAAACTTTGTAGAGAGAAAAACTGCTAATAAATTTGAAGAAATAAAGTTTTATGAAGGAAGAACTAGTCTATTTAGGGTTTGTAGTTTCTAAAAAAGGTCTGAAAATGGATCCAGAGAAAGTCCAAGAAATTGTGAATTTTCCAACTCCAAGGAACATATTTGAGGTAAGAAGCTTTCACGGTCTTGCAAGTTTTTATATAAAATTTATCAGAAGTTTTAGTCAGATTTGTGCATTGATTATTGAAAAAATCAAAGAGACAAATCATCCATTCAAGTGGACAGAAGTAGCAGACCGAAATTTTAAGTTACAGAAGAAGAAAATTACAAAAAACCTAGTTTTAGCTTTGCCTAATTTTCAAAAAAAAATCAAGTTGAAATTGATGCTAGTGGAGTTGCAATTGGAGCAGTTTTAAGTCACGAATAGAGACCAAAAGCATACTTTAGTGAGAAACTAAATTAAGTTAAGAAGAAATATTCCTCTTATGAAAAATAATTTTATGCTATTGTGTAAGATTTTAAAAAATGGAGACATTATTTTCTACCCAAGGAGTTTATATTGTATTCTAACAATCATGCATTACAATTCATAAATAACCAGCCAAAATTGAACCAGAAGCATGCCAAGTGGGTAGAGTTTTTGCAGAGTTTTACTTTTGTAATTAAGCATACAGGTGGTAAGTTGAACAAAGTTGTTTATGCTTTGAGTAGGGTAAATTTCATTGTAAAAGAATTAAAATTTGGTGTTGTGGGATTTGAAGAAATGGTTGATATGTATAAAGATGATGCAAAATTCAAAGATATTTATGTAGCTCTACAAAATCCAGAAGTTCATAACAGAAGGCAGTGGTTGGATTATCTTATCCAAGGAGGTTTTCTATTCAAAAGTAACAAATTGTGTATTCCTAAGTGTTCTATGAGGGAAAACATAATCAAGGAGAAACTCAGTGGAGGCTTATCTGGAAAGTTTGGGCAAGAAAAAACCTTTGCTCAGGTAAATAATTTTTATTACTGGCAAAATATGAAAACTGATGTTAAGAAATTTGTTGAGAAGTGCAGGATCTCTCAGCATGCTAAGGGGAAGCCAAAATACAAGATTGTACCGGCCATTACCAATACCAAACTGACCATGGGATGCAGTTAGTATGGATTTTGTTTTGGGTTTACCTAAAATTCAAAGAGGAAATGATTCCATTTATGTTGTGGTAGATAAATTTTCCAAAATGGCACATTTCATTGCTTGCAAAAAGACTAGTGATGCAACACATATTGCTAATCTGTTTTTTTCAGAAGTTGTAAGGTTACATGGATTGCCTATAAGTATTGTGTCTGACAAGGATAAAAAGTTTGTTCGGCATTTCTGGAGAACTCTTTGGAAGAAAATAGGTGCCAACGTTAGTTTCAGTTCAGCATATCACCCTCAAACAGATGGGCAGACTGAGGTAGTAAACAAAAGCCTGGGAAATATACTGAGAAGTTTAGTGTATAAAAATCCTAAGCAGTGGGATTTAGCACTTGCTCAGGTTGAGTTTTCTTATAATGATACTCCAAACAGGAGTACTGGGATGAGTCCATTTCAAATTGTTTTTGGGATGAATCCAAGAGGTGTGTATGAGCTCAGAAATTTTGGCAAATAGGAGACAAGAAGTGCAAAGGCTGAAGAGTTTGCAGAGCAAATGAAAAGACTACAAGAGAATGTTAAAGATGGATTGCAAGAAAGCAACACCAAATACAAACATACAGTTGATATGAAAAGGAGAGAAAAATAATTTCAAGTGAGTGATCTGGTGATGGTGTATTTGAGAAAAGAAAGGTTTCCTATTGGGACTTACAACAAATTGAAGATGAAGAAAATAGGACCATGCAAAATTGTGAGGGGGTTTTCAAACAATGCTTATGAAATTGAGATGCCAGAAGGGATTGGAATATCACCTATCTTCAATGTTGTAGACTTATATCCACACAAGGAGACAGAGTTAGTTACAGGATGAACCCGCAGAAGATAAAGTTTATACTTTAAATTGGAAAGAACAAATGCCTAAGATAGTCAAGGAAGAGGTAGAAGTTGTTATGGAAAGAAGAATATCCAAAGGTACCAGAAAATAGGTTTATTATTAGTATTTAGTCAAATGGAATGGACAACTAGTGGAAGATGCCAGTTGGTTGACAATAACAAAATTACAGAAGTATGGAGTAACGCCTGAAAGTTTAATGAATGATCTTTTTTCTTCCCCAAGAGTCTGATGCAGGAGCATCACATGAGATGGACTTCATCGACCCAAGTGGTCAAATCAAATTTTAGTAGAGAGGGTTGGATCTATCAGACTTACTTTTATTCAATTACTGTAATAATTATTTCGTTTATATTACTTTTAGAATATGAGACAATTTGTTAAGAATAGATGTGCACTAAGACTTTAGAATAGGGATTCGATTTTTTAAAAATGAAAAAAATAGGAATTAAGTTGTCAATGTAGTTAGGATAGGATTTGTTGAATAAAAGAGGAAAATGTAATGACAGAGATAGGTTAGAATTGAGGAAGTGTGCGAAAGAGTAGACAAAGATAGGGTTTTGAGTTTGAAGAAATCCATCTTGGGTAAACGATAGTTATCTTTTAAAGAAGCTCTGTTCAAATTTCTGAAATCCACACATAATCTTATCTCTCCATTTTTCTTCCTGACTGGTACCAAATTCGAAACCCAATCTAAATATCTTAGTGGAACGATGATTTTGGCTTGCAAAAGTTTTTTCACCTCTTTTTCAATTGGGGCCAACAATAGTGGGTTAATTTGTCTGAGTTTATGCTTATGTGGTTTAACCCCATCTTTCAGTGGTATTTTATGTTGAATATTATCCAAATCATAAGTTTTCAAATCTTCATATGACCATGCAAAAACATCCATGAAGTATTTAAAAAGGTTTACATACCTTTCTTTGTACTCCTTGGGAACTCCTCTAAACAATTTGACTAATTTAGGCTCATGTTGAGTCCCTAAATTTCAGTCCTCCATTTCTCCATCTTGGGATACTTTTTTTTGGTTCATTGACACGTCATTAGCATCAAGCAATCTTTTATGAGGTACCAGGCCTATGGGAAAAATATTATATTTCAACTGAATTATCTTCTGATCACCAATTGAATGTTACAAATTTTTGGACATATCACTTTGACCAATTTCATTAACTTCTAAATCAATTTGACTATCTTCAAAACTTCCAATCATTGTTAAAAAATGATTAATTTGTTCATCATCCTCAAAAACATGTCAATGTTTTACATTATCAGGGATTAAAGGCTTGTATCTTAATTCAATTTCATATCTCAATCTTGGATTAATTGGTGGTTTAAATGTGCTAGCTGCAACTGCCAATGAATTTTCCATTCTGTTCTCTTCTCTTGGAATAAACTGTAAATTAAAAGCCTCAAAATAATTCTCAACTAAATCCGACACCTCATTTCCATAAGATCTCAATCTGGG
This sequence comes from Pinus albicaulis, assembly GCA_034641835.2. NCBI lineage: Eukaryota > Viridiplantae > Streptophyta > Pinopsida > Pinales > Pinaceae > Pinus > Pinus albicaulis. Next base: position 25,236,886 of record MU968382.1, on the reverse strand, counting down.
ATGTTTAGTCTGGCACCAATTCTTAATTTGTCTTATGATTAATTCAGAGTCACCAAAAACAAATAAAAACTGAATTCCCATCTATTTATCTGTCTGCAGACGTAAAATCAATGCTTCATATTCCACCACATTGTTAGTAGATTCAAATTCCAATTTGAATGAAAAAGATAAAAAGTTACCTTCAGGAGATATAAATATGAATCCAGTTCTAGTGCCCTCCTTAGAGAATGCACCATCAAAATAACACTTCCAAATTTTATTTGAACACAGCTCTTTATGTACATTCGCTGAAGCGAGCTGCTTTTCTAAATCTTCAGCAAATTCTGCATCTTCATGTAGCATGAAACAAGAGAGATCCTCCTTCTCTTGGCCATAAATGGGGGAATTACCTACATCTTTCTTGGTAGTAGTTTTCAAGAATCTAGTTTCTCTGTATAACCTCCTTTCCTCCCCATTAAAAACAGGAATGATATCATATGTGAAATCCAATTTCAAAACTCCTCCAAGCTTTTCCCCACAAGATCTAGACAACAACATACCAAATATGGCTAGGATATCTGCTACTACCACATCCATCATAATACTCTTAGCTAGAATTTGAGCCAGGGAAACAACCATATCCCTGATAAGACCCACACACTTCACCCTTTTTGAATCAAAGGAATAAAGGTGTCTATATGGTTTGGTGATTCGTAAATTCAATTCTTTCATCACAGACAATGGCATTAGATTATGTGATGCTCCGAAATCTAGCATACAATTATGTGAAATGAAATCATGCAATAAAACTGATATATAAAAGGTGGAACAGAAGAATTTACCTTTTCAACATGAGGTCCAAAAGTAACAACTGGTTTCTCTTCTTGTAGATTCAGTATATCACCCACCTCATCAGACTGAGATAAATTGATAAACTCTGCAATTTCTTTCTTATAACCAAGTGTTTTGACCAACTCAAGAAGTGGCACTTGAATATTTACTTTCTCTAATTCTTTAGACAAGCTGAAAGGTTGATTTTTTTTGTTAACTTTTCAGGTTCTTCTTGGCTTTTAATTGAATTTGCATGTTGATCGGGAATAGTAACAATTTTCTCCAAAATATTTGGGTCATTATATTTTATTTGAGAAGCTTCAGCTTGCTGCTTCTCTTTCTCTTTTTCTTGATTCATGGGGTTGTTTCCCTTTATATGATTTTTTAATAGGATTCTTTTGTAGTGGAGTCGCCATTGAAGTAGGTACTCATTCTAATTCCTCTCCTTCATCATCCTGAGTTCTCAACCTCTTTTTTTGACCTCAAATCATATTTTTTATGCATCTCTGTTTGCATAAAATCAGTAATTTGTTTGCAATAATCATTCATTTCTTCCTGATCAAATGAGATATCATCTTCTTTACATTCTTCTGCATATTCTTTCTCACTCTTTTCTTCTGTTTCACCATCTTCCATATATACAACAGAAATTTGATCTTCATCTTCTTTCTAGTCATTATTAGCAGAATTTTATGGGGTTGCCTCTATATATAAAGGTGCTTGGACTTGATCTTGATATTTTCTTTCTCTCTATAGAATCTGTAGGGGCTGTTTTCTAAATTGGGGATTGAAAACCCCTCTGTTTTGTTGTGCGGGTTTCTTGTTATCTAATTCCAACTTTACTAATCTATTTGAAAAAAATTTAATGACCTTAGTCATATCATCTATCCTTTGATCTTGTGATGAATCTTCTTCTTTAGCCTTTCCCTTGTCTTGAACCTTTCCAGTAGCAGTCATGTTTGCCTCAATTTATAAGGCATCAGTTTGAATTTTTTCAAGAGTACAGGCTCTTCCTTCTCTCAAGGTAAAACTGAAATTTGATGCAAATGCACCAGCAAAAACAACCCTTGCTCCAATAGGAGGAGGTTTCATTTCCATAGGAAAACGTTTTTACAACTTATTAAATCTTTTGACAAAATCACTCATACTTTCATTTGATTTTTTCTTTATAGCATTAAATTCTATTAAAGAATAACCATGGTCTCTTTTTTCACCCCATCTCTGGATGAATTGTCTTTCTAATTCATCCCAATCATTGATTGAACCATTAGGTAATCCTTTAAACCATTTTCTTGCCTCTCCACTTAGAGATTGTACAAAAAGTCTCATTACAACATCAAGATTTTCTACATTAAAGTTTTCAGCAAAAGTGCAAAACTAAGGAAAGTGTTGTTCTGCAGTTATTTCATCTTCACCAGTAAATCTAGGGAGAAACTTAAGGTACTCCTCAGGCATTGCATTCATTGGTTGGGGTAGATTTATTGGTGCATATATATTCATCAAGAAATCAGGGGCTACCATGTTTATTCCATGATTGACTGCTCCTTGAGCGGGGTTGGAATGAATACCAGTTGTAGGTGGGGAAAAAAGGGGTGGAACAACTAATATGGGAAGGGGTATATAAACGATAGCAGAAGAGCTGGTAACTGAATTGGGTTGAGATTCTGTGAATGGAAATGATACAAACTAAAAGATAGTTCTTCTAATGTTGGTTCTTGGAAGTGAATGGGTGATAACAAGTGTTTTTCTTCTGGGAAAATGAGTTTCCGGGAAATTTCCTTGAATGGAAAAATATGAGAACCGCTGCCTGGTGCAAGTAGTGTGGCATCATGTGTAGAAAATATTTTTTATTTCTGGCCCTTGTTTGAAACTAAATTCTCTGGATCTGACATAATAGGGAAATTTTGCTAAGCGGTATCTGACCTCATGTGAGGCCTCTTAGGAGCCAGGTTTATTTAAAATAAAACACAGCTTAGTATTTCCTCCTCTCTGAACAACCATAGGAAGTATGAACAAAACCCAGGAAAAACCTTTGAATATTCGTTCCCCGGCAATGGCGCCAATTAATGTTATACCTTAAGAGACAATCCCTTAGCTGTGATAAGGAATCAGTGCTTAAGACATTTTATGATTATGTCACAAATTTTTATGTCTCTGTTTTATTAACCCTGAAGTATTTATAATCAAACTCTTAAATATCAAATATTATGAATGCTTCACAATGCTACCATCTGTTGATGTTGAATGAAGTGCCTAGAAGAAAATGTAAGAAGAGTCCAAACTGATATGTTTATACAGAAAATATCATTCCAAACACTAGAAGAAATATGTGAAAGAAATAGTTAAAACAAAGGAGCACCAATTAAGGTTTTTTAACTCTTATACAGAGAAGTAAAAAGAGACATGCTACTCATAACCTTGTTTTATTCATAGATGGAAATGCATAATGAAAACTGGGATACATTTCAGCATAAACAAAATGCTAGAAACTTGCTTACTCATTCTTTAATCTCTGAATCTTTGAGTACGAAAATATTTTTCTAGAGGTCCAAAACTCGGAACGTTTCTTCCTCTTGAAAACTACATTAAATATGGTAAAAATTAGTTTGGAACTGCTGTAACCAATCCTAACTACTAAAACTACTTCAAGGCTTCGAAGACTGTCTATTACATGTCTTGAAAATGTCTTATTACAATTACATTGTCTTAAGAAAATAAAATAAAATAAATATCCTAATATATAGGAATTGTTGATGATGTGGATTCTTTTCCTTGGTCAACTGATTTGTCTTTATTTTCTATTCATCCTTTTGGTAGGTCAATTGTCCAAGCTCTGCACTTTTTCCATATATCTACCTTCGTCCTGGATGAATGTGTCAGATTGTGATATTCCAATCAGAATGCAGTAATTATGTCATAAGAAGCCTTTCAGAGAAAAGAGTTTTTACCATCCACAAGAGTTAAAAATGTCTCTGTAAGAAGTTGACCATTGTGTCTCCTTTAAGCACCTCAGTCTTTTCATGCCTGTTATCAATCTTGCTTTTTGTCGTCACCAGTAAATTCTCATAAAAGCTCCATGGCAAAAGATTTCCTTCAGCTCCCCAACATGATGGCAAACCTACCCTTGTCATTTTATCAAAAAATTTATCAAATTGAGTTATGGCTTCTTTGATTTCCATTAGTTTCTTTTCTGCAGCCTTTCTGAGATCATTCCTGATAATCATTTTAGTAATTTCCACTGCATATAACATTATGTCCTGCATATCATTCTCCTCTAACTCCTGATCTAATTTGGAATTGATAAAATCAATAAATCTTCTGGCCCAAATGGCTTTGTTAATCCCTTTTTTCTTATGAGACATAATTGGTTCTTCACACTCCACAATAAGGCTTTTTCCTTTTGCAATTATCATCACAAAGCACCAATTGGATTTCATTTCTGAAATGATATCAGTCCAAATGATATCTTTAGCTTGTATTAGTCACAAATTACCTTTCATTCTTTCCTTGAGATTCTTAATCTCAGCTTTAGCATTTCAGAAATCCATTTTTTATTTATCTACTTCATTTTCTATGACCTTCATCAATTTTGTTGCAGTCTCCAAATATGTTTTAGCTTTCTTTTTATCTCTTTCAGCCATCTGCAACTATGTATTTAATTTAATAATTTGTGTTTGTGGGTCTTCATCATCTGTAGGAAAAACAAAAGTACAGTTATGATTATCAATATGATTTTGTAATGAAATTGCAGTATGCTTTACTTTGGAAAGTTCTTCATCCTTCTCCATGAGTTACTGCAACAACTTTTCTTTTTCCTTCTCTACCTCTGCAACTTCTGTAGCCATTTAATGTTCACCAGTAGGTAACTTCATTTTCTTCCTTAATGTAGATATCTCTACCTCAACACTTTGCATGAATTTCTACATAGCAGTTTTGTCATTAGGGTCTACTCCAATTTTTATAATAATCTTCTTCAATTCTTCATTTTGAACTGTTAAGGCTCTTGAGTTAGCCTTTTCTAACTTCAACTGTTCAACTACTTTTCCCAACATATTCTCTGCCTTTAATGCCATTGCATTAGTCTTTGTGAGGTCATTTACAATCAATTGACCTGTTTGCATATGCAAGTTCATTTTATCAATTAGAGGAATCTTCTTTACGTCCACAGTCACATTAACAGTGTTGAAATTGCTGGAAGGACCAATTGACATATCTGTAGGATGTGAGAGGGCAATTCTAAACTGATCTTTTTCAAGATCCATTACAGTTAACAACCTTGTTTGTTCAGTTGTAATTTGACGTTCAGCTTGGGCCTCCATGTTGGTCTTCATCCTCTAATTTCTTTCTTCAATTTTGGAAAACATCTGTTTAATCAAGGGCACCTGTTCATGAGAAGCTTCATGATTCCTGGGTGAGGCAGGAGAATTTTTTTCTTCTCCCAAATGCAAAGAAAAACTAGGAGCAGTAGATGCAGGCTCTTCAGTAACTTTTGTTCTCTTCATGGCTCCCTGCTCCGCATCATCTAGATCAACCATCATTTCCTTGGTTCTTTTAGTTGTTTTCTCTGCTATAATAGGAGTTTGAATGTTAGCATCTACTGAGTTCTTCACATCTTTACATGCTATCTTCTCTTGTTCTGGCCTACTTTCATGAATGAAAGTAGAATATCCATTCTTAATCCTTCTATTTGAAATGACACTATATGGGTCATAAGCCCAACTTTCTCCTAATAACATCTGCATATCATCTAACATTTTTTTCACTTCATCAAATGCCTGTCTCATATTTACTATGAAAAGGCCTACAACCATGGGTAATTTGTACATGTGACCTTTCTTCATAGGTACAAAATGAACCTGATCAACATTTAGACTCTGTCTAATGAATTCTAAAGCAAAAAGCCTCATTGGCACAAAAGTTGGGAGTCTGTAAGGCTCAACACTTGCTCCATATAGCCTTATTTCAAAATATTACTAAAAAACAAACCAGTCTCCATATTTACAATTGTTTCCTAAATGCAAAAACTCCTGAGCTTTAGGTAGGAAACAGGGAGGAGGACTTCCATTCAATATTTTTTATGCAGTTGGCATGTAATAACTAGCAAAATCAAACAACCCAGCCTCATTTTGCTCCCTTCTAACTACATCTTTCCAGAATATCTCTGATTGTCTTCTTTTATTTACATCCATAATATTTAGGCCTAAATGCATGAACTCTTCCACATTCTGGTATAAGAACAAATATACAATTAATGAGGGAAATTTAAAGGAACCGGTTAATGAGAGGCTCATCAACTATGAGTTGACGGCTTTCTGCCAATATGATGGAATATCTAGCACCATTCCTACTTTCATCATCATGGCAAACATTCCTAGAACTGATTTATCCACTACATTATCATCATCCTTACCTAGAATTTTTGCAATATGACTCAATACTGGTTGAGTCTCGACATCAAAAACTCCCATATCAAACTCCTTGCAATCTAGCTTAAACTGCTTCATGTCAGGCTTCAAATGAAACATGAACTGATTGAATTCTTCTCCTCCAAGATTATCATAATACTTAACTAGTGGATCATCATAAAATTGAATGCATGAATCCGACTTAGGATAGCACACGGCTTGGCGGATTCATAGGGTAGACACCTGCAAAACATTTTCTCCTTGGAAATTCATGACAAAACACTTCCCGAGATACATAACAGATACCAACCAATAGATGAATTCAGGGAAAAGGTGGGTTTTAGGAATGCATGCAGACAAGACTCTAGACTTGATCATGGCAGAATATACAAGAGAGGCATTAGTATTCAAAATAACTTGTTGGTAAAAGGGGAGGTGAATTACTGAACAGAGGGTATTTTGAATATCCCTCTCAGTACCCATGAGAGGGATATGGCCGATTGAACCTAACAGGGATGACCTTTTAGCCATGATTAAAAGCTTACGTGGAAAACTGTTTACAGGGTGGTCAAATTTTGCAGGTGGCGGAGAGCTCAAACGAGGTGCAATGCAGCAATTCACAAGTAAATTTGAAAAATAGACAAAAAAATCTTTAAATAGGTGGCGCGGGTTTTGAATTAAATGCTCACAAGATGTGCCAACACGCCGTTAACTTTGCTTGATGTGGAAGACAGTTGTGACCAATTCAGCGTCCTACGTCACTATGGGGGCTCTCGGGGTATGGAAGAAAACTTTGGCTCATGCCCCCGCATTCAATTTCCGCCATTGATCTCCGCTATTCCCACAGTCAACCCAGTCAACTGCGGAGGCACTCGTCATGTTATCTATCATGCTAGTTGTGCCCGCGGGTTGGGCTTTTTGATAAAATTTTTGATGATTGACACTTTCCGCCATTAAAACCAATCACTATTTAACCTTTAATACAGACCCACAGTTATAAAGTTTAAATATTTAAACTTAAAATTTAATGAACATAATTTTTTTTTAATGCTAAAGTATAAGACTTCAATACTTTAACATATTTTCTCACATTTTATATTTTTATTTTTTCAAATATTTGAAAAATAAAAAAATACGATTATGATTCACAACAATCATCATCATAAATTTTTTTTGAAAATTATATTTTAATTTTCTAATTGAATAAAGACATCGAAATGACCTATTTTATCTATTTTAAAATTTATCTATTAAAATAAAAATAAAAATTAATTGAATAAAATAAAATCTAAAAATTGTATTGTAATTCTAAATAACACTTCAATTGTTATATCCATATAATTTATACCATAAATTAATTAATTCATAACTTAAATTATATTATTTTATTTTTCATCTCTATACATTTATTTTTATATTTGATTTGTACTTTATTAATGTAGGTATTTTAAATTTATCAATATTTACCATTTATTTAATTTAAACTCATATTTTTAAATTAATATTTAATTCTAACAACACTCCTGATAATTTTATTGTGAGCGTTCTAATTTGTGATACTGTTGAGATTGGTCGTCCAAGGGCGAATCTCAACAGTGTGACCTATTGACCAGTTCAAATATCAGTAAGACATGTTGAAGTTTTTTTCGGCTGGATTGAAACAGAGTTATAGAAAACGCAAAGCCGCCATAACGGACGGAGGCGCAAACCTTCTTGCAAACCATCTTCTGGCAAGTCTTGTACGGTTGCTCACCTTCTTGCAAGCCATCTTCTCCATACACTGTCACTTATTGACCAGTTCAAATATCAAATTTCTGTAAGACATGTTGAAGATTTTTTCGGCTGGGTTGAAACAGAGTTATAGAAAACGCAAAGCAGCAATAACGGACGGAGGCGCAACCCTTCTTGCAAACCATCTTCTGGCAAGTCTTGTACGGTTTCTCACCTTCTTGCAAACCATGTTTTCCATACACACACTATATAATTAGTAGCCTCCCCACTGTTTTATCTTTTCCCATTAAATGTCTTTTCCAAGAGCCTAGAATATGCAGAATTTCTGATCATTTATTATTTTTAAGCTGCGACAACGTTTAAATTGAAGGATTTTTTGTTTTCCATGAATTCCGTGCCCTGTAAGCCTGTAAGATGAAGATTCTAATTTCTTTGAACTTTTAGTATGTGGATGATCGTGTTTGTTTTGTTTCTTCTTTTTTCTGCAGGTACTGTACAGGCTTCCGCTGTTGCGATGGCAGTTGCTGCTCTGGTTTGTTTTGTTTCTTCTTGTTTCTGCAGGTACTGTACAGGCTTCCGCTGCTGCGATGGCAGTTGCTGCTCTGGTGAATGAACCAGCTCTGGTTCTGAGAACGAACTAGCTCTGGTTCTGGTTCTCTTTCAATTTCTGTTTTCTCTTTTCATTTATTTTGATTTCTGTTTTCTCATAATTTTGTGCAACCCAAAAATTTAATTGATAATTTTTTTTTAAGCAAAATAAAAAATTACTGTTAAATGTACTCATGTATTGTAGAGGTTTGTAATTAGGATCTCCAGGGTGGAAATTATGGATTCCATAGAGGTGCGGTGATTACTCCAACACCCTTTCTCAAAGGTAGCTCGGGGAATCAATACACCTCTCAAACGCAGCTCGGGGGAATCGAACCTGGGTCCAGGGTTTGATACCATGTAGAGGTTTGCTGTTACACGATAAACTTCCAAACCGGTAATTAAGATCCCCAGAGTGAAAATTATGGATTCCATAGAGATGCGGTGATTACTCCAACATGTATTCCACGGTATGGGCATGAATCTGACCAACATAACTCATCTATTTCAGGGTATGTGCATGAATCTGGCCAACATATAATCCCATAGAAAATATAACACCCAAATATATGTGATTCTAGCTGGAGAAATTCATTTTTAACGAAATACTCACCAAAAACTTTTGGTTCCTGAGTTTTCGTCTTACGCTCTTTAGGATGGTTCTAATGCAAACCAACGTCCTTTAAAATATCGCTCTTTAGGATGGTTCTAATACAAATCAACGTCCTTTAAAATATGTAAATCCCATACTGGAATGGTGGTCTATTCATTATATTTTTACCCATTCACCATAACTTTTATATATTTGATGCATGACCTATTAACTTTATTATGTTTTTGTGATTTTAGATATATAATTGAGATTAATATATTATTTTTGAATTATTAATGTTGGAGTAGTGTACGTTGTATATAATATCGTTACTCATGTTTTCTGTTTAATAAATTTCATTTTGGATACATCATTCAATATTTTTAATTTATTTAATGAACTATTAAGTTATAAAAATATTTAGTATTTATCTATAATTTGAAATTAAAATTTGATGGATAAGTAGGTGATAAATTTTAATTTTTAAAATTAAAATTGTCTTTTAGTTTTGATTAAGTATTATTGTCAAAATAAAAATTATTTCCTATGTGTTTTATAGTTAAATTGGACATTTGTCAATTCCCAAAATGTCTTGTGATGAAATAATCTATCACCTATACAATCCTAAGAGAGCTAGAAATGAAAAACAATTCCTCCTACATTGTCCATCTTATTTATACCACTACAATATATATATATATATATATATATATATATATATATATATATATATATATATATATATATATATATATATATATAGTTATGTTGGCAAAACTATGGTGATCAAGTATGTCACTTCTTTTCAATTATAAAAATAAAAAGTTAAAAATTCCAATTATTGTCTTATTTTCTAACCATCATCATATATAATATTATAAAATAAATCATTTTTCATGATTTATATTCTTAATATAATAATTATCATAATTTTTTTTCATTTGATAACGAACTTTCAAATTATATATTGATAAATTTGTTTTTATTTTAACAAATTATATATTTATGATTTTTTTTAAAAGGTGTTTTTTAAGGTAATTACAATAAAAAATTAGTGTTAAAATTAGGGTTAATGATACTTTTATAATACATTATTTATAAATATATTTAATTATATTATTAATTTCACTAAATTTAAATATAATTTCTTTATGTAATGATATCAATAGCCTTTAATAGTTTTATTCAACATTATTATCTTTATGCTACTGGCTTTTAAGGGAATTTGATTGAGATTTAATACAATATTAATAAGTTTTTTATCATAAACATAACTTAAATGCTTTAAATTTTTTTCTTTTTAAATTTATTTTACAATCAATATTATTTGAAATTCAACCAACAAAAAAATAAAAATTAATAAAATTGATTTAAAGGTTTTTTAAAAAATTGTATTTATTCATGTATTTTAAAATTATAAATTAAATAAAGAAAACTTTTAATCTCACATAAAAACTCTTGAATTTTTAGTAAAAAGATATAAAACAATTAATTTTATAATTTATAAATAATTAATTTAAAGTTTAACATTTTAATGATGTAAAGTTGATTTTGTTTCATGCTCATGAAATTCAATATTGAAACGATCCAAATGAACTTTTTCAAGTTGTGAAAATGAAAAGTTTAAATTATTGGTTTAACAATTATATATCAAATTGTTAAATAATATTTGTTGTGTCAAATTTTCTATCATTAATTTATCTTCTTAGTAATTTATCAATATATAGGTTCATATAGATTATATTTAAATATGGCAAAAAATTAAATATAATTTAACTAAAATAATATAATATATGGAAAATTATATTATAAATTAAAAAATAAAAAATAAAAATATTATAATGGAGTGATAATATTTACGCCGTAAGGCGTATTTATTTGAAAACAACTTTCTTGGTTGCCTTCGTGTCATAATATGTGACATTTGATTTTTGTTAGACGATTGAGTTATTATTAACCGTTGATTTTTAATTTGTGACAGTTGCCGCGATTTCTGCTATTTCTGTAACCATCCTTCATTCAAGAAGCATCGACTGTTTTGTTTTTCAGTAACCGTCCAACCATCCATTGTTTTGTTGGCTCTTAACAGTTGCATATATGGATTACCAAATGACGCGGCATCGCAGTTTCGAGTAGGGGTGTCTGTGGACATATAGAATGGAAAGGTGGTGGGTGTAATAGGGCCGAGCGACATTGTTGAGAGCACTGAACAGGCTCTCGAAACAGCCGTTGATTCGATATTCCTCCACAACCATGACATCACTAACCTGGACGTGCTCACCATTTGACGCCATGTGGGGATGCTCTTCCACACGCCAGCCCTCGCCCTCTTCCCTCGCCCTCTACATCTTGCTGGTGCTGGTAGGCATTTGAACGTGATGAATGAATTACTTGAAAGTGGAGCTGACATTGATGCATGGACTAAGGGTGGCCGTGGATGTAATTTTGATTTTTCTAATATTATATTATGCCTGTTGCACACTAGATAAACCTGCCATTGCTCCTTAGACATCAGAGAAGTATTTACAACTAGTGGAGGATGAAATAAATTTTCCGCTATCCTGTTCTCGTAGTCAAAGCTTTCATGTTGAGTGTACCTTTTTTTTGGGTTAGATTCTTGATAGTCTGTCTCCCATTAGTGATTGCACCCAATCTAATTTCTCTTTAATAATTCATAATTAGACAAAAGCTAGATTGGAATAGGATAAAGTAACAGCAAGGAAAATGCCACAATATTGTTTTTAATATGCATAACTACACCATAATACTGGGCTTATCTCGAAAGGCCTCGGTTCTGATTTGTAACAGAGTTTTAGCGATTTCCATCCCTGCATGGTTGGAAATTCCTCTGGCTGATACGAATTCCATCACTTTGTTGTTACAGATTCTTCTGGGTGTTAATCATTAGTCCATCGAGTTTATGTTTGAGTTGACTCCATCGTTATCCAGTCATTTTTCTTTTATAGTTTCCTGGTAATAGTAAATGCTCACTACCCAAACACCATTGCTTTCTCAATGCTTCTATGATTATCTGATCTCTTTTTATATTATGAAGTATACTCGAGGTGCTTAGAATCCTCACTGCCCAAGACATTGCTTTCACCTAAACTCCTATGATGATTGGAATTTTGAATCTGGATTCTCAAAATCAATGGTTTGGATTCACTAGCATATATGATATTTCTTATATTTCTTTGGTTGACACGAACATTTGATATTAAAGAATTAATTGTTGTTCCATCTTTCCACTGCCATAAAATTATATATCCTGATAATCATTTTCCTCACATTGTTTAAGGTGATGACACATCTAATAAACCGACTAACATATACTTTAAATTCGCCCTTTATGTATTATATTGGGATGGAAAGGTGTTAAATTCTTTACTCGAAAGTGCTCCTCAGAAGGCCACTTGTTGTCACCGTCCATTTATCTCATTCAAAAAATAATCATTAAATCCTTGTCTGTTTGGTTTGATACCCAAATCACCCTTTTGTTAAATAAACAAATGTTTATTTCCCTTTGGTGAGGTATAGTATATTTTATTTCATTTTGTTGAGATAAACTGCATTTGATATTGCTTATATTCAGAAACTGAGTGGGTATATACAGAAATTTCATATTCCACTTGCATATTTTGTTGTAGAATGAGTATATATATTCATTTAATATTGCTAAAAAAATAATTCCTATTTTTGGAAAAAAATTAGCTTTTTAAATTGTTTTGAGTTTATGTGTATGATTCAGATAGGAGGTTATTATAAAATATATCACCATGTAAAATATAGATGATGCTTAGAGGATAAATTTGTTTGGTTAGAAAGTGTTTTGGTGGTATAATAAGATTAAATTATTTTTTATTTAATTAAAAGTGTATTTAAAAATAAATAAATTGAGTACCCTAGATTTATTTAACACAATTAAAAGTCCACAAGATTACAAACAATTATTTACTCATATTAAAATTAGAGAGAGCAGGGATGCACAATATTAACACACAAGACAATAGATTAATTTCTATATTACATTTAATAAACTGAGATACATTAAATATATATAGTTGAAGTGAGATCCAACTGATTCCACTCTTGGAGAGAGAGGTTGAGAGAATCTCTCAACATCCTCCAACAAACCAAACCAATCCCTAATCCTTAGTATGTATCATAAATGAGGCATTATCTCAAACACCCCCCTTTAATGCCTACATTACAGAAAACTTACAATACTGAAATCACAATTACAACACTTTGAACTTTCGTCTCTTTGTTTGATCTAGTCTTCATCAGCAAATCTACCCACTTTTTAGTCTTCTGGATTTCGCTCTTTCTTTCTCCACATCTTCGAGCTTACCTTTCAACCCATTTAAAGTACACCTGCTTCTGACCATCAATGCTGAATTTGTAAGATTAAAGATTCTTGACACCCTCGAAGAAGAGTCTCGACACTGAACTACCCTATGGAAATATTTCCATCTGTGAAATAACCCCGAAGAATAAATTTCAACAGTCTATAGGAAAATACTCTAGGTACAGAATATGATCAACGATCAATCCTACAAAGTGACCTGTGCACACTTACAAACTCACAAAAAAATAACCTGTAATTGTCGATCTTGGAGCACCGAAGTACAACAAGAGTCTACAACATATAATAGATTCTCACAATCAAATTAGCGATACATTCTCTCAGCACCGAAGAACGTCGAGAACCACTATTTTAAATTGTGTAAATCTATTATAAAATTTTACAAACCAACAAATCACTACTCTCACCAATAAACCCACAAATCCCAACCTGATCAAATCCTTGCCCTACATATACAATCCCCAATTTAAAGGATTAAAATTATATTTCAAAAAATATATAACTTAAACTGCATATACTCTCCCCTGGTTCATTTTTACTGCTTTCTTTTCATGCTCCAACTCTGTTGTTGAATCCGAACAACTTGATTCGCTGCTAAACTGTTTACCATCAGATTGCATTTTAGCCGGCGCTTTTTTCTGCATTTTAGTATGTGGTAGCTCTCGTGAGGGCGTTGAATAAACATGCAGTGAAGGATGAAGCTTTCCCGGAGAACCATTGACATAGAGTAGGTATCACCCTGTGTTAATCTGAACCTTTTATTTTACTTGGTACCTCAAGTATAGTGAAGGAACGTTAAGGGAATCATAGCCACGTGGGAACATTAACGGATCCCATCGACCTTTGCCTATCAACGTGATCCACGATCCACAAACCATTAGCTCCAACACTCCCTGCATTTCGAGCACTCCTCATTTTCTCAACAATCTCATTTGAATGGAAAACAGAATCACTGTTATTTGTTGTGTGTGGATGCCAAGGTTTGAATCCACACCGAGGCTTAAGACGATAAGGTTCAAAGGAACCAGAGATCTCAAGGGGTCAAAATCTAATCTGGAATATCGTTGGCCTTTGGCTCAAGGCGGGCAATTCAAATATATTCAATCGCGGTTGCGGTAGATGGGTTTCTGTACACTGGATCCAACAGCAAAGCCATAAGGGTATGGAGACACTTGGATTTATCACCTTTAACTTGTCAAACAATAGCGCAAAGCCAAACAATGACTGTTGTTAATCAATCTATACAATCCCTGCCAAGCCTGACTGCCTTTGCCAGCTTTTCTGCAGCAGCAATTACCTTGGCTTTCCAATAAATCAAACCCTCGTTGTATCGCTCTGTGTGGGCTTTGATTATGATGGATGTAGCAGAGTATGATCAAGAGAATAGCCACGAGGCTTCAAGTAAATTCAATTCAGATGACTGGACAGTACCGACTCTCCTCCTCTCATGATGGGCGGTAATCTTCCTGGCCTTTCCGTGAGGGAATCAAGCCAGAACAGGCTCCGATACCATATTAAAATTAGAGATTAGGGATGCACAATATTAACACACAAAACGATAGATTAATTTTTATATTACATTTAATAAACTGAGATACATCAAATATATATAGTTGAAGTGAGATCCAACTGATTCCACTCTTGGAGAGAGAGGTTGAGAGAATCTCTCAACATCCTCCAACAAACCAAACCAATCCCTAATCCTTAGTATGTATCATAAATGAGGCATTATCTCAAACAAATCATTGTAAATGATATAATATTCTAATAATAATAAGTGATCTTTCTTGGTAAATAATTAAATTATAATAAATTATAATAAATTTAAAAATAATTTAATATCTCAATAATGCTATTTTTCTTGAAGCCAATATTTTGAATATTTACATATTAATAAAGGTCCAAACTATAAATACATATTCCCAATTTACATATATATTTTATGTAATATAAACATTATAAAATTAAATAATTAAAAATTAAATCAAATTAAACTATTTTCAAATATATGAATATAAAATTAAATAAACATTTCCTTTATTGCTATGAAAAAAGAGAATTCTAACTATGCAAATGTGGTCTATGCAAGAGAATCTTAAAAAAAAAATAGAAGAGGATTCTAATGAAAAAACCCATCCACAAATTCATAGGGGATCCCAATGTTGCTTCCCATCTAAAAACCTCAAACATTTCACTCAAAATCTTAGAGAAAAATGCAAGCTTCTTCACTATTTAAATTCAGAGTATGCACCTTCCTATATTGTATAATATAAATAATGATATTCATTAAATTAAGTATTCAATAAATAGTTTAAATTTAGAGAATTATAAAAATGTGTAAATTATAAATTATTTTTTAAAATTAAAAACGACTATGAGTTTTTGTTTTAGGTCATTAGATGAAGATGTTTCATCTCATTTTACAAATATCTTGGTTTGGGTTCAAAAAAATTTCTTCAAAGTTTGGATTTAAGAGCATTTCTTGGAAGCAAACTGATTTTACGAAGAATTGTTTTGGGTTTAAAGAATTTTTTTGGAAGAAATTTCTTGGAGGCAGCCTGATTTTGGCAAAAATTGTTTTGAACTTAAAAAAATTTCTTGGACATACATTCAAAAGACATTTCTTGGAGGTATGTACGTGTTTTGAGTTGAAGTAAATCTTCTGATCTTCGTTTCATTTTTATAAGACATTTTTCTCTCGAATTTTTTAAAGTAAGTGTTTTGGATTGGAGTAAGTATTTTTTGCAAAAAATTTAAATTGAATATTTTTAAATTAAAATCTTTTGTGATATTTTTTGTAATTGAGTTATTGTCTAATTTTTTGAAGGAAATTTTTTGAACTTCATACCCTATTATCATGGGAAATCGAAGAACTTGTGCAAGAAAATATGATCGAAAAGGAGACCCTGAGGAACGTAGAGAAGAGACGAGACAATCTCACAAAAGAAAGTTAGAAGCCCTCTCAAATATTGAAGAAGAAAATCCACCTCAAGCAGAAATTGAAGCAGGTATGTAAATGTAAATATTATGATCTATTGATATATTTAAAAAATTTCTAATGTAAAATGTGAAGCTTCATTTTTATTTGATGAACTAATTTGAAAAATATTTTGTTTAATGTAAACAGACAGAGATATTCCTCAAAATATTGAAGAAGAAAATCATCCTCAAGCAGAAATTGAAGCAGGTATGTAAATGTAAATATTATGATGTATTGATATATTTAAAATTTTCCTAATGTAAAATGTGAAGCTTATTTTTATTTGATGAACTAGTTTGAAAAATATTTTGTTTAATGTAAACAGAAAGATATATCCCTCAAAATATTGAAGAAGAAAATCAACCTCAAGCAGAAATTGAAGCAGGTATGTAAATGTAAATATTATGATCTATTGATATATTTAAAATTTTTCTAATGTAAAATGTGAAGCTTAAATTTTATTTGATGAACTAATTTGAAAAATATTTGAAATTTTAGATATATTTATTAATTTAGTTATTTATTGAATATGTACTATTTTTTCGAATATGTACAGATGAAATCATTATCGATAATGAGATGTTAGAAAATGTTGACACTCACACATATGGAGATAAAAAACCTGACCATATTATACGATATCGTGTTAACTGCATTTTTGAAAAGTATTTCTTAAATGAGCAGGTGACAGTTCAGGCTCAAATTTTGAAAGGTCTCCTATCATTAAAGAAATTAAAAGAAGCTACGACACTATTGGGTATTCGAAAATCAACCAAAGATAAAAAAAATAAAGGAAGAGGTGATAAAAAATATGAGTAGTGCTATAAAGTCAATTAAGAGATCTAGAGAGAAAGATGTTTCAATTGTACATAGAGGAATACAGATGGAAATGGTTTCCTCAAGTACTCAAGAGAATTGTTTGGTAACATCTATGGCATGAGCACTGGGAACCTCGCGAAAAATTTGCACAAACATCGGAAATTTCAGTTGCAAATAGATGTAAATGATGAACTCACTTGTTGGAGAGCTATTTGTAGGCAACCATACAAAGATAGACTAGGAGAAAATGTTAAAAAAATAATATATGAATATTGGAAGAACAATTCGCATGTTTCACCAACTGCAAGGCATGTGATGCGAAGAAGAATAGCACGAAATCAGTACGAAGAACATGAAAAATATCTCTTGGAAACCACTCAGATAGATTTATTCAACAAGTTCAAAGAAGAGAATCGTCAAATTCATGTTTCACTCAGTGCTTTTGTTCAACAAAAACCATGGTATGTAAAACCTATCACCGTACGCGACACTTGTTGTTGCTATTATCATGTGGAATTTGAGTTATATTATGACACATTCCTTGATTTTGGTAGAACATTATGGAAGGATTCACCTTCTCCTTCCACTATCCGTGATTTCATATCTCAAATTATATGTGAAAGAGAAAGCGATGAACTATTTTACAAAAAGAAATGTGTTGGTGGTAAAAAATGCGATGATTGTGGAAATTTGACTAAATTTCAAAACAAATATCATATTGATATAAATGATCAATCATTTTCCAACATGAAATTGAAATGGAAGAGATATGAATATATCGATACATTGATTCAAGGTGCAAATAGTGTTAAAAGAATTGAATTACTAGAAGACGAAATTTTTCTGATAGAATTTTTGAGAAAGTTTGAGGCAGAAATTTACAATTACACCAAGCATTCCCATAGAGCTCGATGGCAAGGCTTGCAATTCAAAAAATCTCGTGAATTTTTTCCACCAGGGACCATTTTGTCAGTGATTGATTTTGCAGAAAACTACACATTTGTTCCACAAAAATAAATTCAGAGTGAATACTATCATTCTGACCAAGTCTCCATGTTCGTCCATATTCTATATAGACATGCTGAACAAAATGTCTATCATATAGAAAGCATGAGTGAAAATCGACATATCATTAAAGAATATCACTTTTATATCAGTGACGATCGTACACATGATACATGTTTTGTACAACATTGTTTTGGAAAAATTTATGATTCATTGAAAATCGTGGAATAACATTAAATGAACATTGGATATGGTCAGATGGATGTGCAGGTCAATTCAAATCTGCACGATTATTCTTTTGGTTGTGTTATCTTCATAAGAAAACCTGCATTAAACATTGTTGGAATTTCTTTGAGACTGGCCATGGAAAAGGAGAACATGACGGTGTAGGAGCATGCATAAAACGAGTACTTCTAAGATATCAAATGAACCACTCTGCAAGCCAACTTGTGAACGCTGAAGAAGTTGTTCAATGGTGCATCGCTGCTCTAAGCCATGAGAGAAACCCATCAAGAGAAGTGCGAAGGTACATTCAATTTAATTTATATTGGAAATATAATTTTAAACATTGTACAGTTATCATGCAATGATTATCTTTGATTGTATTTTGATATCATATTTACAAATTTTTCTTCTAATTTTTCATATAAAGGTTTTTCTGGCATATTGGAATCGAAGATGTAGATAGATCAATTGGAAATGACATTGAAACAATAAAAGGGACTCGAAAATTGCATTCAATTCAAACAAAGTCATCGAGAAATGTGTTTGCATTGGATAAAAGAAAATATTCTTGTTTTTGTGATGTTTGCATAGACAACACAAAATCCAATGACGTTTGTGAAAACAAGTGTATGTGAACGATTGGAAACATACAGAGCTAAATGCAAAGGGAAAAATGTCTGTTGCAATGTTTGAAGAAATGCAATCAGAGGAAACTACAATATCATCCGATGGTGATCGAGTTTCTGATCTTGTTAGAGAAGGTAACATTTGAATTACTTTCTAATGATTTAAGGATCTAGAAATAAATTTAAATATACATAATTTTGTTAAATTTATTTGATTGTGTAGGAGATTTTTTTGCTGTAATTGCACCTATTGACAATGATGAAAATGTGAAGTATTATTTGATTCATTTCACTGAACGAAAATTGAAATTATTACAAAACTATAATGATCACAGATTTCAGTATGACAGAGGGTCTATTATACTGAAAGGTTATTTTTTCAGACAAACTCATCAAAGTGGAGACTTTGTTTACTTTGAAGACTATGAACCTGATTCCATAAGTTGTCAAT
Organism: Pinus albicaulis; assembly: GCA_034641835.2. Lineage (NCBI taxonomy): Eukaryota > Viridiplantae > Streptophyta > Pinopsida > Pinales > Pinaceae > Pinus > Pinus albicaulis. The sequence continues at coordinate 25,217,288 of MU968382.1, read as the reverse complement.
ATAGTCACTTGGTGTGTGCGGCACGCATAAAGTTGATAGAAGTTCAATCAAAGAAAAAATCGAAAATTAAGAGATGGAAAATGTCAAAATCCGATCATGAACGGATTATTGAAGATGGAATTCCATTAGAATTTTTTTGAGTGAATTGTCCAACAATTTATTCTCTTTGGATTAAATATGTTTTAGAACTTCCAGTACTCAACTAAAAATTGAGCTGCTTATGTTATTTTTGCAAGTGTTTGCACTTGTACAAATTGTTTTGGTACAAGCACGTGCTCTAGTATCAATTGAAAGTAGTTTTTCTATACATGTGCATTGATGAAAAATGTTATTTGTATTGGATATATATATATATATATATATATATATATATATATATATATATATATATATATATATATATATATCAAATATGTTTTAGAACTTCCAGTACTCAACTAAAAATTGAGCTGCTTATGTTATTTTTGCAAGTGTTTGCACATGTACAAATTGTTTGGGTACAAGCACGTGCTCTAGTATCAACTGAAAGTAGTTTTTCTATACATATGCATTGATGAAAAATGTTATATGTATTGGATATATATGTGTGTGTGTGTGTGTGTGTGTGTGTGTGTTCTAGAATGAAATTAATTGTTCTAGTTTTACTATGTTGCGAAATGTGCAAAAATTGTGAATGATTTCACGACAATTTATATTGCCACGAAATGTATTTTAGTAGGGCCTCTGCAAAACTTTCCGGCCGACGGAAAGTTATACCATAGTTCGGCCGAATTTTTGATTAAAAGTTTGGCCGAATTTTTGATTAAAAGTTCGGCCGAACTATTAAGTCGTTAGATTTAATGAGCCATGAGCAGAAAACATAGTTCGCCTGAACTTAGATTAAAATTTCGGCCGAACTAACACATCACTAATTACGCAAAAACTAGGCTCTGAATACGGTTCTGCAACTTTGGACTGATTAAATTCCATGAAAGGTTGTTAATTAACTATCATAAGAAAGACAAACATTTTTAGAATTGAATCTACTTTTAGGAAATATAAATTTTATGGAATTTCATAAACGTTTACTAATTTTAATTATTTTTCTAATAAAATAGGTGCAAACAATTTTTGAGGGTCATTGTAGTTTAGTGAAATCAAAATTTTGTATCTCTCAAAATACATTGTAAAAAAAATTGAAAAAATTATGGGGCATTACATTGGTCTGTCGTCTCTAATGGGTAGCTTTTAGATTTTTAGTTTATAACTTATATGTTAAAAAATTTCTTGCGATGCTAAACATATCCAAAATACGCATTTTTTCGTATTGGACCAGTTCAAAAAATTCTAGTAATTATGATATGCATCCATTGGCTTTGTAAATATGATGAAACCAAAGTAGACTCTGTCTATATTGTTGTAACACATTTTGTTTTCTCAAAAACACAAATTTTCAATGAATACAACATTGCGTCATAACATGACTTCTTATGAATCCTTTGATTGTTAAGAAACACACACTCAAAGAAACGCTAAGTTGACATATGAAATCTGCATAAAAAAATTTCAAAAAATAAGTAATAGAAAGCTAACAAAATTTCTCACAACTTTTATTTTTATAGCAAAATGAAATTCTACACAGAAAAATTGTTATAGTTTGCAGAAAGTTGAAGAACCAAAAAAAATGAAATTTTTTTCTCAAAAAAGGGAAAAAAGTGTAACCCAGCTTCACATTTTCACCATGTGCATTGATGAAAAATTATCTAGGTACTCAATATATATGTTCTAGAATGCAATTAACTGGAACTAGTTTTTCTATGTGCATTAATGAAAAACTAGTTGGATTTTCTGGTAAAAAGTATGGACACAATGTAAATAAATCATCTGTAATATAGTTTTGTACGAAAATTCCTTTCAGACAAGAGACTCAGAGAACTTCTCCGACTTTTGGTTGGATATGACCCACATCTCTAATCTTGATTGAAAATCTAGTAGAAAATCTGCTTGTCCAATGGTCGGATATGTTCAATGTGCATTGATGAAAAATGTTACTTGTCTTGGATAGATATGTTCTAGAATGCACAATTAATTGTTCCAAGTACTTTTTCTATGTGCATTGATGAAAAACTAGTTGGATTTTTTGGTAAAAAGTTTCAACAATGTAAATAAATCGATAAGGCTACCTATTTGAGTGCATTAATGACACTGACCCAAATTCAACAAACATATATATGTACTAGAGACTTATATTTCCAATCAAAATTAAAGGGATAATTTGTACATATATCTACTTATTTAAACTCTTTTTTCAATTAGAGCTCAATTGATACATGGTTAGTTGCATTTGAAAGCTATGTTCTTCCTATTGGAATTTTTTCATTCAAACAAAACTACATGGAGAGATCAAAAGCAATCTTAAAATTCCAAATGTACTTCAACCATCCAAAAGGGATTTGTGCAACATTACTTGACATGCCATGCCAATTATAGTGAACAACTATCCAATAGAAACATTTAAAATTATATACCACATGTGCCAAATGTAGATTGAAACCATCCAAAACTTTAAAATTTTAAAAACTTTTGATAATATATCATGCAACATTAAAACATTAAACAACACAAGCGAAATGTAGATTGAAACCGTTCAAAACTTGAGTTTAAAAAACTTTAAATTATATATACATCGTTACTTCACATGCCATGCCAATTATAGTTCAACTAGATCCAATAGAAACATTTAACATTATATACCACATGTGCAAATGTAGATTGAAACCATCCAAAACTTTAAATTGTAGATTGAAACCGTCCAAAACTTTAAGTTTTAAAAACCTTTTGATTTTATATTGTGCAACATTAAAACATTAAACATTTAAAGTTCATTAAATATCACATGCAAAATGTAGATTGAAACCATCCAAAACTTGAGTTTTAAAAACTTCACATGCCATGCCAATTATAATTCAACTATCCAACAAAAACATTTAACATTAAATATCACATGCCAAATGTAGATTGAAACCATCCAAAAATTTTAACTTTTAATTTAACAAAAAAATATACATCACAACATTACTTCACATGCCAAATGTACTCCAAGTATCCAAAACTTAAATTTTGAAAACAAAACAAATTATAACACATGTCATTACATAACATGCCAAATGTAGTTCAGATGACAACATTAATTTATAGATGACAACATTACTTCACATTCACATGCCAAAAGTACTAAAACCATCCAAAAATTAAATAAAATAAATTATATAATAACAATGTAATAAAATATGTCCAAAACTTGTAAATCTCACAAGTATCAAACTGTATCAAGTTTAACAAATTTTAAAACCATCTAAATTTTGAAATCAAATCTACTGTAAATCATTTCCATCAAATGGAGATGGATCTAGTGTCTTCCCTACTAGGGTCTCAGTCCACGCCCTATCCTGTGAATGGGAAACCTACATACACAATGCACATGTACTTGAACATTAAAATTTGATGTTTTAAAAATGAATGAGAATATATATATCTAGAACTTCATGTAAAAAACAAAATATAACAAAAAAAATCATGCAATACCTCATAAGGTTCCCTCTCCATTTGATGAACAGGTTCTCCCATAGGAACATCTGCAGTGGTAAACTATACAATATACATGTACAGTTATATATATATATATATATATATATATTAAAAACTTTCAAATGAAAATGCACGTGTACATATATAAACTTATTTTCAATAATATTAAAAAAAGGAACTAAAGACAACTTGTTCAAATGATGTGGATGTTCCTATCTCCGTCGCTAGAGTCCCCGGATTAAAGAAATCTTCTATAGGAACCTAAATTCAAAATTTTTTAAATAACTCAAAATATAGATCTCTCTCTCTCTCTCTCTCTCTCTATATATATATATATATATCTCAATTTTTAATGGAACTTTTTGAGGTAGTATATATATATAACTTTTAAACATAAATTTTAAACTTGCGAAAAATTGTCCATACTTGTGGCTCATCTCCCAAGGAAGTGGAAGGTACATCTCCCAAGGAAGAAGAAGGTACCGCCATCCCAAAAACATCAGACGGAATCAGTACCTGTTAAAACATTTTATCAAATTATATATATACATACATGTACATGTGTGGCAACAATTATTTATTTTAGAGTCACTTAAAAAACACTAACATTTTCCAACATATCATGATGGTCAGACCCATCTGCATCGTTTGAACCAGAGGTCCCGAACGTGATATTAACATTTTCGTCACGCATCATGCCTGAGAACTGCAAATGGTGTTTTAACATATAATCATACATTTTTGTTAAATTAATGTACACATAAAAATAAATGTATACATGTACATACACATGTATTTATTACAAATTGTACACATGTATATGTAAAAATAATTTCAAACCCTAAGGTCACTAACACATACCATTCCGGTGCCCTCTTCCTCATGAAAAATTAGGTCTTGCAAACCATTGCGACAATTTATTGCATATGTTCGAAGATCTTCAACATTCATGTTGTAAATCTCCTCATCTGTACGATAAACAAAATTGGCACGTGCATTTTCACGTGCTCTTTGTCGATTTAAACAAAGATCGACTCCACTCAATCCGCTATGAACATTGTCGATCATAACATCCCTTGCTTCTTGACTTATTTGAGAAGTCGCATCCATCTCTGATCGCAGAGTTTCAACTCAAAATGGTCGACTCATGAATGGCGGCTCAGGGCGAGGCAACTCCACATCTCGCTTAGCGCCCTTACGGTTATATAATCGACCTTTCCCCAGGCCAAAAAATTCTGAAGGAAGGTCATTGTAGTTGGGTTTCATACCCAAAAAAAATTCTGCATAAAACATTTGTGCAAAATAAATAGGAACCTCATCGTTCCATGGAAGCCTTCCAAAGGCCGCAAGATGTCGATCATACAAATAACGAGCTTTGTCTGGGTGCTTGAAATACTGCACCTTCAACATTTTTCTTTTTGGCCCTTCCTTATAATTAAACATTGACTTGGCCACTTCTCTTGTAACTTTTTGTTTTATGTCCTCCCATTTATCGGGACCCATCACTGTTTCTTTTCTCTTTCTCATCAGTTCTACAAATGAATCAGTCGTTGGCCCAAGATTTCTGTACACATTTACCATTTCACCCAATGAATGTGTAACTATTTCAAGGCTTTGTTGACTCTCAGCAGGTAGAGACAAAGCCATGAGATCTCTTTGCAATTTTGCATGAAGGCTTTCACACCTTTGTAAGGTGCATTCCGCCATGTTGGTTTCCCATGGTATATCAGTAATCTCGGCCGGATAAGTTGTGTTGGGTTGACAGCCTTCTTCTTGAATGTAGCGGGCTGCCCTGCGTCTATTTTGACCACTAGCTCGAACATTTTCGGCCTCTGCATCAATATATATAAAATTTCGTATATTAGAAAAAACACATGTAAAAAAAGTTGTACAAATTTAATGAAAAAATATTGAAATTGATGGCAACCTTGATGTTGTTGGTTAACATCTTCTCCAACATGACCCTGTTGAGAACCAGACCCAGAATGACGCTGCTGAGAACCAGACCCAAAATGACCTTGTTGAGAACCAGCAGCCGTTGATTGGCCTTCGGGGGAATAAATATCACCCCCTTCACGCAACCTGCTACCACTCATACCTCGACCGGTTGAACCTTGGCCACGCTCCATGGATGGAGTAGAAACCCTTCTCCTCTTACCTCCTAAAAATTAAAATATGAAACTTATTAACAACTAATTTAACTCAAAAAGTTAATAAAAAATCAATTCCATATGTACACACATGTATGGAGATTTAAGATTATATTTAAATACCGTGAACATCCCCCGATCCCTGAACCTCCATATGGGATTCGACTGATCTTCGTCATTCATCCTCCATGATATATATCTATTGGTCAACATTTACACAAAATAGATTTCAAAAAATAAATTTGTAATTTAGTGTACACAAATTATGTAGAACACAACTTTCAAAGCAATAATTGATCATGTGTGAAACTAAATTTAATCGAAAAAGATATTATAAAAATGATAAGTTCACCAAATTGCGCTTTACATGGTGGGAGCACACTTGGTATACAATTTACTACTTATACACTTTAGTTTGTGGGAGAAATGACACATGTACATAGCTTACCTTAAATTTGTTGTGTTTTACGGATATTAAAATGAAGAACTTCTATTTAGATCCATTCCATAGATTGACTGTAGGGGCTTTTACTAGATATGTCACCTTTCATAAAAGATGAGATCCAGAGGCTACCTGGCCCTTTACAGACTCTGCCTATAGAACTTGTAGAAGTAAACACTAGAGGCATTAACAATATCAAATAACGTTTTCATGCTTAGACATGGGAATGTGTCTCTTTCCCTACACAAAAAAATAGTTCAAGGTAGTTAATCTTCGTAGACATGTCATCAAGCAGGTCAATGTGATCATCCCCAACTTACTTTTCATGAAACTAGGCTTGGAATCCTCTACAACCTGGTGGATGGAGTTGAATGGGAACTAGGTCAAGGCCTTTACAAAATACATGCTAGTGAATAACACTTACTAGGTTATGCCAACAAATAAAATGGCAGAAATGTTTTCTCCTCGAGGTTGTCCAATTGGGTGTGTAATACCAACTTCACCCATTTCCTATCAGGTTTCTCTCTTTGGTTACAAATGTCTTCCACCTTGTTAGCTATATATTTTTCAATTTCCCATGGATTCCTTGAATTTTTTCTCCTACCATCTCCCTCTCTCACTCCCCAAATTATTGTCATCAAACATGCCCCATTGAGGATCTGGAGCAATGTTTGCACCATACTTAGAACTGTCATTGCTGCTAATTGAAATTGGAGTCATGCATACTAGATTGCTTGCTTAAGTGGCTCTTACTTGGAAAATATCCTGAGATATTTTGACATGATGGTCATATGAGGTTGGAAGCTACTTGGTGTAATTTCCCTTAAATATTCAAAAAAATAGAGCAAAAATGTCATTTTCGATCATTTTTTATTAGCTTCTACATACAGCAGATGTTATCACAATTGCAACACAATCATGTTCCATGAGCATGAATTATGAATGTCGCAAGCCAAATTGCAAGGAAATTTGCATTCATTTTAGGCAAAAGAAGGCTATGACATTAAGGTCCATGCTAGAAAAATTTATGGAAATAAGGTTGCTAAGTCTTGATACTTACCATGTGTTTCAAAGCCATAACGAAGGTTGGCTTTGAGAGTGTCCTCTCAAAGCCCTGTCCTGAGATGAAATTTAATTCAATGTCTCTTAGAGTTGCAAGGTGGAATTGATAGAACTATTTGATTTCTTTACCATAGATGGATATCTCCTTTCATCTATACCTTTCTCTACCATATTATTTCCAAGTGAAATGGGAATTTTCACATTTTGAATGCCATTACCATGTAATTTGGTAGTCTGCTAGCTAGACCTATCACAAGTAAGGTTTTCATACCAAACTATTTCTCTTGCTCAACTCAGTGACCATGACTCTCTTCTCACACTACTTACCATATAAGATCTTCAATTGTACATGTCACACAAAGTTGGGGGTTCTAGGTCTACACCTATTAGGTAAAGTTACATATTTTATGTCATTGTGGTCCTTAAATTTGGAGGTGTTCCACCTGAAAAAGTAGGCATTAAATATGGATGAAAAGGATTTGTTTTAACTTTGATATAATTTCCTCGTGGAATTACTGAATTTCTCGACGACATCATGCTAGCTTTTCTTAGAGAAGAAGGTTTTGGAGGAGAAATTGAATTCTTTCGACCTATTTTTGGCATTGACGTTTGAAATAGTAGTTTTGATGACTCCATTGATGACCTTGCTGAGGAATTTGATGCACACAATATTGACTTTGAAGATGGTTTAGAAGATGTTGAAGAAGTTGTAGATTTTGGTGTTGTCACTGAATGTTTCTTTGTTGTTGGACTTGATCAAGACATGTAATTTAACTTTATGAGCAGATTGAAGACCTTGAAGAGGTTTTAGATTTTTTTGTTCTCACTGAAGGTTTTTGTCTAGTTTTGTTTCTTAAACCATCATTTCCATAGGACATTTTTGGTGAATAGATTCTTGACCTTGATGAGAGGATATGATACCTTGAAGAGGCTACATCTTTTGGTGAAGTCACTAATTGTTTCTCTATTATTATGTTTGTTAAACATCTCACTTAGGGCGAGGCAACTCCACATATATTGTACAGTTTATGGGACAAAAATCAATATGTAGAAATATTCACTTGGTTTTTATAATTGGATAGAAGAATGACTTAAAATGACCTTGTATGTCTTCTCATATTAGAGCTCAAATTTTTAGGAAGGATTTAAGTATCCACCTTTCAAGAATCACTAGAAGAGGTTGATAAAGAATATAGGAAGACAAAAAACTAACCAGTGGTGTAATAAATGGATTTCTTGGGAGGTAGATTGGCATATGGACTTTTGGTAGCTAGAAATTTTCCAAATAAGTGAATGTATTTGAAAACCAAACCTCTAGTTTAATTTGGTTTAGACAAGGTCTAGAATTTGAAAAGTGAATTCCCTCTTTCTTCCTTTTACATGTCTAATGATCGGAATCTGGATTGAGGGAAAAAAATTTCCTAAATAAAAATTTTGCATTTTATTTTTTGTACACATGAGTTTTTAAAAGCTAATTAACTCATAAATTTCTCACAAAATACACTTAAAGCTTGACACAAACCCCTTCCCAATTGGCTAACTTTAGACGATCCTAGACACATTTTTATTTAACTAATGAGGGAGATAGCCCAATAAAACTAGTTTGTCCATATTCAAATCAAGTTGGTATCAAAGTACAATTTAGCTCATTTTAGTCAAGGTTAGTTAGAAGAATTAGCTATTGGTTTGTGTCTTCAATTTCCTCTCAAAATGAATGTGTACGTGCTTTTGAGAGACACACTAGAGGAATAAGGTCCAATTTTTTGATGAAAATGTGCTATGAAAGTAAAGGGTTAAAGGCAAACATGTACAAGGCATAGTTGAGTACAAGGCATAGTTGAGCCAAATGTTGTTGAGGAAGGGCATAATTATTTGGGTCTTGGTTATGGAAAACATGATGGAGAATGCTCCAAAGCCAAAGAGGCACATGAAGCTGTTCCAAGAAGGAATTTTATTTCGTGTTCATTACCTCAAGCTTGTGAAGTTTGTGTTCATGATGAATGGAAAAGTTTGACACCCACTTTGCAAGAAGATGTTAATGAACATGCAGCTAATGATAATGTAAAAGAAGAGGATGTTGAAAGCTCTATCTAGTCATTGAGTTCATTGCTAGTATTCAGAGGAGAGCCACTACCTCATCAAATTCACCTCCCCAAGAAGGCGACAATGGTGAATGTTCAAGGTATAAATTTGCCTTTAATCAAATTGCTTTTGATTATGATAAAAATGGTAAATATTCACATAAGATATAGAAAAGAACTTGCACATGTTCCTTTTGTGGTTCGAATAATCATAATGTTTATAGATGTTGGAAGAAGATATCCATGCACATTGAAACTTTCTAAATAAATGAGGCAAAAATTCAAAGGCCCATTGGACAAAGAAAATGATGTTGAAAATAAGATGCAATTGTTTATTACTCATTGCCATAAGAAGGGTCACCTTGTAGACAAGTGTTGGAATTTGTATCCAACAAGTCATCCACAACATTTGAAGAAGGTGGAAAGAGATAACGACAAGAATGGAAAAGAGGATTCCATAATCGATGAGGGTCAAGATGATTCACATGATGAAGTGCAGCTAAAAGAAGCGACATTGAAATGGTTTGCTAACAGATGGTTAGATTTCTTATCCAATTAAGGCCTTGTATGTATTTTGATGTTTCATGAATTTCTTTGCAAATTCAAAGTATGGTGCATGTTGCATGAAGCAAGATGTTGAAAGTAGAGTTATGTTGACACACTTAAATGCAACAAATATGGAAATTTGTACATGAGCTCTATTATTTGACTTGAGAGTTAGTTGTTTGAAGAGGCATGTTTTGTCGACTTATGTTTGGTTGATGGTTTTGTACACCAATATGTAAGAGTACATGGAGATATTCACATGATGTGATTTTTTTTTCTTTGAAGGAGAAAAATGATATGTCAGCGAGCTATGTTTCTTGCATGATGTGTTTTCAGTTTGATGGTTTTGTTTGTGACAAGACGTCACAAGATTTTGGGAAGGTCTACTCTTGAGCGAGAGCCTCATGATTACAACCTAATCATGAGAATCAAATGGAAGTGCATCCTTATTTTGAAAACAAATAGGATTCTAAGCTACCTAGGACTCAAACCATTATTTTTAAATTTGAAATATCATGGTGTGTTGTTTCAATGCCTGAATCCACAACCCTAATATAAATTGTTTTATTCTTTTTTTGCAGGATTTAGTTGGTTATATTAAAATTCAGTTGAATTCAAAATTCTTGGCTTAGTGGCATGAACCAAACATATTGTACATATTAAATGAGGAATTGCGCTCTCCCAATCATTTCTAAATCACCCATATCACCAAGAAAACATGTTTTAAAAGAACATACTTTGTTATGGGAAATAACTTAGGTTTCAAATATTATAAGAAGGTTTTTGATATGGTTGAGAGAATGTGGAAAATAGAATCCATAAAAAAATTATTTTTCAAAACGTATTACTTTCAAAGTATCAACAAGGAATGTACAAGGGTGTTCAATGAATTAACGCTATTTATTTAAATTCCATGATGTATATCTTACTCATAATTTTAACAAATTATTAAATAAAGATTTAGATTGGATAATTATATTATTTGTCATATATTTTGATGCTTATAGAGTGAAAAAACTGAAAGAATCAACTTGTAGGGTCATTTTAATGGTGGGTGGAGAATTAGGGTGTAAAACCTTTTGGAGTCATTTTGAGGTATTAAGTGACATTTCTGGGGGTCAAACGATTATCCCTTGTGCCAAAATCTTGACCATTATTCTACACTTAAAGAAAATATTCCAATGGTGCAAGAAAAACATCAAATGAAGTTCATTCAAAATTTATGCCTTTAGTAAGTTGACCTATCATGTTGACCACCATGGTATGAGAGAATGACATTTTAGCCCCATTACTCATGCATGGCAAGCTAGCTACATGTGGAATTTTAACAAGACTCTAAAAGGTTTAAAATCACAAACCTCATTAATGGTTGATGGAGTCAAATCTTACACCTATTTGGCTATCACGCTATGTTAAATACTTGGCCACTAGGAGGAATAAGAGTTCCATTTTGTGTTATTGTATTTTGTTCCATAGTTGAAAATACAACTAGGAGTGTGAAGTTAGAGAGAAAAATGTATGAAGTTAAGTTTTATAGCAACCTTACACGCTAAAAGTCTTAGCTAACTCTAGAGAGATTACCTCTTTCTTTGTACTCACATATTTTCCATACCAGAAAAGAGAGAGTAGAGCATGTTTACATTTTAGTGTTGTTTTTCTCCCGTAAGGATTTCCTAGGGAAAAAGGAGTCTAGAGCATCATTAATTTTTAGGGTTGCTTGTCTCCCATAAGGATTTCCTAGGAAAATAATTGTGTTGATTGTCTAGAGATATGTATGTCTGTGTTTCATTATGTTCTCTATTTCTTACATTGTGTTTCATTATGTTTTATATTTCTTACATTTCTGCCCTCCTATTTTTCTTTCCAATCAAGGTTTATAAAATAACATGAGAAGCAACATGAGACTTGGAACAATCATTTTCATTATCTATATGGAAGGCAAGAAGGATTATATCCGCTTAAGCTTAAGCTTATGTAGTTTGTCAATTTTTATCATATATTTTTTGGTAAGGGTAAATGTTTTTTAATCTATAGTACAAGTCATGAGTTCCCCAATTTTACCTTATGTAAAGCATGATTCTAGGATTACTACAATTTGTACTTGGTTTTTTATTGTGATGATGCCCTGTCTCAATCACTTGGCCATCTCTCGATGGGTAGTTAAATCTATATAACAATACTTAAGTAATATTTATCTATTTGTATTATGTGAAATTATGTAAAAAATGGTATACTATTTTTCATAAAATTGGGTTGAGTTTATCATATATTTCAATGAAATTTGATTAAATATGTTTTCTTTAAAAGGATCTAACAATTTTGTTAAGGTATGAATTTGCAATTTTGTGTGGCTCTCTATCAACCTTCACTTCCTCATTTCTAGACAAAATCTACTTGCTCATTCGTATACCCACTTTCTATTCAAATGCATGAGTTTTGAACTCTCAGTAACTATGTTTTTCCACGCAGGAAAATTATATGTCACATTTTATACTAACTCTAAATATTATTTTGAAGTTTGGATTATTGTTATTCTTTTATATAATTTAACATTAGATATAAGTTTAAATTGAAAGCTACTTAGATGAAATATAGCTTAGATATGGCATTTGCAAATTATTATCTATTTATTGAACTAAAGGACATAATTATTACACACGTTTAATTTACATTCAAATGCTTCTTTGATTTATCTCCTATAGCTTAATGTAATGCTAGATATATAATTTAAGTTGAAGGCCCATGAGATAAATATGACTTCTATGTGACAATTGTATTGAATCATCTATTTGTTGTGTTATATGAACATAATTGGTACGCATATCTAATTTGCATTACTAATATGTCATGCTTATTTAATTTATCTTTTATAGATGATCGGAGCATCCCTTTTTAATCTATCCCTTTTGACTTCGGATATGTGGGAAATACTCATCCGCATATTTTTCTATCATAAAGCAGTGAGTAAAATTGTATTCCATTTGTGTCAATGTTAAGGTTAAGCACATGGATTAAAGTTTTATATAAGATACATTGCCACAGTGTACATTTATATCTAAAGAGTCCAAAACCTCATTCAAGACCATATGTTTTGTTGATGTAGTTTGATTGGTTATATTGCATTTCTTTTGCAGCTGTTGTTGTGGGCCTCACCATCTAGTGATTTTAGGTAAAAAATTATTTGCATGGAATTTTGAAGTATCCTAGAATGTTTATTATTTATCACTACTAGCCTTGGTGATTTAGTTGTTTGTTTTGATGCTTCTTGGTTACCCATATTTAACAGTTGTTCATGATTAATTCATTGTTAAGGCTTTTTATTGGCCTGTCAGGATGTATTTTTCTCAATTCCATAATGGCTAAAAAAATGAAATTTATCTATGAAAAAGAGAGGTCATATGGAAAACAAATTGTTTGCAAGTGTTCTTTTGAACCCATAGAACTTGCAACCCCAATATGGATACAATACTAAGTAATACATAACCTCCTCATCTAACTTAGCCAGGGATTTGCAATACTATATTTGAGTTGGCTAGCTCCATTTCAAGATATTATAATGTTAGATTATTATTTCTATAGATTTTGATTATGGTAGTAAAATGTTACAAAAAAACCGGAAACTACAAATAATATTATTCTAGATATATGTAAAAAGGACATGGTAGAGAAAATCAAACAATATTAAACTTTTCATAAATAGTTTCTAGATATAAAAAAAATTTCTAATTTTGATTGTAAATTCCAAGGCTTAAAGCAATAATTTTTCTAATAATTTTTTTTAATTAATAAATAAAAAAGAAGCATTTTCAATCAAAATCACATCCAACATATAATAAAAATAATAAAAACAATTTAAAACTTCATACACTATGACATTACTATGGGAAAGAGCATAAAAATATACAAGCAAAAAATTATTTTCTATAATAATGGAGAGCTTCAAATATACAAGAAAAAAAATCTTTCAGCCTCCTTGTATCCTAGAACCTCACTATTACTGATTCACCCCCCTCTTGTAATTCCTTATTCCAACAATTAGCAGGAGGATTGAAAAGCCAACAAGGTGCAATCAGATACTCAAGAGATAGTTGTAGAGCCAATTGTTAGATGCAACGAGAGACTCGGGAGATAGGTGCATATCTAGTTGCAATGACATAGTAGCTCAAGAGAGATCGAATTTCTAGTTGCAAGTGCGAATTACAAGAAATTAATGTGAATAGGGTGCTAGTGTGAATCGGCTAGTTGCAGAGTGTAGGTGCAGTTCTAGCTAGAGAGAGACTCCAGTAAGGTGTTTCAAGACAGAGCAGGTTTCCAACATTCCAGTCAAGAAGGGAGGCAAATATTTCCAACAAAAGAGGCAAGAACAAGTTCCCTAGTGGTAGTGCTGTGCAACCCAGTAAGTCAGTGCATGTTGTAGGCAAGAGTGCGAGTAGTTGGGAGTCTCCAAACAGAGTTTATAGAGGTAGAACGAGTTTCCCAAAAGAAATAATACACATTTTATTAGGTAGGACTGCATCAAGCATGGAGGAGGCCGAGTTGATTTGCTAGTCTAGGAGATTTCCCTATTCTTATTCTGAGGGAGATTGAGACTCAGTAGTGTAGTGATAGAATCCAAGTAGAGGCAGCGCATTGAGATTGAGACTCAGTAGTGTAGTGATAGAATCCAAGTAGAGGCAGCGCATGGGAATCAACAATGCGAGATCAAAGTAGCGCACAAATTTTTTTTAATACATAGCACAATTTTTTTTTAATACACAGCACAAAAAAAATTTTAATACACAACACAAAAATTTTTTGAGCGCGGACAGAGAGTCGAACTTACTCGACGGAGTCGCACAAATTTTTTTTTAATACACAGCACAATTTTTTTTTAATACACAGCACAATTTTTTTTTTAATACACAACACAAAATTTTTTTAATACATGGCACAAAATTTTTTTGAGCATGGACAGAGAGTCAAACTTACCCAACGGAGTCGAAGAGTGCAAACGAGAGGAGCACTAGCGACAGGGACAGAAAACACGCAGCGACAGGGACAGGGACAGGGACAGGGACAGACAACGCGCAAACAATGAACCCGGTAAACCACCAACCTTCGGGCGCGATTTATTTATAGAAAATAGTTCGGCCGAACTCACAATTCGGACGAACTTATTTTAGAAGTTCGGCCGAACTTTTGTTGCTGGTTTTCAAATCTCCAGCAAAAATTCTATTTGCCTGCGCCATCAGTGTGCCGTCAATCTAAACAGAATCGCGAGTTCGGCCGAACTATTCCCGAAAAAAAATTTTGGCCCCCGATTCTCACAAAAGTGTAACCCAGCTTCATGTTTCCGCCCATTCACAAGTAAAAGTTTTTTATATGTTTTTTATAATTTTAGTTTTTTTTTTCTTTTTTCTTTTTAATAAGTTGAATTTAAGTTGAATTAAGATTGCCTAGATCAATCTTAACTCTGGATTTACCAAGAGCCAAGAGGGATCAATATGAAAACATCTTTTAGAGTATAAGAGAATTGATCCCTTCGATAAATAATAATTTTTAAAATATGTGATATTTTTTAAATTTCTAAATTATTTCATAGCACGTGATTTATCTTGAGCAATAATGATGAATGTTCATAATTCTCATTTCTTAAATAACACTAAAATTACCTTTAATTACTTAATTGTAATAATTTCTAACTACATAATGGCATGCAAATTTACAATCTTGCATACAAGATCAAGAAAGTTGTGCCCAATATCCAACACCATAGAGAAAGACATGTTCACCAATTCAACAGTTGCTTCCAAATCTCTCTCAGTGCTAGAGTTGTTTTCTCAATAAACTTTTTTTTACTCCTCTTGAACTTATGAAAGCCATCCTTGTTGCATATAGGAGCATTTAGATCTGATAAGAAAAGTGTGATACTATGTTACAATTTTCTCTACAAATGTGTTGGAGTTGTTTCTCAATAAACTTGTTTTTACTCTTAAGTGATGAAATCCATCTTTGTTGGTAGATTTTAACCTCAATTTAACATTTTTACTATGTAAAATTACAGAAATAAAAATAAAAGTAAATTAAATAAAAATATTGACATAATGTAATGAACATTTTAACTAGGTCAAAATACAATAAAAGATAAAAATAATAAAATAAAATAATAATAAATTATAAAAATAGCCCATGCTATTAACCCATGGTATTCATGTGGAATGTAGATTATTTCATGGGGGAAATTAAGATGGCCTAGATCAATCTTAACTCTGGATCTACCAAGACCCAAGAGGGATCATATGTCTTGATATGCAAACCTCTTTTAGAGTAAAAAGAGAATTGATCCCTTTGATAAATAATATAGATCTAAAATAATTATTAATAAAAATATTTTCAAATGTTTATAACCATTATTCTTTTAAAATTTAACCTAATAAAATGTATCTAAATTTTCATACATCCAAATATACATAGTTTTTCTTGTTCTATATTATTTTTGGTACAACTATTGTATTATTCCAAAATACATGGTTTTTTTTTGTTATATATTGTTTATATTACAACTGTGTATTATTCATGAGTATTACTTGTTAATATATAGAAAATTAAATTAGTAATGAAATTTTTAAAAATATGTGATCTTTTTTAAATTTCCAAATTATTTCATAGGACATGATTTATCTTGAGAAATAATGATGAATGTTCATAATTATCATTTCTTAAATAACATTAAAATTACCTTTAATTACTTAATTGTAATATATTCTAGCTACATAATGTATTGAATTGATATTTTAATTTTTAAGATATTTATTTAAAAAATTCAAAGTATGGTGAGTTTTGTTTTATTGAGCTTTACTCTAGATGTGCAGATAATGAGTCTATCTCAAGTCCCAAACAAGTTTCTTCTTTCCCTTCATATTCTATCTTGCATGAATGATTCTATCTCAAGTCCCAAACAATATTCTTCTTTCCCTTCATATTCTATCTTGCACCTTCAGAGTCCTCCTCTCCTCGTCCTTGCACAAATTTTACCTATGAGGCCCAAATTAGTTGTTTCATATAAGACCATTTAGATATGATAAGAAAAATGTGCTAATCTATTGTAATTTTCTCAACAAATGTGACGGAAAATGTGCCCTATAAGCTACATACAAATATACAACCTTATATACAAGATGAAGAAAGCTATGCCCAATATCCAACACCATAGAGCAACACACACATGTTCAGTAATTCAACAGTTGATTCCAAACCTCTCTCAGTGCTAGAGTTGTTTTCTCAATAAAAATGTTGCATATAGGAGCATTTTGATATGATAAGATGTGACAGCCTCATTAAGAGTTAATTATCATTAACAAGTTAAAAAGACAATTTGTTTATTTATTATTATTTTTTTATTTTGGCAAGAATAACTCAATTGTATTGTCATGAAACAAAAGTATCATTTTACTTTGAATTACTGAGTTAATGAGAGGAACAAACGAATGGAAAGAAAATCTCTTAAGCTATTGGTAAAAGTTTCTAAGAATAGGAGGTGGTTGGGAACAGTTGGAAAAATAGTTACCTACCCTCTAGGGATAAAAGGAAATCCCAGGAGAGGGGTAGGGGTTCGGTGTAATTGGGAAATTAGGGTGAAGAATTCTCTAGAGCTGGGTGGAAGACCAGTTCAGAACAACTTCTGCAACCCTTGTGAACCAGATTTCCTATTTGTGACTGGATTGGCCATCCAAAGGTCACAGCAGAATAATTATCCACTGTTACCCATGGCATTGTCCAGAATTTTGGAGCTAGGGGGCAAGAGGAGGACGTCATTGCCTCCCTTGATTGTTGGGAGGACCACAGTTTAAAGAGTTATTGTTCCTTATCAGATAAGTATTGAATAACTGGAACTTTATGATTACAGGTTAACTATTTGTTTTTATTAGAAAATGCAGAAAAAATTTAAACTGTTTCTGGTTTTTACTGGTTAAAGACTTTTCTACTTGTAAGTTCTGAATGTAATGGTGCTGCCAAGGTATCTGTCTAGTGATTCTCAGTAAACTGGAAGTTACCAGATAACTTGGTATGATAATATTCGGTGTAGTGGGAAGAAAGATTGTATGCTAGACGTAACTTCCTTTTATTTCTGTAATAGTACTATGTGTAGCGAACAAGAGAGTTGCAAAGCTGAATTCATTTTTTTTCATTATAAGATTTTTATTGAGATGGGACAGGGGTTTATATATAGTCTTATAAGAATAAAAATTTGTGAATAGATTATCAGTGTTTGTATAACGAAAAGAAAACTAGAAGTACAAAATGTAGTACTGACTTAAATTACTGTACGAGTAAACACTATAGTTGTAAAATGAAAGACATGAAAGAGAAACTGCTATGCATGCAACAGTAAAAAATGATAAATATACTTTCCAAACAGTGTTATTGAAGTAGAACCGAATTAATAAAGTACTGAATTTGTAGAGCTGGGTCTGGGTCGAAGCCCAACCCTGCTCCTGTTCGCTTATAGAAACTATACGCAGCCCTTTAATCGGCAGAGCGGTGCTGTAGGGCCTAAGTGAATTTTTAAACAAATTTTAAATAGTGAAGATAGCAGTGTGAAAAACAACCATAACCCTCTGTCTCAACTCACAAAATTCAGAGAAGCTCTTTGCAAGATAATGTAGACAACCCGCAAGTTGAAACATACAGAGCTACATCAATCCTCAACACATTTAACTACTACCGTTGAAATAAACGAAACAATGTATGTATATATAAAAGCACAAAATAAAATACACTGTGCAATCGAGACAATACCCTGAGAAAATTTCACCATTCAATAGAAAAAGAACGCCAAAATTAGTGCACCAAAGGGAAAAAACCCTAAGAGGGGAGGCCAAAAGTGCTCACACCATTGTTATTACTTTGTTTCGGTGAAATTATTCCATAGACAAAAAAAATAAGATTGACGGCTAGTTCCTTAAAAATAAGGATATGCACAAAATGCAGTAAAACTTCTATCTTTCAGTCAATAAACCTATAAAGGGAAAAAGAACCTCGAATAAGCAACAAAGGTAAACAATCACTAGAACAGTGTATACAAATAAAATAACTAACAGATTAAGATGCCTCGGCCATAATGTTGGTATTCCGAAATAATTACACAGTTGAAGAAAATGCCCAGTCTCATAGATTAAACTGAGACGAAGCTCAGAGAAAACTGTTACAAGTAAAACTTAGACTCTGCAAAGCTAAAAAAAAACCCTAGGTAGAGTAACCCATTTTTCAAAACATTTTACTATGCAAGCCTTTGGAGCCACGGCTACCAGATACTCGTATCAGCAGGGTACCTGTGAATGGAGGGAGGAGTCATATTAGCCACCAGAATAAACTTAAACTCGAGGAGCAGAGGAAAGGGTTCAGTGAGATTCTCTCACATACAAACAAACAACCCTATTAGAGACTTAAAATTAAACTCACAGGTCAATTAAATATGGGCAAAAGGAATGCACTGAGTGGGAAGGAGAGTGCCTCAGACAGCTACCTGTTGAAGGGGACCAATCTCCCAAAGCCTTACCATTTCCAGAAAACAACAAGGGTTAAGAGAGATATGCATAAACCTATAAAAGCCGAACCGAGAAATACATCATAGCGTTGAGAAAAAACCCTGATCTGGAAAAAAACCAACGAATAGGCTTCCATACCTATCGAAATTTCGTCGGGGTTGTGTTGGAGGTTAGTGACCTTGAGCAGTGGAGTGGAAGCTACGCCATAGTGAGCCAAGAAACAACCTGCAAGAAAATTCATTTCACCGGGGTAACACATAGAAAGATTAAGGGAAAACGGAAAAAGAAATACAGAACCTAACCAAGAAAATCAACCTAGAAACATTGGAGAGGCATGTTTGGGAATGCCTATCGTAAAACAAAAAATCCGGCCAGATAAACTAGGGAGGAGCTAAGTCTGCTAGCGTGCATTGGAAGAGCGGGAACACTGAGAAACTAGGTCGACTGGTAGAAGACTTCATCTGTTTTCCCTCGCTATCTCCGAAGAAATCTAGACTTGGATTACATCTGGCCCATAATTTTAATAAATTTTTACAGCAGATGCCAGGGGGGGTTGACACCAATGCCTCGGTGAGAAGAGATATGTGCCATGTGGCAAGACTATCATTTCAAACAAGACCATGCAATTAAGTTCAACGTGGTATAGGGACCCAATGATTAATCCCCAACGGAGAGTTCGAGATATTCGACTGGGGTGTCCATTATACCAAATCTTGCAGTGGTACATATAAATGATATGCGCTATTATTACCGCATTCAAAACAAATGCAACATTCCCATGTGGGTTATAAACGAGTTTAAACCATAGATTTCACCAAATCTGATTATAATATTTATATCTGCAATGTTACTATGTCATCACAGAAGGTATGTTAGGTGGTTAAAATGGTATGGTTAAAGTCTGACATATATTTGGATTGTGATATTTATGAGCATGAAATTAATTTTTTTTTTACTGAGAGTAATAATTGTGGATGGAAGTGACAAGTGGTATCAGAGCCGGATTGCTACACTGGGATCCTAAGGGTCTACTAATAGTGAGGCTATGTATGTGTATAGTGCACTAAGGGGAAGCAAAGGAAATGAGGGAAGGTACGGCAACTCAGTCACAACCGGAGGAGACTCAAGCCCCAATAGTTTTGAATCCAGAAATGTGGGTTCAATTAACTGTGGAATAACACCAAAAGACGAGTCGATTGCTGGAGGAAAAACAGAAAAAAACTACATTTCTACTAAATACGGTACAACAACTTCAAGAGGAAATGATAAGAGTCCGGAGGGACAATGAGAGGTTGTTGCAAGATCAAGAAAGGATCCTGAAAATTTTGTCTGATAAAAAAAATCAGGAGACAAGACACCCCAGTGCTGAGAAAGAGTTGTCGAAGGAACCAGGGGATCAGCAAACCCGAAACAACACTACTGGTAGAACTAAGAGTATCTCCCAGAAAAGAAAAAATAGGAATTATAATGAGGTGGAGTCAGGCAATTTGTCCGACCAGCAAGATCTTAGAAGACAGAAAGTGGAACTGCAGGGGGAATTTCGTAAAATTAAGCCACCAACATTTGATGGTGAGGTAGAGGAGGTGGCTGAAGCCTGGTTAATAAATATAAATATGTATTTCCAGGTATATGAATCTAGCAGCAATCTGAAGGCCAGATTGGCTATATACCAGTTACAAGAAAAAGTCACCCTATGGTGGGAAGAGGTGAAGAATGTACGCAGCATTGATGAATGAGACATCACATGGGAACTGTTCTAGTAGTACTTTAAAGATAAATACTTGATAGAAAGATTCTATGATGACAAGGCTAAGGAATTCCATGATCTTTGACTAGGGCAAATAACCATGGACGACTATGTTACAAAATTTACTTCTCTGTTACAGTACGTACCTTATCTCCGAGAAGAGAAAGCCAAGGTGCAGAGATTCTTAAGTAGCTTACCTGCTCATATGAGAGAGTGGATATAATTTGTTAACCCTCAGAGTATGGATGAGGCTATACAAAAAGAACGAATGTGCTATCAGCAGAATAAGGCCAAGGGTGATGGAGGAAAGAGCTGGCAGCCAAAGAAAAATCAGAAAAATAACTCTACATTTAAAGGAAGTAAAAACAACAACTTTAAAAGCGCAGCACAAAACTCTACTAGCAAGAAGTCTGGAAAAAATAATCAAAGAATCAAGTGGCCAACTGAGGAGAAGCTCACAGAAGCATCAAGCAAGCTAGATCAAGGACAGATTTCTAAGCCTCCTCTACAGTGTTGGGGCTGTGGGGAAGCTCATTATTATAAAAATTGTCCCTGATGGAATAAAAGTGAGACAGTAGCAAATCTACAGGAGGCATCTACAGTGGGGGACGTGGCGCGTAACATACCTCGCATCAATGCAGCCTTGGAAGATCGGCAAGCCAATTTTCAGCCTACAATGATTGAGCTAGAAGGTATTTTACTAACTAACCCTGTTTCAATTTTGGTAGATCCTGGAGCAAGTTTGAGTTATGTAAGTCCCAATTTAGTGGAAACATGTAAATTAAAGTAAGAAAAATATAAGAATTCTTGGCTAGTATAGCTAGCTACTGGCGCAAACGAAAGATAACAACAAAAGTTCCTAACTGCGTGCTGGAAGTGGCAGAACAACAGCTAAAGGTGGATTTAAATATGCTGCCACTGGGGTCTTATGATGTCTTACTTGATATGGACTGGTTGGAGAAACACTGGGCATTAGTGGACTGCAAAGAAAAGATTATCTGTTTCAGAATACAAGATGGTACATGGAAAGAAATTCAAGGAATTAAAAAGCCTATACAACTACGACCAATCACAGCATCCCAGATGGGTAAATGTATCAGAAACAGATGCCAACTGTATGCAATACAAGTAGGATATGCAGACTCCAAGGAAAAAGCTCCAATAATGGAATATATTCCTGTGGTACAGAAATCCCTGGATGTATTTCTAGAAGAAATTCATATTTTGCCACCCAAAAGAGATATTTATTTTACTATTGAATTATTTCCAAGAGCCTCTCTGGTATCAAGAGCCCCTTATAGAATGAGTGCGCCAGAGTTAACAGAACTGAAGATACAATTACAAGAATTGTTAGACAAGGGCTATATCCACCCAAGTGTGTCTCCTTGGGGAGGACCAGTTCTTTTCGATAAAAAGAAAGATGGAACATTACGTATGTGTATGGATTACAAGCAGCTTAATAAGCTGACTGTTAAAAACAAACACCCCTTACCAAGGATCGATGATTTATTCAATCAGGTAAGAGGGGCTAAGGTGTTCTCTAAAATGGATTTAAGATCCGGGTATCATCAGATTCGGATTAAGGAAGAGGATATTTGAAAAACAACATTCTGCACTCGATATGGTCATTATGAATTTGTTGTGCTACCCTTTGGATTGACAAATGCACCAGCAACCTTTATGAGGTTGATGAATGGCATTTTCCATCAGTTTTTGGGTAACTTTGTACCTAATTTAATAGATGACATACTGATATACTCATAAAGTGAAGCAAAACATAAGGATCATTTGAGGATAGTATTGGAAACGCTGAGGAAACATCAGCTTTATGCTAAATTTATCAAATGCGATTTCTTTAAAATAGAAATCCAATACTTGGGACACGTTATATCAACTAAAGGGATAGTTGTTGATCCCGAAAAGATCAAAACCATCATGGAATGGAGAGTACCTCAGAATGTGGCGGACATTAGATCATTTATGGGTCTAGCTGGGTATTATAGAAGGCTCATAGAAGGGTTTTCTAAAATTGCTTTTCCCATCACGTCTTTACAAAAGAAAGGCAAGCTCTTCAGATGGACGAAGGAATGTCAGGACAGCTTCGAAAGGCTGTAGCAACTCCTAACTATAGCTCCAGTACTAAAGGTAGCTGACCCGGAAAAGGATTATGAGGTCTGTACTGACGCAAGCAAGGAAGGAGTTGGAGCAATATTAACTCAAGAAGGTAAAGTGATAGCCTACGAGTCAAGGAAGCTGAAAGAACATGAACAAAAATATTCTTCTTATGACTTGGAGCTTACCACAGCAGTGCATGCCCTTCGAGTATGGAGGCATTATCTGCTGGGTAAAAGATTTGTGCTTAAAATAGACCATAGCAGCTTGACTAACTATTTTAAGCAAGCAGATTTAAATTCTAGACAAGCAAGGTGGAGTGCCTTTTTGAGTGAATTTTACATGGACATTCAGCATGTTAAGGGGAAGGAAAATAGAGTTGCCAATGTGTTAAGTAGAAAACTGCACGGTATTTCTGCCCTATACTTTAATCAGTTGGAAAGCCAACTGCTGGAACAATTAAAGGAGGAAGCCCAGAAAGACCCGGAATATAAATTCTTGTGGCAGCAAATGGAAGATGATAAAAAGCATGGCAAGGCAACAGAGTATGGAAGGAAGGAAGCGCAAGTGTTGACCTTCCGCAGGAGAATCTATGTGCCTAACTACGCAAATATTAAGGAGTTAATCCTGAATGAATTCCACCGCAACAATTACACTGGCCATCCAGGATATCAAAATATTCTCACTGCAATAAGAAAGGTATATTATTGGCCAGGTATGCGTAAGAACATCACAGAATATCTAAGCAAATGTTTGGAATGTCAGTAGGTTAAAGTGGAGCATCGTCATCATGCAGGGTTATTACAGCCCATACCCATTCCTGAATGGAAGTGGGACGTTATCTCCTTAGATTTGATCACAGGTTTACCACGAACAAAGAAGAAAAATGATTCTATTATGGTAGTGGTGGAAATATTAAGCAAATCTTCTCATTTCATAACTGTACAATCTACCTACAAGACAGTACAAATTACGGATATATTCATGAAGGAGATCTTTAGGTTGCATGGCATACCTAAAACTGTAATTTCCGATCGGGATGTCAAGTTTACATCTGCGTTTTGGAAAAAAAATTTCTCTGGATTAGGAACCTAGATACACTTTAGTACTGCCTATCATCCTTAGACTGATGGGCAGACAGAATGGGTAAACCAAATTCTGGAAGCCATGCTGCGCATGTACGTGATGCAGCAGCCAACCAAGTGGGTAGATTACTTGCACCTTGTGGAGTTTTCATATAACAATGGGTACCAGGAGTCTCTGAAAATGAACCCCTTTGAAGCGTTATATGGTAGGCAGTGTTGCACGCCTATAAAATAGAGTAGTCCCGAAACAAAATTATTGATGGGACCTGAAATGTTGGCGGAAATGGAAGCTGAGGTAAAAAGAATAAGGCAGAATTTGAGGGATGGGCAAGATAGGAAAAATATTTTTGCAGACAATAAAAGGTCCTACCATGAATTCAGGATAGGGGACCATGTATATGTAAGAATTAAGCCTAAAATAAGTACCATGAGGTGGACCTCTTGTGCTAAACTGGCTTCTCGGTACTGTGGCCCTTTCCAAATATTGGAAAGAGTGGGACCAGTAGCCTATAAATTGGCTTTGCCCAGACATATCTGAGTACACAATGTATTCCATGTATCCTTGTTGAAGCGATATGTACATGATGAAAAACATGTAATTCAATGGAAGAATATTCAGGTAGGAAGAAGGATAGGAATAAATCCTAACTTGAAAACTCAAATACATTTAAGTGTACTGATTTGGAAACACTTTTTTTCTTTTCAAGTAGAACTGGACGGATAGTTTCTGGTAGAACCGCAACGCATACTTGATCAAAGAGAAATTGAACTCCATAAAAGAGTAGTCATCCAAGTGAAAGTGCAGTGGAAGCACTTTGGACCGGACGAAGCTACTTGGGAGGATGAAAAATTTATGCAACAGGCATACCTGGAACTCTTAGCAGATATGGGCTGAAACACTGAGGACGGTGTTACTTCTAGGGGGGAAGATGTGACAGCCTCATTAAGAGTTAATTAGCATTAACAAGTTAAAAATACAATTTGTTTATTTATTATTTTTTTTTATTCTGGCAAGAAAAAGTCAATTGTATTGTCATGAAACAAAAGTATCATTTTACTTTGAATTAATAAGTTAATGAGAGTAACAAATGAATGGAAAGAAAATCTCTTAAGCTATTGGTAAAAGTTTCTAATAATAGGAGGTGGTTGGGAACAGTTGGAAAAAAGTTACCTACCCTCTAGGGATAAATGGAAATCCCAGGAGAGGGGTAGGGGTTCGGTGTAATTGGGAAAGTAGGGTGAAGCATTCTCTAGAGCTGGGTGGAAGACCAGTTGAGAACAGCTTCTGCAACCCTTGTGAACCATATTACCTGTTTTTTACTGGATTGGCCATCCAGAGGTCATAGCAGAAGAATTATCCACTGTTACCCGTGGCGCCGTCCAGAATTCTGGATCCAGGGGGCAAGAGGATGACGTCATTGCCTCCCTTGATGGTTGGGAGCACCACAGTTTAAAGAGTTATTGTTCCTTATCAGATAAGTATTCAATAACTGGAACTTTATGATTACAGGTTAACTATTTTTTTTTATTAGAAAATGCAGAAAGAATTTAGACTGTTTCTGGTTTTTACTGGTTAAAGACTTTTCTACTAGTAAGTTCTGAATGTAATAGTGCTGCCAAGGTATCTGTCCAGCGATTCTCAGTAAAATGGAAGTTACCAGATAACCTGGTACGATAATACTTGGTGTAGTGGGAAGAAAGATTGTATGCTAGACTTAACTTCCTTCTATTTCTGTAATAGTACTATGTGTAGCGAAAAGAGAGTTGCAAAGCTAAATTCACTTTCTTTCATTATAATATTTTTATTGAGACGAGACAGGGGTTTATATATATTATTATAAGAATAAAACTCCGTGAATAGATTATCAGTGTTTGTATAACGAAAAGAAAACTAGAAGTACAAAATGTAGTACTGATTTAAATTACTGTACGAGTAAACACTATAGTTGTAAAATGAAATACAGGAAAGAGAAACTGTTATGCATGCAACAGTAAACAATGATAAATATACTTTCCAAATAGTGTTATTGAAGTAGAACCAAATTAAGAATGTACTGAACTTGTAGAGATGGGTCTGGGTCGAAGCACTACCCTGCTCCTGTTCGCTTATAGAAACTATACACAGCCCTTTAATCGGTGGACCGGTGCTGTAGGGCCTAAGTGAATTTTCAAACAAATTTTAAATAGCGAAGATAGCAGTGTGAAAAACAACCATAACCCTATGTCTCAACTCACGAAATTCAGAGAAGCTCTTTGCAAGATAATGTAGACAACCCACAAGTTGAAACATACAGAGCTACATCAATCCTCAGCACATTTAACTACTATAGTTGAAATAAATGAAACAATGTATGTATATATAAAAGCACAAAAGAAAATACACTGCATAGTCGAGACAATACCCTGAGCAAAGTTCACCATTCAATAGAAAAAGAATGCCAAAATTAGTGCGCCAAAGGGAACAAACCCTAAGAGGGGAGGCCAAAAGTGCTCACACCATTTTTATTACTTTGTTCCAGCGAAAACAATCCATAGACAAAAAAATAAGATTTACGGCTAGTTCCTTAAAAATAAGGATATGCACAGAATGCAGTAAAACTTCTATCTTTCAGTAGATAAACTCGTAAAGGGAAAAATAACCTCAAATAAGCAACAAGGGTAAACGATGAATAGAACAGTGTATACAAATTAAATAACTAACAGATTAAGATGCCTCGATCATAATGTTGGTATTCTAAAATAATTACATAGTTCAAGAAAATGCCCAGTCTCATAGATTAAACTGAGACAAAGCTCAAAGAAAACTGTTATAGGTAAAAATTAGACTCTACGAAGCTAAAACAAAACCCTAGGCAGAGTAACCCAGTTTTCAAAACATTTTACTATGCAAGCTTTTGGAGCCATGGCTACCAAATACTCGTATCAGCAGGGTACCTGTGAATGGAGGGAGGAGTCGTCTTAGCCACCAGAATAAACTAAACTCAAGGATCAAAGCAAGGGGTTCGGTGAGATTCTCTCACCTGCAAACAAACAACCCTATTAGAGACTTAAAATTAAACTCATAGGTCAATTAAAGATGGGTGAAAGGAATGCAATGAGCAGGAAGGAGAGTGGCTCAGACAGCTACTTGTCGAAGGGGACCAATCTCGCAAAGCCTGATCATTTCCAGAAAACCACAAGGGTTAAGAGAGATATGCATAAACCTGTAAAATCCAAACCAAGAAATACATCATAGCGTTGAGAAAAAACCTGATCTGAAACGAAAACCGACGAATAGGCTTCCATACCTGTCAAAATTTCGTCGGGGTTGTGTTGGAGGTTAGTAACCTTGAGTAATGGAGTGGAAGCTACGCCATAGTGAGCCGAGAAACAACCTACAAGACAATTCATTTCACCAGGGTAACGCACTGAAAGATTAAGGGAAAACGGAAAAATAAATACAGAACCTAACCAAGCAAATCAAACTGGAAACATTAGATAGGCATGTCTGGGAATGCCTACCATAAAACCAAAAATCCGGCCAGATAAACCAGGGAGGAGCCGAGTCTGCTAGCGCGCATTGGAAGAGCGGCAACACTGAGAAACTAGGTCGACTGGCGGAAGACTTCATCTGTTTTCCCTCGTTATCTCCGAAGAAATTGAGACTTGGATTACATCTGGCCCATAATTTTAATAACTTTGTACAACAGATGCCAGAGGGGTTGACACCTATGCCTCGGCAAGAAGAGATATGTGCCATGTGGCAAGACTATCATTTCGAAGAGGACCATGCAATTAAGTTCAACGTGGTATAGGGACCCGATGATTAATGCCCAACGGAGAGTTCGAGATATTCGATTGGGGTGTCCATTATACCAAATCTTGCAGCAGTACATATAAATGATAAGCGCTATTATTACCACATTCAAAACACATGCAACATTCCCATGTGGGTTATAAACCAGTTTAAACTATAGCTTTCACCAAATCCGATTATAATATTTATATCTACAATGTTACTATGTCATCTCAGAACGTATGTTAGGTGGTTAAAATGGTATGGTTAAAGTCTGACATATATTTGGATTGTGATATTTATGAGTGTCAAATTAATTTTTTTTTTTACTGAGAGTAGTAATTGTGGATGTAAGTGACATAAGAAAAGTGTGATACTGTGTTACAATTTTCTCTAGAAATGTGTTGGAGTTGTTTTCTCTATTACTGCTCTTACATGATGAAATTCATCGTTGTTGCATATAGGAGAATTTACCTCTGATAAGAAAAGTGTGATACTATGTTATAATTTTCTCTACAAATGTGATGGAAAGTGTTCCATGAATGTTGGAAATTTCATGGTTAATGTAATATAAGATAAATAAAAATTCATTTATACACAACATCAAGAAATCTATGTCTACTAGCCAACACCACGGAACAAGATAGGTTCGCCAACTCCATAAATGCTACCAAATCTCTCTCATTGTTGGAGCTATTTTCTCAATCACCTTATTTTTACTACTCTTGAAGTGGTGAAAGCCACCTCTTCATACATTTTTTACTCTGTGCATAAAGAACAAAAAAAACAACTTCATATAAGCCATACTGAAAAAACAAGAACATGAGCCATACTGAAAAAAAAAAGAACATGGAAGACACTAGGGACAACATTGGTTCAAAACAATGTGATATTTTTAATATTTTCAAAGATCATGAAGGAAATTCAAGATTAAATGCAAAGGAATTGCACCAAAACATCTTTTATTTTGAAGGTAGAAAATCACGTTCTATTTCTTTATTCATGAAGCATTCATTTTGGCATGATCAGAAAAGGTATTTAACTTAACTTCAACAAGGACATGAACATGGCACACATGAGGGACAAAAGTGGTAAAGAACAATGTGATATTTTGAAAATTTTCAAATATCATGAAGAAAATAATACATAGGTGACTCAATAGGAATTGATCAATATTAAATATGGAGGAACTGCACCAAAAAATCTTTGATTTTGAAGGTAGAAAATCACTTTCTATTTCTTTATTTCTTTATTCATGAGGCATTCATGTTGGCATGATGAGACAGGGTATTTAACTTAACTTCAACATACGCCTCATGATTTGTAAGGCTCAAGGAAGTAGTATTGCATTAAGATTTCACTACCTCTTCCCATGGAAGAAAAAATTGATTTTCATTCCTCTACATGGCTCCTTTTCTGCAGCATCTTATTTCATCTAAGCTACTCTTTCCTATGCTATTTTCTTACGGCGTTTCTTTTGCAACATGTGGTGCAATTGCTAGTTTAAATATAGTTTTATTGGATATTAAAAATATTAAATTTTGTCAATTCTATTAATATAGGCTTAGGTATAATGGTTGTTATCATCTCTAACAAGGTTGAAAGCTTGATTAGTAACATAATGAGTTATAATGTCTTGAATATTATTATATTGGTTTTGAAACCTGTGAACTTTTCAATATACATGTGGGTTGGCTTGGTACCAACAATTCACTTTACAGAGACTTGATTTCTTTCCTCAAAAAATAGAAAATGAAAAATAGTAGATTTTTTAATATACATATATATTATTTAATTCTTTTTTATGTATTAATTTCTTTATATTGAAAAAAAACATGTATTAACAAATTTAACACTTTTTGTGCTTGATAAATCCACATTTAAAATGAATTTACATATATTTATTTATTTTATATTTAATTATCACATATATAAGTATGTAATTATTTAATTTAATTTAAGTTTATTTAAGATGGAGATGAATTATAACAATAAAATGGAGTTTTCACAAACCCAAATGGCAGGCTTACATGCAAGACACTGGACAAATCCACGTTCAACAATTTTGGCAGCAGCAGCCCTCTCAAGGTTTTCAACTTTGGCGTCCTGCAAGAACCTGGCAAGACAATTGGCAGGAGGAAACCTACAACGATCTGGATCAAGAAATCAATCTCAGAAAAATCAAATTCTCCGATCAACAGGACAAAGTCAGATGGGGATACACCCCCAAAGGTACGTTTACTACAAAGGAAGCTTATTGTCTTCTTTATCATCCAGAGCAGCCTATAAAAGATCAGCTATGGGACCAGATCTGGCAACCACTCATTTGGCCTAAAGTCTCCATTTTTCTCTGGATGGTTAGTAAACATCGAATCCTCACTTGGGACAATTTACAGAAAAGAGGATTTATTGGCCCTTCGAGGTGTCCGAATTGCCATCTTCAGGTAGAAACCATCACTCATCTCTTGGACACTTGCTCCCTAGCGGACAAACTCTGGGAAAGAGTGGAGCAATGTAACAGAAGAACTGGTCGTAGATTGGGAGATATAGTCAACACCATTAGGAATTGGCCAAGGAATCCATTCCAATGTCTATATCTCAACACACTCTAGAAGCTCCTACCAGGATTCATCTACTAGATAATATGGAAAGAGCGCAACAGTAGAATCTTCAAGAACCACAGCTCCAAGCTAGACACCCTATGGTATCAACTCAAACAGTATTTACAAGAAACTCTAGCTTTAAGGCAATGGCATGAATCGGAAATGCCTACTTCCCCCCAAGAGCACCTCATAATGCAAAATTGGAACCTGAACATTGCCTCCTCTGCTCAAGGAAGTCACAATCATTCCATTCACAAGGACTCTCCTCCTTGCTGGTCGCCTCCTAACCCTCCCTATTTCAAATTAAATTTCGATGGAGCGGCCAAGGGTAATCCTGGTCCGGCTGGCTTTGGGGAAATTTTTAGAACTTCAGAGGGTTCTCCCATGCATATCTACCATGGATCAATAGGCAGGGACACCAACAACGCAGCCGAGTTGGAAGGCTTATGGACAGGTCTATGCATTGCTGAAGATGAGAATTTCTTCCCTCTAGACATAGAAGGGGATTCTCAAATTTTAATCGAAGCAGCAATCAGAATTCAATCCGGAACCTCTGCAGCCAAGATTGCATCAAGTTGGAGGTTATTGGGCAGATTAGAACAAATTGAAGACTGGCTCAGGACTCCCAGAAGTGTCAACTTCAGGCATGTTAGGCGCACCGTAAATAAGGTTGCAGATAGATTGGCTAATCAAGGTGCTAATCAGCAGATCCCATTCTACTCTGGACCCCTAAACAGCTCCAATGATCTAAAACTCCAAAAAGACTGCACACTCCTGGTGCAACAAGATCTCTCGATCCCAGATGCGGGTGTACGTGATAATGTTTAATTTGCTAACGGGGAGATGGCCGGGCACGTGGTCTACCACCACCGCCATTCCTCCGCATTCAAAGCTCAAGTTAATTTCGCAGGCATACATAGTTAATGCTGCATCAATGCAGACTACTCCGCCTCGTTTTCTTGACCACCTCAATGCTATGGCGCCCATTCCGTCGATCATTTTCGTCTTACCTCTGAGTTCTTGCTGTTCTCAGGTTGATAATGAGCCCTGTCTGCGCACCAGCACAGGGAAACGGTGTCGTTTGAACTGTTGCCTTCAGCTTTCTCTGGGCATTCACGTCTCCTCTGGTCCGTTTTGCAACTTTCGTGGCTCCTCCTGGGTTTTCAGTCCGCCTCTGCACTCGTTCACCTTTCCTCTCTCGTTTTCTCACCCTGCCAAGATCACAATGCCTCGATTGAGACCTAGAATGACCAGCAGGCGAGGCTCCTCTCATGGGCAAGTCATCAGGCCGCCTGCGAATCCCTCCTCTACCTCTTCGTCGGATTTCTCTGACCCCGGTGAAGTTCGCGCTGCTGCTTCCAGAAGAGGCAGGGGTCGTGGACGTGGTAGCAATCCCTCCACCTCTGCGGCGCAAGTCTGCCTCTCCTCCACTGCTCACTATCACTCCGCCCGTTTCATATACCCCTGCTCCTTCAATCATCACGAGTACATTGCCTCTGTTTCCATCAAGCTAAGGACCAACCCGACTGCTCAGGTTCCGCCCTCGGCCCCCAACACGAATGCTCAGGTTCTGCCCTCTGGAATTGTTCCAGCTTCTGAAAATGAAATTATGTTCTGTCCTCCCGGCGTCAGTATGTAGAGTGTTCAAGGTGCAATTGCCTCTCAGTTCGAGCTTCAGCAAGCTGGGCCCAGCGCTCCTTCTGGCAGTGGCTTTTCGGGCAAAGCTCCTCCTCCTCCAGCTGATGATGATTACAACCCATATGCATGCCCAGTGGTGGAAGAAGCGCCCTCGCCCACCAATGAAGCCTAATGGATTATGCTCGCCAGTTTTTGAACACAGGTATCAAGAAGGGGTTCACTCTCCTTCTTTCTTACAGTTTTTTGCAGGCTTTAGACTGTCATTCTCTATCGACATTTCAATGGTTTCCCAGCTACTGTTCTCCAAGTATTACTATACATGTAACTATCCCTCCGACAGAGTTCCAGTGCTTCACTAAAACTGTTTGTATTTTTTGCTTTGGGAAGTGTCTGTTGTGGTCTTGTTTATCGAAAAGAGTCCTCCATTCCAGACTACATCACAGACACAAGTATCAGTTGCTTCAAAAGTCGGACAAGGTCCTGGTCACCAGTGTATTTACAGCTAGTAATCAGTCGTTGTTTTTTATGTCAATATTCCGCAATGTAATGCAAGAATGCCACATCTCTGGGCTAGCCATTCTCAGGCCTCAGCCTCTTTGTAATATTTTTGTATCAATATAGAATATAGAAGTAGACTTATTCAGAAAAAAAAAAAAAAAACAATAAAATGGAGTTGAGGATATCATTTTTGCTTTTCCTTGAAATTTTAATCGGCATCAAGTTTTCAAAATTTCTATGTTTTGTTTGAAAACAAATTGTTGTCCTTTTCAACCTATCTAGTCCTCCAAGCTTCATTTTCTATACTTTGAACACAAATGGGAACATGTAATCCACTTCTTAACCATGCAAAATCACAACATGATAAAAATACTTAGGGATTCCTTAAATTGTAACAGAGAAAGACACCAATTCAATTCGTTTGGGCTTTTGAGCACCCTATGAAATGCTTGTTTTTCAACTTTTTTTTCTCCCCCATCCAAACAACTTCTTATCATAAACTCCATAATTTTGTTCAGATAAAATGGTAGAATATCATAGTGATATTCCTCTAAGATTACTTCGTAGAATATCATAGTGATATTCTTCTAAGATTACTTCTAGTTTAGTTACGAGGTGATATAAATTTGATATATTGCAGATTTTATAATGCACTTTTACCTACTTGGAAAGCTCTACCTTACCAATACTTTAGCTTTATGATTCCTCATACCTTTCCGATCCACTTTTTATCTCTTACAGTGCTACCTCTGTATCACTCTACATTCATATAAACTTCTATAGACATGTCTTTGAAACTTTTTGATGCAAATACAAATTTACCTATAATGCATTTTAATTATGCACTCACATAACCATTCAATAATTAAAAATAATATTTAATTCTATCAGCACTTTATTTACCTATCGTGCATTTCAATTGTGGACTCACATAACCATTCAATAATTAAAAGACACGCTCATCATTGGGCGCCACATGCAATCTCTTTCTCATTTATATTTCTATTCGTGATTTTATTATTGTATTGCTACATGTATTTTATTATATTGTATTTAGCCATTTTAAGATATATATAAAAAAAAAAAAAAAAAATTGTGGAACCATATTTAACATCATCATTAAGGCATGTTTATTAAGATATGACATAATGAAGTAATTTAAGTTGGTGAAAGTTTTGAATTTTGTGAAAGAAATCTAAGTAGTTTAAAGTTTTGAATTTTGTGAATTTTGTTTTTTGTTTATATGTATTTATAATTCAATAGTCGTAATTAAAATAAAAATATTTACAATAATATTATTTATAAATATTTAAAAAAAAATGCATACAAAGTGTTATTTTTAAAAATGTTCTTTTCTAAGCAAATAAATCACTAATTGGATTAGTGTGTATGTGTTTATTGCAAAAGAGAATTTTCTTTTAAAATCATATAAATGAATACCTTGATAAATAATTAACTATTTATTGAGGGCCTAA
The DNA here is from genome assembly GCA_034641835.2 of Pinus albicaulis. Taxonomy (NCBI): domain Eukaryota; kingdom Viridiplantae; phylum Streptophyta; class Pinopsida; order Pinales; family Pinaceae; genus Pinus; species Pinus albicaulis. The sequence goes on along the minus strand of MU968382.1, from coordinate 25,182,980 downwards.
ATTAATAATTGTGTTTATTTTATTAATTAATTTAATTTCATTTTGAAATATTTTTTTATAGTTAATGGCTTTAAGTATGTGTTTAACTATTATTTGTTTTTTTATGGAATTATTAAAGATACATTTGCATATATACATATTTAGAATTCAAATGTATTCACACGTGTAATATATTCAACAAATACATATGCAAAGACCAGATATAACTGGAGAATCATAAAGAGAGAATACTATAAATTTTTGGCTGAAAGTGATGTGAAGGAAAACTCTTACGCTCATATTACATCAAATTTTCTATAAGCTTAAACCTACACGAGGTTGTTACCTCGAGGAAGCTCCAACTCCCATAAATTTTACAACATATTCTTTATAAATATAAAACTTGAAAGGGGACTACAATTCCCACATAAATTTATAAATCAAATTTGACTGTTACCTGGTCCCTATTTCTAATTTGTTGCTTACCCAATTTTCTATTGCTTATCCTCTTTGTTTTTCTTCTTTAGGTCTACCCTTCTTTTGCTACTCTTTCTCTTTCTATTTTCTCGTTATCATGCTTGTTCAAGAGCTCTCTCATTAAAATATTCAATTCACAAAACTTGATTATCATTCAACAATGCATATCTTATAAATCTGTATCTCTCACTACTTGCATTCTATGCAGGAATTCAAAATGAGAATATTTCTCTTAGTATTTCAAGACTATTTTCATTTTCAGTAGTCCTCAAATTAGGAAAAATTTGCTTTTAACAAAATGTAAAAATGGAAAAAATCATGGTCAAGCATTCATAGTTGCATAAGACAAGGTTAACATGACCAAATATGTATTAATGCAGGTTGGAAGAGGTTGTGGTGTGTTATTAACTAGGGCAACACAGGTTAGATACTAGCTGACCAACATTATAATGCAGTTCCTGTGAACAATTAGAGTGTTACACTTGTAAAGAGACCAAACTTAAAGTTGTGTTTTTTAGTCCTTATGTGCCATTATGTCTTAATTTTTTTTTTGGGATAAACATCAATAAAATCATCACCTGACAAGAATCAAAGCCTTTTCACATCACATCACTTCATGAAAATATGAAAAACTCATCAATCATTAAGCAAACCAAACCTCATTAGCATGACAGACCTCATCAACATTCTAAACCTCATCATCATGAAAAACCTCATTTGACATAATTTCTAACATTACCAACATTCTCCCCGGGCCCTTTGGCATTGATGGCAACACTATGTTCCTCCCCTTGAGAGTGTCATATTCCTAATTAGCGATAGCTAATTGGAATATTCTATTTTTTTAAGTTTTCCATCTATAGTTTGTAAATAAATAAAAAGTGAGTAAAGAGGGTCTAACTCACTTAAGTGAAATAAGGCATCCACCTAGTAGCACAACGTTGTGACTTAAGTGGGAGTCAAGGGGGGACCTAACACCACATGGAAGAGGGGGCCTATGTACACTCTAGAAGCTTCTGTAAGCTTCTCCGTAGATAAGGATGAGGATGTGGATAAGGATGAGGATGTGGAGGAGAGAGAGACAGGATAAGTTGGGTTTTGGAGGAAAAACCAACGTTATAAAAGATGGAGTAGCCTCCTCATTTCATTCATGCTTGAGTTGTTGATTGTTGAGTGAGACATTTGTCTTCTTTAGCACGCTGGCTGTTTAGCCTGTCTGCAGCACTGTTTAGTGCAACCGAGTGTCTCCGTGTGGAGATCTCACCCTTAGCCCCGGGGGACTTCGAGTGCCTGCTTGGGCAAGGTTATTTTTTCAGCATCATCCTCCAGGACAATGTTATTGCTGCAGTAGCATAATACTGTGTTGTAGGGTGTTGCCGTGGTGACTTTACGACATCTCTTCCTTCTCTTGTTTTTCAGAGGAAGAGTTCTTCTTCCCTTTGGAGGATTAGATTGGAGGACATTGGAGCTGATTTGCAGATCTTCGCACTTGGCCAAAGTGTTTTATTCCACTACTGCGTAGTCCCTCTTAGTTACTATGTTATTTTCATGGTGTATCTGTAGTGAGGGGTTGCAAATTGATTTGGGGAAAAGATCTCAAGTGTAAGGATCAGACTTCCACTTTGGAGATCCATTCGAGGAGGTCTACTTCAGATTGTTCATCATCTACAGCCTTCTCTACTTAGTCCTAGATTTGAGTTGCAGCTGTTGCCCAGCAACTCCGGCATTTTTTTCATTCTCTGTTTCTCAACCAATCCCTTGGAGGATTGATCTATTATTGTTTCTAAGGGTTAGAGCCTTGCTCCCCTATTGTATTTGGGCCATATATTGTCATATCCATGTATTGACATCATTCTAGAGTAGTTTTCTATCATAGACTATGTTTTTCATAGCCTAGGTTTATGTAGAAATAGCATTGTTCTTTCATTTTCATGTACATGTATTATTGAGGCTTGCATTACTTTTCTTGAGAGGTTGTTTCCTCAAGGCTTGTGCACTCTCTTGCTGCTATAAATTATTCTTGGCTATATATTCATCTTCTTGTCTCACAGCTCTTGGAGAAAACGTTGAAGGGTTTCTGGATCATTCTCTTGTCTTGCGACACCTCGTTCTTGAGGGGTTTTCTATGTAAAACTGTTGTTTAACCTTGCTAAATGAATATGCCATGTTCCTAAACTAATTATATGGTTTTTATAGTGTTTTAAATCTTATACCTTGAGAAAATACACCACATTTGCTTCAGTAAATTTCTGCATACTCAAAGTCATGGGAAATTAGGGTTTTTCTTGACTAGTCAGGAAGGAGGAACTGTTTAACATAGAAAAACGCCTTTTTTTGAGCTGAAATTCGACATGGAATTCAATCTTGACCTAATATAACATATTACAGAACCTTGACCCGTAATTTTATGCATAGTTTCTTATATACTCATTTTAGGTCCAAAACCCGCACTTTTCTCCACCTTTTTGCCCATAAAAGCTGAATAAAGAGTGTTGTTGTTATTTATTTTGGTTTATGAGAATTATAAAACATATTTTATGGTATCTAAAGCCATCATACCTGAAGAATGCATTTTGCTGGCATGATTTGTTGAGAAATCCATTTTCGGGATATTACAGTGGTATCAAAGCATAGTTCTGGCTCAACCTATGGAAATTATCACAATGCCTAAATTATTATCTCTAGTACCAAGTGAGAAAGAGAGGCAGAATGATCATATACCCTTTGGAGATTATTTCCGAGAATCGCAGTCCAAGGGGGAAGATTTCAGAGCAGCTTTGCCTTTCAAAGATTATTGTCAGCTCAAGCAGGATGAAAGTGGAAGGAACAATGGGGGATATAGAATGCAGAGCTCAAATTTTCAGCGTACCAATGGGAGGACACATTTTCCCATGTATGAGGGATCCACTGGTCCCTGTCAGTCTAAGCCTAAGAAGACCGGAACGGTGAAAAAGATGAGTTTATTCTCATATATTTTTAGATCTAAAGCAAATGCATCCACCATTGAGGAGGTCAATAAGATTGAAGAAAAAGAAGAGGAAGTACCATGCACTTCCTATTCTCATCAAGAAGAAGAGATCACATCACCTCCTGAGGAGGCTTGTGTTAATGCTGTCACACCCATGGAGGAGCAACCACATGCATCAACAGTTGGGGCAGCCAACACTTGTGAGGAAGGAACTCTTGCAGCCCTACAAGAAGTTCCAAATGCACATCAAGGTATAAAAGAACTTCCACAAACTATTGTTGCAATAACTTCTTTTGAAAATTGTGGAGTTTTACTTTTGCAGGTCCAAGGGTCAAATCCCATCGTTACCATAGAACAACTTGGTTGCACTGCACTGTGCAACATGAAAATTTTTAAAGAGGAATCAAACCATCATTCTCATGAGCCAGTGTTGGATTGTACATCACATTGGAGATTGGGGTTTGAAGCCTTGAAGAATGATGGTAGAAATCTTAGAGTAAGAAACCTTTTCTCCCTTCAATATGACACTTTCTCAATGACCTCTTCTCGGCTCAAAGAGGAACTTCTACTTTCAGATCCAAGACCTCAATGGTTTTGGAAGACTATGGATGAAAGGGAGGTCTCAAGGAGATATCTCACTGGAGATGCACTTCGACACACCATGGGATGCAATGACTTTCTTCCCTTCTCACAAGAGAAGATATAAGATGGAGGACATCTTAGGATGGATAACATCTCTCATGCTTGTGTTGGACATCCCTTGAGCCATACACATCATGATGGGAGGTTTTTGCCTACCACCTATTTGATTCTTGATAGGGTCTCATTGATCCTTGAGAAGCGTACATTTCAAAATCCCATGAAGTGAAAAGACAGGAATTTGATTTGGGAGGATGGTAGCCCTCATGGGAGGAGTACCAGGATGAGGAGAATAAGGATGCATCCACAGGTGATTGAGTGGATGTGGATGATGAGCAAGGAGCTAGGGAGCTACCTGCAGATCTATGATACCAAGCAGCAGGAGGCTTGGCTATGCTGGTTACTCTTGAAGGAGTTTGGCCATCACTTTTACTTGAAGATCTATGATACTGGGTAGCAGGAGGCTTGGTTGCACTGGTTACTCTTGAAAGAGTTTGGCCATCACTTAGCAAACACTTTTCCTAAGAGTAGGAGGACAGGGATAAGATGGCTGGATACTTGCATCATTGAGCAGCATAGAGTATGGTTGCATGGTGTTGATGTGTTACTCATATCATTCATTGTGTCTTAATCACATGAAATGTATGATGGAGGTATGGGGAGGCAACACAATGTCTTGTTGCTTTGTGTGTTTCTGGGAGAGCAAGGGAAAATTTTCTCTCACACTTTGTATGATGTTGCAGGAAGAGGGGATGACACTATCTCCTTGGTCTTTGATGATATTTGGGAATCAATTCCATATGGGGAGGTATGCCATATTTTTTGCAACATTATTAGAGGAGTATTTGACAAAGAGCATGTCAAAGAACGGAGCTTTGTATTGACAGGAGCTTATTTGCATGAGCTCACAGCGCTGTCACTTTGGAGCAGAGCCTTATGGATGGAGTGTGCCCAACAGATATATGGTGGATCTATAATCCATAGGTCCCAGGATCACTTCATATTTGTTGCACTTGATGAACAAAGAGGCGGTAATGATGATAGAGACATCTATGGCATATTCTTCTTGACTTGGGTTTTTAAGCATACAGAGGATTATCTTTTTGCAGCACATGGTTCATTCTTATTCATAGCATGCCAAAACACTATGAAGGACTCATGTATGGATCCATGTACCATATTACTTCCAGCATTTGGTGATAACTTTGTATATGCATCCATTGATTTGCACAGTTTTACCATTTTCATGCAGTGCATTACTTCACAAGGGGGCAAGGTTGTCAAATTGCTCCATGAATTGTATTGGTCCAATCTACATGATGGAGGCAGCCATCTTTTTTGTGGCCTTGGGAAAATGTTTTATCACCACATGTATGTTCATTTTATGCACTATATCATGTATCATATGAAGACATGCATGATTAACAGAAACATTTTGACATGTACTCTTATCAAGCAGCAACTTGTAAAATTGTGCTGTCACTACGGGGAAAGTTGTTGGTACCTTCTTGCATCACTTGTAACCTTTAGAATTTTCTTTATTTTGCTGCTAATCATGTCTCCATTTGATGATATAGATCAGATTTCCATGGGAGGCTTGATTATGAGGGAGACACATGAGCTGGATGTGTCCGTGAGAGGGAAAAATTCTCACAATTTCTGCACTACATGTTCTAATGGGAGCATGAGAGGAGATATGTTCACCACAGCCAAATGTTTGTTCTCTTTTGAGGTGGACCATAAGATTTATATTAATCCATTGTACATCCATGGGCAATTGCTTGATCATGTATTATTGTTGTTACATTCAGCCATTTACTATCCTTTAGTAGATGTGATGAATAATGGAGATTGCTTGCCATGTGATTTTCTAAAGTTGCAGTGGATGAGACTGCACTGTATCCCTGTGAGAAATTTTTTTCATCATGTATCATCATGTAAAACCTTCAGAAAACCTCTCATTAGGATGTTCCATGATGACCATGTCCTATTCTTCATGGATAGATTGTTTTGGGCCAGCTTGTTCTTCATTGTTGGAGGAACCTTCTATGGAGGATTGTTCTTCACTTTTCCATTGGAGGGAAATAATTTTGCAGCCCAAGATCAGCATACACTCTACACTTGTTATGAGTGGAGAGAAGGATAGCATGGGGTAAGCTATGATGCTTGCCAAGTTCAGATTTTGAGCCCACCTTTATTACCGGAGCTTGAGGTGGAAGGAGATTTTCAGGAGTTGCCTTGTTGGGAGGAGGCTCATTTTGTTTGGATGATTGCTTGGGGATGGAGGATCCACATGAGGAAGATGTTCCTCATTATATTCTAGACTTCATGCCTTGAGTGGATAGAGGTGATGAGTTAGTACACAGTCGATGGGATAGCTTACACAGTGACAGATTCAGCTCAATAGGGGTCATGGTCTTCGCCCCTTAGAGCATTAGTAATAGCCAGAGGCAGTGTACAGTTCAAGCCGTGGGACTTGGGCTATTATTGGCCATGGTGGCAATGGGATCTGGGAGGATTGTTGGTTGGCTGGTACCATGAGAGATCAGTTTGGGATCCTGGCATTGAGAGATCCCTTCATATCAGGATGATGTAGAGGACAGGGAAGACTCAGTGGCGCCTCTAGGATCCAGGCACATTTTGCAGTATCGATGAAGAGCATCAGCTAGGAAGGAGACTTGTTCAGGCAGTTGCTTGAGGTCAAGCAACATTTTGCCAAGGGGGACTGTAATATTCCTAATTAGCGACAGCTAATTGGAATATTCTATTTTGTTTAGTTTGTCGTCTATAGTTTTTAAATAAATAAAAAGTGAGTAAAGAGGGTCTAACTCACTTAAGTGAAATAAGACATCCACCTAGTAGCACAATGTTCTGACTTAAGTGGGAGTCAAGGGGGGACCTAACACCACGTGGAGGAGGGGGCCTATGTACACTCTAGAAGCTTCTGCAAGCTTCTGCACAGATAAGGATGAGGATGTGGATAAGGATGAGGATGTGGAGGAGAGAGAGAGAGGATAAGTTGGGTTTTGGAGGGAAAACCAATGTTATAAAATATGGAGGAGCCTCATCATTTCATTCATGCTTGAGTTGTTGATTGTTGAGTGAGACATTTGTCTTCTTTATCACGCTGGCTGTTTAGCCTGTCTGCAGTGCTATTTAGTGCAACCAAGTGTCTCCGTGCGGAGATCTCACCCTTAGCCCCGGGGGACTTCGAGTGTCTGCTCGAGCAAGGTTAGTTTTTCAGCATCATCCTCGAAGACAGTTTTATTGCTGTAGCAGCATAATACTGTGTTGTAGGGTGTTGTCGTGGTGACTTTACGACATCTCTTCCTTCTCTTGTTTTTCAGAGGGAGAGTTCTTCTTCCCTTTGGAGGATCAGATTGGAGGACATTGGAGCTGATTTGTAGATCTTGGCATTTGGCCAAAGTGTTTTATTCCACCACTATGCAGTCCCTCTTAGTTACTGCGTTATTTTTATGGTGTATTTGTAGTGAGGGGTTGCGGATTGATTTGGGGAAAAGATCTCAAGTGTAAGGATCAACCTCCCACTTTGGAGATCCATTGGAGGAGGTCTACCTTAGATTTTTCATCATCTACAACCTTCTCTACTTAGTCCCAGATTTGAGTTGCAGTCGCTGCCCAACAACTCCGGCATTTTTTCCATTTTGTGTATTCCAGCCAATCGCTTGGAGGATTGATCTATTACTGTTTCTAAGGGTTAGAGCCATGCTCCCCTATTGTATTTGGGCCATATATTGTCATATCCATGTATTGAAATCATTTTGGAGTAGTGTTCTATCATAGACTGTGCTTTTCATAGCCCGAGTTTATGCAGAAATACCATTGTTCTTTCATTTTCATGTACATGTATTATTGAGGCTTGCATTGCTTTTCTTGAGAGGTTGTTTCCTAAAGGCTTGTAAACTATCTTGCTACTATACAGTATTATTGGCTGTATATTCATCTTCTTGTCTCAAAGCTCCTGGAGAAAATGCTGAAGTGTTTCTGGATCATTCTCTTGTCTTGCGGCACCTCGTTCTTGAGGGGTTTTCTATTTAAAACTGTTGTTTAACCTTGCTAAATTTCTATGCCATGTTCCTAAACTAATTATATGGTTTTTCATAGTTTTTTACATCTTATACCTCCATAAAATACGCTTCCCTTGCTTCAGTGAATTTCTTCATACTCAAAGTCATGGGAAATCAGGGTTTTTCTTGACTAGTCGGGAAGGAGGAACTGTTTAACATAGTAAAACGCATTATTTTATGCTGAAATTATACATGGAATTCCCTATTGACCAATTATAACATATTCCGGAACCTTGACCCATAATTTTACACATATTTTCTTATACACTAATTTTAGGGCCGAAAACAACACTTTTCCCCACCTTTTTTCCCATAGAAGCTGAATAAAGAGTGCTGCTGTTATTTATTTTTGTTGCTGAGAATTATCAAACATATTTTATGGTATATAAAGCCATCATACCTGAATAATTCATTTTCCAGGCATGATTTGCTGAGAAATCCATTTTTTGGATATTACAGAGAGTCATCCTTATTATTTATTCTGAGAATTACTTATCCTCTTAGCCTCATTTCTCTTGTAAATACCTCCCCCTTTGACGTTAATTACAATGAATTTTTTGGGAAAATATGATTAGTGTTTATATTTTTCTATTGAGGTACAAATATTGAGCCATCACCATCAATATTCTTCATGTAGACTTTCTCTATCAGTATTTTCTTATGAATTTGATAGGGCTTAGTTCCTTGTGAAATAAATAACCATCGGTTAAATAAATCAACTTCTACTTCTAAACATTGTTCTTGATTTATGGGAGTGTCTTAATTTGGTGCTCATTGTGATATAGTTTGCTCCAAAAGAGATCATATCCACATTATAGGTCACCAAGAGTATTATGAGAATTTTTTTCATATCCATACAATGGTACCAATGAGAAAAAACTAGAGACATTTTAGATTATGAATTATGATTTCGTATTCAATTATTGTGACCATTGTAGTCAAGTTTTTTATTTTTATGAGAGCACTCTAAGAATGGTTTTTGATGCCATATTACTCTCTTATCAAGAGATAAGGATTCAAGCCATAGATAGAGAAGTAAGGGTGCCATTATTGTTTACCATGTTCAATTCCTTCATTTACCAGAGAAAGGGAAATCACTTCTTGTTTTCTAGGTAATCTATCCTCAATTGAAGTTTGAAATTTTAGATCATTATGCCTTCCTTCACCCTTCAAGATTGATAACCACATAAAAATTAAAATTATAGAGACTTTCAATACTATGTCTTCAACACTTTTTTATTAGGTTTCACCAATGGTATGAGACAATCTCTATATTATTCCAAGATTTATACCATCTATCATTGATACTTAGATATCCTCCCGAAAGAGGTGATTGGAAGCATAGATACCAAACATAAAGTGTAAGTTTTTTTCTTTCTTACAATTTCTTCCAAGTCATTTGAAACAGAGAAACATCATCACCTGCCAAGGATTTTCAACAATTTTTATGGTTTCATATTCTAGCATAGGTGATTGGATTTAAGAAAATTCTTAACATAGTTTGGAAGATGATAATGGCTACATTTTTTGCATTCAATACATATTTATTGTAAATAATGATGTAATTCATAATAAGGAACGTTTATTTCATACGATGTAGGCTTGTTTTCATATAATTATGGTTGAATTATATTTTCATATAATGACAAGAAAAAGCATCATAGGTGATTATCATCCTTTATTCTTAAAAAAATTGTATTGCCATTGCTTCAATAATATTTAAACACACATTCAAGGTGTACATTGCACCAAATTTATAATGTGTGATATGTATAACTGGCTTCTTAGTCACCCACACTATGGTGTTCCTGTGAGTATCCGCTGACTCATTCGATTTTATAATATATTTTTAACTTATTATAACTCTTATGTTACTATGTTGACCTGGAAAAACTGTCATTCTAATGTTCTAACTTGTCCTAGCATGATTTGTTTGTTTAGGACCTCTACGTTATGATTCCTTTGAACGTCTATTTTTTTTGACACTACGCTTCTTTTCCTCTCCCTCTCTATCGACTTAGTTATATCCTGTCACTTCTACCTCTGTCATATGTTATATTTTTTCATCCTATCACCTTTGTCTCTCTTCATTCAAATTATTTTTTAATACCCATTTTGTACTTATGAAATTCTTTCCTGCTGATCTTGGTGTCAGTTCTTAGGTCTTGTTCTTTTCAGTTTGATCTAGCTCCTCATTCATAACATCTATCAAGTGTTTTTATTTACTTTGTTCATCAAAATTTCTTGGTTAAATCTTTAACAACATGGTTATTTGAGCTTGATCTGATGTCTTTGCAAGTTTCATCCTCGTTTGAACACCTTCACTTTATCTCCAACAATTTCACTATCAAGGTGATTTTTTTGTTCATACCTTAGGGATATTTTCAATGAGTATTTTTATTTTTTTATTTTTCATCTTGTATTTTATTTTATTCATTGTCATGGTGATTATCTAGATGATTGATAAAACCTCTTGTATTTTTCTTATTAGGGTTCTATTCATCAAACCTTACATCTATACAATCAATGATCGTATGCAGCCTTTTATTGTAGCACCTATATCCTTTACCTTTTGTTGAGTATCCAAAAAATATTACTTCATCTGATCGAGCATAAAATCCTAACTTTTCATCATTTTTTTTGATGTAGCACTTACTTCTAAACACTTTAAAATGTTTGAATTAAGATGGCTTACAATGCCACAATTCATAAGGTGTCTTATCAAAATTTGGTCTAAGTTGTTCCTTGTTCAGAATATGAAATAATTTTTGTATTTCTTATGCCCAATAGCTTTCAGGAATGTTTCTTTTTTGCATCATGGGTCTTCCATTTGATGTATTGACCTGTTCTATCTCTCAGCAAATCCGTTTTGTTGTGGAGTGTATGCAATTATATATTTTCTTTTTATACCAAATTCATCACAAAATTTTTCAAACTCATCTGAAGTAAATTGACATCCTCTCTCTATCTAATACACTTTATCATGCACCTTTTTTGAATTTCTTCCAATTCCTTGAAAATTTTAAACTTCTCAAATGCTTCTAACTTGTTTCTCGAGAATGCTACCCATGTTAATATGGAGTAGTCATCAATTACCAACATGAAATATCTTTCTCCTCCTGGTGCTTTTGTTCTAGAAGGACCTCATAAATCCATATGTACTAAATACAAATTCTTACTACCTGACAAGTTATATTTGACCTCGAATGAAGTTCTAGCATGTTTTCCCATTTGACGTGATTTGCAAAGAGGATTTTTAGGTTTATTTATCTTCGATAGATATCTAACTGCTCTCTTTTTATTGAGCCTAATGATGTGATCAAAATTGAAATTCCCTAGCCTCTTTTGCCATAAACAGGACTCATCTTGTTTGTTAATGTAACACTCTTCGTTATATTCCTTCAAGATACATACATTATTTTCTGTTTGAACTCCTTTAGCCTCCCTGTTGTTGTTGATTTGATTTCGCAATCTTGAGCTCTAAAGAGAACATCACAACCTATATCACACATCTGACTAACACTCAAGAAATTATGTTTTGGTCCTTCAACAAACGGTGTATCATAGGCCTTTCCTTTGCCATTATTCAAACTCACTATAACTTTTCCTCTAACACTTCATGTTTCATCATTTTTTAATGTGACATTTCCTAATTTATTTTAATTTAAGGACTCAAAATTTCTTATGTCCCCTCTCATATGTCTAGAGTAACCAATTTCCACCTACAATTGAATATTATCATTTTGACCATACAAAACTACCCCACACTTATCAACTTTATTTTATTCCTTCTTCTTTCTTCAGTGCATATGTTTTTATATTTTATAGTTGTTATATGACCATGAAATATTATTTTTGAGCTAGCATTAATATGAATTATGCTTGAAATTATGACAGTAGAAATATTCAGTGATGTCAAAGAGAGGAGTAAATGGATTCCTATCTAGATTCAAGTTTCTTTTAATGTTTGTAGATCTTTTGTTTACTTCACTTATTTTAGGGTTCCCTGATTCATTTCTTCTAACATAAGCTCTACAATTTATACCTTTGTTTCTGGATTTTTTACAACAATAACAATATCCATGGAAAAAATTTTCATACATGGGAATGAATAAAGCTTGAGAATAAACCCTTCTTGACATTTGATAATTTTGTCTCCATAAGAATTACAATATCTGATAGCTTGTTATCTATTTCTCAACTCTTTTTGTTTGATGTAGTTAGCTAGAAGTGGTTCTTTGTTACTAATCCTTAGGTGAAGTGCCTTTCTCATTAAGTGAACTCATGACCTCCTTATTTTCAATTTTATTTGGACTAAAATTGTCTCACTTGATTGATTTTACAAAAATGATGGTCCTTTTTTCTTCTGTTTTCCTTTCACTAGATTCTCTTCATATCTTGCCCCAACACTCATAAGTGCAGATCTTTGATTATTTCATATTACATCCAATTTATCAGATCCTTTTTTATGTTAAATATTCATATTTAAATCATTTCATGCCTTCTCTAGCGTTTTATTAAGAATTACCACTTCCTCTTCCTTTGTTTCTGGATTTTTTACAACAATAACAATATCCATGGAAAAAAATTTCATACATGGGAATGAATAAAGCTTGAGAATAAACCCTTCTTGACATTTGATAATCCTTAGCTAGAAGTGGTTCTTTGTTACTAATCCTTAGGTGAAGTGCCTTTCTCATTAAGTGAACTCATGACCACCTTATTTTCAATTTGATTTGGACTAAAATTGTCTCACTTGATTGATTTTACAAAAATGATGGTCCTTTTTTCTTCTGTTTTCCTTTCAGTAGATTCTCTTCATATCTTGCCCCAACATTCATAAGTGCAGATCTTTGATTATTTCATATTACATCCAATTTATCAGATCCTTTTTTATGTTAAATATTCATATTTAAATCATTACATGCCTTCTCTAGCGTTTTATTAAGAATTACCACTTCCTCTTCCAAATTTTCACACTCACTTCTTTTCTCTTGTATTTAATATAGTAGAATGTCTTCCACCTTCTTTGATTCTTCTAGTTCAAATTTCATCTTGACAAGCTCTTTTGAATTAGACTCATCCTTTAATTTTAACAAAATTTCTTTATGTTTCTTATTCTTTTGTTTGTGTCTCTCCATTTCCTCTTGGGCATTGATCAACTTCCCCTCAAGGTCTACATCTCTTTCTTCTTATTATTATTCATATTCATTAAGTTGTTTTTGCAAATTTTCTAAGGCTAGTAGAATAAATTTAGTAGCTCCATCTTCACCAGAGGATTCACTAGAACATTAATATGTACTACTATCTTCTTGTGCACAAATTTTCTCCTATTTAAATGTGTTATCTTTCTACATTTTATTAAACTTTTTCTTTTCTTTCCCTCTAAACCAATTTTATTCTTTCTTATATGGAAATTTTGTGGCATAATGCCACACTCTTCCAGAATTAAAACATTTAAATGGGATTTTTTCTTTGTATTTACCTATATCTTTCTTGAATCTTCTAACAAAATTTTCTTCTTCTTCGTCAGTGTCTGTGCATGAACATTCCTTGTCTTATGTAGACTTGCCTACTTTGAAATATGCATCTTTGGTGGCTGAATTTCCTCTTGAAATTCTCATCTCATATGTTGATAAAAGTACTTTCGGATTAATCACATAATTAGGATTAGGTCCTAATGATGTGATTAATTCGAAAGTACTTTTATCTACATTATGGATCACAAAAGTCTTAGATCTAACATCTCATATGTTTTCAAAGAAACAAATAGTTGATCCATTTTTAGTGTCTCGAAGTTGGTTGTTTCTTCTGTTGCAAAAATGTTAGGATTAAACTTTGAAGGTAATTACCTCAAAATTTTTGGACTATTACACCCTCTTTGAGTGTTCCTCCTAGACACACCATGACATCAAAAAATTCATCTACTCTTAGAAGGAACGTAACAATATCTTCATCTTCATTCACTTTTAATGTCTCAAACTACATTCCATATACCTATAATTTGGCCATCTTTACCATTTGGTAGCTCCTTCATGAATATTTTGCATTTTATCCCATATTTCTTTATATGATTTATGATGCATTACCTTAATAAATTCTGATTCACTTAATCCACTAAGAAGAAAATTTATAACTTTTTCATTGGTTATGAATTCTTGTTTGTCATCTTTGTCACTAATTTTCTTTGTTTTTTCAAAACACATCAGCACCAAAATTATACTTCTACTCCAGAAGACATTAAATATGTATTCATTCTCACTTTCTAGAAGGAATAATTTGTTCCAGTAAATAAAGGGTCTTTGTTAGTTAAACATCCTTCTTGACTAGTCATTCTAGTTATTTAAGAACTCCTTCCGGTTATTAAATTGATGTTGAAGGAACCTTTTCTGATACCAGTTGATAAATACTTGGAAATTACTAAGAGGGGGATGAATACTACCTCAAGAAAGTTCCAACTCCCAGAAATTTTTTGCAGGCTACAACCCACAGGAGGCTCCTACCTCAACAAGCTACAACCTATTCTTTATCAAGCTACAGCATGAAAGGAGACTACAATCCCCCGATCAATTTACAAATCAAATTTTACTTAATACCTAGTCCTTGCTTCTATTCTAATGCTTCTCCCCTTTTTTTTGTGTATCCTCTATGTTTTTCTTCTCCAAGTCTACTCTCCTTCTACTATTGTTTGTCTTTCTCTTTTATCATTGTCAATCTTGTTTAAGAGATCTCTCATACAAATGTTTAATTCACAAAACTTGATTATGATTCAACAATGTATCTTTTATAAACATGGCTCTCTGACTATTTTCATTCTATGCATGAATTTGGAATGATGATATGTCTCTTGGTATTCTAGGACTATTTTCATTTCACCTCTTCATTTTTAGTTGAGTCCTGAAATTAGGACAAATTGATTTGAAATCAATGTTCATTTGGAAAAATCACGGTCACACATTCATAATTGCATAAAACAAGGTTCATATGATCAAATATGTAGTAACATAGGATGGAAGAGGCTAGGGTGTGTTATTAACTAGGGTAACACAGGTTAGATACTAGTTGGCTAGTGTTATAGCACAGGTGCTAAGAGTACTAGGAGAATTACACTTGTAAAGAGGCCAAAAATAAAAAATAATTATGTTTAATCATAGAAATATGTTCTTCAAATGTTCTACTTTGATTATATGTTTCTTCAAGCTATGTTTTTGGGTCCTTATATGCCATTATATCTTCATTTATTTGTAGGATAAATATCTTATCAATCATCAATAAAATCATCAACTAACAAGCATCAAAGCCTTTGCACCTCACATCACTTAATGACAATATGAAAAACTCATCAATCATCAAGAAACCCAAACCTCATCAACATGACAAACCTCATTATCATGGAAAACCTCATTTGACATCAATGCCAACACTACTAACATACTTTTTTGTTTTGGTTTTACCCTTTTCACCATAATTGGGACCTCTTTCACTGTAATTTGGATTGTGATGTTTCATCGTAACAAAGACGACGCAGATATGTTTTCTTTCACAAATGAAAAATTGTTTTCTCATTTACTTACCAAATCCTTATTGTACCTACCAAAGGAAGATATATTGTAATCACGTTTTGGTCCAAATAGATTAACTTTTAATTAATTGTTTCAAATATAGAAATTTTACTATAGTTTTATGATAGTTTTTAAAAATTAAAATATTAAATCAAATATTTGATAAATATACAAATTTTTTTTTTTGTTTTTTTTTTTAAATTATATTCCAATTTTCTAATTAGATAAGACATGAAAACGACTAATTTTTCTACTTTAAAATACGTAGGTTAAAATAAAAAAATAAATTTAATCAAATAAAATCTAAAAATTGTATTCTATTGTAACTCCAAGTGACACTTCAAGTGTATATACATATATGTTAGATATCCTTTTTAATTTTTTCCAAGCTTATTCATGATATATATTATATTAATTTGTTTTCCATCTCTGTATTTAATTTGTACCATAAAATCCATTGATAAGCATTAAATGTTCCATCGAATATGGATTTATCGACTCTTTCAGTGTTTGAACATTATGTACAAGGAAACGAAAATTCGGATTTGTCAACCATAACAAAGGTACCACGAGGCATCACTCCTACGAACACGCCGCTAGTGAAAACTTTTTAAGTTTACGACGTGTCATTGCTTCGGGTCAATGTGTCAAGGACGTAGTTACTCCATTTCTTGAGGCTTCAGGTCCATCCACCTTTCAAAAATTCATAAATAACTTATACCATCTCCATTTTTTTTTAACTTCAATGAATAAAAAACTTCTGAATTATTATTTCATGAAAGAGAGACCCCTTGTGCCAGAAATTCACCGACAAGAGGTTAGGACGGTGACATAGTTGGAGAGTTCGTTGCAGCCCATTGACCTCGGTTGTTAATTGTTGGTTAGGCTCCACATTATTGGGTTTTCTAATGGTGGCATTATTATAGGGACCATTGAAAACACACTGATTTATTTGCGACAAGATATTTATGGGTTGCGTGTGTAAGGATCTCAACACCATAAATATATTTCTACTTTCATGAGAACATTATATATTTAGTTTTCACATTTTTTATGTAACAATATATTTATTTACTTTAACCATTTTTGTGGTGAGGTTAATATTTTTGTTTTTAGTAAAATGAATGTTCTATTTATCTTAAACATATTGTAAAAGAGAATATTAAATCCTTTTTAAATGTTTTACTGTATGTCACATCAAAAGCTCAAAATTTTGGGTCATTAATATTGATTGAAATAATTGAAATTTTCATTATGAGCTAATAATATTGATTATTTTATTAAGTCAAATTTATTTAATTTTTTTTTTAATTTAATTATTGAAAACCAACATGTTACACTCTTTATCACCTAACATGCTACTCTTCCTATCACCTATGTCTATGTCAACTTTTACGGGTAGTAACACTTTTCACAAGAGTTCTCATTTGCATGTATTTTACAAATTTCCACTTGCAAAGTAATTTGATATGGTTATTATTGTTCCATCATTCCTCACACCTACTCACACTAAGTGCTCTCATCATGCCACTTCATCAAAATCAACATTATTTTTTTTAGCACACAATGCACAATCCCAAGTTAAAAATATATTTATTATGTAATACCGTGGTTCATCAACAATAAATACTCCAAACCACCACTATTAACCTAACAATCATGACTCTTTTACCCACTCAAGTTTTTTGAATAAAAATGATTGTGACTTTACTTATTTACTTAAATGGTTTTTTTGTATGCTCTTCATGTATTTCCTATGTCATATTATAATAATTGAAATGATTCGTGTTCTTCATATTATAATTGCAGTTATTCTCATTAATGATGTTAAGAAATTGTAAAGGAATTCCTAATTACATTTATTTTCATCATATGTATACTAGTTGCAAAGGAATTTCAAAATATTTTAAAACTCTCACATAGTGAAATTTTAATAACTATAAAATTTCTATAATTCTATAATTTTGATCAAATCCATTCATTTTTGTATTGATTTGGAGTTAATAAAATTTCAAAAAGTGATATATATATATATAACTAAATGTTTTCCCTGATGGGGTGACAATTAAAGCGCATGCAAATAGAATTTTTCACATGATTTCTATGGGAGAGAAATGCTTAGAGGAGGAGGTCACACTCATGGAGGGGCGTGCCAAAAGAAACACCTATCCATTCATAGGATCGATGTGGCGGAGGCTTAGATAACCGAGGAGGGATAATCTAATATTGTCCCTGGAGCGTAGTACGCGATTGTCACAACTATCGCGTAACTGTTGAGTGGAATTGGTCGATGATGGAGGGGTTCGTTTTTGTTACGATGGCATCTAAAAACCTTTGCACTAATCTCATTTATGGTTTCTTCCATCTAGTATAAACTGTTGGTTTCGATCACAATGTAGCTCCTCACATTGGTCTCTGGTAAAATATCGCATACGAAGACGATGGTTGTTTATATTATATTCTATAGGAGTCAATTCCATACTGTAGTTGCATGGGAGGCCTAGCAGGGTGGTGGAATTGGAGCTAAACGTGGGGTGGCAACCATATTTATTTGCAACTAGCCTCTCTAGGGTCTCTGCACAAAGTATATCTTCTCCCTGACAAGGATGACTCTTATATGTTTTTTTATTTTTCGAACACATTCTTTCAGGATTCCCTGGCTATTATACAAAGTTTATATTGTTGTTGTATAGGAATTTCAAGTTAGGGTCCATGGTTTTTTTTTGTTATTTCTACACATCTCATGTTCTAAGCTTGTGTTTGAGTTGGTGGCAGTACCCTCTACTATGTTGCTTCAGGGTCTCAACTAGGTGGGGGTTTCCTTCTCATGTATATGTGGAATGTGTACCTTTATGTGGAATGTGGTACCCAGGAAACTTCTCCATATGGTTTTGAAAGTGTGTTGTTGGGTACTTTTCCTTCCTCCTTGTTGGTAACTTTGGGATTGAGTTGTGTTCATCTTCTAAGTTGACACAATGTCGTCTTCTTATACCTCACTCTCTGATTGTCACCTATGTGGGTAAGTACCCTGGTTATGTCGAATATCAGTCTTACCCTTCCCTATTTATCATTTTAACACACTCAGCTTCAAATTTGGTTAGATGACATCCCCTTACACACCCTTGAAATATTGTACACACTTCTTCAAGTGGGTGTATATTGATTAGTCTGGGGAAATTTCACTCGTCACGTGTTGTTGGTTAACTACGGAGGGAATTTTAATGTCTATATCTCGGTCACTTCTATCACCCTCGAATGTAAACTTGCCTCCCATTCTCTTGTGTCCAATCAACCCGTTTTGTTTTGTGTGGATGGATCCTTGACAAAGACTCCACAGTTGTTGAGGTGGTTCATCAAGTTCATTCTCACACCATCGTCATTTGTTCGGGTGGGAATCAGTGAGAAACTTGTTTGATATAGTTCCTTCTCAGGTAAGGAGAGAATTTCTCCTTCTTGAGTTCAAAGAGTTCAGAAACCAACCTTATTTCTCTAACTCAAAAAGCAGAGTTGCCTCTTCTAAATGGGTACTCTACCTGAGTGAATTTTGAAAGAAAAAATTGCACTTCCTATACTCTATCTCACTGCATCAACAAATGGAAACTCTCTTACGTATAGTATTTATGGTCAAACAGGAGGACAAGTAAAAATTATTCGTAGAGTAGAAAGAAATAAAAAAAAAATCCTCAGCGATATCCACAACAACGTAGATGACATTGTCACTCGAATTTCAAGGGTGGATAAGTATGTGGTTTCATATTCTAGTAATGAATTAGTGGAGGTCAATGATAATCCAGGTGTCATAAATGAGTCGCCATCCAATGCAACTCCTACAACAACTCCTCAAGATAATTTCTCACTCCTCTCATTTGTCATCATTTCAGGCTGACAATCTAGGTGTCATAAATGAGTCGCCATCCAATGCAACTCCTACAACAACTCCTTAAGATAATTTCTCACTCGTCTCCTTCGTCATCATTTCAGACTGACATGCTCAGCGGCACGGTGGTACCAGGAATTTTCGGTTCTTCGGTAGATGGTTCTTGCAACAACGGAGGTCTCACACGCCTCTAGGATTGTCTACATGCTCTCCTTCCAGCACGTTTCGGAGCCTTATTGTTTTTTCAACTCATGTTTTTTTAATGTGCTTTTAAATATCAAGGCCTCGAATGAAAGCAAAATCTATCCCTTTTGATTATTTTTTCTTACCGTAATCTTCTATGTTAGCAAAGACTTTTGTTGCTTTATGAATTTCTAGGGTATTTTTGTAAGAAGTGTGAGTCTCAAGAGAAAGTGTTTCGCTAACATGATAAATCTACTTCATTTGATATCAAGCTCCTTTTTTATAATAGAAATAGGTTGATGAAGTTAGAAAAACAAAAAAAAAAAAAACTAACTTACTGTTGTCATCAATAATTTAGGTTTTCAATTACTTTTTGCATTAAAAAATAGTTACTAAAGATATGTTTTAAGATAATGATATAATAACTATTCACTTACATGGCCCTATCAATTGTCATGCTCAAATCCATATCCATATGATCCACTAAATATATTATTTAAAATTTGGCTCTTTGTCAAATGCATGGTGTCGAGAAAGAGATGGGGAAGAGCTACCGAGTGATGGTGTAATGGGCAGAAATTTTCTTAATCTTAAATAATATGATACATTTTTAATTTTCAATAATATAATATATATTCTCGTAGATGAGGTGGGGGTTTTAAGAACTAATATATTTCATTTGTTTGGATGGTATTTTGATGGATTTAGCACTATTAAAAATCTTTAGAGCACCCAAAATATTGAAGTTTAACAATTGTAATTAAAATTTTTAAAATTTTTTAAAGAAATTATTATATGTGAATTTTTAAGACTAATGTTGAAATTTCTGAACAATTCTGAACAACAGAGAGGGAAATAATTCCTTTTCGACAACACAGAGATTAAAAAAAAATTCATGCACAGAGACGTGGAGTAAAAACTCTTTTCATTAAACTGCTAAACAATTACAAAAAAACATTCTTCAGAACAACTCTGTTCTGGATTTATAAAATAAAATTTTGCTGCCTGCTACACACACAGCTCAATCTTTCACTGTTTCACTCAGAGCAAAAATTGCTCTCTCCGTCTCTGTCTTTGTTTTCTCTGTTTCTGCCTTTGGGCAAATTACAATACACAACTTCACTACTATGCTCTCTTTTTTTTCACGGCATATATATAGAAAAACATTACAATACATATATATTATAAATATCTCATATTTATAATATATATAACCAAAGTTAAAAATCTACATATACTACGGTAATTAAAATTAACCCAAGTTAAAATAATTAAAACATGATGCGGCAAATGTAAACTAAGTCAAAACATTTTAAAATAAACTTTTGCTTTATGCTTTCTGAGGGCTGCTTGAAAAACCTTCACGCGAGTTTCCTTTACCTCCCGGGACTACTTTGATTTGTGAAGAGGTGGGTCCATAGATGGATGACGTTACCCATTCTGGGGGTTCACCTTCCTCCGTCGCAGCCCATCTCTGCTACCCCCCAGAATGGTGCTCTGCTTGTTGGCTATGTATTTAATATGGTTGGTGGAGAAGTTAATGTTGCTGGTTGCTGTAGATAACTACACGGTTGCATGAAGATCAAATCTGGAAATTGTTGCCATCGTTCTTCAAACTCCTCACATCATAATTGATGTCACCGCTTCTGTTGTCTCTTCATTCCCATCAAAATTAATGTTTCCATCATGCTGCTCTGCGTGGCAGTTGGAATTAATATTCCAACACTCCCCCTTAATTTCAACTGCTGGGTTTTCTTGCATACCTAGGCATTTCCTGAAATAGTTAAAACTTTTATGCGTTAATGGCTTTGTTAATATATCAGCAAATTGTTCCTCTATCCTGCAGTGCTGAAAAACAATTTCACCATTATTAACGAGTTCTCATATAAAATGAATTTTTGCGTCAATATGCTTTGTTCTCTTATGGAAGATAGAATTCTTTGATAAAGCTATCGCTGAGCTGTTATCGCAGTAAATTGTTGTTCCTTTGTCCTGCTCATGACATAAATCTCTGAGCATTCTTCTCATCCATACTGCTTGGCATGTTGCTGCTATTGCTACCACATATTCTGCCTCTGCTGTTGATAAAGAAACTATTGGTTACTTCTTGGAAGCCCATGAAACGGCTCATGATCCAAAATGAAACACATATCCAGATGTGCTCTTCCTGTCATCTACACTTCCAGCCCAATCACTGTCAGTGTAACTAGTAAATTTAAAATTTTTAGATGAGGAGTAGAAAATACCATACCCCTTCGTTCCATTCACATACCTTAGAATCCTCTTGCATTATATCCGGCCTAGTTGCAGTCGAATACATGAGGCTGCCAACTATGCTCTTGTATAATGTCGGATCAAAATCCTTGCTTCTGTCTTCTTTTCTCCATTTTAACCCCATGACAGTTGGAGTTACAACTGCCTTGCTATTCTGCATCTTGAATCTTTTCAAAACTTCTTCAACATATTTTTATTGGGAAATAAAAATCCCATTTTCATTTTTCTCTACTTCAATTCCAAGAAAATATCTCAAAAATCCCAAATCAGTCATTTCAAATTCACTCTTCATGACTGCTTTAAAATCAACAATGAGAGAAACTTCATTGCCAGTAAAGATTAAATCATCTACATATAAAACAACAATAAGTATCTTACCATAATTTTATTTTATGTGGAGTGTTGGTTCTCCATCACATTTCTCAAATCCATTTTCTATTAGGTAAGCATCTATCCTATTGTACCATGCTCTCGATGCTTGCTTCAGCCCATAAAGAGCTTTCTTCAGCTTGCATACTTTATGCTCTTGGCCTTCAATCTCATAGCCTAGAGGTTGTTCAACATATACCTCTTCTTTCAACACTCCATTTAGGAATGCAGATTTCACATCCATTTGATAAACCTTCCATTTGTGTTGTGTTGCTATGGACAACACTGTTCTCACTATTTCCATCCTTGCAACTGGTGCAAAGGTTTCTTCATAATCTCTTCCTTGTTGCTGCTTGTAGCCTTTGACAACAAGTCTTGCTTTATGCCTTTCAATCTTGCCTTCAGCATTGCTCTTGGTTTTATAAACCCATTTTACTCCAATGACTTCTTTACCTTTAGGGAGGTCCACGAACTCCCATGTATTACTCTTTTCTATTGCACCAATTTCTTCATCCATTGCTTCAATCCATTTTTCTTCCTTTACAGCATCTTCAAAATGAATTGGGTCATCAACATGACAATACAAAGAAAGTAAAGAGTTCAGACTGGCATTATCATTTATCTCTCATTGTTCATAAATCTCACTCATATTTCTGAATCTCGGTCTTATTGGTGTACTTGGAGTTCCACTTGAACTCGAGGGAGTTTCAGTTTCCGGTGGTGTGCTTAAAGAAGCGCTTCCTTGATTTCTCAAGGCTGTTCTATTTCTAGCTTGTGGTGTGGTTTGTTGTGCTTGTGGTGGTGGAGGAGGAGCCATTGTGGAGGGATTATTTGCTGTTGTCCCTTCCTCCTCTTCTTCTTGAGACACACATGTCTTCACGTTCGCTGTTTTCTCTAAGCTTCCATCCCAAGCTTCTTCTTCAATAAACTGCACATATCTGCTTATTAGTAATTTCTTGGTGGATGGATTATAGAGTTCGTATGCCTTGGACTCATCACTGTATCCAACAAAGATACATTTCTCCCCCTTGTTGTCCAATTTCTTTCTCAATTGATCCAGGACATGTGCATAAGCCACACATCCAAATACTCTCATGTGGGTGACATGCTGCTTTATGCCGCTCCACACTTCTTCCAAAACTCTATTCATGACAGCTTTGGTTGGGCATCTATTCAAGATGTATGCTGCACAATTTATAGCTTCAGCCCAATACTCATTTGGCAAATGTTTTTCCTTCAACACAATTCTAACCATGTCCATGATGGTTCGGTTTTTCCTTTCTGCAACACCGTTTTGCTGAGGTGTGTACCTTGTGGTAAATTGTTTATGTATACCATTCTCCCTACAGAAACGTAGGAACTCTTTGGAGATGTATTCTCCACCTCTGTCAGTTCTTAGCACTTTGATGTAGTGCCCACTCTACTTCTCAACATGAGCTTTGAAGTGGCAGAACTGTTCAAACACTTCACTCTTCTGTTTCAAGAAATACAACCATGTCTTTCTGGTGTAATCATCTATAAATGTCAAAACATATTTGTTGCCAACTAGAGATGGTGTTTGGATTGGTCCACACAAATTTGAGTGGACAATTTGTAAGGGTGCCTTTGCCCTTATACTCTTCCCTGCTGGAAAGCTTTCTCTATGCTGTTTTCCCAAGATGTAGCCTTCACATAGGCTGTCTGGTTTCTTAGTCAATGGTAATCCCTTTACCATTCCCTTTCTATGCAACAAGTTAAGGCCTCCAAAATTGAGATGTCCAAATCTCAAGTTCCATAACCAATTTTCATCTTTCACTTCCTCTTGAAAGACCTCTTGTGTTACAGCTGCTACATTTCTTCTTTCCTTCAAGTCTGCTCTAAGCTTGAGAGGAAACATCCTATTACTTGTCATCTGCACCTCTGCAATGACTTTCTTGCTTAGAGGTATGTCCATGATTGTGCACACATCATCTTTAAAAAATATATTGTAGCCATTGTCAATGAGCTCTCCAATGCTCAAAAGATTACATTTCAAGGCAGGTACATAATATACATCTGGCACAAACTTCTATTCTCCATTTCTTGCCAAGATACTGACTCTGCCTTTTCCCTTGACAAAGATCTTACTATCAGTTCCTGTTGTTACTTCAGATTTAACATTTTCATCCAGATTGGAAAAAATTGGTATGTTTCCAATCATGTGGTTGCTACAACCTGAGTCTAAGAACCATACATCATCTTGTCTATCTTTTGCTACACTACATGTTAACAACACATTACTCTGGTTCTTATTTTCTTTTGCAAAATTAGCATTCTGCCTATTATTCATGTCATTTTGCTTTCTCCTACATTCATTGGCATAGTGCCTATATTTCTTACAATAATGACATTAGACTTGGGATTTATCATACCTTTGTCCATGAGCTTGATGTTGACTTGAGCCTTCATTCTGGTTCTGATTGCTGCCCCTTCCACTCGAACTTGCAGGACTATTTCTTCCTCTATTTTGGCTTCTGCCTCTTCCTCGGTTGTTTGCTCTGCCTTGACCTCTGCTTCGGCCAAAAGACATTTGAGTCTTGAAAGCTTGTTCCAATGAGGAATCTGTTCCTCTATTCAATATATGTTCATGAGACATTAGGGATGTACTCAACTCATCCTCTATAAATTGTGAGAGATCCTTTGTCTCTTCTATTGCCACTACTATGGCATCAAATCTTGAGGGTAGCTTTCTCAAGATTTTCTCCACAATTCTTCTGTCTTCAAGCATCTCTCCATGAGACCTTATCTGGGTAACCAACCAAATAACATGAGTGAAAAATGAGTCTATATTTTCAGACTCTTTCATACAGAGAGTTTCAAAGTCTCTCTTCAACATTTTCAACTTTGTTGTCTTCACCTTCTCCATGCCTTGATAGGTTGTCTTGAGAATATCCCATGCCTCCTTAGACTTTTTTGCTGCTGCAATCCTTGGAAAAATACTCTCATGTACAAATTGAAAAATATAGAAGAGGGCTTTGGAGTCCTTCTTCCTATTATCTTTTAACAAATCTCTTTCTGCTGCTATCAAAGTAACCAATATTGTTGCGTCTGTTGGTTCTGGGTAGCCATTCTCAACTAGCTCCCATGTGTCCTGTGAAGAAAACAAGGCTGTCAATTTTGGATTTTTGGCCATGTTATTAGAACCCCATTGTCAAGGTTCCTAGTGTAGTCAATGTTATTTATTCACATTGTGTTCACTCTTTCAAATGCAAGTGCAACCCACACCTAATCCAATATACCATCATTTCAACATGAGTACTTGATCCACATGGTAATTTTGACTAATCAATACTCATTAAATTGTGCTTTGTCAATTTTGGATCTTTGGCAATGTTACTAGAACCCCATTGTTGAGGTTCTTAGTGTGCTTGATGTTCAAGGTGATCAAAGGTTATAGAGCTTTTGGCACTTTTAGTGGTATGTATAAGTAATTGATTGATTTCTAGTAATAAAATTTTGTTCCAATTATATATTGTGTGAGCTTTTAAAAGCCAAAAGAAATCTTTATCACTTTTTGGATAATATCATTGGATTGTTTACATATATCATCACAAAATATAGTAATAAGCGGGACAAAAAACTAGATATGGAATTCAAAAACCCCCACAAAATTATTATTTGTATACTCTTGGTATTCTAGCACTTGTGCAATAAGTTGGAGAGCTTGTTTGCTAGGGTATTGAGTTCATGGTATATATGGACACAAGAGAACCAATCCAACTTTTTGTTGATTTGTTTGATACCTTGCAAAATGTGAGCCAAATGAGAGGCCACTATGCTGAGAACCAATCCACAACAAGTTTTCAATTCCCCAAAATATCTAATTTTTTTACATCTTTTTGTTTGACCACATTCATAAGAGCCTAGAGAGTTGAAAATTCAACTCTCATGTTTGTGCCCATACTTGGAGCATATTTGATTTCCAAAAAATGAGCAAGTTTTGCATATTTCTTTCCACAATGATTTTTTTTCATTGTTTTGATCTTTGATGTTGTGTGATAAATTAAAGATTCCATTCCTCCATTAGCAGGACTGCCTACATACAGACTTCCAATTTCAGGTTCTATTTCATTAAGTGGATCACGCCCAATGAATTTATGCTCATCGATACTAGTTGGGTCATATGGTAACATTTAATCTACTTTTCATCAACCTTTAAAGACAAAAACCGACATATCAAGTGATTCACACCCATTAACAGGACAAAATAAACTGGCTACAATCCATTCATGGCTAGTTTGGATGATGATAGATGGGCCAAGATGGTGGACGCTTTTGTTGATGGTTGTAATATGCAGATGGATGTAGATCTTAGTGGTTCCTCTAGTGTGTTTCTACCTGGCCAAGTTTATAATACTAGCTTTGTAAGAAATACCTCTGAAACACAAATGGTATGAATGTCATCCTTCCTGGAGGGCCTTATATGCAAGCACCACTTCCACAAGTTGGACTAGTGAGAAATAATTCTGATGCTCATAGGCGACAGCATGCTTTTAGTTCGAGGAAGGGTTTGATTCCTCCTCCACAACCTTCTCCGCCAATAGTTCACATATCAGAGAACTGATATGAAGTGGGCAATGTTTCTGATGAGAATCAATTGAAACAAAGAAAAATTAAATCATCCTTAATAAATTAACGCCCCAAAACTTTGAGAAACTTTTTGAATAGGTCAAAGAAGTGAACATTGACTTTGCATCATGACTTCATGGTATAATATTCAAATATTTGACAAAGCCTTGATGGAGCTAGATTTTTGTGAAATGTATGCAAAAATCAATTTTTTGCTTCCTGTAGGAATACCAGAATTGTATGAAGATAATGAGAAGGTTGTTTTCAAGAAAGTTCTTTTGAACAAATGTCAGGAATAATTTGAAAAAGATGAAAGAGAAGAGGTTGAGGCTGAGAAATCAGAAGAGCATGGTGAAAAAATCCTTTCAACAGAAGAAATACGAGAGAAGAAGGCTGCAACACGATGATGAATGCTAGGAAATATAAGGTTTATTGGTGAGCTTTATAAAGAAAGTATGTTGACCTAAAGAATTATGCATGCATGCATCAAGAAATTAATTGGTTAATTTCAACATCCAAAGGAGGAAAATGTTGAAGCTTTTTTCAAATTGATGAGCACTATTGGACATATGATTGAACATTCAAAGGTGAACATATTGATGCTTACTTTGATAAGTTGACAAAAATTTCCAATAACCAAGGGCTTCCCTCTAGGCTGAGGTTCATGTTGAAGGATCTGATTGATCCGAGGAGGAATGGATGGCAGCAAAGGAAGAAAGTGTAGGGCCCCAAGAAAATAGAGGAAGTGCATCGGGATGCTGTGCAAGAACTACATGGACAGGGAGGCCACTCCTGAGGTACCAATATGGGACATTCAGGTCAGAGACTTGTGACACCACTTGATCATGGCGGGAGAGGACCTATGATGCCACCTTACATGGCAGGTGCATAGATGAGTTCACTTCCACATATGGGAGGGATTAAAGGGCCACAAGCCCATATGGGATCACGTGACCATGGATTCACCAGTCAAGATGCTCGAATTGTGGATAGGGCTCAATTTGAAAATCAATCTATGAAAAGCCCTTCAACACTTAGAGCTTCTAATGATGGCCACTTGACTCGTGGTCCTAAGGGAGGTCTTGGAAAGGGAATAAGAGGGAGGGCTCAGCCTCTGCCATATGCTAAGAGTGCTCTAGTAGATGTTCAACCATTCACATCCTGAGTAATAGACAAATAGGTGTAGGTCCGATTTTAGGTTGCAGTTCTAACCGGATGCCAATTGGTATGAGAGATGAAATTTTGACAAGGACTTATGTTGCATAAAAGCCTTTATTTTCAAAATCACATGTATAGGAAAGAAATGTTTTGGATAATTACATAAGAGAGTTTAATAATTCATACTCATAAGGTGACGAAGGTGGGAAGACTGCAAATGTTGAATTTCAACTGTAAGAACATTCTTCTCAAAGAACTTTGAGTTCGCAACTCATTGAGGTTCAACTTAGGAAGAAGGATGAAATGGAAATCAAAAAATATTACAGGTGCATTCCTTTACAAAGCTTCTATGCATTTTCATTATGTCTTTTACAGAATTTGACAAGTTTTCCTGAATTTTTCTTAATTTTGCATGACATACCATCCAGTGTGAGAGATTTGAAGGAGGCAATTTTTTGTGTAGATGACCTTAAAGCACCATTGTTCCATTCAACTATGGTTTCGCTTTGGATGTTATATTTTTTTTTCAGGAAATATGTTGAAATTGATCTTCTGGGGAATCTACTTACATATTTATGCAAGTCTGAGCCTTTCTTTCTAAATCAAGGACATCTTACTAAAGGGTAATGTGAAATTTTGTGTTTGCTCTTATTCAAGTTTGAATTTATTTAAGGAATGCTACAATCTATGGTCATTTGCAATTATGAACTATAAATATATATAATTTTTTGTTTCTAGGTTGGAGACTGTACTATTTTCATTGGAGGATGCTATTGTTGATGCGCCCAAGGCTCTTGAGTTCCTTGGTCATGCAGGGTCAAAATTCACTAAGATGATTCCATGTCATTAGAACAATTTTGCATCCTTCTTGGGAAACAAATCCATTATAGAATAGGAGTTCCCCAAGAAGGAATTTATAACATGAAACCAAAAAAATTACAAGCAATGTTAGTTTGTCTTTCCAAGGCATATGATAGAGAAAACTGGCTTTATTTAGGGCTACTCATCCATATAGGGTTCAATGTTAAATTGGTTAACTAGATAATGAATTGTCTTTCCTCAATATATGTGCAATTCTAATTAATGGCTCAACCTATTCTTATATCATGCCTACAGGAGACCATGGGTAGGTATGATTAATGGCTCCTCTGGCATTTTTTACTATAGAGTAGATGGTCTCAACAGAGTTATAAAAGAGTCAAAAAGAACTATAAGCTTGGCAACTATACAAATAGGATTTTCCCTAAACTTGACATATTTACTCTTTTTTTATTGTGTTTTGCTTTTGGGTGATATGACCAAGGTAGATGAAATTATGCGAAAAGACCCCACCCTTGAAGAACTGAAATTCACCTTAAAAACTAACAACAACTAAGGAGCTACAAGAATCAACATCATATTTGATTTGAACCTAAATAGTCTTATTATCTCAGTGTATTTCCCTAATCACAATGACCAGTAGATTGCCATCATGGGTTATTTCTCTCATTTTATTTCTTAGTAAAATCCACAAAATGTATCCTTACATTTGAATCTTGGGAAAAAAACATATAATTGTTATCATTTAAATTATCCATATCTCTTGGAGCCCAAAAATCCATTTGATTTGGATAAGCTTTATTTATAACCTCAAAAGAAACCCTATTATAAGCTGAAGGACCATTATTTCCTCTTCAGTCTTGAAAAAGTATGATGGAATGAAATGGGGTGAAGACTAGATCCATGTTTACCATGTCAGAACTTAGGTTCATTGAGATGCCAACCTTGGTTTGAAGATATCCACCATACAAACTAGTACCACCCATACTTATCATTGCCATCTCTATTTCATCATCAAGATTAACCTACTGAGGACCTATAACCCTTGGAGGCCCATGGTAGTCATTACAATGTAATTTATTAGAATACATTCCATTTCTTATTATGATATTTACCACATCCGAAAATGGCATCATTCACATCATTTTGAAGAAGTCTACAAATTAAGTCAACATATTTTTTTTCACATTTACAACTTCCCTCAAATTTGTTGGTTCTTGAAGCTCGAGCATTTTCATAACAAAAAGAGGTAAAGTAAAACAACAAAAATGGCCCACTCTCTTTTCATTTTCTAATATTATAATGAATTTTTATCAGAGACACTATTTGTTTGTTTGTTTTGGTTAGAATAGGGTTTTTTCTTGGTTTTATGCGACTTTCAATTTATCATATGTAGCATGTTGAGAAATGGGAAAGAATAATGTGTGACATTTATCTTGCAGAAATTGATGCTCAATGAAAGGATACATAGTTTAACCAAGCTACAATTCACTTTGGTAAAGGTGGAGGAACATCTTAAAAAACTCCTTAAGAATACACCATATACAAATTTTTGACCATAAGAAATATATGCATTTTTCTTTTATAGATATGCTTTTTTTTCTACCAAAGATATCACAACAAGAAAAATATTGATATTGTAGAAATTGTTTGAGGATGTCATTGAGGTTGATTTTTTTGATGTCATATTTGATTGATACTTTCTCATATGTCAGGAAGGCTTTAAATATGAATTAATATGTTCATGAAAGAAATCAGATTCAAATTGTATAGATATAAAAGATAAAAACAAATGTAAATGTATTTGTTTGATTGTTACTCGTCTCTCTGGTGGGCAGGTTACAGGAAATGTGATTGGAAAAAGGATGGGGAGACGATGCATATCATGTCTTAGATATGATTCATTCGTAGTTAGAGATCGCTTAGACACCTAAGCCATCAAATTTGGAAATGTTTCTAGTAGGAATTCCTATGGTTTTTAATGTTGTGATTATTTCACTTCATGGTTATTTTGGGCAAGAAAATGCTTTAGGAGTGCTAGACACAACATTGGTGGATAGGTGAAGAATTTTTTTATAATGGAAATTTCCATTCCATGATATCCTCTCTTTATTGTTTGATTGTATTTTGGACGTTTATTTTGATTTTCTTTTGTCTTTTAACTATGTAATTGAAAATACTTAGTACCATGTCCATTTAAACAACAACCAAATATTTAAGATAAAATTAGTATTACACTATATTTATTGGAATCCTTATAGCTATTTTGTGTTAAAATATTTTCATGACTATTGGAAAAAGCTACTTTCATGTTGTTATTTGAGTACATGTTGTTTATATACTTGACTAAGTTCATGCGTTAGAAAATGAAATGTTGTTGTGAATAAAATGACAGGGATTAAACATCACACCTCAAATTATTTGTTTTCACAAGTTATCTACAACTTGAGCTTTTTAGCATATAACTTATTTGACATGATTGTTCCTAAGATTTCCTTGAAAGTTGAGTACTAAGTCACTAAGGTGTTCTTTTCTATATATGGTGATATTTTATTTTCTTTGTTTATACAGGTTATCTGGCCACATTATAGTGGAAATTATTGCCCAATGAAGATAATTTGTTCGAGTTTCTTACTTGTATGGAGAAAACTGGCTTTTTCACTGCTAATGTTGAGGTATATGTTGTATAAATTATTTATAGTCTAATTTAGGTTATATTCAAGTGTTCATTGTCTTTCATGTTTTACACTCTGCATTGCATCTTATTTTGTTTTCAGAGAATGAACTCAGTAATGATGATATGAAGCATGAATTGAAAAAAGAGGGGAGTAATAACATTGGAGCGACAAACGCAAAAAGAGAGAGAGAGGAGAACTAGTTTGGTGATACTCTTAGAGACAATATCCCACATAAGACACACATATAAAGACTGATGATCAAGTCTTCAGAGTTGGTGAATTCACCTGCAATGCCGTGAAAACACAACGATAATGTTTGAAGTGATGAAACATCATTTCATGTGAGATTAACGTGTTTCTCTATATATTTGACCTAATTTTTCCTAATTTTTCCTTTCTCTATATATTTGACCTAGTTTCCTTCTTTTAGTTCTTCATTCATTCATGTATTGAAGATGGATCTCTGTTGGGATTCGAAATGTCGACAAATGTTCCCTGACACTGTGGAAAATCCAGAAACCTCTTCATCATATTACAACTCATTTGAGGAAGTCATTTCCCATGCAATAAAAGGGTGTGTCATTGTTGAAGATGTAGATATAGGTGTATTCACCTATTGCTAGGGTAGGATAAGACCTATCCATTATGCATTCCTGTCCCCCTTCTGCAAAGCTTTCCACGATGGAATGATCAACTTGTGATTTCATTTCATTTCATCACCATTGTAACGTTATCTGGAGCTCCATTTTCCACAATTACAATAAAATTTCCAACAAACCAATATTTTGTATCTTACCAAGACTCGCAGTGAAATCATCTGGCTTTTGAAGGACCCCACATGATTCACGAAGGTACCATATGTGGTCTTATCAAGGTCACTCTGTAAAGACGTTCTGTGAGATTAACATGTTTTTTTTTCCTTTCTTGGGATCGATTTATTCAAATAAATAAGTTACAGTGTTTATGAAGCTCTACCTTCCTGGTCATTGCACATTAATAACCTCAATTCATTTTGATAATGAACGATCTGCAAAAACAAGTTAAGTTTAAAGATAGGCATTAAGGTCCCATTGATCTAAAGAATTCATCAACTATAGAATGATGAGAGACCTCATTCTTCACATTCATTTAATTTATTTGAAGTTTTCCTCTAAGTTGTATTATTCAACTATAAGTAACAATGTGAGACTCCATTCTTCATATATGAGACTCCATTCAATAGGGAAAATTGTATAAATTGCGATATTAGTCAAGAAGGGATAAAATCAACAAATTTTGGGAAATCTTAATGCATAAAGTATTAATGTGGGTTAGTACGAGTTGGGGCTGAAACAAATGGTGATATATTCCATGGATTCCTCCAGTTAAAATACTTTTAAATTAGGAAGAGTGAATAAGAAGTGAAGATGAATTTTATTTTATTTTTTCTCAATACATATTTTGTGAAGAAAAGTGCTCAACCAAGCTCCTAAAAGAGTTGATGGTAGTAAGAATGGATAAGAAATAGAAGGTTAAAGGTTTAACTAGTGTTTTACTACTCTATTAATTTATTTTTGTTTATTCATAACTTGTTGATGCTATGGTAGTTAAATATTACATCTTATTTTTTGTCTTTTCTATAGAGTTGATGGCAGTAAGAATGGATAAGAAATAGAAGGTTAAAGGTTTAACTAGTATTTCACTACTTTATCCATTTTTTTTTATTCGTAACTTGTTGATGTTATGGTAGTTAAATATTACATCTTAGATTTTGTCTTTTCTATAGCTATGTTTGTGAAAAGGGTAGGGAAGAATAGGGTAGTCTTTTGCAAGGTGGAGATGGTGTTCGGTTGGGGGAGTTTGTGATAAAGTTTCTTTTATATGTTCATGATCTTGTATTGATTTCTAAATGGGCCCATAGATTGCAGATGCACCTATATTCCCTTGAGCATTTTTGTAGAGTAGTGGGGATGCAAGTCAATACTAGCAAGACCAAAATAATGATTTTCTGTAATAAAAGGAAGAAAAGTCCGCATATGTTATTCTTCGAAGACAACATTCTTGACGAAGTAAATGAGTAAAACTACCTTTGGATTGATTTCAACAACAAACTTAATAATCCTTCTAAACTTGCTTGATAAATAGAGGTGTTAACCATTGCTTGATAAATTGTCTTTACATAATGAAAAAAATACTTTGATTTCAATGGAATTGCACAGAGTAGCCACATTTGGCAAGAGATGCTTCTAAGCCTAATTTTATATTCAAATGAGAATCTCTTTCTCAAGTTTTTTCTTTTTTTCCAAATTTATTTCTTTCTCATTATTGGTAAGGAACTCCATGATTTTTTTATTTGATCCAATGTATGGGGGAGTTCATGAATCCATTTTGTATGCTTCCTGAGTGCAAAGGGTTTCCTTTCCTTGATTTTCTCTCTTCATGTTTGTCATTTGTTGATTCTTATCCCACCCTGGTACTTTCTACACTTCTCAAATGTCATATAGTAAAGCATAAGATGAGAAGGGAGAGTGAAGAGGAAGGATACCATCATTACTATGCCATTATTTTGAGACAATTATGTTAGTGCAACTTTATTTTTAAATTTAGCCTCCTATTACATTCTTTAAAAGATATATAGAAACTAAAATTTCCATATATTTCACTTAATTATTGTTTTCCACATTCCCCACTCCCCGACGTTACTTTGCACCTCTCGATGCAAATGCTAGTTAATATTATATACAATTTTTATATTAAACAATAAAAAGAAAGTAGATTTTTTCGCAACCTTTCCAATAAGATACGAACGCAAAAATAAAATAAAATGTAAAGGTAAAATTCATTACTAAAATATGACAAAAATCTAAAATACATTTTTTTTAAAAATGTATTAAATATAACAGGTGTGTTTTTATACATGCTTTTTAGTGGCACCCTATAGCTGGTACTTCTATCGTTTAGGATATGTGTTTGCTCAATTAAATTTCAAACAGAACCCTTCTCTTTATGAGATCAAATTTCAAGCGGACTTCCGTATCAAATTCAAATTTCAAGTCTTATGCATTAATGGATTTCATGGACGCATGGAATGGAAAATGGACGATTAACTACGGTCACATTGGGTAAATAACAACGAGACAATCTGATGATGGAAAGAAAGAAATATATTATTTTAATGTTTATTAAGTTTTATATAGCAATAAATAAACTATTTTAATGCATACTAAGTTTTATATAGAAATAAATAAACTATTTTAATGCATACTAAGTTTTATATAGCCTATGAGATTTTTATTAATTGTTGCACGACAAGTTTCACATTCCATGGTAATACTTCGATTCATTATTATAGTGGTTTAATGAAGATATAGTGTAATATTTTTTAATCAATATAGATTGACTTTTATTATTTTGGTCTAAAATAAATATAATTTAATGTTTTATAAGTCAAGATAAATTGACTTTAATTAAATATTTGATAATTATAAAAGACAAGAAAATCTCTTACATCTCTCTAAGGTAGCTTTTAACAAATTATGGAGGCACATTCTAACTAGAAAAACTAAAGATAGTAATAGAATTACTTCACACGACTAGAATTCCTATCTTAAAAATATTTATGAATCTCCAAATGTCATCGATAACTTCGAAACCTTGCTCACAAAGGAAGAATTGTTCTCATTAGAGACATAGATTTTAGGGTTAAGCGCCTGGAAAATGGAAAAGCTAAGCACATTGAAGGTTACCAGGCATAAATCTTAAAAATTGGAGGTCATGTTCTCAACCCTCAGATCCACAAGATTTTCAATCAAGCAGTCAAGCAAGGGTTCCCTAAACCATATACTCATAGCATCATTATTTCTATTTTAAAAAGTGGGGATACAAATAACCCCTCTAATCACTGGAAAATTATGATTAGCCCTCTCTTAGCCAAGTTATATGGTATTATTTTGGAAAATAAGATGAGCATATGGCTTGAAAGCGAAGGTAAGCAGGCTAAAGGCCAAGGGGGTTTTAGAAGACAACACTCAACAACGAACCACCTCGTTACACTTAGGATCATTGTGGAGGAATGTCGTAATGATAAATCCAATCTCTTTTGTTTCTTTGTGGACTTTAGAAATGATTTCGATACGGTACCTAGAAATAACCTATGGAATAGATTAGAAGAGATAATGGTTCCTTTCGAGTTGAGAGTTGTCGCTAGAAGGTTATATGATAACGTAATTACCAAGTTTCAGAGCAATGAGGGGTCGTCGAAAGATATTAAGTGTAATATCGGAGTTAAAAAAGGTTTGCCCCTATCCCCTACCCTATTTTGCATTTACATCGACAAGCTAGAAGGTTGTTCAGAGGAAGTAGGCTGTGTTGCCATGTTCTTAGCTGGAATAGTCATCATCCTTATTCTCTATGCTGATGATATTATTCTTCTGGCAAGGTGCCCCTCTAATCTTGATAAGAAACTAAGACTTCTTAAGGATTTCTGCTCTGCCATGAGTATGACTATTGACACTGACAAAACAAAAGTTATGATTATCAAATCCAAGAAGGACACTTATGCTAATTTTGTGTATGACAATAGAAAGTTGGAGGAAGTGTCTTCTTACAAGTACCTAGGAATTGATATTCAACACAAGCTCAATTGGAACTATAACACTGAGAAAAGGATTAATGGAGGGTGGAAAGCTTATTTTGGTCTTGAAAATAATTGTAAAGCATAAAACCTTGTGATGTGGGATAAAAATAAGCTCCTCTTTGAACTTTTAGTCACTCCTGTTATCTAGTATGGATGTGAGGTTTGTGGTTACAACATCTCTAGAGAATCTCGGAGAAATATTGAGAAAATACAAAAGTGTTTTATAACGTATAACCTCAAAATTAAAAGAAATACACCCTATCTTATTGTCCTTATAGAAGTGGGCATTTCCCCTATCAAGAGCCTAGCTATGACTAGGCTCCTATTGTACAAGCACAACATCAATAACATGAGAGACCATAGACTTCCTAAGCTAGCTTTAAATTCCACCCAAAACCACCTAAGGCTCAAACGAGGTTGGCATAAAGATACAAGGGCCTGGTTAAACCATTGGGAGATTAACAAAAATATTGCATTGCAAAATATTAATAGCCTCAAAAATAATGTTACTTCTAAGTTTAAAGAGAAAATGTGGTGTGACAAAGATTTAGAGGCTAAAAGAAAATTAAGATATTATAAGGAGGTCATAAACCCTACTCTAGAAGATCAAAAATATCTCTTTGTTTTAACTAGCTCAAAGAAAAAAATTAATATAGCCAAGATAATAACAAACTCTCGTGAACTCCATAGTGAAACAGGTCGTTGGGAAGTTCCTAAAACATTATGGGTGGAAATAATCTGACATCTATGTGAGAATATGAAAATTGATGATGAAAATCACTTCCCATTAGAGTGCCCTACTTACACCCACATTAGATCTCAATTTCATAATATTTGTTGCAATACCGACCTTCCTAGCCTTTTAACATGTCAAAATTATAGTGAGCTGGGGATGCTTCCCTCCAAGCTCTTTGAACATAGGAATAAAATTTAAAAACAAACTAAATAATTCGTTTCTGTAGGTCTAATAGACCAAAGTTTGATCTCAGTAGACCTTAACCATCATCATCATCATCATAATCTTTTTTTTTTGAAAATTGTATTTTAATTTTCTAATTGAATAAAGACATCAAAATATCTAATTTTATCTATTTTAAAATTCATCTCTTAAAATAAAAATAAAAATCATTTGAATAAAATAAATTCTAAAATTTTTTGTTGTAATTCTAAATGACATTTCAATTGTACTATATATATATTTTATACCATAAGTTAATTAATTTATAACTTAAATTATATTATTTTATTTTTCATCTTTATATATCCATCTTTGTATTTGATTTGTACTTTAATAGTGGTAATATAACGTAAATATTTTAAATGTATCAATATTTACCATTTATTTAATTTATACTCATGTATTTTTAAATTAAAATTTAATTCTATCAACACTTTATTATGCCGATAGGCATTTTGTTGTGAGAGTTCTAATTGTGACACTGTTGAAATTGGTCGTCCTCGAGCAAATCTCAATAGTGTCACCTATTGACCAGTTCAAATATCAAATATCAATAAGACATGTTGAAGTTTTTTTGGGCTGGATTGAAACAGAGTTATAGAAAACGCAAAGCCGCCATAACGGACGGAGGCACAAACCTTCTTGCAAACCATCTTCTAGCAAGTCTTGTTCAGTTTCTCACCTTCTTGCAAGCCATGTTCTCCATACACTGTCACTTATTGACCAGTTCAAATATCAAATATCTGTAAGAGTTGGAATATGTAATTCCTACTTATTTCTGGTTGTAACTCTCCATATAAGGAGTCTATTCCTACATTATAGGACGTAGCTAGAACTATATTTATTCCTACTTTAGTGTGTGGTTGAGAGATTCTCTCAACCACATTATTGTGCGTCCAAGATAGTTTTCCTATCTTGAGACTATCTCATGTATAAATGTGTGTAATCTCTTTGATTAATTAATAGAGTTTGTAGATTGAAGTTTTATCTTGGTATCAGAGTTCATATGGGCCTGGGCTTGGTCCACTCCTGGGCTAAGGAAAATAAAGAGTTCGATTAGTATTTTGTATGTTTTCCATCCATGTTTTTTTTACGTGACTGCAGATCAAAGCATTCCTGTTGAGGCTCGTTGGACGCTATCGTCTGAGGTTGCGTAAGTCTGTGTCTGCGTGGAGAGGAGCTCTGGCATGAGCTCAACGCGACGTATTAAAATAAGTGTGTGAGTATGCACTTGTGTCTAAGTGGACTCGAACGGTGCTGCGTGGATTGGTGAAGGTCGACGCCACCTGCCATCAGTGAGCTTGATGCTGCGGCCACTGAAGAGTTGGTAGTCCGTAATTTTTTCGGTTAAATTGCTATCATTGTCTCACTGGCGGGGCTTTGTTCAATAATCTTTCAGCTAAGTTCCAGTCGTCAGTGGAATATTGTATTCAAACATGAAAAAAAAACAAACAAACATTTTATCCAAGTTCCTGTTGCTGTGACCGCTGGTTATAAGTAGTTCCAGTTTTTTCATTAATTGTTAACTGTTGTATAAGGCAGGCAGAGCTACAAGCAAACCTGTATGGATTGATGGTGGATTTGTTGTGATCTATTGTTTTTTTGTGAGCATGGGGCTGACTCATTGAGGCAGTTTCCAGATCCATGCCTGTGTGAGCCACGATGCAGAGATTCCTGCGACAGTGAGGTCGACGGTTTGTCCTGCAATCACAATTCAACTAGTGGTTTTATTTGTTGGCTGGCTAAAAGAAACCTATCAGGTGATGATCTTGCAATGTAGTTAAAGGAGGGGAACATCAAGGAAGGCAGTACTGTGACTGTCATGGGTATTGTTGTTTGATGATTTTTCCTCCTCATGAACGGGTATCCACTGGTTTTCAATTGAGAAAATTCCTCTTGCCAGGAAATGTTGAAGGAATGATTATTGCATGTAATGAGATACTGATCAAGGCCGAGGTAGCTGCTGCGAGGTCGAGCTGTGGAGGTAGTGTTGGTTCTCTCACACCGGCTGCGAGTTGTTTCTGGTGTATCCAAATCGTGAAGACCATGGTGGTATGGCTGCATTGATACAGTGGAGTAGACCGTGAAGACCATGGTGGTATGGCTGCATTGATACAATGGAGCAGACTGTGAAGACCGTCGTTGGTCCTCTCTATCTCAAATTTGAAGGAAAGCCCCTTGAGATTCTTCATTTCCTTGATCGAAATATCAATTACATTTGATGAGAGGGGCGGTGCGCGCTAGAAGACGCTGAGGAGATTCCGCTACGGCAATTTCAGTACGAAGATCAAGTGCCCAGATGGTGAAACCAATGGATTGAAATCCAATTTATATCTCAGAGAGTAGATTCATCAGCTAGGTTTCAATTTCTCTCAGGAGCTCGTGAACCACAACGGAATTGTTTTTAGAGAGTCCTAGTTGGGATACGATCTGTCTACATGGGGATCGTTCTGTCTGCGTGGGGATTGAAGACTTGTGGTTGCAGAAATCGCGAGTGGATTTAGTCTCTGGGAAAATATTGATTTACTTGCTTGGTCCAGTCTTAAGCTCGTGCTTAAAGCCTCCACCTCCATGCTTCAGCTTGTGCAAGAGTTGTAGCTTAGAAAGTTTGTTAGGCTGGCAACGGATGCTCCGACACAGATATTCTTGCAACATTTGATGCAGGGATTTAAGATGGCGTTGATGTGTTCTCTGTTTCTATTGGATCTGAACCTCCGCTAACCGATTAATTTCAAGATGCAATTTCCATTGCATCCTTCCACGATCGTAATCTACCAATATGTTAGAGTGTTGGTAGCATGGTACAGTGGCAACATGACCATAGACATTTCTCTTGCGTGTGGTGGGTTCCCTCGAATTTGGCTGATAGATATTGGTTCATTGATCATTTGAGTGCTAGGTTCTTTCAAGTATCAGAAGAGGTGCGGAAGCACGTGGAGTTATTGGGAGGCTTCAAGCTTCCTTTGTTTGGGATAAACCTAGTTGCAGGTTGAACAAATTTCTAGCATGGTCTCGTGGCGCAATAGTAAAGTGAGCCGAGGGCAGTGTGGTGAGCTACCTGGATGTGATTATGTTTCTATATTGGGTAAAGATGAAACTAAAAGTTCCAACATATTTGATTAGATGAAACAAATTGTCTTCGTGAATTATTTTGCTTTCATGTTGGGCCTGATCAACTTAACATGTAAGTGCATTTATGTAAATCTGGTTAAAAGAATTAAATGTTGTATTGTTGTGACATTTAGTTTGGGCAACTATTGTCACGAGTGCGAGTCTTTGTAGAATTGCCCATTCCAACAATACACAAATTTATTTGCAGGAATGATTAAGTACCAGATATGATGAAGACATAACAATGAAAACGAAATCAAAGGATAGTGCTTGGAGGTACATCATAGATTGAAGGATGATCGAGTTTGTGTGTGCCTAGTGTGATGGAAATAGATCTGCATGTTCAATTGCGAGGAGATTAGCTTGACAATGGGTCTTAGTTGTTGCAGTATGTCAGCGAGCATGAGGAGGCATGCTTGGAAGTAGTTACCAAACTTTGATACTGTGAACAGGTGAATTTGTGGACGACGTAGGATCGTATCATGGAGTCCTGGATTATTGTTTTTAAAGGGAAAATTGTGTCTCTTCGTGTGGCTGTGAGTGCCTATGTTTGGATCATCTGTGTTGGAATGCACTGCATTGAGACCAGTTGAAATGTCATCAATCCGTTTCTTTATTAGTGAACCCCTCACAGATATCATTGGTGAAAAATTGTTGCTGGTATGTTTGGAAAATAATCATCCTTGGGAAGAAATAGAGAAATTAATCTAAAGAGTGTATGTTTTTTTTCTAGCTTCTTAGAATCATGTTTAAGGTTATTGAGCCTTATTGAGCGTAGCTAACTCAATGTAAGTAAAGTTGTTTTGTTAGAATTCAATACTGTAACAAATGACAGGTTAAACATGGAGTTCCAAGAATTTATTTGACAAGGATGCCCAAGATGTGAGCAACGAAAGGGAGGTAATGAAGTAGCAACAATTATTATGATGGACAATAAAGTAATTGTTTGTTTGAGTTAGTGTGGGTTTGTGGGATAGACTCCCTAGCATGTTATAAGCAAGTTTAGGATGGTTTTATAAGTGGCCATTGTATGTACCTGGAGACTCCAAGAGATGGAGTATGGAATGTAAGCCTTGTAAAAGCATGTGTAAAGTTCGTGGTAATCTCAAAACCAACTTGTAATGGTTTATGGTCAGCCGGAAACCATCTTTTGTCAATTTAAAGTGATGGTTTGTGGTGAACCGGAAACCACATACAGAGCCTTAGTGGCTACAGGTGCCCCGGGTGCACATAGGAGCTTGAATGCTCACAGGAGTAGGTGGACTGCAGTAAACACTTCACTCATAGGTCTCAGATATTGTTGTTTCTGAGCATAGGAAGGTCAGCAAATTTTTCTATCTGATAGTCGCGTCGAAAGGCGCAATCAGCGCGACTGTTAGG
This sequence comes from Pinus albicaulis, assembly GCA_034641835.2. Classification (NCBI taxonomy): domain Eukaryota; kingdom Viridiplantae; phylum Streptophyta; class Pinopsida; order Pinales; family Pinaceae; genus Pinus; species Pinus albicaulis. The sequence goes on along the minus strand of MU968382.1, from coordinate 25,141,258 downwards.
GATTGTTATTTGGACGTGAATATTTGGCTTAGAAAGGCACTGATCTCTCTCTTTTTTGGAAGTTCTGCACATGGGATTCGCTCGTTTGTGGTGGATTTGAGTCGTAGACACATTTTTTGGTGGTTCTGGATATGAGATTTTCCCGTTGGTGGTGGATCTGAGTCGCAGACACATTTTTTTGATACAGGTATATGTATGCAGTGATAATGGTTGACAGAACCATGTATGTGAAAGACATCCTATGAGACCAGCAGTTGCAGCGGTTGGTACCCATGCATTTTAGTGGATGGTTGCTCCTTTATATGGATGTCAACATATTTTTTTGTTCTTATGATTGACCACAACTAGACTTGGTGAATTGATATCACAACAAGTAGTCATTAAGAGAGGGAGTTGGAATATGTAATTCCTACTTGTGTGTGGTTGTAACTCTCCATATAAGGAGTCTATTCCTACATTATAGGAGGTAGCTAGAACTATATTTATTCCTAGTTTAGTGTGTGGTTGAGAGAATCTGTCAACCACATTATTGTGCGTCCGAGATAGATTTCCTATCTTGAGACTACCTCATGTATAAATGTGTGTAATCTCTTTGATTAATTAATAGAGTTTGCAAATTAAAGTTTTATCTGTAAGACATGTTGAAGTTTTTTTGAGCTGGGTTGAAACAGAGTTATAAAAAACACAAAGCAGCAATAACGGACAGAGGCGCAACCCTTCTTGCAAACCATCTTCTTGCAAGTCTTGTACGGTTTCTCACTTTCTTGCAAACCATCTTCTCCATACACACACTATATAATTAGTAGCCTCCCCCACTGTTTTATCTTTTCCCATTAAATGTCTTTTACAAAAGCCTAGAATATGCAGAATTTCTGATCATTTATTAGTTTTTTCAATGTCTCAAGAGGAAGCTGCGACCACGTTTAAATTGAAGGATTTTTTGTTTTCCAAGTATTCCGTGCCCTGTAACCCTGTAAGATGAAGATTCTAATTTCTTTAAACTCTTAGTATGTGGATGATCGTGTTTGTTTTGTTTCTTCTTGTTTCTGCAGGTACTGTACAGGCTTCGGCTGCTGCGATGGCAGTTGCTGCTCTGGTGAATGAACCAGCTCTGGTTCTGAGAACGAACTAGCTCTGGTTCTGGTTATCTTTCAATTTCTGTTTTCTCTTTTCATTTATTTTGGTTTCTGTTTTCTCACAATATAGATAATTTTTTTTTTACGCAAAACAAAAAATTACTGTTAAATGTACTCATGTATTTCACGGTATGGGCATGAATCTGGCCAACTTAACTCATGTATTCACGGTATGTGCATGAATCTGGCCAACATATAATCCCATAGACAATATAACACCCAAATATATGTGCTTGTATCTGGAGAAATTCATTTTTAACGAAATACTTACCAAAAACTTTTGGTTCCTGAGTTTTCGTCTTAAGCTCTTTAGGATGGTTCAATACAAATCAACGTCCTTTAAAATATGTAAGTCAACGAACTGGAATGGTGGTCTATTCATTATATTTTTACCCATTGACCATAACTTTTGTATATTTGAACGGATGACCTATTAACTTTATTATGTTTTTGTGATTTTAGAAATTGAATTGAGATTAATATATTATTTTTGGATTATTAATGTTGGAGTAGTGTAGGTTGTATATAATATTGTTACTGATGTTTTTTATTTAATAAATTTCATTTTGGGTATATCATTTAATATTTTTAATTTATTTAATGAATTACTAAGTTATAAAAATATTTAGTATTTATCTATAATTTTAAATTAAAATTTAATGGATATATTAAAAGTAGGTGATAAATTTTAATTTTTAAAATTAAAATTGGCTTTTGGTTTTGATTAAGTACTATTGTCAAAATAAAGATTATTTCTTTTGAGTTTTGTAGTTGAATTGGGCATTTATCAATTCCCAAAATGTTTTGTGATGAAATAATGTATCACCTATACAATCCTAAGATGGCTAGAAATGAAAAACAATTCCTCTTAGATTGTCCATCTTATTTATACCACTACAATTTTTTTTAATTTTTTAAGTTGGCAAAACTATGGTGATCAAGTATGTCACTTTTCAAGTATAAAAATAAAAAGTTAAAAAATTCCAATTATTCTCTTATTTTCTAATCATCATCATATATAATATTATAAAATTAATAATTTTTCATGATTTACATTCTTAATATAATAATTATCATATTTTTTTATCATTTCATAATGAACTTTCAAATTATATGTTTATAAATTTGTTTTTATTTTAACAAATTATATATTTGTGATTTTTTTTTAACAGTGTAAATATATAGTGTTTAAAATTAGGGTTAATAATAATTTTATAATACATTATTTATAAATATATTTAATTATATTATTAATTTCAATAAATTTAAATATAATTGGTTTATCTAATGATATCAATAACTTTTAATAGTTTAATCCAACATTATTATCTTTATGCTATTGGTTTTTAAGGGAATTTGATTGAGATTTAATACAACGTTAATAAGTTTTTTTATCATAAACATAACTATAGGCCTGGGTATAATGGTTGTTATCATCTCTAACAAGGTTGAAAGCTTGGTTAGTAACATAACGAGTTATAATGTTGTGAATATTGTTATATTGGTTTTGATCCTAGTGAGCTTTTGAGTATACATGTGGGTTGGCTTGGTACCAACAACTCACTTTACAGAGACTTGATTTCTTTCCTCCTTAAAAAATAGAAAATGAAAATAGTAGATTTTTTAATATACATATATATTATTTAATTCTTTATTATGTATTAATCTATTTATATTGAAAAAAAGCATGTATTGACAAATTTAACACTTTTCTATGCTTGATAAATCCACATTTAAAATGAATTTACATATATTTATTTATTTTATATTTAATTATCACATACATAAGTATGTAATTATTTAATTTTTATTTAATTTAATTTAAGTTTATGTAAGATGGGGATGAATTATAACAATAAAATGGAGTTGAGGATATCATTTTTGCTTTTCTTTGAAACTTTAATAGGCATCAAGTTTTTAAAATTTTGTTTGAAAACAAATCGTTGTCCTTTTCAACCTATCTAGTCCTCCAAGCTTCATTTTCTAAAATCTGAACACTAATGGGAGCATGTAATCCACTTCTTGCCTATGCAAAATCATAACATGATAAAAATACTTAGGGATTCCTTAAATTGTAACACAGAAAGACACCAATTCAATTAGTTTAGGCTTTTGAGCACCCTATGAAATGCTTGTTTCTCAACATTTTTTCTCCCCCATCCAAACAACTTCTTATCATAAACTGCATAATTTTGTTCAGATAAAATGGTAGAATATCACAGTGATATTCCTCTAAGATTACTTCTAGTTTAGTTACGAGGTGATATAAATTTGATATATAGTGATATTCCTCTAAGATTACTTCTAGTTTAGTTACAAGGTGATATAAATTTGATATATTGCAGATTCTATAATACACTTTTACCTACTTGGAAAGCTCTAACTTACCAATACTTTAGCTTTCTAATTCCTCATGCCTTTCATATCCACTTCTTGTTTCTTACAATGCTGCCTCTACGTCACTCTACATTCATTTACACTTCTATCTTTCAACCTTTTCGATACAAATGCTAATTTACCTATAATGCATTTTAATTATGCACTCACACATTCAATAATTAAAAATAATATTTAATACTATCAACACTTTATTTACCTATCGTGCATTTCAATTGTGCACTCACATAACCATTCAATAATTAAAAGATACGCTCATCATTGGGTGTCACATGCAATCTCTTTCTCATTTATATTTCTATCCACGATTTTATTATTCTATTGCTACATGTATTTTATTATATCGTACTTAGCCATTTTAAGATATTTATAAAAATAAAAAAAACTAGATTTTATGGAACCATATTTAACATCGTCATTACGGCATGTTTATTAACATATGTTATAATGAAGTAATTTAAGCTGGTGAAAGTTTTGAATTTTGTGAAAGAAATCTAAGTAATGTAAAGTTTTGAATTTTGTGATTTTTGTTTTGTGTCCTAATTAAAATCAACAAATTTACAATAATATCATTTACAATTATAAAATAAAATAAAATCATATATCTATATATATATATATATATTTAAAAATGTTCTTTTTTAAACAAATAAATCACTAATTAGTGTGTATGTGTTCTTTGAAAAGAGAATTTTCTTTTAGAATCATATAAATGAATACTTTGATAAATATTTTGATAAATATTTAATTATTTATTGAGGGCCTAAATCAATAATTGTGTTTTTTTTATTAATCGATTTAATTTCATTTTGAAATATATTTTTATAGTTAATGGCTTTAAGTATGTGTTTAATTATTATTTGTTTTTTATGGAGTTATTAGAGATACATTTGCATATATACATATTTAGAATTCAAATGCATTCACACGTAATATATTCAACAAATAACAAATGTGTACACCAGATATAAGTGGAGAATCATAAAGAGAGAATACCACAAATTTTTGGCTGAAAGTGATGGGAAGGAAAACTCTTACCCTCATATTACATGAAATTTTCTATAAGCTCAAACCTACACGAGGTTGTTACCTCAAGGAAGCTCCAACTCCTATAAATTTTACAACATATTCTTTATCAATATACAACTTGAAAGGAGACTACAATTCCCTCATAAATTTATAAATCAAATTTGACTATTACGTGATCCTTGTTTCTAATTTGTTGCTTATCCTCTTTGTTTTTCTTCTTTAGGTCTACTCTTCTTTTGCTACTCTTTCTCTTTCTATTTTCTCCTTATCATGCTTGTTCAAGAGCTCTCTCATTAAAATATTCAATTCACAAAACCTGATTATCATTCAACAGGGCATATTTTATAAATATGTATCTCTCACTACTTGCATTCCATGTAGGAACTCGAAATGCGTATATTTCTCTTATTATTTCGAGAATATTTGCATTTTCAGTAGTCCTCAAATTAAGACAAATTTTCTTTTAACGAATTTTAAAAACGGGATAAATCATGATCAAGCATTCATAATTGCATAAGACAAGCTTCATATGACCAAATATGTATTAATGCAAGTTGGAAGAGGTTGTGGTGTGTTATTAACTAGGGAAACATAGGTTGGATACTAGCTGACCAACATTATAATGCAGTTCCTGTGAATAATAAGAGTGTTACACTTGTAAAGAAAGTTTGTACAATCAAATTAATTGTAAGAAATTTTGTACAATGAAATTAATTGAAATTAGGGTGTTCTTGAGGGAACGCTCTGCAAATTAAGAATGTTCTAGGTTTTTCGATAATGGTTCTGTTCTAGGGTTTCATTCCAGACCCTGTTACATCTAGCAGTGGAGACAGGGGAGGGATGTTGGCTCTAGCCAGAAAGGACAGTTGCAATGTTAGGGGGGGAGAGATCCCCTCCTATAGAAATGTGACGTCAAGAGAGAGTAGCCGATAGAATAAAGTTGTTGGTGCAAGACTGATTCTTGGGGCACAATGGCAGGTGCAACAAAGGGGTCAGTGTTTACCTAAACCTTCTAAAAAACCCTATTTTATAATTCCTCCGAATAAATTAGAACATTATAGAGGTTATATGAAAGATCATGCTCTTATTTGTAAATCTATAGGGATTTGGCCCACTAAAAAGGATTTACTCAAATGGATTCACATTAAGTGGCAGCCAAAGGGGCATTTAGATATTAAATTTGGTGCAAGTGGTTTTTTTACAGTTTTTTTTACAAATTTATTGGACAAGGAAAGGGTTTTTGAAGGGGGTCCTTATTTTTATCAAAATGCGGGCCTGTTTCTAAGGAATTGGGAAGAATGCTATAACCCTGATAAGGAGCAGTTCCTCTCAGCCACTGTGTGGGTCCGCCTGTTTGCATTACCCATGGATTTCTAGGATCTGGAAATCTTGGAAGGGACAGGGAACTCATTGGGTAGGTTTTATAAGATTGCAGAAACTACCAGAAGGGGAAGATATACATCCTTTGTGAGGATTTGTGTTTATATGAATATATCAAAACCTCTTCCTGAATTAATTGAATTAGAATAAGCAAGGGAAATCTGGCATCAATTATTATATTATGAATGTATTCCATTCCAGTGCATAAGATGTCATGAATACAGTCACCTGTATAAAACATGCCCTCTTAATGACTCAGACCAGTCTTTAAAGTAGCCTGTAGTAGAGACAGAAGAAAATAAGGAAGAAGTATTTCAGACGGTTACTAATAAAAAAAACAAGGGTGACCACAAGGTAACCTGCAAATGCAGGAAAACCTCTACAGCAAAGTAAAATCAAGTATGAAATATTACAAGAACAAGTCGAGGAGGAAAAAGAAATGGATGTTATGAATGAGGAAATGCCTCCTATTATGCCTGAAAACACAATAACTGCTAAGAGGAAATCTCCCTTACAAGGTTTAGAATAGGGGGAAGAACAAAATAATAGGGAGCAAGCAAAAATGGAGATAGATATGATGAAGGATGTCTTTAGTAAAGAGGAACTTCTCGTGAAACAGTTATTGCAAGAATGGAAAAATCTGGATGATAGGTTTATCCCTGAAGATCAAAAAGTATTATATAAGGAGACCTTTGAACAATATCTTACAATTCAGGCATGACGAGAAGTGGAAGCAGCAAGTCGGTAGTTGTCTCAACAATTAATGGAAGTAGCAAGTCCGCAGTTGTCTCAGTAATCAATACCACAAAAGATAGGTCAAGAGCCTCCTCTGAAGACAAAACCTGGGAAGAAAAGAGGAAGGAAGACCTTACAGGAATCAATTCAACTAGTTAGGGAAATGTTGGTTAACTCTGGGCATTTCGTTCCGATATCAACGATGTTCCAGAGAATAAATAAACCTTCTTAATGATAGTCATCTCTTGGAATATAAGGGGCCTTAATAGTAAAGGCAAACAAAGACATTTACAAGAAATACTGACAAAGGAATAACCTCAAAAATTTCTTCTTCAGGAAACTAAAGTGTTCGGGGAAAGATTTGAAGGAATTGCTAGTGGATTGAAACCCCGATATGAAGTAATGGCAATAGATGCTAATAGGAGTGCGGGGGGTATAGTAATTTTATGGAACCCAACAGAAATGGAGGCACATGGTTGGATTTGGCTGTCTCGAATTATAATGGGAAGATTTAGATTGATAGGAACTAAGGAATGGTTTTCTGTCTCTTCTATATATGGCCCTGTGATTCCAGGAGATAAAAAAGATTTCTTTAGAAACTTTAGAAATCTTAAAATCATTAATCCAAAAAAATATTGGGTGGTTGGAGGGGATTTTAATATGGTGGCTAGCATAGATGAACGAAAAGGGGGAACTGGAAGATTTACTCAGGAGATGGAGGAATTTACTGATCTTATATCGGATACACAACTGGTGGATGTTCTGACAAATAATGGTAAATTTACGTGGAATAATCAAAGGGGAGGGATACACCAAATTGCATCACGTCTTGATCGATTTTTTGTTTTAGATGATTTTGTGAGTTTGGACCTGTTCTATGAGGTAGCTATTGTGCCTTGCTTGGGTTCGGACCACTAGCCTATTCATTTGGAGGTGGACATGAAACAACAGCAAAAGAAACGGCTGTTCAGATTTGAAGTGTTCTAGCTTAGAGATCCAACCTTTATACTGAAAGTCCGCGGCTGGTGGGAGGAGAGTCGGTTGGAAGGAATAAACCACATCCACACATTCCAATTGAAACTAAAGGAATTGAAGAAAAAAATTAAGAAATGGAATAAAGCAAAATTTGATGGCATTCATAAGGAGAAGAACAAAGTCCAAGGGCATATGCAAAAAATTCAACAAAAAATGATTTTAACAGGGAGGGCAACCGATTTAATCAAAGAAGAAGGGATGATTCTTAATAAATTAGAGGAGTGGAGAATCCAGGAAGAAATTTTATTGAAACAGAAATCTGGATACAATGGCTTCATGAAGGGGAAAAAAATTCCAGTTTTTTTCATAAAGCTATGGTCCAACGTAGGCAACATAATAGGATTTTCTCACTTAAAGACTCAGAGGGAAATCGTTTGGTTGAGCATCAAGATCTGGAAAGGGAGTTGGTAAATCATTTTAAAGGTATTCTTATAGAGCCAAACCAGGCTAGATCTGCTGCAATTGAACGGATAAAACGATTCATTCCGAGTATGGTTAGCAGGGAGAAAAACTTGGCACTTCTTACGTAAATTACAATGTTGGAAGTGGAAGATATTGTAAATGAAATGCCTAAGAATAAAGCAACTGGGCCTGATGGGTTCACTACTGAATTCTATCAAGCCTCATGGCATTTTTTAGTGAAGGATATTGTGGAGTTAGCTGAGGAATCTCGTCGAACTCGTCAGTTATTCCCGGGACTAAATCCTACCTTTATTACCTTTATTCCTAAATATGATAGGTGTGATACTCCTTTTGGGTTTTAGCCTATCGCTTTATATAATGTTATTTATAAAATTCTATCAACTGTTATGGTGAATCCCCTGAAACCAATCTTTCTAGCTCTCATTTATCCTGAGCAAACAGGGTTTGTCAAAGGCAAACAAATTTTAGACAGAATAGTGGTTGCTCAGGAGGCTATTCATTCCCTTCATAACCTTAAAGCTAAAAGAATGCTGATTAATTTAGATTTGGAAAAATCCTATGACAGCCTAAATTTGAAGTATCTTCAGAAAATCTTACTGTCTTTCGGGTTCGATGATGGATGGGTTCAGTGGGTTTTATCTACTATTACCTTTGTGCATTTCTCTATCGTGGTTAACATGTCTCCCTCAAGTTCTTTTAAAGATTCTCGGGTCCTTCGACAAGGTGATCCTATATCCCCCTTCATGTTTATCATAGCAGCTGAGGGGTTGGGTAGATACATTAAGCAGAGAGTTCAAGATGGGGTGTTCAAAGGTCTTAACCTGTGGGGTCTGAATCTAAATATGTCCCACCAGCAGTTTGTGGACGATATAATGTTGTTTTTTCAAGCCACACTCCGTGAATGCAAAGCGGTCTTGGAGATTTTGAACTTGTTCATGGATGCTTCCGGTACTTAGATTAATAAAGAAAAATCAAATGTTTTCTTTTTTAATATGACTCACCAATCTAAAAGGTTTCTTACTAGGATTCTTGGGTTTAGTATGGGTAACTTACCCTTGAAATATCTTAGGATGCCATTGTCAGATAACTCTTTCAAATCTAGTGGTTGGAAAGCTCTTATTGGTAGAATCCATAAGCGAATGCTTAACTGGTCTTTTAGGGCTCTAAATATGCCTAGTCGTGTTATTCTTTTAAGATATGTTCTTCAAGCTATCCCTATCTACAATTTGTCAGGAATTGCTTATCCAAAAAAAACCTGTGTGGACATGGTAAGTCCGTTTAAGAAATTTCTCTTGCATGGGGCCTAGGAGAAGCAAAAATGGGCTCTTCTTTCTTGGGATAAACTTACGCTACCCAAGCTTAAAGGGGGGTTAGGTCTTAGATATCCGTTTACTCTTAATCAGGTAATGGGAGCTAAATTGTGGTGGAGGTGGCTGCAAGGAGGTTTCGCATTATGGCAGTGCATATGGGAAAGGAAATATCATATGCCTCAGACGGTGAAGGAACAAATAACTTTCCCTAACATTCAGAAAGGTTCAGGGATATGGAACCTTGCAGCTACTAAAAAACACTCGATAAGGATTCATAGTTTTTGGGAGATCAGAGAAGGAAATTTGACAGGTTTTTGGGAAGATTCTAGGCAGCAGCGGGAAAAGTTGTTTACAAGATTGAACTTGGTAGAAATATTTATGTTTACCCGAAATCCTCAGAGTAAGGAAGTGAAAAACTATTAGGAGGACCAAAATGATCAATTTTGGAGGAGATGGAAACAAAAGCAACAGTGGCAAGAAGCTCCAGATACACGGCAATGGGGAAATTTTGCAAAAGAGCTTCAAACTAGGAAAATTCCAATTCAGGCAGGTAATGATATACTAAGATGGGGATATAGGTTGAGAGGAATGTTCACAATTCAAGAAGCCTATTAGTTGCAAGCGAATCAAATTCAAATTTCAGAAAACTGACTGTGGAAGAAAATTTGGTCTCTTAATCACTGGTCGAGATTGAACATTTCTTGTGGCTTGTTTGGCATGGGCAGATCCTCACCTGGGATCAATTACAAAAAAGGGGAATGTATGGGCTGTCAAGATGTGTGATGTGTGCGGCAAAAGAAGAAATTTTGGAACACCTTCTTAATACATGTACCGTGGCCGAACAAATGTGGTCAAATCTAAATACCTATTTCAAAAAATAGATAGAAACATCTATAACCTTCGGAAAACAATTGAAAAATGGCAACAGGGAGGTTATCAAAGTCTAGTGGTGAATAGAGCATGGACACTTGCAGTGGGGTTCTTATTATAGTCCCAGTGGAAAGAAAAGAACAAAAGTATTTTTCAAGATCGAAGGTTAAATAATGAGGAAATCTGGAATATAACATTACAAGGTATAAGAGAAACCATACTATCTGAAAAATGGGAGCATGAGGACTGGGTAGTACAGGGGTTGGAAGGGAGAATCCTTCAGCATTTAAATTTTAAGGAAGTGATGCTTTCACCCTCTTCGTGGAAACAACCACCTTCTCGGTATACCATAAGAAATAGTTTTGACAGGCCACAATCGGGCTTTATAAAACTAAATTATGATGGGGCTTCGAAAGGAAATCCTGGCCAAAAGGGTGCTGGAGGTATATTTTGAGTCTACATAGGAACAATTTTATGAATTTTTTCCATTGATTTAGGATATGCCACGAATAATGAGGCAGAGCTGGCAGCAGTGAAATTAAGATTGGAAATTGCGAGTCGTGAGCACTATAATAGACTGGAAATTGAGGGGGATTCAGTAATGGATACCGGTTTTATCAGAAAGCTTCAACAAGGGGCTAATTGGGAGGCTATTAGTAAAACATGGAGAAATGCATGATTACTGCAGGAAATTAAGCAAACATTGGGGAGAATTGAATACATTGTACCCCTGCATGTGAGAAGGAAAGGAAACAAAGCAGCAGATTTTCTGGAGAACTGGGTGTGAAAAACTGCTGATGGTTTTCTTGATCGGCCATGGCAACAGGAGTTGCATGTACTGGTTCTTGAACTTCAAAATATTGTAGCAGAGGATCAAATTTCTGCAGGAATGGACCATATCATTCCCCGATCAGGGTATAACATGACGAGGATGGATCCATCTCTATAGGTCGATAACCGAATCCTGCCGCGTGGGACGGAAGGACACCACGTGGTTCTTGTATGTAGGAGGTGGGGCGGTGGAAGGGATTAAAGGACATCCATCACCTAACAATATTAATTCGAATCACTTGGTGTGGACTCCATCTGGGTAAGCTAGCACGGTTGTCAGGGGACCTTAGGGAAAAGTGCTAGCAGCAAGGTAATATGCATGGCAAGGTAAGGTTTTGCATTATGTGGTTTTGCTGGGAATTTATTTACGCGTTCAGTGGAGATCAGAAGCGAAGGCATAGGATGACGATCAGGGCAGTTAATTTTTATGTATTATCATACTTCTCCTCTAAGCCAAAGGTTTCTGATTATCGTCGAATGCGGAAAAATGGTTATGGTATTTTTACATTACTTGTTTAAATGGCGAATTGTTTGATTCTAGTGTGAGAAAATGTTGAAGGTTGTTGAAGCTGGGTGCATTCCGATTCTTGCTATGAGGTTTTTCGTTCTGTTGTCTAGAATTTGGTTTAATTTACTTTGGAAAGAATCCATCGAATGGGGAAGTTGGTTACTGTCTTTGTTTCCTTCTTCTGCTCTCTACTTAGTTGTTATGGTGGTTTTAAACTACTTTTATAATTACTGGTTGGCTCGGCTCCTTTATGGGCCTTGGAACAAGCTGAAAGCTCCTATTGTTTATTATTGGAAGTATGTGGTAATGGGTCTGGTAGTTTTCTTTAATATAACCTTTACTATAGTTGGGCATATGGGGCATGCTACAGTCTTTGTATTTCGATTTCCTATTTATGATATTAACTATGGTAGGAGGCTAGGTAGAATCTAGAAAATTTCTGAGAATTGTCTTCTGGAGAATGTAAAAAATGATTGCCTTCTAGCTGTTTTTGGGACTCTCATGCTGCAGGGTAGGGTTTTCTTCTGTCTTCCCATAGATGGTTTATTTGTCAATAGGGTTTTGTGGACAATTGGGAGGGAGATATCTACTTATCACCTATTGTACAAAATCCCTCATAGGTTGCAGACTACCTGGTCCCTCTATAATATTTTATGGACTCTGTTTCCGACTTATAATCTTGTGGCTTCGATTAACCTAGGTTATGGAACCCATTTGTCTACCGGTTATCTAAAATTTTTTAGGTTTCTGACTTGTAAATGTCATGGTGTTGTTGTTTGGTTGGTAGCTTCAGCAGATTCCTTTTCTGGTTTCTCTAAGATGGTCAAGAGAACACGAGGAAGAAAAGCCACTAGAGACAAAGGCAAACAGCCTATCTCCCAGCAGTCTCAGAAAAGAGGAAGAAAATCCATGAAACAACATCTGGAACCACTTGTGCAAACATTTGCATTAGAGATTCCAAACTCTATTCGATCTCGCATTTATGGTTAGGAAACTGAGGTTATAAATAATTTGGATAGGGAGTATAATATGGCATATGAGGACATGTAGATTATAGTGGCTAACCCAGGACACACACCGAGGCCGCATTTCTCTATTTCAACAATCAATTAGAACTTACTGGTTCATCAAATGCTTGCTAGCCAAAGCAGTCATGTCGACAACAGAATCCAAGTTCGAATTAACTGTGGCAGATATTGACAGAAACATTTAGGAAATTAATCTTCGCCAGTTGCATCAGTATGCTAGGCTAGGAAGGATGGAGAAGGATATTAAGTCCATGTAGTAGGTCGAATTTGAATTGCCAGGTTCTAGTGCCAAAGACCCTGCACCTGTGGAGTCAGAGGAAGATTAAGGATTTCATGTTAAAATGTTTCAGTTTCTTTTTAGCAGCTACTACTCCTTTTGTGTATGTTATTTCCAGACTTATATATTAATTATTGTCAGATATGGTATAGATTATTAAGACTTTTTATGTTTTGGTTGACATACTTTGCACTTAGATGGCCAACAGACCTGGTTACCTACGGGTAGGTTGAGGTCTATTTTTTGTATATTTTTTGCTCGGCTTAAATTAATAGAAAATGGGAAGGAAATACCTAATCTTACAAAAAAAATGAGTGTTACACTTGTAAAGATACCAAAATTGAAGTTGTGTTTTCTAGTCCTTATGTGCAATTATGTCTTCATTTTTTTTTTTAGGATAAACATCAATAAAATCATCACCTGACAAGAATCAAAGCCTTTGCACATCACGTCACTTAATGAAAATATGAAAAACTCATTAATCATTGAGCAAACCAAACTTCATTAACATGACAGACCTCATCAACATGTCAAACCTCATCATCATGAAAAACCTCATTTGACATAATTTCTAACATTGCCAACATTCTACCCGGGCCCTTTGGCATTGATGGCAACACTATGTTCCTCCCCTTGAGAGTCATCCTTATTATTTATTATGAGAATTACTTCTCCTCTTAGCCTCATTCCTCTTGTCAATACCTCCCCATTTGACATTAACGACAAGGAACGTTTTGGGAAAATCTGATTAGTGTTTATATTTTTCTATTGAGGTTGAAATATTGAGCCATCACCATCAATATTTTTCATGGAGAATTTCTCTATCTGTCTTTTCTTATGAATTTTATAGGGATTAGTTCCTTGTGAAATAAATAACCATTGGTTGAATAAATCTACTTCTACTTCTAAACATTGTTCTTAATTTATGGGAGTGTCTTAATTTGGTGTTCATTGTGATATAGTTTGCTCCAAAAGAGATTATATCCACATCATAGGTCACCAAGAGTATTATGAGAATTTTTTTCATATCCATACAATGGTACCAATGAGAAATAACCAGAGACATTTTAGATTATGAATTATGATTTGGTATTCAATTATTGTTTCCATTGTACTCAACTTTTTTATTTTATGAGAGCACTCTAAGAATGGTTTTTGATGCCATATTACTCTCTCATCAAGAGATAAGGATTCAAACCATAGATAGAGAAGTAAGGGTGCCACTATTGTTTACCATGTTCAATTCCTTCATTTACCAGAGAAAGGGAAAGCACTTCTTGTGTTCTAGGTAACCTATCCTCAATTGAAGTTTGAAATTTTAGATCATTGTGCCTACCTTCAACCTTCAAGACTGATAACCACATAAAAAAAAAAAACATTATAGAGACTTTCAATACTATGTCTTCAACACTTTCTTATTAGGTTTCACCAATGGTATGAGACAATCTCTATATTATTCCAAGATTTATACCATCTATCATTGATACTTAGATCTACTCCCGAAAGAGCTGATTGGAAGCATAGATATGAGAGATAAAAGTAGGCTTTTTTCTTTCTTACAATTTCCTCCAAGTCATTTGAAATAGAGAAACATGATCACCACACCAAGTATTTTCAACAATTTTTATGGTTTCATATTCTAGCACAGGTGATTGGATTTAAGAAAATTCTTAACATAGTTTGTAAGATGATAATGGCTAAATTTTTTGCATTCAATAAATATTTATTGTAAATAATGATGTAATTTAGGATAAGGAACATTTATTTCATACGATGTAGGTTTGTTTTCATATAATTATGGTCGAATTATATTTTCATATAATGACAAGAAAAAGCATCATAGGTGATTATCATCCTTTGTTCTTGAGAAAATTATATTTCCATTGCTTCAGTAATATTTAAACACACATTCAAGGTGTACATTGCACCAAATTTATAATGTATGATATATATAATTAGCTTCTTAGTCACCCACACTATGGTGTTCCTTTGAGTATCTGTTGGCTCATTCAATTTTATAATATATTTTTAACTTATTATAAGTCTTATGTTACTCTGTTGACCTGCAAAAACTATCATTCTAATGTTCTAACTTGTCCTGGCATGATTTGTCTGTTTGGAACCTCTACGTTATGGTTCCTTTAAATGTCCATTTTTTCTGACAATACACTCCTTTTCCTCTCCCTCTCTGTCGACTTAGTTATCTCCTGTCACTTCTACCTTTGTCATATGTTATCTTTTTTCATCATATCACCTTTGGATCTCTTGATTCAAATTATTTTTTAATACCCATTTCGTACTTATGAAATTCTTTCCTGCTGATCTTGGTGTCAGTTCTTAGGTCTTGTTCTTTTTAGTTTGATCTAGCTCCTCATTCATAACATCTATCAAGTGTTTTTATTTACTTGCTTCATCAAAATTTCTTGGTTCAATATTTAACAACATGGTTACTTGAGCTTGGTCTGATGTATTTTTCAAGTTTCATCCTCATTTTAACACCTTCACTTCATCTCCAATAATTTCACTATCAAGGTGATTCTTTTTTCCATGCCTTAGGGATCTTTTCAATGAGTCTTTCTTTTTCTTTCAACTTGTATTTTATTTTATTCACTGTCATGGTGATTATCTAGAGGATTGATAAAACCTCTCATATTTTTCTTATTAGGGTTCTATTCATCAAACATTGCATCTATACAATCAATGATCGTATGCAGCCTTTTATTATAGCACCTATACCCTTTACCTTTTGTTGAGTATCCCAAAAATATTATTTCATCTCATCAAGCATAAAATCCTAACTTTTCATCATTTTTTTGATGTAGCACTTACTTCTAAACACTTTAAAATGTTTGAATTAAGATGGCTTACAATGCCACAATTCATAAGGTGTCTTATCAAAATTTGGTATGAGTTGTTCCTTGTTCGAAATATGAACTAATATGTGTATTTCTTATGCCCAATAGCTTTGAGGAATGTTTCTTTCTTGCATCATGGGTCTTCCATTTGATTTACTGACCTATTTTGTTTCTCAGCAACTCCATTTTGTTGTGGAGTTTATGCAAATATACATTTTCTTTTTATACCAAATTCATCACAAAAATTTTCAAACTCATCTGAAGTAAATTGACATCCTCTCTCTATCTAATACACTTTATCATGCACCTTGTTTGAATTTCTTCCAATTCCTTGAATATTTTAAACTTCTAAAATGCTTCTAACTTGTTTCTCGAGAATGCTACCCATGTTAATAGGGAATAGTCATCAACTACCAACATGAAATATCTTTCTCCTCCTGGTTCTTTTTTTCTAGAAGGACCGCATAAATCCATATGTACTAACTACAAAGGCTTACTACTTGACAACTTATATTTGACCTTGAATGAAGTTCTAGCATGTTTTCCCATTTGACATGATTCACAAAGAGGATTTTGAGGTTTATTTATCTTCGGTAGATATCTAACTGCTTTATTTTTATTGAGCCTAATGATGTGATCAAGATTGAAATTCCCCAGTCTCTTGTGCCATAAACAAGAATCATCTTGTTTGTTAATGTAACACTCTTCGTTATCTTCCTTTAAGATACATACAATATTTTTTGTTCGAACTCCTTTAGCCTTCCTGTTGTTGTTGATTTGATTTCGCAATCCTAAGCTCTAAAGAGAACATCACAACCTATATCACACATGTGACTAACACTCAAGAAATTATGTTTTGGTCCTTCAACAAATGGTGCATCATAAGCCTTTCCTTTGCCATTATTTAAACTCACTATACCTTTTCCTCTAACTCTTCATATTTCATCAATTTTTAATGTGACATTTCTATTTTTATTTGCATCTAAGGACTCAAAATTTATTGTGTCCCCTCTCATATGTCTAGAGTAACCAATGTCCACCTACAATTGAATATTATGATTTTGACCATACAAAACTAGGCCACACTTATCAACTTTATTTTATTCCTTCTTCTTTCTTCAGTGCATATGTTTTTATATTTTATAGTTGTTATAGGACCGCGAAATATTATTTTTGAGCTAGCATTAATATAAATTATGCTTGAAATTGTGACAATAGAAATATTCAATGATGTCAAAGAGAGGAGCAAATGGGTTCCTGTCCATATTCAAGTTTTTTTTAATGTTTGTAGATATATTATTTACTTCACTTCTTTTAAGGTTCCTTGACTCATTTCTTCTAACATAAGCTCTACAATTTATGGCTTTGTGTCTAAATTTTTTGCAACAATAACAATATCCATGGAAAAAAAATTCATACATGGGAATGAATAAAGCTTGAGAATAAATCCTTCTTGACATTTGATAATTATGTCTCCAGAAGAATTACGATATATGATAGCTTGTTATCTATTTCTCAACTCTTTTTGTTTGATGTAGTTAACTAGAAGTGGTTCTTTGTTACTAATCCTTAGGTTAAATGCCTTTCTCATTAAGTGAACTCATGACCTCATTATTTTCAGTTTGATTTGGACTAAAATTGTCTCACTTGATTACTTTTACAAAACTGATGGTCCTTTTGTCTTCTGTTTTCCTTTCACTAGATTATCCTTCATATCCTTCTCCAATTTTCATAAGTGTAGATCTTTGAGTATTTAATATCACATCCAATTTATCAGATCCTTTTTTATGTTGAAGGTTCATATTTAAATCATTTCATGCCTTCTGTAGCTTTTTATTAAGAATTACCACTTCCTCTTCCAAATTTTCACACTCACTTCTTTTCTCTTCTATTTAATATAGTAGAATGTCTTCCACCTTCTTTTATTCTTCTAGTTCAAATTTCATCTTGATAATCTCTTTTGAATTAGACTCGTCTTTTAATTTTAACAAAATTTCTTTATGTTTCTTATTCTTTTGTTTGTGTCTCTCCATTTCCTCAAGGGCATTGATCAAATCCCCCTCAAGGTCTACCTCTCTTTCTTCTTATTATTATTCATTTTCATTAAGTTATTTTTGCAAATTTTCTAAGGCCATTAGAATAAATTTAGTAGCTCCATCTTCACCAGAGGATTCACTAGAAAATTAATATGTACTACTATCTTCTTGTGCACAAATTTTCTTCTTTTTAAGCGTGTTATCTTTCTACATTTTAGTAAACTTTTTCTTTTCTTTCCCTCTAAACCAATTTTATTCTTTCTTATATGGAAATTTTGAGGCATAATGCCACACTCTTCCATAATTAAAACATTTAAATGGGATTTTTTCTTTGTATTTACTTGTATCTTTCTTCAATCTTCTGACAAATTTTTCTTCTTCTTCATCAGAGTCTATGCATGAACATTCCTTGTCTTATGTAGACTTTCCTACTTTGATATATGCATCTTTGGTAGCTGAATTTCCTCTTGAAATTCTCATCTCATATGTTGATAAAAGTACTTTCGGATTAATCAAATCATTAGGATTAGGTCCTAATGATGTGATTAATCTGAAAGTACTTTTATCTACATTATGGATCACAAAAGTCTTAGATCTAACATCTCATATGTTGTCAAAGAAACAAATAGTCGATCCATTTTTAGTGTCTCGAAGTTGGTTGTTTCTTCTGTTGCCAAAATGTTAGGATTAAACTTTGAAGGTAATTACCTCAAATTTTTTGGACCATTACACCCTCTTTGAGTGTTCCTCCTAGACACACCATGACATCAAAAAATTCATCTACTCTTAGAAGTAACTTAACGATATATTCATATTCATTCGTTTTTAATGTCTCAAACTGCATTCCATATACTTATAATTTGGCCATCTTTACCATTTGGTATCACCTTCGTGAATATTTTTCATTTTATCTCTTATTTCTTTATATGATTTACAAAGCATTACCTTAACAAATTATGATTCACTTAATCCACCAAGAAGAACATTTATAACTTTTTCATTGGTTATGAATTCTTGTTTGTCATCTTTGTCACTACTCATTTTCTTTGTTTTTTCATAACCCATCAACACAAAAATTAGACTTCTACTCTAGAAGGCATTAAATATGTATTCATTCTCACTTTCCAGAAGGCATAATTTGTGCTAGTAAATAAAGGGTCTTTGTTAGTTAAACATCCCTCTTGACTAACTATTCTAGTTATTTAAGAACTCCTTCCGGTTGTTAAATTGATTTTGAAGGAACCTTTTCTGATACTAGTTGATAAATACTTGGAAATTATTGAGAGGGGGGATGAATACTACCTCAAGAAAGTTCCAACTCCCACAATTTTTTCACAGGCTACAACCCACAGGAGGCTCCTACCTCAACAAGCTACAACCTATTCTTTATCAAGCTACAACATGAAAGGAGACTACAATCCCTTGATCAAATTACAAATCACATTTTACTTAATACCTAGTCCTTGTTTCTATTCTAATGCTTATCCCCCTTCTTTTTTTTGTATCCTCTATGTTTTTCTTCTCCAAGTCTTCTCTCCTTCTACTAATGTTTGTCTTTCTCTTTTATCCTTGTCAATCTTGTTTAAGAGCTCTGTCATACAAATGTTAAATTCAAAAAACTTGATTATGATTCAATAATGTATCTTTTATAAACATGGCTCTCTGACTATTTTCATTCTATGCATGAATTTGGAATGATGATATGTCTCTTGGTATTCTAGGACTATTTTCATTTCACCTCTTCATTTTTAGTTGAGTCCTCAAATTAGGACAAATTGCTTTGAAATCAATGTTCATCGAGAAAAATCATGGTCACGCATTCATAATTGCATAAAGCAAGGTTCATATGAACAAATATGTAGTAACATAGGATGGAAGAGGCTAGGGTGTGTTATTAACTAGGGTAACACAGGTTAGATACTAGTTGGCTAGTGTCATAGCACAAGTGCTGAGAGTACTAGGAGAATTACACTTGTAAAAAGGCCAAAAATAAAAACTAATTATGTTTAATCATAGAAATATGTTCTTCAAACTTTCTACTTTGATTATCTGTTTCTTCAAGCTGTGTTTTTTGGTCCTTATGTGCCATTATGTCTTCATTGATTTGTAAGATAAATATCTTATCAATCATCAATAAAATCATCAACTAACAAGCATCAAAGCCTTTGCACCTCACATCACTTAATGACAATATGAAAAACTCATCAATCATCAAGAAACCCAAACCTCATCAACATGACAAACCTCATCTATATGTAAAACCTCATTATCATGGAAAACCTCATTTGACATCAATGTCAACACTACTAACATACCTTTTTGTTTTGGTTTTACCCTTTTCACCGTAATTGGGATCCCTTTCACCGTAATTTGGATTGTGATGTTTCATCATAACAAAGAGGATTCAGATATGTTTTCTTTCATAAATGAAAAATTGTTTTGTCATTTACTTACCGAATCCTTATTGTACCTACCAAAGGAAGACATATTGTAATCATGGTTTTGTCCAAATAGATTGACTTTTAATTAATTGTTTCAAATATAGAAATTTTATTATGGTTTTATGATAGTTTTTAAAAATTAAAATATTAAATCAAATATTTGATAAATATACAAATATTTTTTTGTTTTTTTTTTCAAATTATATTCCAATTTTCTGATTAGACAAGACATGGAAGTGACTAATTTATCTAGTTTAAAATACATATGTTAAAATAAAAAATAAATTAAATCAAATAAAATCTAAAAATTATATTCTATTGTAACTCCAAGTGACACTTCAAGTGTACTATATACATATATGTTAGATATCCTATTTAATTTTTTCCAAGCTTATTCATGATTTATATTATATTTTTTTGTTTTCCATCTCTATATTTAATTTGTACCATAAAATCCATTGATAAGCATTAAATGCTCCATCGAATATGGATTTATCAAATCTTTTAGTGTTTGAACGATATGTACAAGGAAACGAAACTTCGGATTTGTCAACCATAACAAAGGCACAACGAGGCATCACTCTTACGAAAACGCCGCTAGTGAAAACTTTATAAGTTTACGACGTGTCATTGCTTCGGGTCAATGTGTCAAGGACGTAGTTACTCCATTTCTTGAGGCTTCAAATCCATCCACCTTTCAAAAATTCATAAATAACTTATACCACCTCCTTTTTTTTTTAACTTCAATGAAAGAGAGACCCCTTGTGCCAGAGATTTTGGGGAAGATAATTCACCGACAAGAGGTTAGGACGGTGAGATAGTTGGAGAGTTCGTTGCAACTTGCAGCCCATTGACCTCGGTTGTTGATTGTTTGTTAGGCTCCACATTATTGGGTTTTCTAATGGTGGCATTATAGGAACCATTGAAAACACACTGATTTATTTGCGACAATATATTTATGGGTTGCGTGTGTAATGATCTCAACACCATAAATTTATTTGTGGATGGAGCATGTAAAGGTATGAACACCATAAATTCATTTCTACTTTCATGAGAACATTATATGTTTAGTTTTCACATTTTTGATGTAACAATATATTTATTTACTTTAACCATTTTTGTGGTGAGGTTAATATCTTTGTTTTTAGTAAAATGAATGTTCTATTTATCTTAAACATATTGTAAAAGAGAATATTAAATCTTTTTAAATGTTTTACTGTATGTCATATCAAAGGCTCAAAATTTTGGGTTATTAATATTGATTGAAATAATTGAAATTTTCATTATGAGCTAATAATATTGATTATTTTATTAAGTCAAATTTATTTAAATTTTTTATTTAAATTGAATTATTGAAAACCAACATGCTACGCTCCTTATCACCTAACATGCTACTCTTCCTATCACCTATGTCTATGTCAACTTTTACAGGTAGTAACACTTTTCACAATAGTTCTCATTTGCATGTATTTTACAAATCTCCACTTGCAAAGTAATTTGATATGGTTATTATTGTTCCATCATTCCTCAAGTGCTCTCATCATGCCACTTCATCAAAATCAACATTATTTTTTTGTAGCACACAATGCACAATCCCAAGTTAAAAATATATTTATTATGTAATACCATGGTTCATCAACAATAAATACTCCAAACCACCACTATTAACCTAACAATCATGACTCTTTTACCCACTCAATTTTTTTGAATAAAAATGATTGTGACTTTACTTATTTACTTAAATGGTTTTTCTGTATGCTCTTCATGTATTTCCTATGTCATATTATAATAATTGAAATGATTCGTGTTCTTCATATTATAATTGTAGTTATTCTCATTAATGATGTTAAGAAGTTGTAAAGGAATTCCTAATTACATTTATTTTCATCATATGTATACTAGTTGCAAAGGAATTTCAAAATATTTTAAAACTCTCACATAGTGAAAGTTTAATAACTATAAACTTTCTATAATTCTATAAAAATCCATTCATTTTTGTATTGATTTGGAGTTAATAAAATTTCAAAAAGTGATATATATATATATATATATATATATAACTAAATTTTTTCCCTGATGGGGTGACAATTAAAGCGCATGCAAATAGATTTTTTCACATGATTTCTATGTGAGCGAAATGCTTAGAGGAGGAGGTCACACTCATGGAGGGGCGTGCCAAAAGAAACACCTATCCATTCGTAGGATCGATGTGGCGGAGGCTTAGATAACCGAGGAGGGATAATCTAATATTGTCCCTGGAGCATAGTACGCGATTGTCACAACTATCGCGTAAATGTTGAGTGGTATTGGTCGATGATGGAGGGGTTGGTTTTTGTTACGATGGCATCTAAAAACCTTTGCACTAATCTCATTTATGGTTTCTTCCATCTAGTATAAACTGTGGGTTTCGATCACAATCTAGCTCCTCACATTGGTCTCTGGTATAATATCGCATACGAAGATGATGGTTGTTTATATTATATTCTATAGGAGTCAATTCCATACTATAGTTGCATGGGAAGCCTAGCAGGGTGGTGGAATTGGAGCTAAACATGGGGTGGCAACTAGATTTATTTGCAACTAGCCTCTCTAGGGTCTCTGCACAAAGTATATCTTCTCCCTGACAAGGATGACTCTTATATGTTTTTTATTTTTCGAGCACATTCTTTCAGGATTCCCTGGCTATTATACAAAGTTTATATTGTTGTTGTATAGGAATTTCAAGTTAGGGTCCATGTTTGTTTTTTTGTTATTTCTACACATCTCATGTTCTAAGCTTGTGTTTGAGTTGGTGGCAGTACCCTCTACTACGTCGCTTCAGGGTCTCAACCAGGTGGGGGTTTCCTTCTCATGTATATGTGGAATGTGTACCTTTATGTGGAATGTGGTACCCAGGAAACTTCTCCATACGGTTTTGAAAGTGTATTGTTGGGTACTTTTCCTTCCTCCTTGTTGGTAACTTTGGGATTGAGTTGTGTTTATCTTCTAAGTTGACACAATGTCGTCTTCTTATACCTCACTCTCTAACTGTCACCTATGTGGGTAAGTACCCTGGTTATGTCGGATATCAGTCTTACCCTTCCCTATTTATCATTTTCACACACTCAACTTCAAATTTGGTTAGATGACATCTCCTTACACACCCTTGAAATATTGTACGCACTTCTTCAAGTGGGTGTATATCGATTAGTCTGGGGAAATTTCACTCGTCACGTGTTGTTGGTTAACTACGCAGGGAATTTTAATGTCTATATCTCAGTCACTTCCATCACCCTCGAATGTAAACTTGCCTCCCATTCTCTTGTGTCCAATCAACCCGTTTTTTTTTGTGTGGATGGATCCTTGAAAAAGACTCCACAGTTGTTGAGGTGGTTCATCAAGTTCATTCTCACACCATCGTCGTTTGTTCAAGTGGGAATCAGTTAGAAACTTGTTTGATATAGTTCCTCCTCAGGTAAGGAGAGAATTTCTCCTTCTTGAGTCCAAGGAGTTCAGAAACCAACCTTATTTCTCTAACTCAAAAATCGGAGTTGCCTCTTTTAAATGGGTACTCTAACTGAGTGAATTTTGAAAGAAAAAATTTCACTTCCTATACTCTATCTCACTGCATTAACAAATGGAAACTCTCTTACGTATAGTATTTATGGTCAAACAGGAGGACAAATAAAAATTATTCATAGAGTAGAAAGAAATCAAAAAAATCCTTAGTGATATCCACAACAACGTAGATGACATTGCCACTCAAATTTCAAGGGTGGATAAGTATGTGGTTTCATATTCTAGTAATGAATTAGTGGAGGTCAATGATAATCTAGGTGTCATAAATGAGTCGCCATCCAATGCAACTCCTACAACAACTCCTCAAGATAATTTCTCACTCGTCTCATTTGTCATCATTTCAGGCTGACAATCTAGGTGTCGTAAATGAGTCGCCATCCAATGCAACTCCTACAACAACTCCTTAAGATAATTTCTCACTCGTCTCCTTCGTCATCATTTCAAACTGACATGCTCAGCGGCACGGTGGTACCAGGAATTTTCGGTTCTTCGGTAAATGGTTCTTGCAACAACGGAGGTCTCACATGCCTCTAGGATCATCTACATACTCTCCTTCCAGCACGTTTTGGAGCCTTATTGTTTTTTCGACTCAGGTTTTTTTTATGTGCTTTTAAATATCAAGGCCTCGAATGAAAGCAAAATCTAGCCCTTTTGATTATTTTTTCTTACCGTAATCTTCTATGTTAGCAAAGACTTTTGTTTCTTTACGAATTTCTAGGGTATTTTTGTAAGAAGTGTGAGTCTCAAGAGAAAGTGTTTCGCTAACATGATAAATCTACTTCATTTGATATCAAGCTCTTTTTTTATAATAGAAATAGTTTGATGAAGTTAAAAAAACAAAAGGAAAAACTAACTTACTTTTGTCATCAATAATTTAGGTTGTCAATTACTTTTTGCATTAAAAAATAGTTACTAAAGATATGTTCTAAGATAATGATATAATAACTATTCACTTACATGGCCCTATCAACCTTCATGCACAAATCCATATCCATATGATTCACTAAATATATTATTTAAAATCTGGCTCTTTGTCAAATGCATGGTGTCGAGAAAGAGATGGGGAAGAGCTACCGAGTGATGGTGTAATGGGCAGAAGTTTTCTTAATCTTAAATAATATAATATATTTTTAATTTTCAATAATATAATATATATTCGGGTAGATGAGGTGGGGGTTTTAAGAACTAATATATTTCATTTTTTTGGATGGTATTTTGATGGATTTAGCACTATTAAAAATCTTTAGAGTACCCAAAATACTAGAGTTTAACAATTGTAATTAAAATTTAAAAATTTTTAAAGAAATTATTATATGTTAATTTTTAAGACTAATGTTGAAATTTCTGAACAATTCTGAACAACAGAGAGGGAAATAATTCCTCTTCGACAACACAGAGATTAAAAAAAAATTCATGCACAGAGACATGGAGTAAAAACTCTTTTCATTAAACTGCTAAACAATTACAAAAAAAACTTCTTCAGAACAACTCTGTTCTGGATTTACAAAATAAAATTTTGCTGGCTGCTACACGCGCAGCTCAATCTTTCACTGTTTCACTCACAGCAAAAATTTCTCTCTCTGTCTCTGTCTTTGTTTTCTCTGTTTCTTCCTTCGGGCAAATTACAATACACAGCTTCACTACTATGCTCTTTTCTTTTTCACGGCATATATATAGAAAAACATTACAACACATATATATTATAAATATCTCATATTTATAATATATATAACCAAAGTTAAAAATCTACATATACTACGGTAATTAAAATTAACCAAAGTTAAAATAATTAAAACATGATGCAACAAATGTAAACTAAGTCAAAACATTTTAAAATAAAATTTCCCTTATGCTTTCCAGGAGCTTCTTGAAAAACCTTCACGTGAGTTTCCTTTACCTCCCGGGACTACTTTGATTTGTGAAGAGGTGGGTCCACAGATGGATGGCGTCACCCATTCTGGGGGTTCACCTTCCTTCGTCGCAGCCCATCTCTGCTACCCCTCAGAATGGTGCTCTGCTTGGTGGCTGTGTATTTAATATGGTTGGCGGAGAAGTTAATGTTTCTGGTTGCTGCAGATAACTACACGGTTGCATGAAGATCAAATCTGGAGATTACTGCCATCGTTCTTCAAACTCCTCACATCATAATTGATGTCACTGCTTCTGTTGTCTCTTCATTCCCATCAAAATTAATGTTGCCATCATGATGCTCTGCGTGGCAGTTGGAATTAATATTCCAACACTCCCCCTTAATTTCAACTGCTGGGTTTTCTTGCATACCCAGGCATTTCCTGAAATAGTTAAAACTTTTCTGCGTTAATGGGTTTGTCAATATATCAGCAAATTGTTTCTCTATCCTACAGTGCTACAAAACAATTTCACCATTATTAACCAGTTCTCATATAAAATGAATTTTTGCGTCAATATGCTTTGTTCTCTTATGGAAGATAGAATTCTTTGATAAAGATATCGCTGATCTGTTATCGCAGTAAATTATTGTTCCTTTGTCTTACTCATGACATAAATCTCTGAGCATTCTTCTCATCCATACTGCTTGGCATGTTGCTGCTATTGCTGCCACATATTCTTCCTCTGCTGTTGATAAAGCAACTATTGGTTGCTTCTTGGAAGCCCATGAAATGTCTCATGATCCAAAATGAAACACATATCCAGATGTGCTCTTCCTATCATCTACACTTCCAGCCCAATCATTGTCAGTGTAACTAGTAAATTTAAAATTTTTAGATGAAGAGTAGAAAATACCATACCCCTTCATTCCATTCACATACCTTAGAATCCTCTTGCATTATATCCGGCCTAGTTTCAGTCAAATACATGAGGCTGCCAACTATGCTCTTGTATAATTTCAGATCAAAATCCTTGCTTCTGTCTTCTTTGCTCCATTTTAACCCCATGACAGTTGGAGTTACAACTGCCTTGCTATTCTGCATCTTGAATCTTTTCAAAACTTCTTCAACATATTTTTCTTGGGAAATAAAAATCCCATTTTCATTTTTCTCTACTTCAATTCCAAGAAAATATCTCAAAAATCCCAAATCAATCATTTCAAATTCACTCTTCATGACTGCTTTAAATTGAACAATGAGAGAAACTTCATTTCCGGTAAAGATTAAATCATCTACATATAAAACAACAATAAGTATCTTACCATCATTTTCTTTTATGTGGAGTGTGGGTTGTCCATCACATTTCTCAAATCCATTTTCTGTCAGGTAAGCATCTATCCTATTGTACCATGCTCTCGATGCTTGCTTCAGCCCATAAAGAGCTTTCTTCAGCTTGCATACTTTATGCTCTTGGCCTTCAATCTCATAGCCTGGAGGTTGTTCAACATATACCTCTTCTTTCAACACTTCATTCAGGAATGCAGATTTCACATCCATTTGATAAACCTTCCATTTGTGTTGTGCTGCTATGGACAACACTGTTCTCACTGTTTCCATCCTTGCAACTGGTGCAAAGGTTTCTTCATAATCTCTTCCTTGTTGCTTCTTGTAGCCTTTGACAACAAGTCTTGCTTTATGCCTTTAAATCTTGCCTTCAGCATTGCTCTTGGTTTTATAAACCCATTTTACTCCACTGACTTCTTCACCTTTAGGGATGTCCACGAACTCCCATGTATTACTCTTTTCTATTGCACCAATTTCTTCATCCATTGCTTCAATCCATTTTTCTTCCTTTACAGCATCTTCAAAATGAATTGGGTCATCAACATGAAAATACAAAGAAAATAAAGAGTTCAGACCGACATTATCATTTATCTCTCATTGTTCATAAATATCACTCATATTTCTGAATCTCGGTCTTCTTGGTGTACTTGGAGTTCCACTTGATCTGGAGTGAGTTTTAGTTTCTGGTGGTGTGCTTGAAGAAGCACTTCCTTGATTTCTCAAGGTTGTTCTATTTCCAGCTTGTGGTGTGGTTTTTTGTGCTTGCGGTGGTCGAGGAGGAGCCACCGTGGAGGGATTATGTATTGTTGTCCCTTCCTCTTCTTCTTCGTGAGACACACGTCTTCACATTCACTGTTTTCTCTAAGCTTCCATCCCAAGCTTCTTCTTCAATAAACTGCACATCTCTGCTTATTAGTACTTTCTTGGTGGATGGATTATAGAGTTTGTATGCCTTGGACTCATCACTGTATCCAACAAAGATACATTTCTCCCCCTTGTTGTCCAATTTCTTTCTCAAATGATCCAGGACATGTGGATAAGCCACACATCCAAATACTCTCATGTGGGTGACATGCTGCTTTATGCCGCTCCACGCTTCTTTCGGAACTCTGTTCATGACAGCTTTGGTTGGGCATATATTCAAGATGTACGCTGCACAATTTACAGCTTCAGCCCAATACTCATTTGGCAAATGTTTTGCCTTCAACACATTTCTAACCATGTCCATGATGGTTCGGTTTTTCCTTTCTGCAACACTGTTTTGCTGAGGTGTGTACCTTGTGGTAAATTTTTTATGTATTCCATTCTCCCTACAAAAGCGTAGGAACTCTTTGGAGATGTATTCTCCACCTCTGTCAGTTCTTAGCACTTTGATGTAGTGCCCACTCTACTTCTCAACATGAGCTTTGAAGTGGCAGAACTATTCAAACACTTCACTCTTCTGTTTCAAGAAATAGACCCATGTTTTTCTGGTGTAATCATCTATGAATGTCAAAGCATGTTTGTTTCCAGCTAGAGATGGTGTTTGCATTGGTCCACACAAATTTGAGTGGACAATTTGTAAGGGTGCCTTTGCCCTTATACTCTTCCCTCCTGGAAAGCTTTCTCTATGTTGTTTTCCCAAGATGTAGCCTTCACATAGGCTATCCGGTTTCTCAGTCAATGGTGATCCCTTTACCATTCCCTTTCTATGCAACAAGTTAAGGCCTCCAAAATTGAGATGTCCAAATCTCAAGTGCCATAACCAGTTTTCATCTTTCACTTCCTCTTGAAAGACCTCTTGTGTTACAGCTGCTACATTTCTTCTTTCCTTCAAGTCTGCTCTAAGCTTGAGAGGAAACATCCTATTACTTGTCATCTACACCTCTGAAATGACTTTCTTGCTTAGAGGTATGTCCATGATTGTGCACACATCATCTTTAAAAAATACATTGTAGCCATTGTCAATGAGCTCTCCAATGCTCAAAAGATTACATTTCAAGGAAGGTACATAATATACATCTGGCACAAACTTCTGTTCTCCATTTCTTGCTAGGATACTGACTCTGCCTTTTCCCTTGACAAAGATCTTACTATCAGTTCCTATTGTTACTTCAGGTTTAACATTTTCATCCATATTGGAAAAAATTGCTATGTTTCCAGTCATGTGGTTGCTACAACCTAAGTCTAAGAACCATACATCATCTTGTCTATCTTTTGCTACACTACATGTTAACAACACATTACTCTGGTTCTTATTTTCTTTTGCAAAATTAGCATTCTGCCTATTATTCATGTCATTTTGATTTCTCCTACATTCATTGGCATAGTGCCTATATTTCTTGCAATAATGACATTGGACTTGGGATTTATCATACCTTTGTCCATGAGCTTGATGTTGGCTTGAGACTTCATTCTGGTTCTGATTGCTGCCCCTTCCACTCGAACTTGCAGGGCTGTTTCTTCCTCTATTTTGGCTTCTGCCTCTTCCTCGGTTTTTTGCTCTTCCTTGACCTCTTCTTCGGTCAAAAGACAGTTGAGTCTTGAAATCTTGTTCCAATGAGGAATCTTTTCCTCTATTCAGTCTGTGTTCATGAGACATTAGGGATGTACTAAGCTCATCCACTATAAATTGTGAGAGATCCTTTGTCTCTTCTATTGCCACTACTATGGCATCAAATCTTCAGAGTAGGCTTCTCAAGATTTTCTCCACAATTCTTCTGTCTTCAAGCGTCTCTCCATGAGACCTTATCTGGGTAATCAACCCAATAACATGAGTGAAAAATGAGCCTATATTTTCAGACTCTTTCATATAGAGAGTTTCAAAATCTCTCCTCAACATTTGCAACTTTGTTGTCTTCACCTTCTCCATGCCTTGATAGGCTGTCTTGAGAATATCCCATGCCTCCTTAGACTTTTTTGCTGCTGCAATCCTTGGGAAAATACTCTCATGTACAAATTGAAAAATATAGAAGAGGGCTTTGGAGTCCTTCTTCCTATTATCTTTTAACAAATCTCTTTCTGTTGCTGTCAAAGCAACCAACATTTTTGCGTCCGTTGGTTCTGGGTAGCCATTCTCAACTAGCTCCCATATGTCCTGTGAAGAAAACAAGGCTCTCATAGTGATAGTGCAATATTCATGATTCTTCCCATTAAGCTGTGGAAGTTGGGGATTTGTCAGACTGGTACCTGCTGCTGCCATTGTCACTGTGAAAACCAGACAATTTCCTTGACTTTGTTTTAAAAAAAAACAAACAAAATATTTCTCTGTTGGAGAATTCCACTTCAATAAACTTCTTACAGCTTTTCTAGTGAAGAGCGATCTCTGCTCCATTCACTGAGTGCCTAGACTAGCTCTGATACCATGTTGAAATTTCTGAAAAATTCCAAACAATAGAGAGGAAAATAATTCCTCTTCCACAACACAGAGATTAAAAAACAATTCATGCACAAAGACGTGGAGTAAAAAATCTTTTTATTAAACTGCTACACAATTACAAAAAAAAACTTCTTCAGAACAACTATGTTCTGGATTTACAAAATAAACTTCTGCTGGCTGCTACACATGCAGCTCAATCTTTCATTGTTTCACTCACAGCAAAAATTTCTCTCTCTGTCTCTGTCTTTGTTTTCTCTGTTTCTGCCTTTGGGAAAATTACAATACACAGCTTCACTACTATTCTCTTTTTTTTTTCACGACATATATATAGAAAAACATTACAATACATATACATTATAAATATCTCATATTTATAATATATATAACCAAAGTTAAAAATCTACATATACTGCGGTAATTGAAATTAACCCAAGTTAAAAAAATTAAAACATGATGCGGCAAATGTAAACTAAGTCAAAAAATTTTAAAGTAAACTTTCCCTTTATGCTTTCCAGTAGCTGCTTGAAAAACCTTCACGTGAGTTTCCTTTACCTCTCGGAACTACTTTGATTTGTGAAGAGGTGGGTCCATAGATGGATGACGTTGCCCATTTCGAGGGTTCACCTTCCTCCATCATAGCCCATCTCTGCTACCCCCAGGAATGGTGCTCTTCTTGATCACTATGTATTTAATATGGTTGGTGGAGAATTTAATGTTGGTGGTTGCTGCAGATAACTACGCAATTGTGTGAAGATCAAATCTGGAGATTGCTGCCATCATTCTTCAAACTCCTCACATCATAATTGATGTTGCCGCTTCTGCTGTCTTTTAATTCCCATCACAATTAATGTTGCCATCCTGCTGCTCTATGTGGCAGTTGGAATTAATATTCCAACGCTCCCCCTTAATTTCAACTGTTGGGTTTTCTTGCATAACCAAGCATTTTCTGAAATAGTTAGAACTTTTCTGCGTTAATGGCTTTGTCAATATATCAGCAAATTGTTCCTCTGTCCTACAGAGCTGCAAAAGAATTTCACCATTATTAACCAGTTCTCGTATAGAATGAAATTTTGCATCAATATGCTTTGTTCTCTTATGGAAGACAGAATTCTTTAATAAAGCTATCGCTGAACTTTTCTCACAGTAAATTGTTGTTCCTTTGTCCTACTCATGACATAAATCTCTGAGCATTCTTCTCATCCAGACTGCTTGGCATGCTGCTGCTGTTGCTACCACATATTCTGCCTCTGCTGTTGATAAAGCAACTATTGGTTACTTCTTGGAAGCCCATGAAATGACTCCCGATCCCAAATTAAACACATATCCAGATGTGCTCTTCCTGTCATCTACACTTCCAGCCCAATCACTGTTAGTGTAACTAGTAAATTTAAAATTTTCAGATGAGGAGTAGAAAGTACCGTACCCCTTCATTCCATTCACATACCATAGAATCCTCTTGGCTGCTTGCCAATGAGTCTCTTTCGGCCTTTCCATAAATCATGAGATTAAACTTACAGCGTGCATTATATCTGGCCTAGTTGCAGTCAAATACATGAGTTTGCCAACTATGCTCTTGTATAATGTCAGATCAAAATCCTTGTTGCTGTCTTCTTTGCTCAATTTTAACCCCATGACAGTTGGAGTTACAGCTACCTTGCTATTCTGCATGTTGAATCTTTCCAACAGTTTTTCAACATATTTTTCTTTGGAAATAAAAATCTCATTTTCATTTTTCTCTACTTCAATTCCAAGAAAATATTTCAAAAAACCCAAATCAATCATTTCAAATTCAGTCTTCATGACTGCTTTAAAATCATAAATAAGATAAACTTCATTGCCAGTAAGGATTAAATCATCTACATATAAAACAACAATAAGTATCTTACCATCATTTTCTTTTATGTAGAGTATGGGTTCTCCATCACATTTCTCAAATCCATTTTCTGTCAGGTAAGCATCTATCCTATTGTACCATGCTCTCGGTGCCTTCTTCAGCCCATAAAGAGCTTTCTTCATCTTGCATACTTTCTGCTCTTGGCTCTCAATCTCATAGCCTTGAGGTTGTTCAACATATACCTCTTCTTTCAACACTCCATTCAGGAATGCAAATTTCACATCCTTTTGATAAACTTTCCATTTGTGTTGTGCTGTTATGGACAACACTGTTCTCACTGTTTCTATCCTTGCAACTGGTGCAAAGGTTTCTTCATAATATCTTCCTTGTTGCTGCTTGTAGCCTTTGACAACAAGTCTTGCTTTATGTGTTTCAATCTTTCCTTCAGCATTTCTCTTGGTTTTATAAACCCATTTTACTCCAATGACTTCTTTACCTTTAGGGAGGTCCACTAACTCTCGTGTATTACTCTTTTCTATTGCACCAATTTCTTCATCCATTGCTTCAATCCATTTTTCTTCCTTTACAACATCTTCAAAATGAATTGGGTCATCAATGTGACAATACAAAGCAAATAAAGAGTTCATACTGGCATTATCATTTACCTCTCCTTGTTCATAAATCTCACTCAGATTTTTGAATCTCGATCTTCTTGGTGTACTTGGAGTTCCACTTGAACTTGAGGGAGTTTCAGTTCCCAGTGGTGTTCTATTTCCAGCTTATGGTGTGGTTTGTTGTGCTTGCGGTGGTGGAGGAGGAACCACTATGGAGGGATTATTTACTGTTGTCCCTTCCTCTTCTTCTTCATGACACACACATGTCTTCACGTTCACTGTTTTCTCTAAGCTTCCATCCCAAGCTTCTTCTTCAATAAACTGCACGTATCTGCTTATTATTACTTTTTTGGTGGATGGATTATAGAGTTTGTATGTCTTGGACTCATCACCGTATCCAAAAAATATACATTTCTCCCCCTTGCTGTCCAATTTATTTCTCAATTGATCCCGGACATGTACATAAGCCACACATCCAAATACTCTCATGTGGGTGACATGCTGCTTTATGATGTTCCATGCTTCTTCCGGAACTCTGTTCATGAGTACAACTTTGGTTGGGCATCTATTCAAGATGTACGTTGAACAATTTACAACTTCATCCCAATACTCATTTGGCAAATGTTTTGCCTTCAACATACTTCTGACTGTGTCCATGATGGTTCGGTTTTTCCTTTCTGCAACACCGTTTTACTGAGGTGTGTACCTTTTGGTAAACTTTTTATGTATGCCATTCTCCCTACAAAAACGTGGGAACTCTTTGGAGATGTATTCCCCACCTCTGTTAGTTCTTAGCACTTTGATGTAGTGCCCACTCTGCTGCTCAACATGAGCTTTGAAGTGCCATAACTGTTCAAACACTTCACTCTTCTGTTTCAAGAAATACACCCATGTCTTTATGGTGTAATCATCTATGAATGTCAAAACATATTTGTTGCCAGCTAAAGATGGCGTTTTGATTGGTCCACACAAATCTGAGTGGACAATTTGTAAGGGTGCCTTTGCCCTTATACTCTTCCCTGCTGGAAAGCTTTATCTGTGTTGTTTTCCCAAGATGCAGTCTTCACATAGGCTATCCGATTTCTCAATCAATGGTAATCCCTTTACCATTCCCTTTCTGTGCAACAAGTTCAGGCCTCTGAAATTGAGATGTCCAAATCTCAAGTGCCATAACCAGTTTCATCTTTCACTTCCTTTTGAAAGACCTCTTGTGTTATAGCTGCTACATTTCTTCTTTCCTTCAAATCTGATCTGAGCTTGAGAGGAAGCATCTTATTGCTTGTCATCAACACCTCTGCAATGACTTTCTTGCTTGGAGGTATGTCCATGATTGTGCACACATCATCTTTAAAAAATACATTGTAGCCCTTGTCAATGAGCTGTCAAATGCTCAAAAGATTACATTTCAAGCCAGGTACATAATATACATCTGGCACAAACTTCTATTCTCCATTTCTTACTAGGATACTGACTCTGCCTTTTCGCTTGACAGAGATCTTACTATCAGTTCCTATTTTTACTTCAGATTTAACATTTTCATTCAGATTAGAAAACATTGCTATGTTTCCAGTCATGTGATTGCTACAACCTGAGTCTAAGAACCGTTCATCATCTTGTATATCTTGTGCTACACTACATGTTAATAACACATTACTCTGGTTCTTATTTTCTTTCGCAAAATTAGCATTCTACCTATTATTCATGTCATTTTTCTTTTTCCTACATTCATTGGCATAGTGCCCATATTTCTTGCAATAATGACATTAGACTTGGGATTTATCATACCTTTGTCCATGAGCTTGATCTTGGCTTGAGCCTTCATTCTGGTTCTGATTGTTGCCCCTTCCACTCAAACTTGCAGGGCTATTTCTTCCTCTTTTTTGGGTTCTACCTCTTCCTCAGTTTTTTGCTCTATCTTGACCTATGCTTCAGCCAAAAGACATTTGAGTCTTGAAAGCTTCTTCCAATGAGGAATATGTTCCTCTGTTCAGTTTGTGTTCATGAGACATTAGGGATGCACTTATCTCATCCACTGTAAATTGTGAGAGATCCTTTGTCTCTTCTATTTCCACTACTATGGCATCAAATCTTGAGGGTAGGCTTCTCAATATTTTCTCCACAATTCTTCTGTCTTCAAGCGTCTCTCCATGAGACCTTATCTGGGTAACCAACCTAATAACATGAGTGAAAAATGATTCTATATTTTCAGACTCTTTCATACAGAGAGTTTCAAAGTCTCTCCTCAACATTTGCAACTTTTTTGTCTTCACCTTCTCCATGCCTTTATAGGTTGTCTTGAGAATATCTCATGCCCCCTTAGACTTTGTTGCTACGGAAATACTTGGGAAAATACTCTCATGTAAAGATTGAAAAAGATAGAAGAGGTATTTGGAGTCCTTATTCCTATTATCTTTTAACAAATCTATTTCTGCTACTGTCAAAGCAGCCAACGCTGTTGCGTCTACTCGTTCTGGGTAGCCATTCTCAAATAGCTCCCATATGTCTTGTGAAGCAAACAAGGCTCTCATAGTGATAGCCCAATATTCATGATTCTTCCCGTTAAACTGTGGAAGTTGGGGCTTTTACAGACTGGTGCCTGCTATTGCCATCGTGACTGTGCAAACTAGAGAATTTCCTTGATTGTGTTTAAAAAAAAACAAACAGAAGCTTTCTCTGTTGAAGAAATCCACTTCAATAAAATTCTTACAGCTTCTACAGTGAAGAGTGATCTGTGCTCTATTCACTGAGTGCCTTGACTAGCTTTGTTACCATGTTGAAATTTCTGAACAATTCCAAACAACAGAGAGGAAAATAATTCCTCTTCCACAAGACAGAGATCAAAAAAAATTCATGCACAGAGATGTGGAGTAAAAAATATTTTCATTAAACTGCTAAACAATTACAAAAAAAAACTTCTTCAAAATAACTTTGTTCTGGATTTACAAAATAAACTTCTACTGGATGCTACACACACAACTCAATCTTTCAGTGTTTCACTCACAACAAAAAATGCTCTCTCTGTATCTATCCTTGTTTTCTTTGTTTTTTCATTCGAGCAAATTACAATACACAACTTCACTACTATGCTCTTTTCTTTTTCACGACGTATATATAGAAAAACATTACAATACATATATATTATAAATATCTCATATTTATAATATATATAACCAAAGTTAAAAATCTACATATAATGCGGTAATTAAAATTAACCCAAGTTAAAAAAATTAAAACATGATGCCGCAAATGTAAACTAAACATTTTAAAATAAACTTTCCCTTTATGCTTTCCCGGAGCTGCTTGAAAATCCTTCACGCGAGCATTCACACGAGTTTCCTTTACCTCCAGGAATTGCTTTGATTTGTGAAGAGGTGGGTCCATAGATGGATGACGTCACCCATTCCGCGGGTTCACCTTCCTCTGTCGCAGCCCATCTCTGCTACACTCGGAACCATTCCGCGGGTTCACCTTCCTCTGTCGCAGCCCATCTCTGCTACACTCGGAATGGTGCTCTGCTTGCTGGCTGTGTATTTAATATGGTTGGCGGAGAAATTAATGTTGGTGGTTGTTGCAGATAACTACGTGGTTGGGTGAAAAATCTGGAGATTGTTGCCATCGTTCTTCAAACTTCTCACATCATTATTGATGTGGCCGCTTCTGTTGTCTTTTTATTCCCATCACAATTAATATTGCCATCACTGCGTGGCAGTTGGAATTAATATTCCAACAACTAAAGCTTAAAACTTTTCCATTAGTTACCTTATCATAATTAGCAAAAAAAAATAAAAATAAATAAATAAATAAAACTAATATACTATTTAAAATCTAGTCCTTTTTCAAACGCGTGTTGTGGAGAAAGATAGAGAGGATAGGAATAATAATTATTACCTAGAAGAAAGATGGTTACCGATTATGTATAATATAAATTGTCTATTGACTTACATAAATTGTCATAAAAAAAAGTGGTGGGGGTTGGAATGTAATTCAACACGGAGGTTTAAGATTTATTACAAACCCTAATTTTATGTGTTTTTGCCCATACATTCGAATCCAATTTATAAATTTCCATATCTATACTTCATATACACGGTTTGTTTCATTCTCCATTTCATTTTTCGTCCCCAGTAGCGATGACGACCATTGTTTTGATTGATCGGAGGGATTAATATTTCTGTAAAAGCTTTGCAATAAACTAAAACCGAAAATATATATTTCAGGCTTTCGTGGAAATTTTCTATCACTGCCGCTGGGAAGCAACTGTTATTTATATGGACATTATATCGGGAGAGAGTAATTCATTTTCGTTCTTTCTTGGGTTGATAGAAAGGCATTGCGGGATCCCGGGAAGGAAGATTAGGGTACGAAGGCCACCAAAATTTCTACTACTTTGTTGTTATTTTATAATTCTGAGAATGCAGAAATTTAATATTGGGATCTCTTTTTGTTTGTCTTATGGGATTCTCATTTACTGATATCATATTTTGATTACATGAACGCCTTCTTATATCATATTAGTATATGTTCTGCAAGACTATGTTCTTTCTTTTCTTTTTCTTTCTTCTTCTCATGTCAAATAGTATTAGTCTAATATTATCATGTTAATAGATATTGTTCTATAATTTTTTATTAAAACTAATAAAATAAATGTTCATAAATTTCAGATACTTATTTATATTATTAAGTTTCTAAAAAATCATTAAAATTAATTAAATTATAATTTTATTATTATTATTATTAAAAGAATTAATATATGACTTAAACATATATACATTTGAAAAAATATGTAATAAGATTTTTAACTATGAAGATTGTCTCCACTTCACTATGGAGATTTTTTAAGTGATTATGAGCTTTGTGACAATAATATAAGCCAACACCATAGATTACTATAACCATACACCCAAAAAACTATAACTCATATTCATATGAAACATGCTCATATTACATTTTTTTAATTAATCAATTTAGTTAAAAAAACAGAAAAGACTTAACTACTTTTGAGATAAATGTCAATTTTTGATATGTGATCACTACTAACAATATTCTAAAATACTCTATGGAAGTCAAATCCTTACCATCCACCTAATAGTTATTGATAATTAAATTAAAATTCTAAAAGCCTTGTTCCAATATATATATATATATATATATATATATAATTCAATTTCAACCTTAAACAAGTGTTGCAGGGAGGAGTAGTCCTTGCTATTGAAATTAAGCATTATGTTGCTACGCAATTTGCATATAGAAGCTACTGGTATGATACATATAAAGCATAATATGAAATATTTAAACTGATATTAGTATAATATGGAAAAGATTAATATATATTTTTATTATATGGAAAATTATTATTCTATGAAATTATTTTACAAAGCACAATTGCATTTATATTTATATGATAAAGTTTGAGAATTTATATTTTCCTACAAGAAAAACAAAATCTTGTAATTCAATTATGAAATAATAAATTCTATATGACTACTTTCACAATTTTATTTTCCTAAAAGAAAAACAAAATGTAATTCAATTAAGTGAATAATAAATTCTCGACTACATCTACATTATGTGTATATACAACTAAATAGAATACAGATGAAAATTGAGAGAGATTTTTCTCTTTTCTTTTGCCTAAGCATTCAACTATTGGCTAGCTCATATCTTTTCCATGTTTTGAAAAAGAGATAAGAAACAATATTTATTATTTTTTTTTTAGTTTTTCTAAAAAATATCATACATTGGTGAATAAATTTGAAAAATAGTTGGTAAATTAAAAATTCATGATTCCAATAAATAATAAAATTAGAAGGACTAGTCAAATTAAAGAAAAGAATAGAAATGAAATAAGAATGTCTCCTTTATTTGACTTTATATATATATATATATATATATATATATATATATATATATATATATATATATATATATATATATATATGAAGTTATGCTTTGTTATTGTTAATTTATGTGGATAATGTTATGTTGTTAATAAATTATAAAAATATATATGCTAAAAATATAATAGGATTCTTAATATTAAAACTCTTGTGTAGAGAAATAGATAATCATGAGCATAAATTCCATTTATTATATACATCATAACAACAACAAAAATTTTAGATAGTTGTTCTATGAGTTATAGAGTTAGTTAAATAATCATAAAAGAATGTTAAAAACATTAACAAATTGTGTTTAGTAAAACAAGTATGTATTAAAATACAAAATAATTACTCTAAAATTAGAAAGACAAACATTAATTTATTATATATATATATATATATATATATATATATATATATATATATATATATATATATATATATATATATTATTTAATTCAATAATAAAAATATAAATAAACAAAAATAAGAATTATTAAACCAAAAAAAGAATTATTTACTCAAAAAAAAAGTTAAATAAAAGCTATATGTCTCACATAGAGTTAGAAAATCTGTAAATAAATCTCATCTAATAATATACCTAAATAAAAATTGATATACATAAAAATACACACTTTACAAACCAAAAAAATGAGAACATGATAATAAAATGAAAATATTCAAAAAAAAAAAAAAAATTTGGTCTATATATCCATAGAAAACATATTGTTTGTCCCACTCCCTAATCTTATTTGCCAATATAGAATGTTTCAATGTCAATGCATTTTTCACCCAAAGTACAAATGGATTAAAATTTGTACGACATTTTTTTTTATATGTGTAGATGCACTCTCATCCACATTCTTCTTATGGCATTCTGTAACTACAATGTTTAAAAACAAAGTCAAAGAAATTGAAACAAAAAAAAATACATGGAAACAACCAAATAAATATTTATTACTATGAAATGTTTGTACTACAAAGAAAAAAAGTATATAAAAGTTTGGATAATAACTATTTTTTTTTTTTTTGTAAATACAATTAGTTAAAGTGATATCAAGTTCTGGGATAACATAATTTAAAACCCTGGGTACTTTTTTTTTTTTGAATAAGTCTATTTCTATTTATATAACATAATAATACATGGCGACCGCAGCCTTAGCTAAGTGAGCCTGAGATGTGGGTATAAACTATCAAAGAAAAAATGATTCTGGACTGCCCCTGAGGGGGAAACCAGTCCCTTAGATAATTGTCTTGCCACCCACTTAGGGGAAACCAACATTAAGTTCAGAAAATAGACAACATTTTTCATTCTCAGCAAAAGAGAGATTATCAAAAAAACAAAAATAGACCCATGAGACCTGGGCTTTGGAGCCATATTCTCGTAGATATTACCATGTTACTTATTTTTTGCAAAAGAGGGAGGTTCCTCCTCGATGAGGCACCTGTATTCGCTGTTTCTTCCATCTTCATCTTCAGTTGCTGCACAGGTGGCTTTTCCAGCTTCATCATGCAGCTTTTCCTTGGTGTCGTCCCTTTGACCAGTCTTACCAGCACTTGCCATCCTCGGCGGAACTCTCTCATTCTTGGAGTCATATTTGTCCTGAGGGTTCTGCTGAACAGACGTGCCTGAAGTGGTAGAGCTTGCTGCTTCCTCCCAGAGGGTGACCGTGATGAAGGCGGAGATAACAGGTTTGTCCATGGTGCAAGCGAATTGAAACTTAGCTCTGTGGGTGGTTTTGCGGAGGGAAATTTGGACGGTTGGAGTGGATTCAGGGGTGGCTAAAGGCTGAGAGGCTGGTTGCGAAGGAGACACAATGTCATGAGGCTGGGAGCCACGGAAAGGGTGCGCCTGCCTAGCAAGCCTGGCTCTACCCCGTTTGCTCTGGGTATCAAGGTAGTGGTCGTGAGAGAAGTTAGCGGGGGAGGTATCAGAACAGGAGGTGGACTGAGAGCGAAAAGCTCTGCCTCGACTGCTGCCGCGTCGGCTTCTCATTCTCTATTTGAGGTGACGCATTCTTGCAATGGTGCTCAAACGGGAATGGCATTACTCAGGTTCAAGCGAGGAGTGAATTGCATGAGGCCAAGAATTCTTGCAACAAAGTGAACTTTGGGTGTGGTGGAAGTCTGGCATTATCTTGATGCAACCAAGGAGAAAGCAACGTCTTCCTGTAAGCATTCAAGCACTTGGCTCAGTGCTACTAGGAGGAAAAAGGCATCTCTGCGGAGCGAGAGACAAGCAAGCAGGGAGGGAATGAACAGAGATCCTGTGCAGCGGAGGCATATTGAACCAGAGGAGCTCAGAATTTCTGCGGTGGTGAATATTAATGACGCTAAGGCGTTTATGGCTGGCGATATTAATGGGTGAGCTAATGCGCCTGTGGGTGGCCATATGGCCACACCACGCACACCACTTCAAAAACCTCCCAAGGATGTACGTCCCATCTGCATTAATGTTCATTCGCATTCAGAACTGCAATGTATTTGTGCACCATTGTGATGCGGTCCTGTAGAAGTGCACTCTCATGAAGAATATTGGGGGGACCATGGTTGAGAGTGTCTTCGCTGTTCACTCCAACATTGGCCAAGAAATCTGCAACTTTGTTTCCATCTCGTTTGATATGGGTGCATGAGATGGCTTTGTAAACCTTTAGCCATCGGTCCATCATTTCTAGTCTGGCTGTTAGTCTCCAACTAGTTGCCACTTTGGCTGTAGTAGTTCCCCAGAGAAGTTGATTAGCCATGTTGCTGAGCACCTGGGAGTCACCTTCAATAGCAATGGGGAAGTAATTGTAGTGCTGAGCTAAGCAGAGCCCTTGCCACATACCTTCTAATTATGCAGAGTTGTTGGTGTCCCAA
The DNA here is from genome assembly GCA_034641835.2 of Pinus albicaulis. Taxonomy (NCBI): domain Eukaryota; kingdom Viridiplantae; phylum Streptophyta; class Pinopsida; order Pinales; family Pinaceae; genus Pinus; species Pinus albicaulis. Next base: position 25,099,674 of record MU968382.1, on the reverse strand, counting down.
CCAATAGAGCCATAGTAGATTACTAGAGGAGCCCCACTGGAGTCTCTGAAAATTCCACCAAATCCTACTTTTCCAGGGTTGCCCTTGGAAGCACCATCGAAATTCAATTTAAACAGTCCTGTGGAGGGAGGAAGCCATTTTTTTGGAATTATCGGTGTATTATTTGAAGTGTTAGTTGGAGTATGAGTGATCCGAAGTTTCCAATTCTCCCAAATGGATTTTTCCCTTGGCTTTGTAGGAAGATCTTCTTCCTTCCATTCATGAAGAGCCAGTGATTCTTGAAGGTTGTTGCAGAAATTGCTCCAGATGATTTCCAATGATGTGCTTTGGCTTCTGAAAATTATTTTGTTTCTTTCCTTCCAGATTGTCCATAGGAGAAGGCCTAGGAGTAGACGCCATAGTGTGTTGAGAAGAATGTTGCTGAAAGGTGTCATGGGCCAGTTGCAAATAGTGTTGATTATGTCCTCGGAAGGTTTTCTCCTTCTGCAGCGAAAAATTAGTTTCTCCCAGAGTTTATTTGCAAGAGTGCAGGAGTCCATTAGGTGCTGAATTGTTTCATTGTTTTGATTACAGTTGGGACATTGAGAAGGTCCTATGAAGCCCCTTCTGATCAAATTATCCCAAATGAGAATTATTTTGTGGCTGAGAAGCCATATAAAATTAGAAACTTTGGGCCAGATTCCTGGAGACCATAAAAGCTGCCAAATAGCGTCAGGAGGATTAGTGATCAGGTGTATCAATGAGTAGGCTTCTTTTGTGGTGAACATTCCTTTGGTGGTGTATCCCCATCTAAGAATGTCCGGTTCCTTCGAGCATCTGATCTTCCTTTGATGCAGTTCCATGCTGAGGGCTTCCCATGTGGCTTCCTGTTCTTGGGGAACGATTTGAGTAGAATGCTTCCATTGCTTCAATCTGTTGTTGCTTGAAGGGAGCCAATGTTGATTAAACTTATCTTCCAGGTTAATGGTCGGGTCCCCCAGATTGTGAGGATTGAGGATATCGACTAACTTGGGTTTTTGTTGCCATGAGTCCACCCAGTATCTAGCCGTGCCTCCATTACGAACCTCCCAAAAAATGTGTTGTTGGATCAGTGCACTGTGTTGTTTAGCCACGTTCCAAATTAGCAAGCCTGTTACTTGAGGGGATAGTCTTATCAGGTCTTCTAGAGGTCTGTTGTTGGTGTATTTAGCTGTCCATAATTTGGCCCAAGGAGTGTGTGGAGCTGACATCCATTTCCACCATATTCACGCTCCCATTACTTCATTGTTGTGAGTCGAATCCCGGAGTCCAAGTCCTCCAGCTTCCTTAGGGGTGCACACAGTGCTCCATTTAACTAGAGCCCATTTGCGATTCTGTCTAGAAGATCCCCATATAAAATTGCGTTGCAGAGATTTTATATGTTTGAGTACCCATTTTGGCGCTGTTAGGACCGAGAATAGGTATAGAGGCATGGATTGCAATATAGCTTTAATAAGAATTAATTTTCTTACCATGTTGAGGGCTCAATAGGTCCAGGAGGAAAGGCGGGCTTCCAATTTTTCTAGGAGCAGTTTCCATGAAGAGTGCTTGATGGCAGAATCGATGAGAGGGGCGCCTAGATACTTGGCAAGAAGAGTTTCTATGGGGAAACCCAGAATGCGAGCAATATTGGTTTGAGTATGTACTGGGGTGTTAAAGAAGTAGATCTGAGATTTGGCAGCGTTTATGGATGTACCAGAGGCTTCAGAGAAGAGATCCAGGATGGATTTAAACGAATGTGCTTCTTGAATGGATGGGTACCCAAATAGCATGTTATCATCCACGAATTGTTGATGGGTGGTGGCTGGGGAGCCATGGAGGGTGATGCCTTTCAATTTTTGGGTATGTAGAGCATTTTGTATTAGCTGCCCAAGGCCTTCTACCATGAGGACAAAAAGAAAAGGAGATAATGGGTCTCCTTGTCTAATTCCTCTCGAAGGAGAAAACGAATGAGAGGGTATCCCATTAACCAGAATGGAGGAAAAGGTGGAGGAGATAAGATTCAATAACCATCTTACCCACATTTGATTGAATCCAAAAGCAACCAGCATCTGTTGTATGTAATTCCAACTTAACTTATCAAAAGCTTTGGAAAGATCAATTGTAAGGAGCATACCTGCCTTTTTGTTGAGCGTCAAGGAGTGAATGACTTTATGCGTTAGGATGATTCTGTCAAGAATTTGACATCCTTCCACATATCTGGTTTGTTCAGGCGAGATTAGCAGCGGGAGAAACGGCTTGAGTCTATTGGCTATGGCCTTTGAGATCACCTTATAGATAACATTGCATAGAGCTATGGGATGAAATTTGTCCGGTGTGTTTGATTGATATTATTTAGGTATGAGAGCGATAAAAGTTGCATTTAGAGATGGGAGGAGCCAGTGCATTGATCTCAATTCTTCCACCAGTTGCCAAACTTCCATTTTAATGAGATCCCAAAAATGGTGAAAGAAGTTTGAGGTGAAGCCATCCGGACCTGGGGCTTCGCCATCTTTGGATTGGGCCATTGCTGTTTCTACCTCCTGCAAGGAGATTGGTCTCAGTAGCATTTGGTTGTGCTCCTCCGTTATAATTATGGGAATATGCTGAATAATTTTATTGATTGTTGGTTGTCTATTGATTGGAGGTTCTTGATGAACATTTTTAAAGTGCTCCAGGAGCGCTTGTTCAATTTCATCATGATTTTCCAGTCATTCTCCTAGTTGGTTTGTAATCTAAGATTCATTCTTCTTTTAATGGTAGAACGATGGAAGAATTTTGTGTTCTTTTTGCCTTCTTTTAACCATCGGATTCTTGATTTTTGTCGCCAAGTTATTTCTTCTTGTTTTCTTCTTTCATCCAGCTAGAGGCTCTGTTCTTCCGTTGTTGATGATTTCCTGTTGGAGCTCAGCCATTCTGTGTTCTAGAATTTTTTTCTCCTGGAAGATATTCCCAAATATAGAGTGGTTCCAAATTTTTATTTGAGATTTGAGATATCGCAGCTTTTGCTGAAATTGAAACATTTTGGATCTAGCCGGTGGAACGAAATTCTCCCAAGCTGTGTGGACCATGGTTTTGAAGTTAGGATGATTGAGCCAGAAGGCTTCTAATCTGAAGGGCCGCTTGGATAAGTTTCTAGGTTGTTGCCATTGTAGAGAAATAGGCCAATGGTCCAAGCCTAATATGGGTAAAATGGAAGCAAATATGTCTCCTCCCAAGTGTATGACATTATCTGAGATTAAGAAGCGATCTAGTTTGGACACGATTTGCTGATTTCCAGATCTTTTGTTGTTCCAAGTATACATTCCATTGGTGAAAGGCAGATCAATGAGCCAGTTTCTGTTGATGAATTCTTTGAAGTGGGAGCTTTCGATCTCCAGCCTTGGTCGGCCTCTTGTCTTTTCTTCAAGCTTGGTGATCATATTAAAATCCCCTCGTATTATCCATAAGGGGTGGGTTTTGTTGCAGTTGAGAGCCTCCATTGTGTTCAGGATCACCATATTTCTCAGCAAATCTTGAGTAAAGTAGACATTTGAGAGATTCCTATGTATATTTGTACCTATGAGATGAAAAGTTGCCTAAATGAGGTTATGCGAGGTGTGCTAGTCTATGAGTGAGATAGTTTGTGTATCCCACACTATTGTTAGGCCTCTCGAAGTGCCAGAGGCATCAACCACAACTGAGTGGCACCCTGGCCATGCTTTGGTTAGGATAGTGCCAAGAGCTTTGCTATTGCATTTGGTTTCTTGGAGAAAGAAGATTTGAGGTCTTTCTTGCTGAATCATGTTTTTAATCATTATGTTTTTCCTAGGGCTGTTCAGCCCTATTACATTCCATGAGATGAGCTTCATGAGGAACTATTGGGAAGTGGCTTATAGAATCGAGTCAATTTGGGATATCTTCTAGACTCCACCAGCATTTCCCTATGATGATGGTTCTTTGCAGATCTGGTTTTCTACCTCTTTTCTTTGATTCCTTGATAATTTTTTGTCCATCCCATTAACATCCTGGTTGAATGCCCAATTTCCTTTGTTGCTGTGCTCGAAAAAGGACCACTTCCAGGCTATCAATCTGTCGAGGACTGATTTTTTCATCTTCTTTTCGTCTGCAGGCTTGTTCTAGTCCCAAGATATCAAGATCACCTAGATCAAAGCTCTCTGGTTCCTCATCCATGTGGCTAGGTTGGTTGCTTTCTGGGTTTTCCATTTTGGAGTGAGTAGGATCTAGCAGGAGGCTGTCAATATCCATACTATTCAGTTGTCATATGACAAGACCTATCTCTGGATTAAGCTTGGTATCCATGGTCACCATATTATGTAGTTCTTGCGAGCTTGGTTTAGAATCAGAAGGATTTGGGATTGAGGCAGAGGAGGAGGGCTTAGAAGAGGGGTTAGAGGGTGCTGAGGGGATGTTATCCAAGAGGTCTTGCTTAGTCAGAATATCAAAGCTATTGCTGGTGGGAGGGGTATTGGCTTGTGGGTTTGGCTTTTTGGGCGCTGTTGGTGGTTTCTTGTTATGTTTTTTGTGATTAGAGACTTTGGTGAACCCATTCGCTTCAGACTTGTCCTCGGCTTCTTTGTTCTTGGGGGTATTGTTAAGAGGGCAATTTCTAAATAGATGGTTGTGGGCATGAAATCTACGACATCGAAAGGGAACATATTCATAATATATAGGTTTGATCCATTCAAAATCATCATGAAACAGACTTACAACATCCGGGAGGGCTTTCAATGTGTAGCAATTCTTCATCCCAGTATTCAACGGCAGCGAATACAAACGTATCCAAACCGGAGCCCAGTTGAATTTTTCTTTTTCTTGATTGAATCTTTCGATCCAATCTCTTAGGTATAAGTTAGCTGAGTTGAAGAAGTAAGATCCCCTGTCTAGTATTCTATTTCGGTCCTTGATGCAGTTGAAAACAGCATTGAAGAAACCCTTTGGCCCTAACTGTAGGGTAACATGACCTTTGCGCTTCCATTTCGAAGTGATCCATCCTTGCAAAGCTTTCTCAGTTGGCCAGTAGCCGATAAACTTTCCAATAAGAGAATGATCTCTCATAAACTGAATCTGGGCATTAATGTGGTGGTTGGGCAGATCGATTTTAGGTCTTTCGACCGCAATGGGTTTGCATGTCGTAGAGGTCACAGCTGGCATCTTCGGAGTGTCTGCAGAGGCCTGCGCCTGTGGTACTTCATTCCTCTGTTCTGTTTCAGTATTGTCAGAGGTCGTTCGGGTTGCATCATTCTTTTCCGGTCCTTGCTTTTGGTTCCTTTCCTTTTTTGTAGGGGGATGCAAGTTACCTCACCCCAGTGGAGTGGCCATAGCCCATGCATAGGATGCAGCTTGGTCACTGAGCCGGGTGCATGCGGTTTCCACAGGTCTCCCATCTGCGCTTAGGGCACCACCGTTGTAGAGGTAGTCAGAACACTAGAACAACCGCTTTCCGTTGCAGAGGTCCACATCCCATTTCCTCAATATAGTTAATTATAACAAGTCTTTAACCCTAGGTACTAGTTAAGTGATATGAGATTTTGTATTTTGAATTTATTTTTTGGAGGAATATATTGTAGCGTCCACACACACACACACACATATATATAAATGAATCCCTACATGATAATTTTTTTTGAATCCCTACATGATAAAAATTGAATGGTTTCACAAACTCTACAAGTATATCATGGAATAGTCACTAAGTTTTAATTAAAATTATAAAAGCAGCCTAGCTCCATCTTAACTACGGATCTATCAAGCGCCAAGAGGGATCAAATCTCTCTAGGTGCAAACCTCTTTTTTGAGTGCAAAACATAGGCTGGTTTCAGTCGTGTGTGACCAAGGAAAATCTATCGATAATATGAGGAACATACGATTAACTTTATCAATAATATGTAAATACATCTAATATTAAGATAACCATTTTAAATATGCTAAATATGTTTGAGATTTATCGATTCATTTTTATTTTAAATTTGCTTAATTACCTCAGTTTGTTGAGATGATAAATATTGTAAAATAACTTTAATGATGAAAAATGATGAAATACAATTTTTGAATGCAAAATCAAAATGTAATAATATTGAATGATAGAAAATGTGAATAATAAGAATGTCGTCAATTACAAATAGCCTTCATTGTGATCAATCTCAAACTATTTTCTTCTACTATTCTTATTGTCACCCTTATTAGTTTTTTCATCTCTTCATATCGATTATATGAAAAATACAGTAGAAATCATAAATCATAAACGATTTAAATATTTAGCTTGAGTTGTTGTAGTAAACATCATACCTCATCTCTCTTGTTGTCCAATATTATTAGGTTTAATTACTATAACAAAAAAATTGTTCTACATTGTCAATAATTTTTTGTGCTTATAGTGAAATCAATGCACACTATTAATCCAATGATTTTAAAACTAATGTACCATCATACATCCAATTACATCAAATCAGAAATCAACATATACACTGAAATCAATGCATGTAATGCAAGAAATGAAATAAGATTAGAAAACAACATCTACATAGAAATAATTTCATCTAATGCAAGTAATCAAATAATATTAAAAATCAACATCTACACTGAAATCAATGCATCTAGTGCAAGTAAGAAAATAGGATTAGAAACCAACATATATACTAAAATCAATGCATCTAGTGCAAGAAATCAAATAGAATTGTAACTCAAAATCTCCACTGAAATGAATGCATTTAGTGCAAGCAATCAAATAGGATTATAAATCATTTATGTTGAAATAAATGAATATAGTGAAAGTAATCAAATATAATTATAAATCAACATCTACAGTGAAACTAATGCAACTTGTGCAAATAATCAAATAGGATTAGAAATTACCATCTACACTGAAATCAATGCATTTAGTGCAAGAAATCAAATAGAATTAGAAATCATTTACATTGAAATCAATGCATCTAGTGCAACTAATTGAATATCATTAGAAATCAAAATCTACACTAAAATCAATGCATCTAGTGCAAACAATCAAATAGAATTAGGAATCACCATCTACAATGAAATCAATGCATCTATTGTAATAAATATTCTTCCCTCTCTCCCCCCTCCATATATATCTATATTTCCCTCCATCTCTCCTTCTTTGTCTCTTTATCTCACCCCCACAAACACACACACACACACACACTCACTCCATATTTATCAATCTCTTTGTCCCTCCCTCCTCGTCTCCACCTATCTTTTCTTTCTCTTCACCTTCCATATATATCTCTATCTCCCTTTGTCTCTCTATATCAACCCCAAAACATACACTATCTTTCTCCAATCTATCTATCTATCACTCCCTCCTCATATCCCTCCCTCTCTCTCTCTTCTCCTTCCCTCCCTCTCCCCTGCTTCTATCTTGCTTCCCTTCTGCTACTCTCTCTCGCTCTCCCTCAATATTCCTCATCACTCCTTCTCCCTCTCTCTCTCCAACTTTCACTCTCTATTGTATTTTTTCTTACCTCCATATCTGCCCCCACCTCCATCTCCATATCTCTTTCCCTACCTCTCTCCACTCTTTCTCTTCATTTCTCTCTCTCTCTCTCTAACCTTGTCACTATATGCCTCTCTCTCCCCTTCTCTCTCCCATTCTCTCCATCTCTTCTTATTTGTCTCTTTATCTCGCCCCAAAAAATACACACTCTCTCTCCATATCTCCCTTGTCACTCCCTCTCTCTCTCCACTTGTTAATCTATATGTATTACTTCTTCCCTCCATCTCTCCCCATCCAGCTCCATCTCTCTCTCCCCCTCCAACTCAATGTATCTATCCCTCTATCTCTCCCCATCCAACTCCATCTCTCTATCCCTCCCTCTCTCCCCCTACAAATCCATCTCTTTATCCCTCTCTTTCTCCTCCTCTCTCTCAAGTCGCCTCTCTTTTCCTTCCTCTCTCTCCCTTTCCCTCCTACCTCCCTCTCTCTTCCCCCATCACTCTCTCTCTCTCTCTCTCTCCCCCCCTACAATCCTTTATATTCCCCCATCACTCTCTTCCTCTCTCTCATCCTTACTCTCTCTCCCTTTATCGCCTCCCTCCCTCTATATTCACCCCCCCCCCTCTCTCTCTCTCTCTCTTTTCCCTCAAATCCTCTGTCTTCCCCCATCACTCTATCTCTCTCTCCAACTATTCTACTATATCAATCCCTTTCTTCTTCTCTATCCTTCTCTCCCCCCTTGTCTCCATCACTTTTTCTATGTATCTTTATCTCAACCATGAACATACACTCTCTCTCTTCATCTCTCCCTTGTCACTCCCTCTCTCTCCACTTCTCGCTCTCTATGTATTTCTTTCTCTCCCCCTCCAACATGGTCTCTCAATCCCTCTCTCTCTCCCTTTCTCTCCTACCCCCCCCTTGCCCCTCACCCCCCCTCTCTCTCTCTCTCTACCCTCCAATCCTTTCTCCTTCTCCCTCCCTCTCTCCTCTCTCTCTCCCACCTCCATCTTATGTGTCCCTCTCCCTCTCTTACCCTTCTCTACCTCTCTCTCTCCTCTCCCTCTCTCTCTCTCTCTCTCTTCATTACTTCTCTCCCCTCATCTCTTCCTTGTCACTCCCTCCATTTCTCCACCTCTATCATATGTCTTTGTTCTTCCCTCCCATATATATATATATATAGAGAGAGAGAGAGAGAGAGAGAGAGAGAGAGAGAGAGAAAGAGAGAGAGAGAGATAACAAATTTAATATTGTATTAATATAAAATTATTAAATTTAATAATTTTAATATTATAATATATTAATAATAATACTAATACTAATAATAATAATAATAATAATAATATTTTAATGTTAATGTTAGGGTTAATAATGTTTTTTTTGCATGATATTATTATTAATTTGGTCCATGGTATTTGGTCCATACGCTTCAAATATAATTAGATGTTGATTTCTACTCCTATTTGATATATTTTTATTTATTTACCTTACCTTTTTATACCTCTTTTATAATATGGTGTTTGGCCCATGGTATTCAGCCCATGGTATTAATAATAATGTGTCCCATGATATTTGGTCCATAGACTTCACCTAAATAAGGCTTCTTTTTGAGTTTTTGTAAATATAAAAAGGTTTATGGAGTAAATATAAAAATAGGTTTTATTTATTTACCATAACTCTAGTTTATTTATATATTTCTTTATTTATCATGGAGAAGTATAAAAAGAGGTTTTATTTATTTACCATATTTATTTATTTAATGTTCTTAAAACTCTTCATATTTTAAATTTATATTGTTTAATTTTTTTTCAATTGTTTATTTATGTTGTTATGTAAGTTATTTTTAAAGCCCACATTATAATTATATATATATATATATATATATATATATATATATATATATATAAGCTTCCGACATACTTACACATCGAAGTCATACTGAGCTATAGAGTGCGCCTCTCTACCCAAAAAAATAAATAAAAAAAATTATATTCCAAAATTTTTTGATAAAGTAAATGATTATACTTGCAACAATAATATACATTTCTTACCTATTTTATTATTATTCTCATCTCACCTTCTCTATATTTTCCTTTTTTTCCAAGTTGATCATATACTACCCTCCACCCAAATTAATCTTTTGGATTTCTCTCTAAGATAAGACTAGAGCGAGTTAATTTAACTGTATTTTGATTTGGGTTGGGTGATATTTGTGTATCACAGGTAAGAGTTCCATGCGGTTGTAGAAGGATATCAAACATAACTAAACCACACAAACAATTATGTCAACTAACTTTTTCTAAATTTAATAATTCACCTTTTTTTTTTAATTATTTTTATAAAAAAAAATTCTCCTTTTCTTATTTATCAATAATAAGATAGTTTTTCATAAGCATTATTTAATCATTTTATTTATCTTAGATAAAAAGTAGGTTACTTACTCAATATATTGGACAACTAAATTAAAATGTTCAAGAAAACATTATGATACTTATATTTATTTCCATCTTGTTCCTATTCATTTTGCATACAAATACTTGCTTAAATTATGGTTAGTAGATAAGTTATTTACATTAATTTATAAGTTATTTTCATGGGTTTTAATTTTAAATAGTTTTCCTATGAAATTTAACCATGAAAAATCATTGCAAAGATACTAAAAAATGATGGCATAAATATTGCAACTACATTAAAAAATTATGGAAAAAATGTGAGACAATTATCCACATGGCACAAAAGCTCCAATAAGAGCTTCAATGTTTTGGTCCAATTAAATGTTTGAAAAATAAAATTTTCAATAATATTGAAAAACTTATGTTTGTTTTCAAAGTTAAAGATTATAACTTGAATGAGCCAATATTAAACTAATAGTGATCAAGAAGCAAATCGATTGCTGGAGTTCTTGATAGGACTAATAACACAATTTTACATCAACTTTAATAATAAAATTGACATCTAAATTGCTTCGCACTTTAAAGGAGATATAAAATTCCTTCTTATTCCACATAGAGTTGACATATAATATGTTAACAATAAATCAAATATTTCAATTTTAATATTAAGTTATAGATATATATAAATATAAATAACGAATTGAAAATAAAAACTTCTTATATTTTTACTTCTCTATAGGAATGAATGATATGTATATATCATTATATCATTCATTTATATTTCAATGCATATCGTGAGGAAAAAAAATATTTGAATAGTTCTGTAAACTTTTATTATGAAGTGAAAAATAAAAAAGATATTTAAAAATATAAATATATATATTTTTATTATTTAAAATGTATAAATAAATTCAATCTTAAAATTTATTTTTTTGTTTTCTAAATTAAAATTTTCCGAAAATATTGTTATTGAAATTATGACTATTTCTTCTCATTGAAAATCGATTCTAAGGAATTGCCTTTCACCAATTGCAAATGATTGAGTTTCATATTGTGCAATTGAGTTTAAGATTTCTGCGGTAACCATCAAATAATTGTCCACTGAATGGCTAGCCTGGATTGTCCTACACAAGAATTGATTTTTTTTTTGTAGATTTTCACGTGATGATGCCTGAACCCCGAATGTCCTTGTCCACGTTGAAAAGCATTTTTACTGGGACCATTAGATTTGGAGGTCTGAGGGAGGGAGCGCATTCGTCGTGCTATGTTTCATTCGGGCAACGCTCGCTAACTAATGTAGTAAATCCCACCACTTTCATTGATATAATTAGGAGGGCATGCGTGCCTTCTAAATATGGCATCTTCTAAATTTGGGCCATCACTCCCACTTAGCTAAGGCCACTAGTGAATATGGTTGGAATTCCACAAATAACTGTATGCTGATATAAGGATTTCTCATTGATTTAATTAGCAGTTGTTTTAAAAGGTGTAGAAAAAAGCCGACAGGAATGTGAAATAGAAATAATTAGATTTTGTTTTGAAATAATAATTGTTATATTAAATTTAGTGTTTCTCTTTAAGCATTACAGAACTTAACAGAGATAAGACTTTTCCTTAAATCTGGTTCTCGGGAAGAACTTAGTAGAGCTTATGCCTCTCTTTATGCATTCTCTCACAGAACTTAGCGGAGCTACAACTTGTTAAATCGGGGACTTCCACAACTTGTATTAAGTTTCTGTTGGATCAATATTAGAAAAAAAGATAGAAACATTACTTTTCATTTGACTTCTTTGTTGAAACAACTTGGAAGTACAGTAACATTAAAGTCTCTGGCATTTATCATAAGGAAAATTTTAGGGCCAAATTTTTCCATTGCACTAGTTCTCCTTTTTTTTCTATCAATAATTGCAATGTTTTCCAACAATTTGCTTAAATTTTATGAAATTAAGTTTATTTAATTTTTAAAACGGCTAAATTTCTCTTAAAAATATGAATATTTTTACAAAACGCATTTAGAGAATTAGAAAGAATCACCAATATTTCAAACTGTTCAGATAAGCATGAATCCCTTAAAGTTTCCAGTTGCCGACATCTAATTTTTCTTACATAACCTGAAAAGACATGCCTCACATAGGTGATTCTAATTCTAAAATTCTGAAAATTTTGCTGCTGCTTGGAGACTCCTGATAAAACTCAGTTTTAAAGCTTTAACATTCAGTGAGAAGGCACACTTGGGTATACAATGGAAACTGAGATTTAAAAACGATCAACAAAGATACACACTTGAATATGCCACACTAATAAGTTCAGCAGACACTCGCATGAAAGCTCCCATCTTCATCATTGTTTGCTGCCTGCCTGGACTCTCTTGCAGAGTATAAATGTGAAGGTGGTATTTAAGATGAAAGCTTCTAACTAAATTGGTCACAACGTCATTGGTTTGGATGGCATGATTTTAAAGAGAGAACAGAAATCCATTATCATAATAAATCTCATCGTACTCCTTACATTAATTTTCCAATAAATTATCATCCAACAACAATTGATGGCACTATATTTTTAGTGCATGTGGCTCCTCCTATCCTACTCTACCAGTTGGGAAATGGAACCTATCAATTAAACCCTGACCCTGTTAATAAAATCCTTCAACTAAACCCTGCCCCTCTTCCAGCCACCAATTTTGATGTAGGAATGTACTAAACTTCAATGCTCAACGCTCACAGAACCATTCACTGGATGTTTCCTTCCAGTTCTTCTCCTTCCCTTTCCATTCCCTACATCATAATCATCTTGACCCTGTACCGACCTTACAAAAAAAAAAAAAACCGTTAAAAACGAGGCATTCCTTAATTTAGGATAAGTCCTTATATTCACATTATAAGACAACTAAATATACTTAATGAACGAGTTAATTAATAAATAAAATCATCTAATAAGTGGAACAAGTCCATTTTTTTCTCTTTGTAATGAAAATTGACAAAGATCACTTTATTTTTTTCCCTTTAATTGTAAAAAATTGATTAAAGCTCAGAACGTAAGAAAATTGAAATCGAGATTAATAAATATTGATGAGTGCATTTTTCAATTCAATTTGGTGAAAATACTTGATTTATCTTTAATATATATATATATATATATGAAATAAAAATAAAACTTAAATTATATATATATATATATATATATATTATGTGACCAAAATTTTCAAATAAATTCTAAAAGTATAACTTTCCATAAAATCAAGTTTCGAGATTCTAAATAATTTGAATGGTATCAAAACATGTTTATTTTCATAATTCAAATATAATATGAAATCGCACTTTTCAACTTGTGACCAAAAATTCAGATCATAGAGAAAAAATTAGCTACGAAATAAATAAATAATAACAAATTCAAATAGAAACAATCTTGATATATTATATACCAATTAATATAAAATACAATTAAATTTTTTTAATCTCGCCCAATTCAGATCATTGAGAGAAAATGAGCTGCAAAATAAATAATAAGAAATTCAAATATAAACAATCTTGATATATTATATACCAATTAATTATAAAATACAACTAATTAATCACTGAAATATTAATTATCATTTAAATCCAATGTCGTGTTGATGGAAGAGGTGTGATTCAGGTTTCAAAACAATATTCTTTCATCAACATAAATATATTAATGCACAAAAGTTTACCATAAATATATATTTCACAAATAAAATAATATAGAATAAAATATTAATTATTAAAATAATTAATAACCATACTACACTTAACTATTTAGCTAGGGTTTAAATATCGTTTTTCATTTCTAATCTCAAGATAAGTGTTAAGTTAGTTAATAACTTATTCGACCACCACTTTAAACGGATCTCAACCATGGGAGAATCTTCGCTTCAAATAAATCAAATAGGAGAATAGGCATGCAAACTTACTCCCTCGCTGAAAGATTGTGCTGGAAGGGACTCGAACTCATAAAGCTTGGCTCTGCAATCTCCTCTTTTCGCATGGCTCATCCCCTGTGGAAATCGGATCGATTCCTCTTATTGTTGGATGGCTTTGCAGGTGTATGAAAGCTATTGAGATCGCTTTCAAACATGTCCAAGAACAGATCTTGTAACTTCTCAAAGCTCTCCAATCTACTCACCTGGAAAAGGACAAAGATTAAAACAATAAGCACACAAACAGATATTTATTAGCATACAAGTCCGCTGTCAGGATTCAGCCATTGATAGGTTTAAGATGCTGAGTGATCTTATGACTCACCTCACCTTTACTCTCATTCATCATTACCGCCATTTCATCCAAAAGAATCTCCCAGTTCCTGTACATACATTCTTTTTCCAATGAATTTCCAGAGTCGCCATTTATTTGGCTTTGTACAATAATAACAACAATACTCGAATCTACGATACGAATGAATGAAATCACTACTCACATCATCGTCATCGTCTTCATAAACTCCTGCATCGTACAGGAATCTCTTGTTCTCATCTGACAAAACTGAGAATCCAATCCATTCAATGTCGATTTTCCCTGGTAACCAAAACATTCTCTACAAATATATCATAATTCCCTGTTTAATTGACCCATGCAAAGATATAAAGAATCACTGAAGCTGAATAAGCCTCCTGTATCACTTGAAACTTCTTCTTAGACTCCTTTAATACCTTCAAAATCTCTATAATATTAATAGAAAACATACCAAATTCTCAACCATAAAGCAAATAACCGTTCAAAAAGAGGCGAGATTCGCCATGAAAGAATTCAGCAAAGAATAAGTCAAACGAAGGCCAATATTCTTTATAATGCCTTCATGAGGCCAAGGCTAGAAATCGCTTCAAAACATACTGAGCTTCAAAATCTCGAAAATATTAACATAAAACCTACTAAATTCTCATCTATAAAGCAAAATATCATTCAGAAAAAACCGAAATTCGCCGATAGAAGCGAGATGTGGCGGGAACGCCCGACATTTCTGCCGAGCTCCAACACACTACCGGATCCACTACTCCGCCCTGACACGCAATCTAATTATTAATTAATGTTGGATGAACAGTAATTTCAATCAACCTGGCTGACAAAATTTAATGCAGGAGATGTCTCGGTGTTTCTCGAGAGTTCATAGCTTCTCGAAGAAGCTATCTCCACTGACAATGAACCTCGAGAAGGTTCTTCTCTATGTATATATTTCCATCTCCAATAATGCAAATAACAAGTTAAGTTATTGTGTTCTGTTGCATTTTGTATCAGAGCTCCTTCATTGGAGTCATTCTGATTCTATCATGGTATCAAAGCCGATGCTTTCGGCTTGGTGAGTGTTTGCAAGGGTGAGTGCCTGCAGTTGTTTGTATTGTGAGAGAGCTGTGAGTGCTCGGTGAGGAGCTGTGAGACAACTCAGTGGAGTTGAAATTTCAATATTTACTGATTGTTTTTGATGGAGAGTGTTGGCTTGGCGTGAGAAATTTGCTGAAGAGTAGCGTGAAGGATGTATTGGCCCGAGGTTGAAGGTTGAGTGTGTGAGAAACCATTGTGAGTTTTGTTGTGTGCCATCATAGAGAAATTGTTGAGGGCATGTTGCAGAGTCTCTGTGTGCTACTACTCTTCAAATTTATTTGTGTCCTGGTGCACTGCCTGCTAAGCAGCCGCCTTGTGTGAAGAAGTGAAGTGTGAGAGTGTGTTGTGGATAGTGTAAGCGTGGTTAGAGCGTTAGGAGCTCGTTGTTGGAAAACGCTGTGGTTGGTAGCAACCTACAGACCGTGTGCACTATTGTGCTTTGGAGTACCCTGTTGTGATAATTTTTTTCAAATCATGAAATATGTGACATTGTTTTGAATCTATGTTGAAGTGTGCGCTGGGATAGCGTGTAAAGAGCTACGGGAGGGCTGAGGAGTTTTGAGGAAGAACGCCAAGGAGCGGGCTATATTGAGCTGACAATGGTGTTTTGGCGCAGCGGCGTGACCTGTAGAGGGTCAAACTAGGCATGGTGGAGTGACCTGTGGTGTCGACCGCCAGTCAGAGTGCTACTGTGGACAGGGGTGTTGTTTGTGAGCACCGTGTGTGGTGTGTGTTGAGTTTTAAGTTGTTGGAGCTGGCGTTTCTTGTTGTTCGTGGAACAGAGGGAGGCTTTTGAGAAAACAGTGAAGATAGGTCGAAAAGTTCTTGCGTGAGGCCGAGTAGTGCCCAGAGGAGAGCTGTGTATCTAGAGAAAAAGTTGTAGTGGAGGACGCCAATATTGGAGAGTTAGACAGCTAAAATATCACTCTGCAAACACTATTCAAATTCTGTATTATAAATCAAAGAAATTACATACATATTTATACATAAAATAGTCTCAAGATAGGAAATCTATCTTGGACGTACAATAATGCGGTTGAGAGATTCTCTCAACCACACACTAAACTAGGAAACAATATAGTTCTAACTACATCCTATTATGTAGGAACAGACTCCTCTATTAGAGAGTTACAACCACAGACAAGTAGTAATTAGATATTTCTAACTCCCCCCTTTAATGACTACTTTTCATGATAGTGATTCATAAAGTCTAGTTATAATTCACAATGTCTTGTTGTAGTCAAACATAACAAAAAATATGTCGACTTCCATATAAAGGAACAACCATCCATCGAAATGCATGGGTACCAACTATTGCAACCGCTAGTCCTATAGGATGTCCTTCGCATACATGATTCTATCGATTATTATCACTGCATATATGTACCTGTATCTACAAATCCACCACCATCGAGCAAATCACATATGCATATCCTCCAAAACAAAGAGAGATCAGCGCCTTTCTAATCCAAATATTCATATCCAAACAACAATCGCTAACAGTTGCGCTGATTGCGCCTTTTGACGCAACTGTCAGATAGAAAAGTACGTTGACCCTCTTGTGCTGAGACACACCAATATCTCAGACGGTGAGCCAGGTGTTACTGCGATCCACCTGCTCTTACAAGCACAAAGCTCCCATGTACACGTAGCCACAAAGGCGATCCAGCCACTAAGGCTCTATATGTGGTTTCTAGCTTACCACAAACCAGCCATAGAGGCGATTTAGCCACAAAGGCGATCCAACCACTAAGGCTCTATATGTGGTTTCTGGCTTACTACAAACTAGCCACAAAGGTGATCTATGTGGTTTTTGGCTCACCACAAACCATCACTTTATAGTGACAAAATATGGTTTCAGGTTGACCATAAACCATTACAAAGTGGTTTTAAGATCACCACGAACTTTCAAATGCCTTTAAAAGGCTTACATTCCATACTTCAACATTTGGAGTTTCTGGGTACATATAATGACCACTACAACAACCATCTAGACTTGCTTACCATTCAACCGTGCAACTCATCATCAAGAGTCTATTCCAAAAAACTCACAAAAAACAAACTCTCATAGACTTGATTATCCATCCTCCTTTTCCGCTTATCATACCATTCACTTCCACTGCTCAGGCGCTCAACCTTGAGGAAATACAATGTAGCCACCAAGAACTATCCTTTGATGTCATTTTCATTGTCATGTCTTCCCATATCTAGTAATAAATCATTCTTGCAAATAGATTTGTCTATTTTTGGAATGGAAAATTCCAACATAGATTCACACTCGTGACACTAGTTTTCCAGGCTAATTGTCACAACAATCTAATTCTTTTAACCATATTTACATAAATTCATTTACAGGTTAATTTTATCGGTCTCAACATGAAAACAAAATAATTCATGAAGATAATTGGTTTCATCAAAGCAAATATGTTGAAACTATAATTTTCAACTTTACCCAGTATAGAAGCATAATCATGTCGAGGCAGCTCACCATAACGCCCTCAGCTCACTTCACTGTTGCGCCACGAAACCATGCTAGAAGTGTGTTCAACCTTCAACTAAGTTGATCCCAAACAACGAAAGCTAGAACCCTCCCAACAACTATGCGTGCTTCCGCACCTCATCTGACACTGAAAACTGTCTTGCATATGAGTGAAGCCTCCACCCAAATTGACCCTTCTATGCACTGCAATCCAAAATACACAGCACAACTCTGTAGGAAATCTACACATCCATGGAAACGCCAAATTTGCTACACCACCTAAATCGAGTAGCTCTGCAACGAGAACTCATCATCCCTGGATAAAAAAACTTTGTCCCGTAGTCAAACATATTTAAAGTGTGGCCCTGGAATCATCTCCATTTCTAGCCATTCCTTCCAAGCAAAAATGGTAACCTCCACAAATCACTTCAAAATTAAAAAAAACAAGGAAATGCCTCCGTTGTGTACGAGGTCCTCAAGCTCGGCCAGTCATACCAAGAAATACTAAGAAATCAGCCAGTCAGGCGCTTATCACTTTGGATTTGTAATGAATTTTCTTTCGCTTTGACGAATTGTTCTCAACGGTTAGCACCACCTTCCCCGACTCTCCAATTTTGAAAGAATGATGAACAGGTTCTTTATTGGGGGAAAATTTCTTAGTCTTGTGAATAATCACTGTATAGCTCGTTTCTGCACTTGGAACAAATTGTGCACCGTAGCTCGCGGAAGACAATGACTTCTACAGCGCTGGTAGCCATTCTAGTAGTGTCATCTCACTATATAGATCTCCAAACAACGATGCAACAAGCCCATATAGCATCGATGCCCTAGGGCATGCCTAGTAATACCATGATACCAAATAGTGCAGCAATAATAGCCAAAATTCGAATGCGCACCATCGAAGAAATATTCATAGAAAATTCATTCAGGAGCATGTCTACCAGCTTTAGCAGGGAAAATAAGCTCAAGACTGTGAGTTGATTTCGCAAGATTCTTCACAGCTTCTACAGCGGCTGTTGCAACACTTTCATCACTATCAGCAAGGCAAGCAACAATGGAAGCCCAGACACCATGTTCAACAATGGCCTGCACACCAACACCATCATGCTGCCGTCCACACCAAACCCGGACACATCCATCTCAGAATTCAAGAACTGATCGAAATTGCAGCCCCCGAGGTCAGCTCCGCCACAATCATCCTTCAGCTCATCACCACCTTTATAGTGCTCAAACACAAAGCTCCTCGCTATGGGCACAAATTTTGGCACCTGTCATTGGAAGCCATACCCTGCGTCGACGCCTCAATTACGACCATACTGCCGCTGCAAATCATTCTACCAATTGCAGACTTGGATAGAACACATCAGAATACTACAAATTTGATGACATAAACATACCACAACACTCTCTCATATCTAGTAATATAAAATCATCTAAAAGCTTAATTAGAATCACAATCTAAGCCAAGCAACCTGCAAGCCTCTAGAAAGAAGATGAATGCGGAGCTCTTTCAGATATCGAGACAACTGTGCTCTCCACGCCATTTTCCTACCTCGATATTATTACTGTTATCACCTCTGCTATTTGTGAAGGATCCAGGCAGTTGTGTGTCGAAAACACATTCCAACATTGCAGGTCCATCTCCGTAAACTAAAATGGAATGTCACTGAATTGAACAAACTGCTAGCACCACAAATGCAGTGGTCAATCAAATTTCCAAGCATACCAGCGCTCTTCTCCTCTGATTCGAACAACAGATCGCCAATGAAGTTTAATGGTAAAGATGATATGGGCTTGAAGACGAAGATGGTAGCTCAATTCCACCATCTTGGCAATCTCACGACTTCTGCTCAATCACACATGCCGGATTCGCAAACAGGTATGCAGCGCCAGAAATGACTGGCTTCTCCAGGCTATAAAAAATTTGCGCAACAGCAGGTAAATATTAGTGGATTGAACTAAAGGACTCGGCATCCTTAGTGAACAACACGTTGTCGATCCAACAGGAGGATCGATACACAGCTCACAGACTCTTAGATCTCTTTACACACATTCACTCAACAACAACACTCCAGCACCAGATGGACAAACAAAGATTTAATAAAAACTACAAAAATATTGTAATTTATATTCGTATGCCCTAGGAAGGGCCAAAGGCCCTTACGGGCTTTGATACCAAGATAAAATATCACTCTGCAAACACTATTCAAATTCTGTATTATAAATCAAAGAAATTACATACATATTTATACATAGAATAGTCTCAAGATAGGAAATCTATCTTGGACGCACAATAATGTGGTTGAGAGATTCTCTCAACCACACACTAAACTAGGAAATAATATAGTTCTAACTACATCCTATTATGTAGGAACAGACTCCTCTATTAGAGAGTAACAACCACAGACAACTAGTAATTAGATATTTCTAATTAGATATTTCTAGATATTTAGAGCGCTATTGTGGATAGGGGTGTTGTTCATGAGCACCGTGTGTGGTGTGTGTTGAGTTTTAAGTTGTTGGAGCTGACGTCTCTTGCTGTTCGTGGAACAAAGGGAGGCTTTTGAAAAAACTGTGAAGATAGGTCGAAAATTTCTTACGTGAGGCCGAGTAGTGCCCGGAGGAGAGCTGTGTATCAAGAGCAACTGTTGCAGCAGAGGACGCCGATCAGATTGGCGAGTTAGACTTGAAGCCAAGTCTGGTGTGAACGCTAAAATTCTCTACATGTGAGAGCCGAATGTTAGCTCAGTCAGGGCCATCGTCATTAAGGAGCTGTTGGCTGTTGTGACTGTTAAGGAGTGGTTGTCTACCCATCGTGGAGGAGATTAGTCTCTTCATTAACTTCGTCTTTTCATTAACTATTTCGAGCTGATAGTTCCTGGTGTTCGAAAGGAGGCCGAGTAGTGTCTCTTTGAGGCCGGATCTGAGTTGCATGATGCTGTGTGTTGAGCATATTTATTGTGTGAGGCTGTAGCGTTGTATGGGAAGATGAAGAGTGCATAGTGTGCAGTGGAGAACTGAAATCCGAGTAGCCGTGAGGGCTCGGTGGCCGAATCGTGCATTGGTGCTAAGAGTTTTAAAAGGTTTGACTTTAGTGGTGTACATTGAGTTAGAACCTTTTTAACATCTGAAGTATTTTAAAATAAAGCAAAACAAAGTTATGTGGGTTTGTTTTATGAGCTTTAAAATATTTTTTTAAAATTGTGAAAGCAGCACCTTGCATCCAAATATTTTGGAGGCTTTCGTGTGTTTTTCTAAAGTGGGTTTATTAAAGGTTTATTATATATAATGGATTTGTGTACGATGAATGCCTAATGAATGCCTCATGAGTGAAAATCTGAAGGCGTGATTGTTGTTTAGGGTACTAGCCCTATGTTGTGAACCTGGTTTGGTGCCAGATATTTCTTTGGAAATTTTGTTTGGTATGAATTAAGGTGTGTTGAATAGTCAAAATTTGCTGCAGATTTGGTTTTGTATGTGGTAAGAGCAATGGGTCAGCAGAAAAGACTCAAAGAGCTTTGAAGAGAATTCAAAAATATCAAGAGAAAGGATCAAAAAGTAGAAGCTGCTGAATAATATGCATTGTTTCCAACCATAGAATGTATGCTTAATGAAGATGAAGATATGAATCTGCATCAGCCAGAAAATTTGACAGATGCAGTATTGAAGAGATTAACACTAGTGCTGCCATCATTTTTAGGGAAAAAATTTGAACTCTTGGCTATTAAAATGGAGGGACTGCTAGGTTCAGTAGATATATGGAAATTTGTCCACAAAAATTCTATGAATTTTGATGATAAATGTAGACGTGAAGTAGCCTTGTTTTTTATTATATCAGTGCTAGAAGAAAACATTTTGTCAAGCATTTTAAATGAATTTGGTGAAGTATTTAGTCCAAAAATGTTTTGGCATATTCTTGAAATGAAGTATAGCATGAAGTCGAGTCAGAAAGATGAAATTGATGAAATTGTTGTTAAAAATAGTGATTGTGTTGAAGGCATCATAACTGGGATCAAGTTTGAAAGTATGACAGTAGATGACAATAAAGTAGCATGTGATAGTCAGGAAATTCCATGTGATGCAAAAATTTGTAAAGTCAAATATGAAACTTGTGAAGTCAAATATGATGAGAATTATGTATCTCATGAAGAGGCTCAGTTTGATGCATGAAAAACAACTCATTGATGAGTAGTTGTTTGGTGAGAAAATATGGCTATCTCCATCTACAAATCAAATGCAGGATGACATGTTTGCAGCAACGGAGTTGAATAAAGAGGTTGAAGATATGAATCAACCAACTATGAAATATGACGCTGTAGAGGACTCAATAGTAGCTAATGTTGTGGAAGACTCAATAATAGTTGATGAAGTGAAGAAATTTAAGAGCTTCTTTGATGAAAAAGCAATAAAACTTGAAAAAATGGCAAGCATTGAGGACAAATGTAAATCCCAAAATCCTCTTGCAATGGTGAATGGAAAGAATGTTAGCCTACAAGAAAGAAAGCAAAAACTTCACCACTATCTTATGGCAAGAAAGTTGAAGATGACACTGGGTTTGCAAATAAACAAGTATGGACCATTTAAAAAGAAGACAAAAATGAAAGTCATGTTGTCATGTAGTGTTGTAAGCCTAGCTGAAACTTAGACCAACATGCATGTCAATTAGGAGTGTTTATATCTACAGTGTATTTTGTGTGTCTTTATATGGTTGAAATTAAGGGGGAGTGTTGGATGAAGAGTAATTTCAACCAACCCTGCTCAAAAAATTTAATATAGGAAATGCCTCTGTGTTTCTCAAGAGTTCATAGCTTCCTGAAGATGCTATCTCCACCGACAATGAACCTCGAGAAGGTTCTTCTCTGTGTATATCTCCATCTCCAATAATGCAAATAACACGTAAAGTTATTGTGTTCTGCTGCGTTCTATATCACAGCTCAATCATTTTGATTCTGTCAATTAATTAATTAACACATTACAGATCAACGGTTAAAATTAATTTAATGTATCGGACGATGCACCATAAAAAAGGGTAAGTGAAATGGTCAGTGAACTGATTCAAAATAAAAGGCCTACCGGCCTAATAATGGAATAATTTAAAATTATGTTAAGAAAGTATGTAAATCGGTGGAGTTTTTGCATTAGTTCTACGCGCTTTTAATGTTTCCGCGTAGTGAATTTGTCTTAGGAAGTTTAATCTCACCTGCATTTCATGGTATATTTATTTGTTTAAACCGCATCTATAAACTCTGCCAAAGTAGAAAGGCAACCAGCCAAAAACATCAAAATGGCAGCAACATTTTAATCGAGCCTAGCGGTCGATATTAGGGTTTAGGGCTGATGCCGCGGCCTCCAAATGTACGCGGCCCTGATCTATTTATGCATTGGTTGAGGGCAGTGATGAAATTTGACGAAACGTTGCTTGTTACAGAATCATTTCCTCGTCAAATATAGGTCTCAGATGATCAAGATCTTTATCAAAACGGGCATTAGGTTGGCAAAAACAGTTTACAAGTGTTTTAGATTCGAAATTCCTATTTTAATTGAGGGTTCAGGGTTATCTATTTTACTCGCCAGGTGCCCTGGCAGTAGCCAAGATGTCCAGGTGGCCCTTTGATTTAGTTATTGTCTATAGCTTGGTCGATTCTTTATTTTTGTTTATTTATTCACTGTAGGTTGTTTATGGACACAATACTAGCAAAATCATATACATTTTTTGGGAAATTTTCTTATTTAAAAAAAAAAATTAATTATAAGAGTGTTTAATATTGGAAATGGGTTCAACATAATTAAAAATCTGTTGAACACCTAAAATATTGAAGTTTGATAGTTGTTGGATTTTGATCAAAATCTCACCAAAATTCTTAATATTTTCTAGGCAAAATTGTGACCTCATTAAACTACTCTTTTATTCAAAGCCACCCTATCTAACTTCTATTATTCTTTTCTCTTCTATTGTGCCCACAAGCCCTAAGAATAGGAGAGATAAATATTAATAATTGCAATGGTTGCAGATCTTTTAGACTTTTCAGAGTTTATGGAAGAATTAATGAATGAGATTGTTAAAAAAAAAAACACAATTATATCTTGAAATGGTTGTACATGTTGTGACAAGAGTGCATAATACAATCATTATGAATCATATTGCAAATAAATAAATTTATATATTAATAAAAAATAATAAAATTCAATCCATAATATTAAATTATGTAAAAGTTGCATTATTCTTGTGAGTGAATAAGTGTAGAGGAGTCCTTTTTATAGAAAATGAAAGTGAGATAGACAAAATAAACAAGTTCACAATACTCACAGCTTAGTAATTTCAAAAATATAAGAACTAATAATTGACTAGAAAAACCATTTTGACTAAATTGGTGTTTAAATAATTGAAGGATTAATTTAAATGAAAGGCAAAGTCTGAATTTAAATGAGAATAACTTAAATTTGAAAATAATGAAATCAAAATTAATTATAAATAATTTAAGGAATATAAATTATTGATAAAATAATTGAATTAGGAGCTAATAATCAAATAATACTTAATTGATATATTAGAATGGGTGTATAAGTTAGAAATATGGTCCAACATCACAAATAAAAATTAATTAAATTTTGACGATTAAAAATTAATAAAAAATATTACTAATAATTATTTTATTATTTTTAATTAAAATAATTCAATAAAGAATTGATAATCAAATACTATTCAATTAAATTTTGAAGATTAAAATTAATTAAAAATATTATTAACAATTATTTTTTTTATTTTTAATTAAAATAATTCAATAAAGAGTTGATAATCAAATAGTATTTAATAATTAGAAATTAATATTAAAAAGGTTTTAAAAAGAATTCAATAAATTAATTTAAAAACTATATATAAGAATAGTGTAATTAATTAGATGAAAAAAGTAAAACTAACAATTAAATAGATAAAGAATTAGTAAAATTTGACTAAATTCTTCCTTGGGAATTAAAATATAAGGAAATTAAAGTAAAACAAATTTAAAACATAAGACAATAATTTAACAAAATGAAGATAGGAATACAAATTTTGGAGTAACTTATATTAGGAAGTCTATAAATTTTGAAAACTCCCAAGAACAAAGAAATGAAAGTCAATAAAAACTAAATAAGAAACTAAAGATAATGTGGGCTAGATGAAAACAAAGAATAAATTTAATAAATTAGAGTGTTTGATTAGAAGAAAGAAAGGAAAAAAAATGAAAAAAAAGGAAATGAAGAGGAAGATTTGAAGCAAAATCATGTTGGGGAACGAAAAGGGACATAGAGGAGGAAGAAGGGGGGGGGATGAATGTGAGAGTTGGTGGATGAAAGACTTCGAGGATTGGATTGGCCTATAACAATTTTCTTTATTAAAATTATTAGGGTTTTTCTCAATTTCAAAGGCTTTATGAATAAAGTGAAAATTATAAAAAGGGACAAAGGCTAGGATCTTTGACTGATCAAAACAAATCAAATGTTTGGACTTGAAAGAGTGCTCCACAATGGCATACTTTGATAGACGATTGTGGTTAGTATTAACAATGTGTTTTTTGAGGCAAGCTTTTAAAGGGCGACCCGTTTGGCCAATATATGATTTTCCACATGAAGAGGGAATTAGATATACCCTTGATCCTAGCATGGGATCATATATATATCTTTAGTCTAATGAAATAATTGCTGAAGGATTTTATGGGGTTGTTGAGGCCTCGGAATTCCGCTGCCAAAAACATGGGGGAAAATCACCCGGTCTGCACCTTAAAGTAGCTCCTTTTCCATTTGGTGTAATGGCTTCGACTGGGGATAATGGGACCAGTTTCCCAATAAGGATGATTTTGAGGTGTTGTGAATATAGCATGCAAATGGATAATTATTTTAATCTATATGCATATATCTAAACTATTTAATCTAATATATACCCGAGGTGTTTTTCCTTTATGCGATCTAAAATGATATCTTTCAATTGTCAGTTATATAGATCATTTAACAACTAAAAGAGATGAAAATGATGTAAAATGATTCTTCTAGCAAAGTATTTTGCATATGAGAATTGTGAAAGAAATATCGCATTTATCAGTGTGATTATATATTCAATAAGAAACCATAGTTAAATATTAGAACATAAGTGCATGTAATATTTATATATGATGACGTTTCAAATATATAATGCAATAAAAATATTACTGTCAATCTATGAAGTAAGACTTAATACAAGTGAATAGAAGTACCATATGTATGAAGTTCTACTCATGTAAACTGACATCAATGAATCAACTCCTTCTAACTTTCAAGCAATTTAAAGAGTACAATAATGCAACATCAGTTAAACAGCTTTAATTGTCGAAAGATAAGAGATGTGTTCCATTAATTCATTATAGCACTCACAAACTTACAATAGTGCATTATTTGCAAATGTTTTTGACAAATTTCTGGACCCTTCTCTAAATGCATGATAAGGGTTTAAATACTAAAGTAACTATAAACTAAAATAGATTATTACAAAAATATAGAGGAGGTTTCAAACAACCTTCCTCATAAAGCTAACTTAAACTACAATCTAGGAAACTAAACTAACAATTCTGATTTATGAGTCCTGCCCTTTCTTTTGAATGTGGTCACGAAGTTGACAAATATCTAAAATTTCTTTGAGTTGAGCTGGCTGCAATATCCTTGAACTCATCAGTCCCTTGAAAATAGCGTTTGAGAGTACTGACTGGGATCTCTTCGTTAAATCTGTAAGAGACTGCAGAGTCTGATGCTGATGATAAGGTTGGATTAGAAAATTCTAGTAATTTTCTTTATCAAACTTATTTACCTTTTTAATAATTTCCTCTTGTGTATCTACTCTTTGCTTCCATTGTGTTTCCACCTATCCTGTTTTTGAGAACACATCAGACGTGTTCTCCTTGAGAAATTTTGCTCTAGACAATTGTTCACACATAGATTCAATGATCTCACTAGATATCTTAGATGTCTTCGTTGTTGCTTTCTCTGCCTGTTTGATTTGCGCTTCCCATCCTCTGAATAGAATTTATTTGTGAAGCTTATCTACTTGAGGTAGATTAGCTTCCTTCTTCGAATTTGATTGTAACTTGAAAATCCATTTAGAAAAGACATGAGCTCACAACTAGCTACTTTCTGCAATACTTGTTCCATGGTTGGTAATGGAAAATTGTCCTTCTGACAAGCTTTGTTTAAATTTCCAAAATCAATGAAAATTCTAATATCACCATTCTTTTTCCTGACAGGTACCAAATTTGATACCCATTTAGAATGTCTGTCTGGAAAGATGATTTTTGCCTTGAGGAGTTTATTCAATTCAGTTTTAATTTGATTTTCCAAGTTTGGATGAATCTTTCTCAATTTCTGCTGTATGGGCTTTTCCTTTGAGATCATAGGAATCATGTGTTGAATTACAGAAGTATTGTATGTTTTAAGATCAAAATAATTCCAAGAAAAGACACTTTTGTACATCCTAAACAATCCGATGAACGATAATCTTTCTTCGGAAGACAGACCAAGACCTTGATTTATATTTTTATGTTTTTCTTCACTTCCTAGATTAACTAACTCAAATCTTAAAGTAGAACATTTTGTTTTTGAGTTAGTTACTCTTTTAAACCTGTCCTTTAGATTGTATAAGTCTTATAACTTGAAAACAGATTTGGGAATAGGATTTTGATCTTGTTCTTTCTTAATCTGAGTTTCATGTTCGTTTTCATCCAAGATTTGATTATCGTAAGATTTTTCATATGTTAAAAAATCTATGATATCTGAGTCATTATTGAATACTCTCCAATTAGTGATATTATCAAGAATAGATTGTCTAAAAATAAATTCAATAGAAAATCTATCAGGACTAAATTCTTGGGATGGGATTAATTTTGAGGCTACATTAGCGAGTAAATATGCACTAGCATTCTGTATTCTAGGTATAGAAGAAATGTTGAAGGCTAAGAAATGAGAATTTAATTCTTGGACTAATGATTGATAATGTTTTAAGTGTCCAGAATTACGATGGATAGTATCTCTCACTTGAATAACTATGATTTCTGAATCTCCTACAACCTTCAGATGTCTGATATTCAAATCAATAGATTTTAATAAACCTTGAACTAATGCTTCATACTTAGCTACATTGTTGGTACAATCAAATTCTAATCGGCAGGCTAACATAGTATTTTTGCCTTCTGGATTTATTAAAATGCAACCTGCACCTGCACCATCTTTAGATTTAGAACCATCAAAATAAAGGGTCCAAAACAAAGAATTAGCTATTTTTCTATCTAAAAAATTAATACATCTAGAATTATCTGGCTGGGAAAAATTCTCAATCTGAGATACAACCGTGTTATCAAAGAAAGGTGATGGTTGAGCATTAAAGTTTCCTAAAAATGACTCTATAGAGTAATTTCCAATAATGTTGTTATTCAAGGCTACTGGCTCATTAAGTTCTTCAAGATCAGTCACCGTATGCTTCATAAACTTTTCACGGTCAACTCGAATTTGGTTTGGCTTTCCATTATGTGGTAACCACATATGTGACCAGTCTGTTCAAAAATAACCATGAAGTTTCTCAGACCAGTCATGAATTAAAACTAAACCATAAAATTCAGGAATATCTGCCACCAAAATATCAATTATCTGAGCAACTTTGGGATTTGATGACAATCTAATGGAAACAGAATTTATTTCTCCTACCTCTTCTACTCTAGTTCTGTCAAGTTGTACTATATAAACTGGAGAAATCTGAGGAGTTATGCTTAATTTGGCACAAATTTATTTTGGCATTATATTCGAAGAGGCCCCTGAGTCTATTAACAATTATAAACATTTTTGTTATAGATCTCATAAGTTAAGAGAAATGGAGGAGTATGAGATATGGATCAATCACCTATCATAATTAAGTGTAGAGCATCTATTTTCATTGAAGGAGAAGGTGGCTTACCCATTTCATTAGCAGTTTGAACTATGACTGGAGCAGGTAAGTTTGAAGCAGGAACAAATTTTAAGTCTCTAAATAAGATTTTTTGTTGTTGCTTCAATTTGGTGAGCTCATGAATTGAAATATTTGCCCTAGTTTTATTCATGTCTTCAACTATATTATACTCAATGGTATCTGAGACAACCATTTTTTTAGATGTAGGTGGAGGGTCTGAGGTAACAGGACTTGTCTGCATAGCTTTTCAATTAGACCTTTTTCTTACTGATTTGTCTTTAGAAGGAGTGGAAATTTTTTGATGTTAACTAGGCTATGTTGCTTGAGTAATCTTTTTGTTGCGTGTGCTGACAGGCAAAGCTTCAAGTTGTTCTTCATTTGGTAGGATGAAATCCCACATTCCATTTAGTTCAACTTCTTATTCATCCTCATATTCTTCTTCCTATATTTTTTCTTCCTCCTCTTCTTGATCTGATTCAACATTAGATATAATATTTGGAGGTTGAGAATTAGAGGATTGTCCCTTCTTAAAATTCTTGAAACTCTTTTTTGAATTTGAATTTTTGGCGACTTGTTTCTTGATGTCTGCCATCTCGTTGGTCATGGTTTTCAAGACTTTTTGAATACCTTCTACGTCAAATGGATCATTTGGCATCTTCTTCTTAGAATCATATTTGAAAGATATCTTCTTTTATTTTCAATCTTCCTGAGAATTCTTTTTCTCAACAGTAGTTATGCGTTTCTCTACAGATAGAGACTCTTTCATATTTTCTGCAAGTGCTGCTAGCTTTCCTATATCAACAAAAATAGTTGTATTAGATGGAAGGGATGAAATATACCACTCAATTTGAACTTCTGTGCCAAGAAATACTGTAACAGGAATTTTATTGAGTAGTTTATTAAATCTTGAATTAAAATATTTTATCTTCTCACCTGGTGTAGCTTTAAGATTTGAAAGACCATTGATGAGCGTAGCAGTAGTTCTGTCATCTCCAAACTTAGCTAGAAATTGTTCTTCAAACATACTCCAGTTAGTTATAGAGTGAGTAGGTAACAAAAAATACCAGGATCCTACAGATCCTTTTAAAGTATATGGAAATAATCATACAACGCAATCCCCTTTAACTACTCCATTCAGATTGACAGCTAACATAAAATTATGAATATGTTCTTCTGCAGGAACACCATCATCGGGATTAAATTTAGGTAGCCATATTTCTGGATTTTTAGGAAAAGAATGAAGAGGGGCGGGTATGTTTACAGCCCCTGGATTTCTCCATGGGTTTACATTCGGTGGAGGGGGTTGACCTTCCATTGGATTTTTGATGGGTTGGTTGGGTGGATTTTGAATTGATGGTGAGGTAGGTTGGGCACTAGGACTAGTAGTTTGAGTACTAGAACTAGTGAAAGTGATACTGAATGTTGGAATGAAATTTGTGGAAGTGAGTGGAAGTAATGGGGGTGAATGGGATAATATCTTGCTGGTGATTGACTCTGATTGAGTCCTCTTTAACTTCTTCCGAGTACTAGCGATAGGAAATTCAAAATGGAGAATCCCTGTTTTTTGACTTTTTGATCGGGTTAATATTCTTCGAGGTTGTAAAGAAGATGAAATACTAAGATCTGATAATTGAGAAGATTCAGGCTTTTCAGCAGAAATAGATACTTTCTCTAAATTTTCTATCAAGGACCAAAATTCTGTTGAATATTGGTGAAACTCAGGAAATATTATGGTTTGAGTATCGCTAGGAGACTTAGGAGAAATACGATCAACTTCAAATTTTACAGATGAGGATCTAGATAATTTTCTGGAAGTTTATGCAGATCTAGAGGGAGAGAGACTTTTTGATTGACCTTTAGATTGATTAGACCTTTGTGCCATTCACAAGGGCTGCCTTCTAACGCCAAAATGTTGAGGCCTCGAAATTCCGCTGCCAAAAACATGGCGGAAAACCACCTGGTTCGGACCTTGAAGCATCTCCTTTTCCGTTTGGTGTAGTGGCTCCGACTAGGGATAATGGGACCAGTTTCCCAATAAGGATGATTTTGAGGGTATTGTGAATATAGCATGCAAATGGATAATGATTTTAATCTATATGCATCTATCTAAACTATTTAATCTAGTATATACCCAGGGTGTTTTTCCTTTATGTGATCTAAAATGATATCTTTCAATTTTCAATAATATAGATCATTTAATAGTTGAAAGAGATAAAAATGATGTAAAATGATTCTTCTAGAAAAGTAGTTTGCATAGGAGAATTGTGAAAGAAATATCGCATTTATCAGTGTGATTACATATTCAATAAGAAACCATAGTTAAATATTAGAACATAAGTGCATGTAATATTTATATATGATGATGTTTCAAATATATAATGCAATAAAAAAATGATTTTCAATATATGAAGACTTAATACAAGTGAATAGAAGTACCATATGTACGAAGTTCTACTCATGTAAACTAACAGCAATGAATCTGCTTCTTCTCACTTTCAAGCAGTTTAAAGAGTACAATAGTGAAACATCAGTTAAACAACTTTAATTGTCAAAATATAAGAGATGTGTTCCATTAATTCATCAAAGCACTCACAAACTTACAATAGTGCATTCTTTGCAAATGTTTTTTACAAATTTTTGGACCCTTCTCTAAATGCATGAGAAGGGTTTAAATACTAAACTAACTATAAACTAAAACAGATTATTACAAAAATATAGAGGAGGTTTCAAAAAACCTTCCTCATAAAGCTAACTTAAACTACAATCTAGGAAACTAAAGTAACAATTCTGATTTATGAGTCCTGTCCTTTCTTTTGAATGTGGTCACGAAGTTGACAAATATCTAAAATTTCTTTGAGCTGAGCTGGCTATGATATCCTTGATCTGATCTGTCCCTTGAAAATAGCGTTTGAGAGTATTGAATAGGATGTATTCATTGAATATGTAAGAGACTACAGAGTCCGATGCTGATGATAAGGTTTGATCAGAAAATTCCAGTAATTTTCTTGATCAAACTTATTTACCTTTTTAATAATTTCCTCCTATGTATCTGCTCTCTTCTTTCATTGTGTTTCCACTTGTCTTGTTTCTGAGAACACATCAGACATGTTCTCCTTCAGAAGCTCTGTTCTAGACAATTTTTCACACATAGATTCAATGATCTCACTTGATATCTTGGATGTCTTCTCTGCTGCTTTCTCTGCCTGTTTTATTTGCGCTTCCCATTCTCTAAATAGAATTTCTTTGTGAAGCTTATCTATTTGAGGTAGATTAGCTTCCTTCCCTGAATCTGATACTTGCCATTGGATGTGTTATTCAATTTTCTTCTCAAGTCTTTCACATTCAAGTCTCTGGATTGCTATCTGATGGATCAATATTTTATTTGAATCACAATAAGAGTAAATTATAGAAGCTTGATGACAAAACAATTCTTGTTCTTTCTTTAACTTAGTGTTTAAATCTAGTGCTTCTTTGATAAATTACTCTAATTGCGGTTGGCTTTGTAACTTAGTCATTGCTACTTCCAGTTGTCCTTGTATTTCATTAATCTCTGTCTAATGTTGCAATTTGAGGCTCTCAGCATCTTTATGAAATTGGGTTGTGTTTACTTTGAATTGCTCACTCGAATCAGATTTCTCTTCATTCAACAACTTCTCTAGTTCTTGTAGTCTAGCTTCCTTTTGTTTTAGCAACAATCTAACCGGAGTAGCTTTATCAACAGTAGTAGTAGTAGATGCCCCTGCATAGTGTGATAATTTGGTTAGATGTTCAATAGGATCATCTAGGGAATATTTCCATAATACATCAACTGATTCATCTATAGGCTTTGAAGTTGTTTCATCAATTCTCCTCCTTTTGTTTCTTTTAACGACAGCCTTATAACTAGGACTGTAGAAAATATCCAACAAAGAAATATCTTAAATTTGTAGAACTATCTGATCTGTAGGGTAGGCCGGTATGATTTCTTTATCATGCATTGCTGGAACTCTTTATAGTGGATTAACAGTTTCCAATATCTTCTGGGAGTGTTTAGGTGTCTTGAAACTCATTGTCTGATCAGTATTGGGATTCTCTTTAGGAGTTTTTATTGCTTCAGAAAACTCCTTCCATTCATCTATAAGATCTTTTGTTTGTGGTGAACTGAACTGATCTAGTATATGTTGGGCTGCTAATATGTTATTATTATTATCACCTTTGAACACCTATTTCATCCATTTCTACTCTTCTTTATCATGTCATTTATCATAATTTATCATATAATTCCATTTTATAATTATTTATGCTCTTATGTATAAATATTATTTCTTCTCCTTTATTTTTAATAAATTGATGATTATGCATGATTTTACCAATTATGGTTTATTAATAAATTTGTTGTAACATCACTCACCATTTTACCCTCCATGATATTCTCCAGATTGTAGAGTTGATCTCTAGCTCATCATTAAATATGCCAACTCAGAAATTCGTTAGAATATGAAGTGACAATTTTTCATTGGATGTATTGGGCAAATGGAGAAGAATCTGGAAAATACGAAACATGGGTTTTGTCCAAAACGGACCGAATTAACTTTTTGAAGAACAATTTGCCTGAATTCGGCCTGTATTGAGAGAAATGAAAGGTTCTCTGAGGACAATTTTCCCAGATTCGTTGTTGTGGCCGTTTTCCAAATTCTTCCAGTTGCAATACCAAATTCGACCTGTTCTTGTTAAATGATTGATGGAAGGATATTTCATATATGATATTGCTAATCAATTGGTTGTGAGAAATCTAATTTTGTAATACGAATCATTTTTAATCATATCGGTTGTAACTTCTCTTTTCTCTATGTGTATTTAAATCAGAACAGAGATTAGAGAAGGGGGGGTTATTATGGGGATTCATGATGGATGATTAGAAAGAGAATTAGATGGACTATTAGATTAGAGATAGATAGGATAGGATAGGAGGAATGGGAGAATTACTATTGAAATTGTAACTTTAATCATCGACTCTCGCTGTTGAAGCAGAGCACGAACTTGCTGTAACAATTATGCAATAATGAATATATAAAAAATAGTTGCATCTCCTTCGCATCTCTTGAAGTAATCCGATGGTATTCACCAGCGACTAAGGGCTCGACTCCTAGTGGATCTACTTGCCGTTCATGTACCATATAGTGTGGTTTGCCTTATTTCTGATTTCTGCAAGTGTGGTTTGTTTAATGATTACTTTCTGCGATTGAATTGTGTTGTTGTTCTTTTCCCTCATAACAAGATCATTGCTTTCTGTAAGTATATTATTGTGTTGCTCATTCTAATTACAGAGCTTCGATGTTCATTTTAGTAAGTTAGTTTTGTTGTTCATTGCAGTCACATAAGCGTTGCTGTCTATTTCTATTATATAGCGTTGTTGCTCATTTACTTTCTGCAATCATTTAGTTTTTCCTTTTAGCATTCTTACAATTAGCATAATTATCTCATTTCCATCAGTTGCAGTAGCATTATTGATTTAATTCATTTCCATTTCCAATTGGTTATTTAGTGTGTTGTGTGTGAGATCAACAACTGTAAAGAACATTGGCTATTGCTATCAAAGCTCTCAGATTGAGGATATTATTTATGCTTGATTAGTTTACATAAGTTAAAAGAGGAATGAGTTATTCCTACTATATCCTCGACTGATAATTGCTGTTACTTTGCTGAATGAATGATTTAGTTTTAGAGCATTGAGTTTCCTTTAAGTTGCAAGTGGGATTTATTAAAAGCATCCATTTATTCTTGCATTTGAAAGATCTATACTACATTTTAAGAAACATTACTCTCTGGGATTATAGCATGCACATATTGTGTACACTTGAAATAAGAGGACTTGCCTGAGTTCATAATTAATGTGGGATAAATAGGAGTTTTAAAAGGCACCTTTTAGCACCCAACATTTTCATGCCATTGCCGGGGAGAGTGTTGCCATTTCACAGAGAGTGATGTATGTTTGATATTTGTTGCTGGGAAAGAATTAGGTATTAAAAACGGAAGGTAAGAACCTACGTAATGAGCAAGTAAAGTGCTTTCTCCCCCGCCCGCTTTCCAGCAGAATTGCTAGGAATTTAAGGTAGAAATGAACGTTTGTATTTTAGAGGTAGAAATTTTGAAAAAAATCTTGTAATTCCACTTGAGTGGTGATGTAAACACCACCCATTTCACTAACTAATTGATAGGAACATTGGAAATAGGATCCTTAAAGAAACATATGAAGAACATCTTCTATTATGGTAAGAAATGGCTCACATTTCAACTTTTGAATTCCCTATCAAAGATCTAGGAGGAGTGACAGAAATGCACATAATTCCCCCATCATCTCTACCAAATTTTCATGGTTTGACAAACGAAGATCCCAATAAATTCTTATTTGAGTTTGAAGTACTTTGTAGAGGATATGATTATTGTACTAATGATCAAAGGTTGAAAGTGTTTCCTCTTACTCTAAAAGGAGCAGCTCTCCGATGGTTCATGAGCCTAGGTGGGAACTGCATCCAAACATGGGAGGACATGAAGAACATCTTCTTGAAGAAGTACCAAGACTACTGCAAATCCAATGAAGATATTTTCGGTATGATACAGGGGGAATATGAAAGCTTGGAGGACTATGTAGAGCGATTTCAATATAACCTTCAAAAATCAAAGCATAAGAATTTGGAAAAAGAAATCTTGAAAACACTCGTTCTTAAAGGAATCAAAAGATGAATTTTTAGAACTCTTAAATCTGATAGGAAAAGGTGATGTTTTTCAGTTGTCATATGATGATGTTTGTGAATTGTGCATAAGGTATTCAAGAGGAATTTCCAAGGATGGTAAGAATTCTAGAGAAGTTTCTTCTTTCTTTTCCAAATTTTCTACAAGAACAAGAGACATAAGAGCTGAAATCAATGTTTTATTTGAATATTTTAAATATGATTTCATTAGCTCTCTAAATTCACAATTGAATATTTTGCAAGTTCATAAAAATCAAGAATTTGATGAAGTGTTTTGCCCTCATTACCGAAAGGAGCATCCCATAGATAGTTGTTCTTCCTTATCTAGGATGGAAGTAGCATATCAAAGAGATGGGGAAGCTGCAATAAGGTCAAAACCATGGAAATCATGGCCTATAGGTATGGTTCAAAACACTTCCTCTCTATTCTCTTACTTGCATAATCCATTATGGAATACTTATATGTTAGGGCAGCCATGCCAATCTCAATATAACCACCACCAATCTTGTCTACAAGTTTGGCATGGTTCATCTTATGATTGCATGACTACTCTCTCTCATCTTGTAGCACAAACACGTCTTCCAGCTCTTCCACAACATCTTGCTTGCCCATCAAAATCATCCATTCAACCCAATCAACTACATCATCAAAATGCTCCATTCCCTACACAATTTCCTGCTCAAGTCATTCCACACCCTCACCATAATAAAACAGTATGTTAGTATGAATCTTTCGTCGTAAAAGATCACTTTAGCTACACATAAAAAATAGCCCTAACATTGATTATGGCTGCAAAATATCTTTAAGTCTGCCGCACAAATTCAGATCTAAGCACAAAAGACATTAAGCAGATAAAATATCATATGGCTCCATGCATCCAATAGACAAGACAAGAAAAAAGTGTTTAAAAGAATGATTTGTATTATATTAAAGAATGGGGCACCTGAGAGGAAAACAAGAAGGTGTTTTCCGGTTCTCCTCAATGGGATGGGTTCTTGAAAGTCCTCAATGTTTTAGATCTAAAATTCCTCTCTCTTATTGTGGTAGAAAACCCTGACAAACATAGAACTCAATGGGAGCTCACAAAGCAAAAATGGAAAATGGTGACCAAGAATAGATCTAGTGTGATCTAATGTAATGAAGGTGACCAATGAATGGGAAAAACCCTTCTATTTATAACAAAATATTGTGGTGTTCTAGAACTCGGTGCATGAATAAAATATTATTAATCAAATTCTAGAATCACCCTTTAGGAATATTTTATTATATTTGTTAGAGGGAAAAGGTCTTTTGACTTGGGTCAATTCCTTTATTTATAATCAATAAATAAATAAATGATTTATTTATTATTTTAGGGAGATGGTGGGAATATAATTAAATAAATAATGAATTATTTAATTATTTAAAAATGATTTAGTCAAATTTAACTAGGAATATTATTTAAA
Source organism: Pinus albicaulis (assembly GCA_034641835.2). Lineage (NCBI taxonomy): Eukaryota > Viridiplantae > Streptophyta > Pinopsida > Pinales > Pinaceae > Pinus > Pinus albicaulis. The sequence continues at coordinate 25,062,910 of MU968382.1, read as the reverse complement.
TAATGATTTGAATAACTTATTCCTAGGAAATAATTAAATAAATAATGATTTATTTAATTAATTTCCTTGTTTTGGGTTAAATATGACCAGGAAATATAGACAAATATGTTATTTTATATGGTGAAAGCAATTTTACTTAGGGTAAAATTGGTCTTACATGGTGTACTTGGGTTCATCTAATAATAATAGGTTAGATGACCAAAAAATGGTGTAACACAGTACAACATGTTTCCAGTGTTGAACTGCAAAATTTACCTACCCTTCCCACCCATTCCATCTCACATGCACCATTGGAGAAAACTTATACTGAGATTCAGAATGTCTCAAATCCAAAAATTGTAGAGGTTATGAAAGAAAATGAGGTTTCTTCTAGTCTATACCAACAAGCTATTTTAAACACTCAAGAATTTCATGATATGATGGCTGTGGGAAATCAAGAAAGTAAGGGATACGTTGAAGATTGGTTTCACTCCATTTTTTTGTAGCATCACTCCATACTTCAACAAATTTTGGCACCATCATTTGAAAGGAAGTCGGCTTCTCATACCCTACTATTTATTAACATGCATTTTTCAAATTTGGGTATGTACATACTAGAGGCATTATTTCGAAAATGGCTCCACTGGAAGTACTCTTATACGTAAGCATATTCAATTTTCAAAGAAGAGTAGGTTAGTGGAGAAAATAAATAAATAAGGACATAAATAAATACATTTTTATTATTGTGTAAAAATTGTTTTTGTTACAACACGCTCTGGAAATCAACATCAGTGATAAATATTTTAATTTATTTGTGTATGTATATGCATTATTTTGAAAATAACAATTCTACAAACACTCATATTCATTTTTATCACCAATATGGAAAAATTGCTTGAATATCATATTTTTTGGCTTGCGGGCTTGATAAAATTTTTGAAAATAGAGTTGGGACAGTCATGTTTTGAGGGACCAAAAGTGAATATTTTTAAAATATGTTTCTATCCTAAGTAACCCTTGATGTATAATTTCTAACCCAATTTGAATCACTCCATTTGGATTTGAAACGAAAAACTTATAACCAAAACATTGACAGGGTGTCTAGTAGGAAGCTCAGGAATAGAGTTGGGACAGTCAGTTTTTGGAGGCCTAAATGACTATATTATTAAAACCTGTTTCTATGGTATATTCCTCTATGAATCTAGTTTACAACGCAATTTTAATCACTCAATTTTGATATCGTATGAGGAATTTATGACCAACATACTAACTTCTTATCATAAATCAACACTCTTGAAACTTTGTTTTCTCGGATGTTCACTAGCATATTTGACCCATCAATTATTCTTGTCTTAAAAACTTGTTTCTATTGGAGATAAATAAATCAATATACTTTCATTTCTAATTTTAATCAGCTTAATCCATCATGAAATGAAAAATCTATGCCTAAAATATCCATTGTTGGTCTAAGATAGATAATCGAAAATGACTCTGTTATGCAGGTTGTTCTAAGTAACATTGACATATCATATCATGGAATTTTTAAAACCTGTTTTCATTGGAGATACACCTTTGAATCATATCTCATATGGCTTTGGAATCACTCAAATTGGATGAAAAACAAAGAAGTTATGATTAAAACACAACAGGTTAGCATGATTGGCCACTGCTCTCCCGCATGTAATAAATTAATTTTATTTTTTTCTTCTTTTTTTTTCCGTGGATTTGTTCTACAGAGTAACTAATTGTTAGTTTTTTTGCATATTCTTGGTTTAGGGGAGCCCGATCACCTCTCTTTCTCCATGATTTAATGTTTTATTTCAAGTAGACACTCATTTTTTTGCAGGTCTCAGGAGAATAAAGAAGGTCAATTTATGGACGAGCGATTCTTGAAAGAAATTTTAATGAAACAAGAGAATTTCATCCGATTCATTACCTAACAGATTCATAACAAAAAAAAAAATGAAGAATTGATTCCCATTTTGAAAATTCATGTCACTGCTGTTAATACATTTTTCCAAAAGGTCATTTTTTTCCATTGACAGATTGATATTCCCTTAGGAAATAACATCATAGGTGTTGTAACTTAACTTATTTATTTATGATCCTGTTTTTAAATAAAGTGTTGTTTCTTTTCTGATTTATCTTAGGTTTTTGTGTTTTAGGTGTTGATTCCTTCAAATTGCAGTTTCCTCTCTATTGGCGATTGAACAATGAGGACCCCACCATGCAAGTTTCAATTGCAAAAGGCAATCCTTCGGCAACTTAATTTTTCTAAAAAGTTATTTCTTTTTAAACTGTAAATATGATTGTTTTATGTGTTTTTCTCTGTTTATTTGCGGCTGTAAATATGATTGCTTTTCTATGTTTTTCTGTAAATATGATTGCTTTTCTCTGTTTTTCTATAAATATGATTTCTTTTCTCCGTTTTTCTGTAAATACAATTGTTTTTTCTTGTTTTTCTATTGCTTTTATTTTTACGATTGTATTTCTATTGTTTAGAGTAGTAGGGATGATTTCTTTGATGTTCCCTATAGGGAACACCAAGTTTCGCGTGTTTTTCTTTTTGCTGTTCCTCTTAGGAAACAACTATCATTCCTCTTAAGGAACAATAGTTTCGTGTGTTTGTCTTTTTGTTGTTCCATTGAAGGAACAACAACCGTTCCATTTAAGGAACAACAGTTTCACGTGTTTGTATTTTTGCTATTCCATTTAAGGAACAACTGTTGTTCCTCTTAAGGAACTGCAGCCGTTCCATTTAAGGAACAACAGTTTCGCGTGTTGATTTTTTTGCTGTTCCTTTTAAGGAACAACACTTTTTTGTGTATTTTTTTTTGTTGTTCCTTTTAAGGAACAACACTTTTTCGCATGCATTTTTTTGCTGTTTCGTAAAAGGAATAGCAGTTTTTTTGGGTATATTTTTTGTTGTTCCTTTTAAGGAACAACCCTTTTTTTTGGGTGTATTTTTGTTGTTCCTTAAAAGGAACAACACCTTTTTGAGTGTTTTTGTTGTTCCTTCAACAGAACAACACTTTGGGAATATTTTCAAGAACAACCCTTCCTCCCTCTTGTGCGATTATTCATAATTCATCTCAACCACATTTTATTGATTCCCTTGCATCACATGAAGTACAATACTTTTATAAGGACAAAAATTATGGAGTCTATTGAAACAGGTGAATATCCTTGATGTTATGATCTTTAACAAGACAACTTCTTGATGATAGGTTTTAAAAAAAAAAACAAACAAAATGGACACAATTATTTATATATTATTTTACTGTATTGATTTCTACTGTATATGATACTGATTGATCATCTTTACCATGTTGGTTCCACTTCTCCTGGCTACAATTCTCTCTATCTATTATAAGTAAGATTATGAGTATATTTTATTTCTATTGACATGTTCAAACTTCTTCCACCATCCCCACTCTTAAGGAGTACTGAACCTCCCTCTATTTATCATAAAAGGTGTAAAAACAAAAAAATCTTGTCTACAGATAGAGGATAGGGGGTCTCATTAAAGAGCTAGCCTACATGTTCATAAGGTTGTAGCGAAGTGACATTCCCACTATGGCCACCACACCAGGGTTATGATCCATTTGATAGCCACAATATCCTTGGAACAGGAGGTCTCATCACGAGCCGTCCTGATCACTTTTGCTACTTCCTAGTGAATGGTAGTGTGGTTATCTGGTTACCATGCTAGCACACTTATCTCTTCTGTAGAAAAAAAAAGGAATTCTCCAACTATAAATTGAGGATTCTGGCTCATATGGGTTAAAACGCAACCCTGTCGATGCTATGGACGCCTGCTGGCAGTAGAGGCTCTGCTTATGGTATTGAAGTTCTATTTTCAGCATCAATAATTATTATAATACCCTCTTCCTACTTTTATTTTTATCAGAGAGATTATTTCCCTAATTTCTCCCCACTATGAACCTTTACGCATGAGTTAATTTTTTTTTAATCAATCATATCATTTTTAGATGGAATATCGTCAGCAAGGTATCTTTTTTTGCATATTGCTGTCCTTTTTACTTACCACATTACCTATCATCAACCCAAGCATCTTATCTCTTATTCATAACTATCTTTATACACTCTGCCCTCATTATAACCATACCTCTTGCTGTCCTATCATTTGATATGTGTACTTTTCTTCATTTACTGTTGTATTGTTCGTTCCCTTGCCTTGTCATCAGCACAACACTTTTTCTATGCTTTATGGTCATGGAATCCCTTTTTCAATTAGAAGGGGGAATGTATGTATTATGGATAGCACATGATATAAGTAAAGAATTCTGCCATAATTTGCTAATTTGCCACAATATTCATACTGCATTTCTACAGAAGTTTTTCTGATTGAACTTTTGGCATACAGCTTATCTGTTGCTCTTCAAAATTAACACTTTGGATTCAATAAAATTGCATGCAGAATTGTGATTTGGTTATAGGAGAACAACAAGTATGGGGGGAAATTCTATTCGCAACATGACCACACTATTGCAACTAACAGCAAAGGCTCACGCAACTCGCGAACACGCACAATTCTTCAGACATGATGTGCTTGCATGGCTTCTACCTTTTGCATCACTTTCAGTATCTGCTCAGCCTACATCAGTTTCCACAAATGCTAGTCCCTACATATCATTCCACATTTTTTCTCGGAGGTAACACTTGAGGTAAAATAGCATAATTTTCTGATTTATTATGAATTTAGGAGAATTTCATGAAAATCCATTGAACATTATTTATCATCATTCATTCCACATCTTTACCACTTCCCATTTTTCAGAGACATATCATCTTTCATTTTGGGGGAGTGTTTCTTTCCTTCATTTCTTTCTTATGACCATGTCACTAATATTCTTTATCATCCATTGACATTATTATTCATTCTCAACACCTCCCTTCTTCCATGTTGTATTACACCAAGCATAGATTTCAATAGATTGTAGCAACCACCTCTCTTTGTTTTCTAGCATTGCATGACATGCTAATTCTTTAGTTTGGGGGAGGAATTGCTACACATGATGAATGTTTTCTACTTTCTTTCTCATTTAAGGCATACAATTTCATTTTTATACAGTGCAGAAATTAATTTGCATATATCTTTAAAACTATGAACTGAATTCTTGTGATTTCTAGATCACAAAGAGGTATCATTAAAATACACAAACCCAGATAATTTCATGCTAAATTAGTTCATAAAATTTCAAAAATTATGCACTATCAGCTACATCCATTTTGTTTATATCTCATGATCCGTGCATCAAAACGATCTGATTTTTTGATCATAGAAGCATTAATATAGTAGAAATCTAGTTTTTGAGAAAATGGTTAATGAAGTTTGTTGTTACTTATATCATATTTTGTTGCAACTTCATATACATATAGTTGAACATCAAATGTAAAAATTGTTATGCCTTCATCAAGATTGCTAAAATTGAATATTCATTATTTGAGGAAAAATTCATTTGTTCCATCCATTTCATGAGTTGGGATGAACAATTCTTTTTTTTTTTTTGCTTAGTTCACGCATGGGTTTTGTCTTTGGGTTGCAACATGCAATATATTCAGTTTCAGGTTATGTTGGGCTGCTAATATGTTATTATTATTATCACTTTTTAACACCTATTTCATCTATTTATACTCTTCTTTATCATGTCATTTATCATAATTTATCATATAATTCCATTTTATAATTATTTATGCTCTCATGGATAAATATTATTTCTTCTCCTTTATTTTTAATAAATTGATGATTATGCATGATTTTACCAATTATGGTTTATTAATAAATTTTTTGTAACATCACTCACCATTTTACCCTCCAAGATATTTTCCAGATTGTAGATTTGATCTCCAGCTCATCATTAAATATGCTAACTCAGAAATTCACTGGAATATGAAGTGACAGTTTTGTATTGGATGTATTAGGCAAATGGAGAAGAATTTGGAAAATCCGAAACATGGGTTTTGTCCAGAACGGACTGAATTAACTTTAGTAGAAATAATTTTGCCCAAATTCAGCCTGTATTGAGAGAAACGGAAGGTTCTCCGAGGACGATTTTCCTAGATTCACTGTTGTGGCCATTTTTCAAATTCTTCCAGTTGTAATACCAAATTCGACATGTTCCTATTAAATGATTGATGGAAGGATTTTTCATATATGATCTTGCTGATCAATTGGTTGTGAGAAATCCAATTTTGTAATAAGAATCATTTTTAATCATATTGGTTGTAACTTCTCTTTTCTTTATGTGTATTTAAATCAGAACAGAGATCAAAGAAGGGGGGGGGTTATTATGGGGATTCATGATGGATGATTAGAGAGAGAATTAGATGGATTATTAGATTAGAGATAGATAGGATAGGATAGGAGGAATGGGAGAATTATTATTGAAATTGTAACTTTAATCATCGACTCGTTGTTGAAGCAGAGCATGAACTTGCTGTAACAATTATGCAATAATGAATATATAAAAAACAGTTGCAGTTCCTTCGCATCTCCTGAAGTAATCCAGTGGTATTTACCGGCAGTTAAGGGCCCGACTCTTGGTAGATCTACTTTCCATTCCTGTACCATATAATGTGGTTTGCCTTATTTCTGATTTCTGCAAGTGTGGTTTGTTTAATGAATACTTTCTGCAATTGAATTGTGTTGCTGTTATTTTCCCTCATAATAAGATCATTGCTTTCTGTAAGTATATTTTTGTGTTGCTCATTCTAATTACAAAGCTTCGCTGTTCATTTCATTAACTTATTTTTGTTGTTCATTGTAGTCACATAAGCGTTGCTGCCTATTTCTATTATATAGCGTTGCTGTTCATTTACTTTCTGCAATCATTTAGTTTTTCCTTTTAGCATTCTTACAGTTAGCATAATTATCTCATTTCCATCAGTTGCAGTAGCATTATTGATTTAATTCATTGCCATTTCCAATTGGTTATTTATTGTGTTGTGTGTGAGATCAACAACTATAAAGAACATTGGTTATTGTTCTCAAAGCTCTTAGATTGAGGATCTTATTTATGCTTGATTAGTTTACATCAATTAAAAGAGAAATGAGTTATTGCTACTGTATCCTCGACTGATAATTGTTGTTACTTTGTTGAATGAATGATTTAGTTTTAGAGCATTGAGTTTCCTTTAAGTTACAAGTGGGATTTATTAAAAGCATTCATTTATTCTTGTATTTGAAAGATATATACTACATTTTAAGAAACATTACTCTCTTGGATTATAGCGTGCACATATTGTGTACACTCTTGAAATAAAAGGACTTGCCTAGGTTGATAATTACTGTTGGATAAATAGGGGTTTTAAAAGGCACCTTTTAGCACCCAACATTATATTATGACTATGCTGAACTACTTGAGAATCTGATTCTGTCCCATTATTTCTTTTTTCCTCTACCATTTCTATCTCATGGATTACTTGGTCAATTATCTTTTATGGGCTTTCCTTTTTAGATTCGGATTCATTTTCAGAGTGATCCGAATTATGAGATTGCTGCTGTGACTGACCTTATTCATCTTTAAACATATCTTTTACTTCATCATCCAAGCTGATACTTGGAATGTGTTTGTTGTAATCTTCAATAGTTAACAAATTGAGAGGGACTTTCTCTAGTCTCCTGTCTCTATACGTTTGTAAAGATTCAAAATCATTTCGACTTAGTTGCCTGGATGCATACTTGATGATGTCTGAAAACTTTTCCATGCCTTGGAAGAGATCATAAAATCCATATTTCTCCTTTAAAAAAGGCTTTAACTTAAGCTCTGTGATGTAATTTTTTATTACATCATTTGGATCATATAACCTTTTTGGCATTTTTGCCAATTTCAATAAATGAATGTTGGAAACTTCCTTGTAAATATGGCCGAAGTCAAACAGTGCAAAAGTGCCACACTATATAGGGTAATTAGGCCAAATAGACTTTTTAGCATCTTTTAGCTGTTTCATGACACCATTAACAAGTTGATAGCCTATTTCTCTTACAAGTAACTTATCAAGAATGTAATAGGGTAAAACATGGGGAGAAGCATAACTCCAAAATACTCTAATATATGTAAAATTATCCTCTGTAAACCATCTAGCTACAAAATAATGTCTGCATTAGCTTCTTCAAAAACCCTTGGGGACTTTTTTTATTGAAAATCAACTAGTGCATAGGAAATATGACTACGTAACAAATTTTATAGAAGTGTAGGTGGAAGTCTGAATCCCATAGTTCTCTGTGGTGAATGTGAATTGGGGTAGGGTCTTGAGTAGTCCACTTCCATCCCATGGTAGGAAAACTAGAATTAAAACAGATAGCATCCATGACATAGGAAGACATATAAAAGGGAGGTATTTCTCTGGATGAAATACTCCTTTTATTCCTATATTCGGTAATGTGCTTAGCTATATTATCACATAAAATATTTGCCCAATTCAAGATTTATGAATTAACGATTACGTCAATCAGGGGACACCATTCTTTTGATAATCTAGTGCTATTAGGTCTGGAAAATAATCTACTTAACATAATAGCAGCATAACAGTAAGGATTAGGAATTTGGGTAATTTGGTACTATTGTCTTGTACAAAAAACCCTCCCCATTTCAAAATTTTTGCGTTAATTTTTAAATAAGAAATGGGTCCCATTTTTCTTTGAATAGTTATAGAATCAATAAAATGTTTTGAAAAAATAAAATTTTATAAAAGGATATATAAAAATTTCCTTAGCATCGCTTATCGCAGATCAAGAAATCCTTTGCACTCATGAAAATGTGTTAAGGAAATCCGATTCGTCATAAAATAGAATTGAACCCCAACGAAAAAGGACTTATTAACGAAAAATGAAAAAACATGAAGGCCTTTATCACATTTCACATATTCAAAGTATAAAAGGAAAAACTCAAATGTCTTATCATTCAACCCCGATGCGATAAAACAATTGCAAAAGCGCATATCACATGAGCAAAAGTCCAAAACCTTTCCATTTTGAAAACTCTGATGCGATAAACCCGATTGCAATCGCAAATCGGTGAATCATACTACATCCTTATGCGCCCTTTTTGAAGTTCCTTGATGCGATAAGTGAAATCACGATCGCTCATCGCTAAAACACATGACTCATATCCAAAGACACTCCTCTAAAAACTTGCAATGCGATATCATTATTACAAAAGCACACTTACTGTAAATGAAAACATGAAGTATTAAATATACACATGTTTAATCAAATAGATCATTTATAAAGTAAATCTCAATGATTTGACATGATTTAAAAGCACTGCGCCCTCTATGCCAGCTCAGCAATAATCGCCATTGCAGATATGAAATGGAAACACTTAGGACTAACCTTTGAGACTTATGATCTCCGAGATGCGATCATCGCTGATCAGAGATCTGAAAAGTTATGGTATTAACTCTAAAAATAGATCGTTATGAATGTGCGAGGAGACATCCCACAATGGCATTAAAATCTCACATTATACAAGGAAATCATTAAAAGATAATCATGGTTGAAATCCTTCACGGATTTCATCTAGGATGATATAATATTTCTTTAATCTATCATCTTTATTATGATTAAATGCCATTGCTCCTCTCTGCCTTGTATTTGTTCTTAAAATAAATTTTCCATCATTCTGATCATTTGCTTCATTATGTAGACCTGAGAAACAACTACCAGTTAGGAAAATGTCTAAGAAATCTAGGAAAGCGAAGGTTCTCGTTGTTCCAAAAGAGAAACTGGCTAAATTGGTATTAGTAACTGATACTACTTGTCTGGGTCTCGGCAAAACTTCTTGGGAAGGAGTTTACAATCTACTGGAGGAAGAAGGTCCAACCATAATTCAAGATGGAAGAGCAACAACAGATTCAAATAAAAAATTAGAAAGTACTCTGAAGGAATTGGCAAGCTCCTATCTTCATAAAATAGCATCTCGCGCGAATGTTCCCGTATAATGACTTGGTGAGATGGGTGATAGAAAGTAGAAATATAACAAACAAGGTGTTCTTCACGTTAGAAGGAAGGATGTTCGGGTCTTTCAAATAAGAAGACATCAAGAATATGTATCACCTACAAGACCCCCAGAAAATCTACAATAAAGCGTTTTTGGAAGACTTCTCCGAAGAAAATGAAGTGGAGTCAGATCCTATTAAAGAATGGAGGCATTTTCCAGAAAAGCACAAGCACGAATCTTCAGGTATGTACTTCGTAGAATCCTTGGCTTCTCCTTATTTCTATGCTGTAGATATGATGTGTAGATTGTTTGGAACCGTCGACTCAGCTAAATTTTCTATTGAGATGGTACCTTTAATTGAAGCCATTGTTAACTCCTACATCATGGATTGGCCAACCATTTTATCTGATACAATGGCAAACAAAATTCTTGATTATAGGAGAAACAGATATGTGTCTACCCGTGTAATACCCCCATTTTACATGAGTGCTTATATTATTGACATCATATGCTTCAACTCTGAATTCCCTATCTTAGGCTGGAAGTGGAATCCCCAAAACCCATCTCCTATCCATATTTATCACAAATATATATGGAAGGCATATTAGAAAGACCATATATATAGAACTTTTCATGGGTTTATCTTGCCAGTTCACTGAGCTATATTCAACAGACCTGATCCATGGTTATCCGACGAGGCCAGCATTGACCTAAACTCAATCAGACGCTGGTTTGGAGAGGAAAAATTCACCTATACTCAGCTATTCAGAAGCATCACTGATCCCCATATTCTACCCTTCTACATTCCCGATAAATTGTTAGCCCAAGAAATAGCCTATCAAATAACATAGAAAGGGATGTCTAGAAATGTGAAGAATTCAAAGAAGCAGATGTGGCCTACATTTCCCCTCTAATGTGGATCTTTTTCTCTAAATTATTTTAAACATGCAAAGAAAGAAGCCAAAAAAATAAAAGAGCTTAGATTAGCATCCATCCCCAAAAGACAGTATGATCCAAAGAAATTTTCCTATAACTTTACATCTATGGTATAGGTCACTAAATTGGAACATGAAGATGTTGATTTTGATGATCTATTCACCTCGGCCGAGGTATTTTCACAAGTTAAACATCTGAAAAATTTAAAATTTGAAGCAAATGAAATGGAAAAGTTCATGCAGTTCAAGACCAAGAGACTAATGAAAATACCTCTTGATCAATTAAGAAATATTCCCCTACTGCAACAGGAAGAACACAGTGAAGAAAAGAACACCGAAAAAGAGTAGGAGAAGAAGAATACAGGAAATAAGGCCAACTCTCAAATCGATAAGGAGGAGACAGGTAAAAAGGCTGATACTCAAACTGAATAGGAAAAGGCAGGTAAAAATACTGTTGATTCCTTCGACACTGATATGCATATTAATTCAAATCTATTGAAGTAGTGGGAGCAGTTTGATCAACAAATCAAGGGCCAGAATGATTCCTAGAATGTGGCTATAATGCAATCGCCCACGACAAAATAGCCCATGGTAACCAGTGTTACAATCGAAGGAGCAGTCGGAAATGCTAATACCTAAGATATTGAGATCATCCCAGAAAATCCTTCTGAGGAAATTGTATTGAAGGTTGAAGATATACCGCCCTTGGATGTCTTCTACAGTCCAAAGCATAGGGCTGTAGTTAGAAAACAAAGGAAGAAAAGGAAAATCGATCAGGGTCTATTTTCATCTCCTCAAGTTGAATTAATGAATGTTTTCTAGAAATACTCTAAATTTAATCCTTCAAATGATTTAGCTAAATTTTCTCAATATGCAGGGTCTTATACAGCAGCGAAAATGGACAAAGCGTCCGAATTCAACCAATTAATAAAATAAAAAGATCAAAAAATAGCGTTGTTGGAAGAAAAGGTAACAGTGGATCATAAAAAAATAGCACATCTAGAGCAACAGCTAATTGAAGAAAGACAATAGATTAAGCAGCTTAAAGAGCAGTTGAATCTTGAGAAACAAAAGCTTGACTAGCAAGCTCTACACAAGCAACAACAGTTGTCTCAAGAGCTGAAAAAATTGCAGGTAATGCTTCAACAGGAGAGGATGGCCAAAGAAGAATAGAGTGTCGTGTTACAAGCATAGATACAAAAATTTAAGGAGTATCCTTAGATTGATCAGTTCAAAAAAGAGGCTCTCGAATCGAGTAAAGCATTGTCACGACAGCTTGATATTTTATGTCATAAAATATCACTAGCTGACCCTCTATGTGTAATAGCTACATCGCTCATAGAAAAGGCAGTAAACACAAGGCTCGAATTCGAATATGCCGATGAGAAAATTTATGGGTTCCTCACATGGCAAGACACAGACCAAAGCATAGCTACCAATATTCCCAAGATCCAATAATCACATAAGGAAATTTTGTTTGTAGAATGGGAAACAAAGTTAATTAAGGAAGAACGGGCTACCTTTAGGGCAAGAGTTGTAATGAAATTTTTAGTGGAATTAATCAACGACAATTTGTATACGGCCAACTTGATTTCTGATTGCATCCCAGGGAAACTCCCAAAAGTCAAAGAATTAGAGAAACAGTGGAAGCAGGATTTAGCCAGCAAGGACCAACAGATTGGCGCAATGCAAGGACTCACATGGGACGCATTTTGGTTCTATTTGGTTAAACCACACAGTCAGCAAATGACTACAAAATGCCTCTCCCATGCCATTAGTTATATGATTCCAAAGCTTTCGGATGCCACATTACTAGCCAGCTACATTCCTGATTGAGTCATTCTCCTGAAGTGAAAGAAAAGCTATCAATTTGCCAGCTGCGCATACCAGATATGAAAGAGATGCAACGAACCTCTTCTAGTGGAGATCACAATTCTATTTTTATGAAATTGGATCTCTGATTTTCATGTTTTGGCAGTTCCAACAACATTCAAGTGATGTTTTATATAGTTTGTTTTAGTTTTATTATTATTTAAAACCCCTTTCATGTATTTAGAAAGGGGTCCTCAATTTGTATTAATTTTTGACTTGGGAAGCTACACTTCTGTACTTCCAAATATATTATTTTTATTAATGGTGGATCAAGATTCTGCAATTTTATGAGGAAATTACTTTCAAAAATTTGCACTTTTGTTTTTCCTAGAAGTTGTTTTAAGTAAGAAAGCGGGATCGAAATGTTATTTGCATCAGAAGGTTACAAATGCATCTGGTATTTCTATCGTTATCATTTTGTTTAATTTTCTTTATGCAATGAAACATTCTCTTTGAAAATTGCTATTGTTTACATATGTACGCCTATGAAACAATCCTTAGTTATATCATTTCTGAAAACTTAGAATTGTTATCTTTCAAAATATATGTGAGAAATATATATATATATATATATATATGAATGCGATATGTTATCATAATTATTTATTTTTAATTTCTTAAACAAAGTAATTATTATAAGTGAATGCATCTTTATTTTGGATGAATAAGCCATCTATATGATCATTCATCTAATCGAAACAAATCCATAATTGCATTTATCATAGTATACCCGGGTTAAGTAGAGTTATTTGTATTTATTAAGTTATAGATTAGATTAATTATCATTTCCATTACCCGTTATACAAACAACCAATCATCAACCCATATATCATTGGGAAACTGGTCCCATATTATCCAGTTGGAGCCACCATCCCATTGAACCAAAAATGAGTTGTACTAAGGTCCAGACTAGGTAGTTTTCCCCAATGTTGAAGCTAGGATTTTAGGGGCTTCAATATTTTTGGCGCTAGAAGGAGGGCCATGCTGTGAATGGCGAGTAAATCCAAATCCACAAGCCATTCCAAGAGAAATTCACCCTTATCATCTCCTTCAACTTCTCCTTCATCTCAAATTTCTAGGGAAGAAGTTGAAAATAAAATTACTACACCCACTGCCAAAACCTTAGAAATATCAGACAATTCATCTTTTGAATCTCCTGAGGTACAATCTCTAATTCATAAACTCCAAGGGTTTTCATTATCACAAGAGGAGTCTGAGCTATCCCAAGGCAGTGTGATTTCACAATACATACCTTCCCAGCCTCTTACTAGACTGCAAAGCGAAAAGCTTGGTATTTTACGGACTGAACTTCCTCTTCCAAGTCGAAAAAGAGCTAGAGAAGCACATTTAGAGTCAAACAGTGAGACTTTTTCATCATCATCATCCATATCTTTCACACAATTGCAAACTCAGTCATCTGTTTCCCAACTTCAAGTCACAATCCATAAGAGTACAGTTGTTTCAACAACATCTACTCAATTGATTTCAACTGTCCCTTCACCTTCCTCTACTATTAGTACAACGATGGCTCAGCCTCAAACAAGACCATAGACCAATCCAGGAGCTGCTACAATGCCTACACCTTTGAGTCAATTACCAGCTCATCCTGAGAAATGGTTACCAAATTTTAGTCCTAATATCGACGTATTAGCTGAAGAACACATTAACAACTTCATGTTGTCCGTAAACTTAAATGGAGTAACACAAGAAGATGTTGTGGTTAGACTATTTCCATATACTTTACAAGGAGCGGCGGGATCTTGGTATTTTTCATTACCACTAGGATCCATTGATAGCTGGGATGTTTTTCTGGAAAAATTCTTAACCAAGTTCATAGATGATAGATCAATAGCAACTTTGATTAATGATCTCTCTAATTTGAAATTAGAATCTAAAGAACCCATCAAAGACTTCAACTCCCGATTTAACAAGTTGTTGAACAAAATTCCTGCAACATCAAAGCCTAGTGAAGAAGTCCAAAGTGAATGGTATATATCCGATTTACCTTCAAATATAACTATCTTTGTAGATAGAGCTGCTAAACCTACACTAGCTGAAAACATGAAGGAAGCAATCGTTGTAGAAAAACGTATTATTCCCTTAGAAAAAAAGAATGTTAGTGAAGAGAGAAAATCCAAAAAGGTTAGTTTCAAGGATGATTCAAAAAAGAAAGCGCCTAAAGATCCATATGATATGGAAGGATTACAAAAAGTCCTGAAAACTATGTCCAATGAAATGGTAGAACTTAAAAAACACATAGCTGAAACTTCCACTAAAAGGCCGTTTAGGAACTTCAAAAGAAATCAGCCAACTGAACCTAAACCAGCTAATGCAATATCTAATGTGGAGTCAGATTTAGAGGAAGATGAAGAGGATGATACACTTCTATCATCAGAAGAAAATGAAGAAGACGAATTAGTTGAATGCCATGGGATGTGGGATTTTATTTTGTCTAACTCAAATAATGAAAATGAATAGGAAGCTCTCCAAGTGAACACAAGAAGTAAGAATGCAGCAGAGCCTATTCAAACATCCCCCAAGAAGAAAAATTCAACTCCTGATACCAAAGATAAAGCTCGCATAAAGAAAACTTTGCCTTTGCCTACCCAAAATCAACCATCATCTTCTAATCTTCCATCACCATCTAAAACACTAGTAATGTCTGATTCTATGGATTATACATTATAGAAGACATGAAGAAGACCAGAGAAAATATTTCTTTACATGAAATCAACAAGCTCAAGCATCAACAGAAGCTGTTGTTAAAGGAATTGAATGTAGTGCATTCTTCTCCTCTTCCAACTAGTGTATTATCCAAGGCAGCCAAAGGATCAGGTAAGCCACCACCCGATAAAGTAGATGCTACTGATACTGTTTTGATTGGAGATAGATCTAATTCAGATACACCTCCTTTTCTCTTAACTTATGAGATCTATAATAGGAATTTACATAACTTCTTAATAGATTCAGGGGCATCATCAAACATAATGCCAGCCTCAGTGTGCTCTAAATTAAACATTGAACCCCAGAAATTTGTAGTTCATATTGTCCAATTAGATCGGACTAAAGTGCAATTTTTAGGAGAAATTAATTCAGTCACTATTAGGCTATCAGCTGATCCTAGAGTAGTTGAGAGAATTGATATATTGATTGCTGACATCCCTGATTTTTATGGTTTAATTTTAAGCAGGGATTGGTCTGAAAAACTCCATGGTTATATTTCTACCGATTGGTCTCACATGTGGCTTCCCTATAAAGGGAAACCGAATCAAATTAATATTGATCGAGAGAAACACATGACCCATACAGTAACAGAGTTTGAACAAGAAAACCAACTTGTAGCTTTCAATAATAACATTCTTGGAAATTACTCAGCCGAATAATTCTTTGGAAATTTTAACGCCCAACAATCACCTTTCCCTATAAATAGCTTCACTTCACAAGTTGAAAACTTCTCACATACCGATACTTCAAGATGTGTTAATATTGCCGATCAATTTGTGAATAAATCTGTAGATAAATATTTATTTTGGTCTTTGTACTTTGATGGATCAAAGTCCAATGATGGTGTAGGATCAGGATGTATTTTAGTTAGTCTGGAAGGGGAAAAACTATGTTGTCATGCAGACTAGAATTTGAGTGTACAAATAACACTGCAAAATATGAAGCTTTGATTCAAGGACTTTACAAATCAATAGGCTTGAATGTCAAATATCTAAAGGTATATGGTGATTTTGAAATTGTCATCAGGCAAGTTAGGAATACTATTCATTGTCTTTCAAGTCATATTAAACATTACCAAGCCCTTGTTCAAGGTCTTACAACTCACTTTCTAGCATTCAATATTTTCCCTATTCCTAGATCTCAGAATGCAGCAGCTGATTTATTAGCTAATGTTGCTTCTAAGCTCCTTCCAGCTGAGGATTATAGTCCAGATAGGTTTTTAGTTGAATTGATTTTTTGACCATCTGTCCCTGACAATGTCACCAATTGGCGAGTGTTTAATCATGATGAAGACATCCTAAACTTCTTAAATTTTGAGAAATATTATGACGATCAAATAATTGATGAAAATGATCAAGATCTCCAAATAAAATTAAAAAATAATGAAAATTTCATCCCCAAATCTGTGGTTAAGCTTGAAGATCTCTATGATATCAAAGATAGATTCAAAAAGGTCACTAATGCCAAAATTAAAAGTTCTACTTTAAAGTTTGAGTTAGTAAATCTTGGCACTGAATCTAAACCACAAAATGTCAATCTAGGACTCAGGCTAACACCAGAAGAAAGGTTTTCTTTCATCAGACTTCTAAACAAATAAAAAAATGTTTTTTCTTAGAATTACGAAGATTTAAGAACTTATGATACTTCTCTCTTTCAGCATACAATTCCAATGATCTCCGATGAGAAACCGGTGCAACAAAAGTTAAGAAAAATTCATCCCAACTTGGAAAGTCAAATTAAAATAGAGTTGAATAAACTCTTGAAAGCTAAAATTATTTTCCCTATTAGACATTCAAATTGGGTTTCAAATCTGGTACATGTTAGGAAAAAGAATGGAGACATTAGGATTTGTATAGATTTTAGAAATCTCAACAAGGCATGTCAAAAAGATAATTTCCCACTAACAACAATAGAACAGATACTTCAAGCAGTGGCTGGTTCTGAATTAATGTCTTTTCTTGATGGTTTTTCAGGATACAATCAGATACTGGTGCATCCAAATGATAGACTGAAAACTACATTTTGAACCAAATGGGGAACATATGCCTACCAAAAAATGCCTTTCGGTTTGATAAATTCCGGAGCTACTTTCCAAAGAGCCATGGATATAGCTTTCAAAGGTTTTATTAATAAGTTAGTTGTTGTCTATTTAGATGACATAACTATCTTTTCAAAGAAAAGAGCCAACCATTTACATGATTTAAAACAAATCTTTGAACGATGTAGAAGGTATGCAATTTCTTTAAATCCAAAAAAATCATTATTTGCTCTTAATGAAGGGAAACTCTTAGGATTTTTTGTGTCTAAAGATGGCATATATATTGACCCTAACAAAATAAAAGAGATTTCTGATATCCCTTTGCCACATAATAAGAAATCCATGCAATCATTTTTAGGACAGATAAATTTTGTAAAGAGATTTGTTCCCGATTTTTCTCATATAGTCTTACCTTTACAAACTATGATTAAAAAGAATTCAGTTTTAAAATGGGGACATAAAGAAAAGGAATCCTTTGATTCAATCAAATAGGAAATTATTAATGCTTCAGCATTGAATACTCCTAATTTTTCTAAACATTTTATTTCGTACACTCTAGCCACTGAAACATCTTATGTTTTTCTTTTGACACAACTCAATGATCAACATATAGAAGCACCTATCTCCTTCTTTAGTTCAAATCTACAAGGAGTTGAACTTAACTATTCAGAAGTAGAAAAACAAGCTTTTGTTGTGTTTAAATCTATCAAACACTTTAGGCCATTTCTCCTAAAACCACATACAAAAATCATTGTCCCATTTTCTGCAGTAAGACAATTGCTAGTACAAAGGGAAGTAGGAGAAAGAAGAGCCAATTGGGTAAAAAAATTACAAGAATATGATATCAATATTAAACTAGCTAAAATTGTTAGAGGAGAAGGTTTTTGCAGGTTATTTGCAGGAGCTTCCAATATTCCAGAACATCAAGATCAAGATAATACTTTTCAAGTGAATGAGATAAGTATCATAAATTCTGAATCTCAATATGCTGATCTGATCTTTTACTTAAAAAATAGATATGCTACTCCTAATCTCAGTTATAAAAGCAAGTGTGCTTTGAGATTAAAAGCTAAACACTTTGAGATCATTGATGATGTGTTATTCATAATAAATTATGATTCCATTTTACTAAGATGTCTTGAAAAAACTGAAGCACACAAGGTTTTGCAGGAATTACATGATGGACCAGCATGTGGACATTTTGGAGGAGACACTACAGCTCATAAGATAATTCATGTTGTATATTATTGGCCTACTTTGTTTAAAGATGCCCATGAATATGTAAGGAAATGTAAGACCTGCCAGACTACCAGTGGAAGACAATGGAAACTAGCTTTTCCTTTACAACCAGTAAACATTGAGCAACAATTTGAACAATGGGGACTTGATATTATAGGAGAAATTGTTCCACATTCTTCCAAGCAACACAGATACATCCTTACAGCCACGGATTACTTCACAAAGTGGGTAGAAGAAATTCCTTTAAAGGTAGCCAATTCTAATGCAATCATTGAATTCATTGATCAATTCATCATTACCAAGTTTGGTGTACCTAATGCCCTTGTTTTTGATAATGCATCTTATTTTTCTGGAAGTAGTATAATGGAATTTGCTCTCAAAAGAGGTTTTAAGTTAAAATATTCTGCAAATTATTATCCCCAAGGTAATGGTTTGGTTGAATCAACTAATAAGAATCTCATTAAAATCATTAAAATAATTGTTGATCAAAATCAAAAGAATTGGCATAAGTCTTTGATATTTTCACTATGGGTAGATCGTATAACTTAGAATTCCTCAATAGGTACTTCACCTTTTAATCTAGTATATGGGAAAGAAGTTGTAATACCTTCAAACCTAGCACTCCCATCCCTATCCCTAGCACAATTTATTGAAGAAAATCCTTCATCCTCTGTCCAATTAAGATTTGATAAAACCCTCAAATTAGATGAAAGGGAGAAAGCCAAAATCACTCACACTAAACATCAACAACTTATAAAATCTTCTTTTGATGCAAGTTCTATTGGATCTAAAACATTACAAATTGGTGATCTTGTTTTGAAATGGGACAAAGCACATGAAGAAAAAGGTAAACATACCAAATTTCAAAAGATGTGGCTTGCACTATTTCAAATCATTGAAAAGATAGGCTCATCAACATCCATATTGCAAGATCTAATAGGAAAGAGAGAGTCTCTTCCTGTGAATGGGCTTATTTTGAAAAAATTCTTTTCCTAAGGAGGTAACCCCTTCTTATTTGTATATATTCATTATGCAAGCTTGTTTTCCTTAGAAATAACATTGTAAATAGTCTTCCATTGGCCTTTTACTATTCAAAAGATCTTTGAGAAAATATGGTGAATACTTGCGTATGTAGATAGAATTTTTTAAGTGATTACAATTTTGGAAAGTTAAATAAAATATGAAACTCTAAGAACTTATTTAAAGTTTGTAAAATATTCCAAAACCTTGAAAATATTGTAAATCACTGTAAGTTTATAAAGTAGAGAGAGGTTATTTATAAAGAGTAAAGACTTTTTCCAAAACTTGGCACCTAAAGCTCTAAAAGTTCATCCATTAACTCTTGAGGAGAGAATCATTCACCCAATCCACTAAGTTTATGATTTTTCAGAGTGTAATTCTAAAATATGTCTGATATAAAAGATAAGAGGTCTCATCATGAGCCTGCTTACCATGATCATTGGAAGTAACTAAACTGACATTACCAATACTGCATATCAAAATGGGGTAATGGCTTATAATCGTAAGAAAAGGTGTCTCATCACAAGCTAGCTTGTTCAGTTTAATTACAACTGATGAATGGCATTGTTATTAGCTGGATTCCAAACCAGGACAATGGATTTTATCTTAAAAAGTTAAAAGAATAAAAAATAAAAGTTATATATCTTTTAAAAGTTATACAATTAAATGGATGGGATAATGGATGATTAATGGTTAAAAGGTAACCCTGTCGAGACTATCGACGTTTGCTGGCAGTAGAGGAACTACCCGTGACAAAAGAGTAAATTTCAAAGCTAAGTTGGAGAATCCCCCTACTTTATCTTTATCAACCAATAAAAGCTTGTTGAAACCAAAAATGTTTTATTTTTAAAGGGATTAAAAATAAATTGCAAGTAATTCTTATTTTATTCAAAGTTAGATTTTATCTAATTATTCTGGGATAATTTTCTTTGTCCTCAAATATTTATACTAACAAAATATTTAGTTATCACTTCATTTTTTCAGAGATAACTGTTTCTCCTAGTGAATCTCCAATCGTTGTGCTGTACAAACAACCCTCCCGATTTCAAAAATTTTGTGTTAATTTTAAAATAAGAAATGGGTCCCCTTTTTCTTTGAATAGTTATAGAATCAATAAAATGTTTTGAAAAAAGGAATTTTTATAAAAAGATATATAAAAATTTCCTTAGCATTGCCTATCGCAGATCAAGAAATCATTTGCACTCATGAAAATGTGTTAAGGAAATCCGATTCGTCATAAAATAGAATCGAACCCCAACAAAAAGGGATTTATTAATGAAAAATGAATAAACATGAAGGCCTTTATCACATTTCACATATTCAAAGTATAAAAGGAAAAACTCAAATGTGTTATCATTCAACCCCAATGCGATAAAGCAATCACAAAAGCGCATATCACATGAGAAAAAGTCCAAAACATTTCCATTTTGAAAACTCTGACATGATAAACCCGATCGTAATCACAAATCGGTGAAGTCATACTACATACTTATGCACCCTTTTTAAAGTTCCCCGGTGCGATAAGTCAAATCACGATCGCTCATTGCTAAAACACATGATTCATATCCAAAGACACTCCTATAAAACCTTGCGATGCAATATCATTATTACAAAACCATGCTTCCCATAAATGAAAACATGAAGTATTAAATTTACACATGTTTAATCAAATAGATCATTTATAAAGGAAATCTCAATGATTTGACATGATTTAAAAGCACCGCGCCCTCTATGCGAGCTCAACAATAATTGCAATCGCAGATATGAAATGGAAACACTTAAGACTAACCTTTGAGACTTCCGATCTCTGAGATGCGATCATCATTGATTGGAGAACTGAAAAGTTATGGTATTAACTCTAAAAATGGACCGTTATGAATGTGCAATGAGACATCCCATAATGGCATTAAAATCTCACATTATACAAGGAAATCATTAAAAGATAATCATGGTTGAAATCCTTCACGGATTTCATCTAGGATGATATAATATTTCTTTAATCTGTCATCTTTATTATGATTAAATGCCATTGCTCCTCTCTGCCTTGTATTCGTTCTTAAAAGAACTTTTCCATCATTCTGCTCATTTGTTTCATTGTGCAGACCTGAGAAACAACTACCAATCAGGAAAATGTCTAAGAAATACAGGAAAGCGAAGGTCCCCGTCGTTCCAAAAGAGCAATCGGCTAAATTGGTATTAGTAACCAATACTACTTATCTGGGTCTCAGAAAAACTTCATGGGAAGGAGTTTACAATCTACTGGAGGCAGAAGGTCCAACTCTAATTCAAGAAGGAAGAGCAAAATCAGATTCAAATAAAAAATCAGAAAGTACTTTGAAGGAATTGGTGAGCTCCTATCTTCACAAAATATCAGCTCATTCAAATGTGTTCCCGTATAATGACTTGGTGAGATGGGTGATAGAAAGTAGAAATATAACAGACAGGGCATTCTTTATGTCAGATGGAAGGATGTTCGGGTCTTTCAAAGAAGAAGACATCAAGAAGATGTATCACCTACCAGACCCCCATAAAATCTACAATAAAGCATTTTTGGAAGACTTTGCCAAAGAAAATGAAGTGGAGTCAGATCCTATCAAAGAATCAAGATATTTTCCAGAAAAGCACAGGCATGAATCTTCGGGTCTATACTCCATAGAATCCTTGGCATGTCTTTATTGCTATGCTTCAGTTATGATGTGTAGATTGTTTGGAACCGTCAACTCAGCTAAATTTTCTATTGAGATGGTACCTTTAATTGAAGCCATTGTTAACTCCTACATCATGGATTGGCCAACCATTTTATCTGATATAATGGCAAACAAAATCCTTGATTATAGGAGAAACAAATATGTGTCTACCCGGGTAATACCCCCATTTTACATGAGTGCTTATATTATTGACACCATATGCTTCAAATCTGAATTCCCTATCTTAGGCTAGAAGTGGACTCCTCAAAACCTGACTCCTATCCACATTTATCACAAATATCTATGGAAGGCCTATTACAAAGACCATATATACATAATATTTCATGGGTTTATCTTTCCAGTTCACCGAACTATATTCAACAGACCCGCTCCAAGGTTATCCGATGAGGCCAACATTGACCTAACCTCAATTGGAAGCTAGTTTGGAGAGGAAAAATTCTCCTATATCCGGCTATTCGGAAGCATCACTAATCCCCATGTTCTACTGTTGTACATTCCCGATAAATTGCTAGCCCAAGAAATAGCCTACCAAATAATAGAGAAAGGGGTTTCTAGAAACTTGAAGAATTCAAAGAAGCAGATATGGCCTACATTTCCCCTCCGATGCGGATCTTTTTCTCTAAATGATTTTAAACATGTAGAGAAAGAAGCCAAAAAAATAAAAGAGCTCAGATTAGCATCTATCCCCAAAAGACAATATGATCCAAAGAAAGTTGCCTATAACTTAACATCTATGGTACAAGTCGCTAAATTTGAACATGAAGATGCTGATTTCGACGATTTATTCACCTCGGCCGAGGTATTTTCACAAGTTAAACATTTGGAAAATTTAAAATTTGAAGCAAATGACATGGAAAAATTCATGCAGTTCAGGACCAAGAGACTACTGACAATACTTCTTGATCAGTTAAGAACTACTCCCCTACTGCAACAGGAAGAGCACAGTGAAGAAAAGAACACCAAAAAAGAGTAGGACAAGAAGAATACAGGAAATAAGGCCGACTCTCAAAACGATAAGGAGGAGACAGGTAAAAAGGCTGATACTTAAACTGAACAGGAAAAGATGGGTAAAAGGACTGGCAATTCCTCCGACACTGATATGCATATTAATTCAAATCTATTGAAGGAGTGGGAGTAGTTTGATCAGCAAATAAAGGGCCAAAATGATTCCAAGAATGTGGCTACAAGGCAATCGCCCGCGACACAATAACCCATGGTAACCAGTATTACAGTCAAAGGAGCAGTTGGAAATTCTAATAACCAAGATATTGAGATCATCCCAGAAAATCCTTCTGAGGAAATTGTATTGAAGGTTGAAGATATACCACCCTTAGATGTCTTCTACAGTCCAAAGCATAGGGCTATAGTTAGAAAACAAAGGAAGAAAAGGAAAATCGATCAGGGTCTCTTTTCATCTCCGCAAGTTGAATTAATGAATTTTGTCTGGAAAGACTCTGAAGTTAATCCTTCAGAGGATTTAACTAAATTTTCTCAATATGAAGGGGCTTATACAGCAGTGACAATGGACAAAGCGTCCAAATTCAGCCAATTAATAAAAGAAAAAGATCAAAAAATGGCGTTGTTGGAAGAAAAGGAAATAGTGGATCATAAAAAAACAGCACAGCTAGAACAGTAGCTAAATGAAGAAAGACAACAGATTGAGCAGCTTAAAAAGTAGTTGAATCTTGAGAAACAAAAGCTTGATGAGCAAGCTCTACAAAAGCAACAACAGTTGTCTCAGGAGCTGAACAAATTGCAGGTAATGCTTCAACAGGAGAAGATTGCCAAAGAAGAACAGAGTGTCCTGTTACAAGCAGAGATACAAAAATTTAAGAAGTATCCTGAGATTGATCAGTTCAAAAAAGAGGCTCTTGAATCGAGTAAAGAATTGTCATGACAACTTGATATTTTATGTCATAAAATATCACTAGCTGACCCTCTATGTGTAATAGCTACATCGCTCATAGAAAAGGCAGTAAACACAAGGCTCGAATACGAAGATGCCGGTGAGAAAATTTCAGGGTTCCTCACAAGGCAAGACACATACCAAAGCATAGCTGCCAATCTTCCCAAGCTCCAAGAATCACATAAGGAAATTTTGTTTGTAGAATGAGAACACAGTTAATTAAGGAAGAACGGGCTACCTCCAAGGCAAGAGCTATAATGAAAAGTTTAGTGGAATTAATCAACGACAATTTGTATATGTCCAACTTGATTTCTGATTGCATCCTAGGGAAACTCCCAAAAGTCAAAGAATTAGAGAGACAATGGAAGCAATATTTAGCCAGCAAGGACCAACAGATCGACACAATGCAAGGACTCACATGGGACGCATTCTGGTTCTATTTGGTTAAACCACATAGTCAGCAGATGACTACAAAATTCCTCTCCCATGCCATCAGTTATATGATTCCAGAGCTTTCGGATGCCACATATAATAGCCAACTACATTCTCGATTGAGTCATCCTCCCGAAGTGAAAAAAATGCTATCAATTTGCCAGCTGCGCGTACCAGATATGAAAGAGATGCAATGAACCTATTATAGTGGAGATCACAATTCTATTTTTATGAAATTGGATCTCCTATTTTCATGTTTTGGCATTTCCAACTGCATTCAAGCAATTTTTTGATAGTTTTTTCTAGTTTTATTATTATTTAAAACCCCTTTCATGTATTTAGAAAGGGGTCCTCAATTTTTATTAATTTTTTACTTGGGAAGCTACACTTTTGTACTTTCAAATATATTATTTTTATTAATGGTGGATCAAGATTCTGCAATTTTATGAGGAAATTACTTTCAAGAATTTTCACTTTTGTTTTTCCTGGAAGCTGTTTTAAGTAAGAAAGTGAGATCGGAATGTTATTTGCATTAGAAGGTTCCAAATGTATCTGGTATTTCTATCGTTATCATGTTGTTTAATTTTCCTTATGCAATGAAACATTCTCTTTGAAAATTTCTATTGTTTACATATGTACGCCTGTGAAACAATCCTTAGTTATATCATTTCTGAAAACTTAGAATTGTTATCTTTCAATATATATATATATATATATATATATATATATATATATATATATGAATGCGAAATATTATCATCATTATTTTTTTTAATTTCTTAAACAAAGTAATTATTATATGTGAATGCATCTTTCTTTTCGATGAGTAAGCCATCTATATGATCATTCATTTAATCGGAACAAATCCAGAATCACATTTATCATAGTATACAAGGGTTAAGTAGAGTTATTTGTATTTATTGAATTATAGATTAGATTAATTATCATTTCCATTACCCGTTATACAAACAGCCAATAATCAACCCATATATGATTGAGAAATTGGTCCCATATTATCCAGTCGGAGCCACCATCCCAAACGGAAAAAGAGCTGTACTAAGGTCCGGATCGGGTGGTTTTCCCCAATGTTGAAGCTACGATTTTAGGGGCTTCAACAGGTACATAACAAGCTTATCTTGCTTCAACTTCCCCTATTCCTCCTTCCATTATTTGATGGCTTTGACAAGATTTGGATGTTATCCTCTAAAGCTTTTCAAAAAATCTTTGTCATATTTCTGTTGCAGGGGTGGTAGATGATACATTGTTGTTAAATATTCTGTCGTAAAAGAGCCCATAGTTTCTCCCTTAAAATTCTTAAACATTCTATCTTCAATTTATAATTGATCAATTACCCACTTAACCATGTCTGTGTGAGGGAGAATATTTGGTCTTGCAGCTATCATATGGATGTGTGAGCATGAAACGTCAAAAAGAGTTGCGTCAGAGGTAGATTCCGTGCCTATTGAAAAAACTTTGGTTATCACCTTTGGTCCTTCGCTTTCGAAAATCTTATACATTGCCTCCCATGTTGAACTGCCACAATCTTTGTTGCAGACAGTATATGAAAATAGGGGAAACATCTATGTATCTTCAGTAGACAATGTCTGTGTTAGGTCCCTATATTACTAGTACAATCCCTTATTGTAGTTAGTGTAACCCGATTATTGTTATTATTTTACCCTTGTAACCCACATATTGTTATTATTGTGCCCTTAAATTATTATTGTTAGGTTGGATACGATTACATTGTGGCCCCACTAGGATTACATTGTGGCCCCATGGACTCCTATATATAGAAAGGAGGTTTTGTAATTTGAATCATCCAAGAATTGTTCATTCATGTAATGTATTGGAGGTTTCCCCCTCGAAGTGGCTTATTTCTAAGGCGTTGATATCTCTTTTCTTATCTTTTTGGAGTTGGTTTCACAACAGTCTGAGAAATATCTTTACCCTTTTTGCTCATTTTACTCTTCCTCAATCCATTAACTGGATTTCTAAAAATAGAGCAAATTTTACAAGTATAGAGAATCAAAGAGACAAATCTATAATTTATTTCAAACACACGCAAGGATATATTAATCTATCAAGATATAACATCAATCATCAATCATAACCTCTGAATTAATATCTCATACACCTTCACGCGTAAAATATATCAATCACTTTAGAGTTGTTAAGATCTCGAATTTCATTTTGATATGACACAAGTTACTTCACATGCTTGATCCATTAAATGTCGTTGACACGCATATCACAAGTCATAATTTATAACCATTCCTAATACTTACCCCTAAAGAATTCATAATGCGATCTACCCAAATCGCAGATCGAAAATTTTATAGGATAACAATTTGGCATATGTTATAAGTTATGCGAAATGTGAATTGCACTTTTTGCAAAACTTAAGTGACTGAAATTGCCAAAAGTTTTATATTCATTTCTTCATTTGCTCGTCAACTCCGCGAAGTTGCAACTTATATCGATTTTATTTTAATGCTTTTGATTGATTAAGTGAGGTGCGATGCGATAAAGTAAATATAACGATGATTGAGGTTTTTGCAAAGTTCAAACATATTTTCAGAAAAGTTGAGCACATATCGTGGCTCGCACATTTTAAAGTTTATGAGTCTTTGAAATTCATAAGATATGCGATTTTCTATGCGCTCAAGAAAAATAAAGCGGAAAAATTTAAAAGAAATTATTTATTTCCTAATTTTTTTGTTTAGAAAATTAAAATAATTTCCTATTTATTTCTAAAGGGTCCCTATTTATAAAAATAAATGGGGGGGTTGTTGTATAGCATAACAGGGGCTTGAAAACGATTTTTGTGTTTTTTTTGGCCAAGATTTTTGTTATAAGGTTTGTGGTTCCTTTAATGTATGGGAGTGTAACTTTTCCACAAGAATGAGAAATAATGGGATTGGCAGACCTAGCGTGAGAGACCACTTGAAAGGCTTTTATTTCCCACGCGATGGTGGTTCGGTTTTCTTTGTTTAGAAAAAAACCATGTTTGAAAGTTTGATAGAGGATTTGGTGGAAAATAGTGTTATTTCAAGGAGACAAAGCATATCCATTTAGGATGGCCAGTAGTAAATGCAATACAATAAGGAATAGTGTAATTAGGTGATAAATTTCTACATTTTAGTTTCAAAATATTTATATAATATTTAAGCATTAATTTTCGATATATTGAAAAAATAATTTTATACTTTCATATTTTAATCACATGATGGACTAAATATATCCTAGTGTGTTTTAATGTGTTTTTGTTGCTCATCTATTAAGAACTCATGAAAGGGTTTTATGGATTCATTTTATGAAATCCATTAGTTTTTTTTGGGTTAAAGTTTTCACATATTTTAGTAATAACTTTGTAATTGTCCTCAATAAATTCTTGTATTTGTCCTTGCATGGAATTGGAGGATAATTTCTATTTTTTTTCATTGCAATTCACATCACGTTTAATTCTTAATGATTTTGTTAATATGTAAATAATGGAGATTACTTTAAAATTTTAATTGACCTACACATTTCCTGCATGTATTTGTGTTTGTAACTTTGTATAGTTTTTCAATATGTAAATATTTTTGGTAATTATTTTTCACTTTAATTGATCTACAGATTCATTGCATGTATTTGAGTTTGTAAGTTTGTATAGTTTGTTATGATCAAAGCTCATATAATGTGCATTGCATGTATTTAATTTTGTAACTTTCTATAGTTTGTTATGATCAAAGTTCATATAATCTAATAGATCATAAGCCACATCTACTAGGAATTTATGACTTTGCAGGCATAGAGACTTCATGAGGGTGGGGAAGTATAATTCCTACTCGTGGAACCTTATCACAATGATACAAAGATGTCCCTCTATGGGATTTGAAACAAGGTGGAGGGTATTACATCTCATTGTGCCAACCACTCATCCTCCCACAACAAGACAACCCTAACATACAATTTTAGAGAATTTTCCTAATGTATTATATAGGATTCACTACATAGTCATGATTTATACTTAATATCTCTATATTTTAGGATTCACTATGTTAAGAATTCTTGAAAACATATTCTTCCATTTATATTTTGTATGATTCAACAACAACATACTCAAAGGTATCATCTTATTTTGATATCCCTACAAATTATAGGTGATTTGTAAAATATTGTGGATATTCCAGTAGAATAAGTCATCATAATTGATTTCATAAAATAATAAAACATTTATTATGAAGGTTAATTTCCTTTAGATCTCATATTCTTTAATTACTATTTTTATGCTTATTGTACAAAATAGATAAAATGTGAAAAAAAATTAATATAAAAATACATGCACCATCCACAAATAAATGCAAGATTTACATTGAGAAACCCCTAAAAGAATAAACCTAGCTATAAGGTGAGGTCACTCTTCTCTCTTTTTTCTTGTATGGAAATATGAAAATACTGAGAAATAAGTACTCTTTGTGGAATTCCCTAAGACCTATGGCCTATAAGGTTGCTATAAAATTTTATCCTTTTCTATTATGCTCTCTAACTTCCCACTTCTAAATTCTCTACTCAAATATGGAACAAACATAATGACATAGAATGGCACCGCTTA
This sequence comes from Pinus albicaulis, assembly GCA_034641835.2. NCBI lineage: Eukaryota > Viridiplantae > Streptophyta > Pinopsida > Pinales > Pinaceae > Pinus > Pinus albicaulis. Next base: position 25,033,492 of record MU968382.1, on the reverse strand, counting down.
TCCTTCTAACAATCTAGTATTTACCATTGTTTAATTAAATTTTTGGAAATCGTTATTGAATTCGTAAAATATCAATATGGAATAAGTGAATATGATTTAAATTCCCCCATTGATACCTAAATCATAGTGTTGTGGGTTGGCACCAAATATATCAATAATAGTTGTAGTTTATTGGAATTTATATTAATGTGTGATCCACCTTCTTTATTAAATCAACCTTCAGATTTTTTAGTTCTTTCCCCTCACAACCCATGTCCTCCTACCCTACTCCTACCTCCTCTCTAGCTACTTCAATCCAACCTATCACCACACAAACTACCCTACTCTTGTCTCATCTCTACCTACTTCAATCCAACCAATTACCACCCAAACTAGATTCTTTCAATATAATATTAACCTATTTCATAATTTACTCCCATGATAAGAGTGTCTCAACTTGTCCTTATTAATTAAAACCCTCATGTTAGTATCATTTATTGTTGAACACTCTCAAACTATTTCTATTTTCATTGACCAATTATTGACTCCATTAGTTAAGGAATCTCTTAACCATAATGTACACTTGGACATGACTAACTTAGTTGGGAGATACCTTCAATGAACTTCAACATAATTATTATATAACTCATTGTCAATTATGATCCTCCAAAAATATAGATTCCATCAAAAAATTATTCAACAACACAATTACATTTACCCTTAGCCAAGCCAATCAAACCCTCAACATGATTAGATTCTCCAAACAAATTGATCCATCTCAAATAAAAAAACATAAATATACTCTCAATCAACACAATCAACTTACATTTAATATAAAATATTTTTCCCAACCTTAAGTTTCTAATATTAAGAGAAATATATATGTCAACACAAGGGAATGTGTAGGTTGTCTACAGTTATCACATGCACAATACCAAAATATAGATATGGTTCAGGTGGAACATGGTAAATATTGCTAAAGCATGTGTGTTCTTGAACTTATAAGAAATAAACCTATATATAAAATTTACTAGACCTTCATATTATTCTTTAATTCACTAGTAGTAAATCAAATTAACACTAGTAATAGTTCTTGTGGATATTTTACCCCCTTTTCATAAAATTGTATATAAACAATTAAAAAAATTTTCTTCCATATCATTTTGATGTCCCTTCTCCCCAATTATTTATTATGATAACAAATTATATAATTTAGAATTAAATATTGATTCTAAAATATCACATATATTTTACCAAACTTATAAGGTGACCTCCACCCATTATGATTTTGGTCCAATGCAACTTGAAAACTTTATTAATACTTGAGGCTCCTACCCTAAACAAGTATCAAATGAATATTTTACACTATCAAAGTTAAAAACCAAACTTCTCAACCTAAATGAAAATAATAATTTTCCTCAAGACCATGTTACCCAAACTTCTAATAGCATCAATTATAACTTTAAAAATTGTAATGTCAAATTCCAAAATTCAAACTTTAAAAACAATATGTAAACCAATTATTGTCTTATAATGACACTTATGAAATCCCCCATTAGGGGCATATTTATGCTTTTGGTAAACCTAGACTACATACAAAGCCTTATCATTGATTAGGTCTAAACTTTGGTGTTGCATGCCCCCTATGCTAAATATATTTTCAATATATAAACCTCTATCTCCACACATTAATGAATTATGACTTCATCTTGGGCTTACCTAAACTATTCAAACTTAGTCGCATTATAGGTTAACATCTCAATTACCATGTCAATGCTTTTTTCCTAAGTACTTACATATTTTTCATGCATTTTAGTGGCAAATCCTTTAAAATGTTCTTTCATTTCTTTCAACTAAAATTTTATTCCCGATTTCTAGTTATAAAATATATCCTTCTAATAAGATTTATTAAAACTAAGTATAATGTAAAATTTCTAAATTCTAACTTTCATAATCAATATGTAGACCAAATATTGTCTTGCAATGATACTTATAAAGCCCCCTAAAGACATCTTGATACTTTTGGAAACTATGTACCACATACAAACCATTATCATTTATGAGATGTAAACCTTAGGCCACATGCCTCCTACAAAAAATGATATGTGTGTTAACCCTCATTTTCCACACATTGGTCTAACATTACCTCCTATTACAATACATGAATTACTCAAATTTAGTGATGTTGTAAGTCACATTGTTGATTCTCGTCTTGAATTTTTTCCCTTACCTACACAGATCTAACTCCTTTTAGGGATGTAGCCCTTAAAATATTCCCCTTATTCTTTCATTAATGACCCTCTTTCTTAGTTTTCCATCTACCCAAGGCCTCCATATACACTTTCACATTAGAGGAAATCTCAGCCTAAAAGTGCCCATGAAATTTTCACGTGCATAATATGTAAACCAATCAATATACTTTAAATTAAAAAATAGGTACATGTAAATATCTTGGAGGGAAATATAAAAAACTTCATTTTTTAATTGTATTTCTGGATTATCATGTTATAGGTTTACTCAAATTTCAAATGTATACACTCGTTGGATATGGAATTAAATTCCGCATCCAACAAGTACCCATCATGCATACTTTTGAGAATACTCGTATTGATAAAAATTGAAGATACATTTAAAAAGTGTGTTCAACACTCTTTTTTAATGTATCTTAAATTTTTATCAATGTGGGTCTTCTCAAAAGTATGCATAATGGGAAATCGTTGGATGAATAATTTAATTTTGCATCCAAAAATTGTCTATACTTGAAATTTGAGTAAACTTATAAGGAGATAAGCCAAAAATACAATAAAAAAAAGTAGGTTTCTTCTTCTCCATCAAAAATTCACAACTCTTATTTTATTATTTTCCTATTATTTTTCCCTAGGAGACCATCTTTAGGCTGAAATTTCCTCAAATGAATAATTACTTCAATCAATTCCTCAAGTTTTTCAACATTATTAAACCTAATCAATTAGGTATTTCCACTGTTATGCAACCATATCACAAAAAAAAGAAAAAGATAGATTAAAAACTCGAAAATTATCCTCTTTGAGGGGGAAACCTCATTTACATCACATAAATGAACAATTCTTGGATGATACAAATGACAAGACCTCCTTTCTATATATATGAGTCTAAGGGGTCACAATATAATCAAAGGCTACATAACAATAATAATGTAAGGGCACAAGATAACAATATAGGGGATACATTAAAAATAAAAATAAGGGGGCTACACTAACAATAACAATAAGTGGGTAACACTAGTATTATAGGGACCTAAAATCCACAATACTTAATATTAAATAAACTAAGAACTAATCCATCCCAAAAAAATTCTATTGTTTCATTTCTTTTGCAATAGTGAGAGGATGCACTAGCATATTAGAACACATGACCTAATGACATGGAGACCCATATTGTATGTGGTACCCTTAAATAATATATGCATCAATTCTTCAAAAGTTTAAATAGAATGCATGCTTCAAGTATATGTGGGAGCATCTATATCCTATGTCTATTGTTGTAATACCCTTAGTCACCTAGAAGGGCATATGAATATCTCTATAACCTTATCTTTCTGAAATTTCCCCTTCAATTCAATTCCTGTAACATTGATTAAGCATGTCTAATTCAGTCTACCATGCAATGCATTCATGTACAAGAATATAATTGCATAAATGACATCGTTTAAATTTTTATTCACATGCAACATATGAAATACATGAATATTCATAGAAAAAAGAATTAAAGCATAACAATATACATTTAAATTTTAAAGAAAGCACAAAATAGCTCTAGATTGTAGACATTCCACCCATCCATAGACAATACTACTTGTAATCTCTCAGTATTAGGTCATCCATGAGTTGGGGCCACGATTCCACAAAAAAAAAATTATCACCTAAAGCCAAAAATGGCACCTAACTAATGCCAAACATTAATAGGCCTCGGTACCAAACTCCAATAGCCTCCCACCAATATTATCACATCCCTCATATGCCCACACAACATAATATAGTGAACCTCTTTCTCTACACTTGCAGTCCATTGGTCTATGTTGCTACTCTTCTATGATTTTTCAATTTCAACTTCGATGGAAAGAGATGGATCAAATTCTTGTGGCTTATAGGAGTTTTTTCCTTGATACCTTTTTGTCCTAAAACCCAGGAAACTTATCCCCCTTTTTCCAAATCTGCCTAGGATTTTATTGGGAGCCAATCATGTCACAGGGTCACCCTTTCTTTCCTTTTAGGGAGTCTAGTCACCTTCCCCTGTCAAAATGATGTAATAGATTATGAAATGGCTCTATCACACTTCAAATTTATATGCATATCCCTCTTTTGAACAACAACACTCTTTAAATTCACATTACGGACTTTGGATAAAACATGTGCACTTTTTTACTTATGCTTATTTTAATAATAGCTTAGTTGTTTATTTTCTTAAGATAATTTGATATTTTAATATGATAATTACTTTCCAATGTTTTTTTAATCAAGTCTTCTTATGTCACATATATCATTAAGGAATTATACATATAAAATCTCAATAGTAATGCAATAATGACAATAAGATCACAAAGAGACAACCAATCATAAAAGAGACACAAATTTACCCTAGGAAAACTCAACCTTGGGAAAACACCCAACAACCTTTTCTTAGGAGAAATTGTTGAATTCAAGAAAGTAGAATATGATGTTTTTTAAGTCAAATTTGGTCAACCCAAAACAATAATTCAACATAAGTCAAACCTGGTCAAACTTACCAGAAGCATCTAAGTCAACTTGTCTTCAAATTTCCCACAAGTAGGGACAAAATTCAACCTCCTGAAGCTGCCCAAGGGATTTGGTCAACCATTCCCATAATTTGGTCAACTCTATACCCAAAATATTCGGTCAACTTTTCCTAGAAATGAATTAGTGAATCTGCCTAGAATTGTTGTCAAAAAGTCAACAGAAGGTTTAGTCAATGTTGTTCAAACACTCATTAAGACTTCAGCCTTCTTCTCCTCTCTCTCCTTTGCATTTGTGAACAAAAAAAATGATTTATTATTTGATCAGTGAAAGTGGAGGAGTCTCATTAGTGTTTATATGAGTTAAGGTGGGATGAATTTTGACCAAAAATCACACCCCTTCACATGTGGGCCTGACCTCTCATTTTGGGGCCTAAATGAGCTCCAAAATCTGTAATTTAATTTTAATTCTCTTTTTCTTCCATCGACTAACTTATGTAGTTAGTGAATACTGACCAAAACTACTTGAAAATTAAAACTCCCTCTTATCTAGGGAGGTATTCACCTTCACTTCCTCATATGTCCTCTTTTTTGAAAAAATTATCCATTGCAAGAAAAGATGGAATGATCCTGCTATGTTAATATATCCAATCACTTCATTTTCTATCCTGAAACCATGTGGAAAGCATCCTATGTCAACATCATGCTACGAATATAGATACCCACTAGTAAAATATCCTTTTCAAATGGGTCTAATTCCCCATTAGCCAAATACCCTTTGGTAATATGTTTAGGTACACTTTGACTAAAGTAAACAAAAGACTAGTCCTGGGTGACCAACTATCCATGTCATCACTTGGAACCAAGTCAATATCCCTAACCAATGGTGAATCCCTAGGCCAATTTACCATTACTTCATGTCATCACATGATACTTGAATGGTAACACACTTGACTGATGCTATGGGGCACTCACTCTGCCCACTAGCCAAGTAACCCTTGGAAATATGGTCATAACCTTTTACTGGGGGGTCACTCTGGGCCCTAATGCTCTATGGCCAATCACCCTAGACACATTACATGGCTCTTGGTCAATTCCCTTGACCTACCAAGAATATTTTCCCTTGATTCTACAACATAAACACTCCCTCTAACTAAGGGAAGCATTCTCAACCACTCCAAGATTGTCCCTTAAGTAAAAAATTTCATCTTGCGATAGAGGCTTTGTGAGAATGTCAAAAACCTACTTGTATGTATAAATTTATTGGATCTTCATTGCTCCCTTCTATATCATGTCACAGTAATTGATATTGATGTGCTTTGACTTGTAATCATAGTCATTTATAGCACTTAATTGAAAAATCCTACGAGTATCTTATAAATCCACATTGCTTCACAACTCACCAAACTAACTATAATATACTCCTCCTCTACAATGTTTAGTGGAAAAAATGCTTGCTTCCTAATCATCTGGGTTATCATAACAGAACCCAGACTAAAGAAAGACCCTAATGTGCTCTTTCTGTATTTTGCACTCTTTTCCTAATCTAATTTTATATATCCCTGCAGTTGTACTTCATTATTTGAGACATATCTCAATCCATATCCCACGGTACCATGCAAGTACCTCAACGCATGTGCCGCATGCCTTGGCTCAACCATAAACTAATCAACATCCTTCACTCTCACCAAAATTTCTTCCTAGTCCCTAAGTAATAGTTATTTTTTGGCATGGTCCACTCATAGAAGGCATAATACTCTTAGAGGCCTCCCATATATGATCATATATTCTGACAATCTCAATCCCATGACATCCACTTGGACATATAGCCCTTCCACTTTTCTTGAGTTTCTGTACATTGTGTGATCCACCAAATCTAAATCATAGCCTCTCATCTTCTTCAGAATGGTCACCATGGTACTATTTATGGACTTGTAATCAATCATCCCAAATATCTGAAGGATCTCAATAATATGCTTCTCTGACCAAGGAAGTAATGCATCAAACCTATATCCTTCATCTCGAACTTAGATGTCAACTGCCTTTGACACTAATGTAGGGCTTGATTGTTCACATTATCACATAAGAAAAGCCTCCTGCCACTATTTCCCTCTCTATCAAGTGGGTCCTTTTGCTCCCATAAGAAATCATTCATATAATAAAAATATAAACCAAGACTCATAATATATCCATTGATCTAAGAATGCCATCCTCAACATCCATAAAAATATTTCTCGAGTTTGCAGACATGATATTCCCTCTCATGCACCTCAAATATCTGAGGTTGTTATATGTACACTTCTTCCTCAATCAATTTATTGAGAAAAGTAATTTTCAAATCCATATAATGCAATTTCCACCCCATAATAGAAGCAATATAAATAATATTTCAAATAGAATTGTACCTGATGACTTGAGAAAATGTCTCTTCATGTTCATCTCCCTCTTTCTAAGAGAACCCTCTTGCCATGGATCTCACTTTCTACTTCTCTATGCTGCCATCTATGGTATGCTTGATCTTGTATATCTTCTTGGAAGTCATCATTGACTTCCCTTAATGTCTCGGGACAATTTCCTCCATCATGGAATCCTTCAAACTTGATGCCCTGTTGCCTCTGGACTAGAGGCTATTTTTATCATCTAGCATGGTTCTAGTACAATTTCTCCCTCTTGAACGCAAATCACTCTAACTGAATTTATGCTCAATCCTAGGAGAATCCTCTTGTCACAAAATTTGCATCATTCTTTGTGATGATTCCATCTGCTATCAGATCCTTGGAAACCTTCACGATGTACTTGTAAACCTCATTAGGAGGCCATGGAAGAAATAATTTTAACTAAGAAAAAGGATATAAAGACATAAAGGTTAACCAATAAAGTAATAGTAATCAAGGGATAACGATATTAAGTACTTATTTTTTAATCTAAGGATTTTAGGTAATTGTCAAATCCCTCTCAATCCTTTCCTTCTTGCAAAAATCAATGAAATCCATATGAAATCTCATCAAGCTAGCAATGCTCAACTTAATCCTCATCATACGCTACTAATTGAGGTAGCTTTCCTTTCCTTCCTTGCATGAATTGTAAGAGCTATGGTTTCTTCATTAAGAAAATTCATTGATTTTCAACACTTTAGTTATATCTGGAGGGTTTTTTCCATAAACCCTAGGGATTTATAAATTATAATCTTCAAGTTTTTTCTAGGGTTTACAAACCCTAGGTCTACCATCTCTTCCAAGAAGGGCTCACACTTTAGCACAAGTGTTATGACTTCTCTTATGTTATAAGAGAGAGCATTTTTCCATGGCTCCCTTTAGCTTTGGATAATTAAATCAGATTGATCATACCTCAAATGCTTGATAGAAAAATATACCATATACCAATATGTTTTGGCAAGACAATAGGAACATATCCCAACCAATACAATTTTAACTTCAAAAACATATAGAAGGCATATTCTATACTTGTCAAGGACCCTAGTTCGACCATATTTCCACAATAGTACAAGGTTCATGACAATATATGGCAACACTTTACTTATACAATTTAAAGAAACAACTTTGGTTCAACCACCTTTAGTAATTTTTATCTTACCTTGAACTAGACCTTCTTAGTGACCACTGATCTGAATATGGGAAAACTAGTTTTGTTCTGCTAGCTCCTGCATCAATATAAAATAAATGTGTTTAGGATAATCACAAATTAGTCAGTTATGTGAGGGTTTATGTGTCAAGTTTAAGTGTCTTTTATGAGAAATTCATTAAGTAAAATAGTTGTTTAAAACACATGTACGGCAAGTAAATTGTAGAAAAATAACAGACAACAAACACATTACACAGTAGTTGATAACAAAGTTCACACCTCCTGGGCTACATCTCCATGAACCTGCTTCAATGGTTAGGCCCACTTTGGATTAATGGTCAATTCTATGATTACATGCACTTGCAGTGCTCCAGTGGCTTTGAAACCTGCTCCATTGGATTTAGAAGACCCAAAAACCTCAAAATAGAATCTTCAAGCTTTGAAAATGGTCTTCAATTGGACTAGGAATGACCTCCTCTCCTGGTGGCCCTAGGCTTCGTTAATCTCCAAAGTGGAAAAATCACTTACATAAGTTCTCCTATGCCCCTGTAACCTACACCATCATGCTCGGAGCATCCAAATCATCTACGATTGACTCCTTCTGAGCCTAATTTGGTTGAAATATGCCAAAGTTATGGCTTCTTCAATATTTCCTAGAAAAACTCCACCAAAACTGGAGAAACTCCAATAAACTCCACTATTTCTGGAGGAGCGCCGAATTTGGCAGACTCCACCATATTCTCCGCTGAATTAAAGTCATGTTAATTAAATTTAAGTGTGTTTTAAATGGTGGTTTGGGTGCGTTAAATGTGTTTTAAACAAATCTGGATTAACGCAAGGATTAGCAATAGCTGCGGTTGTTAGGGGTTAATTAACCCACATTAAAGTTAATTTTGTGCCATTAAACTTTGGACTCCTACACATTTGTGGGCCATGGTTCTGTGTGTTGGGGCTGGCCCCCATACGCCTCTATCCAAACCTTTGTTAGCACATAAATATGTGTTCATTGCATAGTTTATTAAGACCTTGGCGATGGTATAGCAGTATGACATGTGATTTGTGTGGGGGAGGTTGTGGGTTTGACCTCGACCTCTGCCCTTCCGCTAATACATAAAAATTTTCACCATAATATAAAATTCAACCATTTCCATAGTCAAACAATTTTTCCTTTGGGAGGGGCACATGGTGGCCTCGAGGCTTGCCACGTGTCCTCTTCCCATTGGTTCATTCCAAAAAACCAATTAAATTTTAACAAGTCACCCAACCAGAAACCAACCACGAATTGACACTTGGCATAGTTTCATTGGGTGGAATGAAGAAATATTCCTAGAATATTCCTTTTTTCTGACTAGGCTGCCATGTCACTTTTATGTCCTTTTCTGTAAATTTTTTAGCTGTTTAGGAAAACAAACAACAGGCTTTGTCTTCCTCATACGGAATCTGTTTTGAGTGAAATGAAGTGTGTTGGATTCCTCCTAACGATAACTATTTGTTAGTTCTAGTTTGGAGCGATTCTGAGCACTTTGAAGTTTTAGAAAAATATTTCCACCAATCCAAATTCTGATCACTCCTTCTTGGACCCACAAAATTTGGTTATCTGATGAGAGTTGAATACTCTTCTCTTTCCCAAGTTCTATCAAGTTGATTCTACTTGGAAAAATATCCATGACAACCACTTGGGTTCACTAACATGCCTTGCCTTGCAAATGGCTTGGCAGTTCAACCAATGTTCTCCTTTCGTTGTTGGCCCAATCCAACACATGTTGGTTGCTTGCTGACTGATTAAACACCTTGTTGCAACAAAGTGATTCCTTAGTTCTTGGAAATTTGACTGATGGCCTTCCCACCGAGAATTATGTTCCTCCTTTGCACACACATGCATTCGATGCAAGCTTCTCCTTGGAAACCACTTTTCCAAGTTAAGCCCATCTGAGTGAACTAAAACAATGAGTTCCAATATCAGTAATCACAAGAAAATAAATGAACATTATTTTTACCTCCACGGTTCCAAATTCCACATCTAGAAGAATTCATTCACTATCTCTTTCACTTTTTGGCGTTAACACATCAAAATGGTCTACAATGGCTATTGTTTTTGCTACAATTTTTTTTGGAATCTTGTTCCTCTTTCCACTTCTTGATTCCATCATTTTCGATTCTCGACATGTTACTCATGCCATGATTTGAGAATGAAGTCTAATCATGAGTCTCTTGCTCAAGAGTGGACATTTCTAAATCTTGAGACATCTTGTCACAAACACAACCATTAATCTTGAAAAACACATCATGCAAGAAACGTAACTTGATGACCTCTTCCTTTTTCTCCTTCAAAGCAACAAATGTCACATCATGTGAACATCACCATGTACTCTTACATATTGGTTTACAAACTCATCGACCAAACACAAGTCAACAAAACATGCCTTTTCAAACAACTGACTCTCAAGTCAAATAAAAGTTATTGTGCATGCTTTTTTTTAATAACTTGATGATTCTTCTCCCGAAACAAAAAGAATTTCACATATCAAGAAACAATTCTTCAACATCTCCCTTTCATGTTTGGAGACAAAATCAATCCTTCCAAGTCGATATGACATACATGTAACAATAAATCTACCAACACAAGGCAATCACTCATGCATGCTCAAGCACAATGAAACTATCAAAATTCCACTATTCACACACACAAACTCTCATGCATGTATAAAATGCTTCAACTCTCTCGCAAGTACAATCACAAGTACACAAATCCCATTTGTATGTACAAGTAATTAAAGAGCTGAAATGATATATTTTGTTGCATCCAAGTGAGTCAACATAAGACTTAGTGAAACATGCAATATACTTTCAAGAGAAAATAAATGCATTCAATTGGCAAAGAAATGCATCAATAAGGCAGTATTTGCATCAATCATCAAAATATATGCAAGGCCTTAATTGGTTAATAAATATAACAATCTCTTTCCAAACCATTTCAATGGTGCTTCCTTCAGCTGCACTTCATCATGTGAATCATCCTGACCCACATCTATTATGGAATCATCCTTTCCATTCTTGTCAATCTCTCTCTCCACCTTCTTCAAATGTCGTGGATGACTTGTTGGATACAAATTCCAACACTTGTCTACAATATGACCCTGATTATGGCAATGAGTGCGAAATAGTTGCATCTTCTTTTCAACATGGTTTTCATTGTCTAATGGACCTTTGGATTTCCGTCTCCTTTGCTTTGAAAATTTCCTGTGCATGGCTATTTTCTTCCAACATCTTCAAACAGTCATTAGGGGAATTTTGAGGTATAAAATGGGCCTCCTAAGAAAAATGTACAACAAAAATAAACTTTATGAGAACCAATAGGATTCAAGATGATGATGTCAACCATGGGGTATGATTCACCATTTTTGGAGTAAAAAAGTAAAAAGATTAAAAAATAATAAAATAATAAAACAACTTTTCCAACTTGTATTTTCAACTTATGTCCCTAAGTGTTTACTCAAATTTTGAGCAGGAGTACTTGATGGATGCAAAATTTAATTCCTCATCCAAGGAGTATCCATGTTGCATACTTTTGATGGACCCTTCTACATGAAAAATGAGAAATACATGAAAAAACATGATTGCAATCACATTTTTCATGTATTTCTCAGATTTCATGTGGCAGAGTCCATCAAAATTATGCAGCATGGGTACTCCTTGGATTGGGAATTAAATTTTGCATCCAACGTGTATTTTTGCTCGAAATTTAAGTAAAACCCTAGGGCGATAAGTTCAAAATATGAGTTCAAAAAGTAGTTTTTTATTTTTTCCCTCTAAAATTTGATGATGTAATGAAATCTTATTTTATGATTTCCACTATTATTTTATAATTTCCTTAGGAGGCCCATTTTAGACCTCAAAATTCCCCTAATTATGGTTATTCAAACCACAAAAGGAACATGTAAACTTTCGCCAAATCTTATATGAAGATTTACCATGTTTATCATAGTTAAAAGAAACTTGATTAAAGGAAGATTTATACCTTGCACATTCACCTTTGTCGCCTTCTTGAGGAGGTGAATTTGATGAGGTAGTGGCTTTCTTTGGAATACCAACAATGGCTTCACTGACTTTATAGTTTTCAACATCCTCTTGTTTTCCATTTACATTAGCTTCATGCTTATGAGCATCTTCTTGCAAAGTGGGTATAAAACTTTTGCATTCCTCATGAACACAAACTTCACAAGCTTGATGTAATGAACACGTAATGAAAGTCCTTCTTGGAACACCTTCATGTGCCTCCTTAGATTTGGAGAATTCTCCATCATGTTGTCCATAACAAAGACCCAAATACTTAGGCCTTTCCTCAACAACAATTGGCTCAAATATGACTTGTGCATATTTTCCCAATCCTTTACCTTCACAGCCCATATTCATCAATAATTTGGACCGTATTCCTCTAGTGTGTCTTTCAAAATCACCTACACATTCATTTTGATAAGAAATAGAAGATCAACTTCGATTTTGTACCTCTTTTTCATGCATATACTTGGCTGAAGTTTCTTTTGGAATATGGAGTTGAGTCTCCATATCATGCATCTTCAAGAAGCTCTTGCTTCTCTCCCTTCATGGAAATAAATTTCTCTTGAAGTATAGTGTTCTCCTTCCTATCTTCAACAAACTCTTGCATCATATCTCTCATGATGTAGAGATTTTGTGGCATCTCTTTATCAAAGAGTCTTGCTAAGGAATATTGATTATAAACAGTGCTTGATGAAGCTACCATCACACTTGTAATGCATAAAAAGCTTATTTTCTATGATTTGAGAGTTGAGTCCTCAATATTGAACTTCTCCTCTCTCCAGCTTACACACATAAACTTGCACACAGTTAAATTCTCTTTGCATAAATACAAAACGAATAGCTAATTTTATAACTAAATTTGGCAAACCATCTTAGGGATAAAATGAAATAAACTGTGCTCTGATACCAACTCTATCTGAATATGGGCAAATTAGTTTTGTTGTGCTAGCTCTCTCGTCAATATAAAATAAATGTGTTTAGGATCGTCTCAAATTAGCTAGTTATGTGAGGGTTTATGTTTCAAGTTTAAGTGTCATTTATGAGCAATTCCTTGAGTAAAATAGTTGTTTAAAACACATGTACAACAATTACATTGCAGAGAAATAACACACAACAAACACATTACACAGTACTTGATAACGGATTTCACCCCTCCCGGGCTACATCTCCATGGACTTGCTTCGATGGCTAGGCCCTCTTTGGATTAATATTCAATTCTATGATTACATGCACCTACGGTGCTCCAATGGCTTTCAAACATGCTCCATTGGATTTAGAACACCTAAAAACCTCAAAATAAACTCTTCAAGCTCTGCAAATGGTCTTCAAGTGGACTAGGCATGGCCACCTCTCCTGGTGGCCCTAGGCTTCTTTAATCTTCAAAGTGGAAAAATGACTTACATAAGTGCTCCTCTGCCTCTTCAACCTACATCATCATGCTAAGAGAATCCAAATAATCTAGTATTGACTCTTTTTGAGCATAAATTTGTCAAAATATGCCAAATTTATGGCTTCTTTAGTATTTCCTAGAAAAAATCCACCAAAACTGGAGAAACTCCAATAAAATCCACTATTTCTAGAGGAGCGCTGAATTTGGCGAACTCCGCCAACTTCTCTACCGAATTAAACCCGGGTTAATTAATGTTAAGTGCAATTTAAATGGTGGTTTGGGCGCATTAAACACATTTTAAACAAATCCAGATTAACACAAGGATTAGCACTAACTGCGGTAGTTAGGGGTTAATTAACCCACATTTAAGTTAATTCCACGCCATTAAACTTTGGAATCCTCCATGGTCATGGGCCATGAATCTGTGTATTAGGTTTGACCCCCATACGCCTCCGCCCAAACCTTTTTTAACACATAAATATGTGTTCGTTGCATAGTCTATTAAGACCTACAGCTATGATATAGCGATCTGACAAGTGATTTGTGTGGGGGAGGTCGTGAGTTCAACCCTGACCTCTGCCCTTCCGCCAATACATAAAATTTTGCACCATAATATAAAATTTAACCATTTCCATAGTATAACAATTTGGCCTTTAGGAGGGGCACGTGAAGGCCTCCTAGCTTGCCACATGTCCTCTTCCCATTGATTCATTCCAAAAAACCAATTTAATTGTAACAAGTCACCCAACTAGAAACCAACAATGAATTGACACTTGACATAGTATCATTGGGCGAAAATGAAGAAATATTCCCACAATATTCCTTTTTGCTGACTAGGCTTCCATGTCACCGTTGTGTCCTTTTCTGCAAATTTTTTAGCTATTTAGGAAAATGAACAACAAGCTCTATCTTCCTCATACAAACTTTGTTTTGAGTGAAACGAAGTATGCCAGATTCCCGGCGACGAGACCTATTCAGTCATTTTGGTTTGGAGAGATTCTAAGAACTTTTAATTTTTAGAAATTTTTTTCCCACAATCCAAATTCTGATCAACCACACTCTTTATTATATAACTCATCTTTATGTTCATACCTATACTCAAACTCAACCCTCTTTATTTACACTTTGCTGACCTTTGGAGGAATCTCAACCCTTCTTATCAAGGGTCTAAGGTTTTCGGCCCCTTTTAGGCCTACAACCTAGCCTCAGGCATATGTGACCCTTCCTACTCATGACCTAAGGCATCTCCGCCTCCCTTCTATGGCTTTAGCCCTCCTCGAACGAGCAAATAGAAACTCAGTTCCAATAATATACATATCATTGTGTATCCTTCTCATCTAGTAGATGTGTAACACAAAAATATTTTCTAGGATGGGATCCTTCTCCCAACAAATAAATAAACCATATCATTTAGAATTTTCAAGGTCGTGACTGCTAAGATTTGTATGTGAAATGAGGAGGGTTAAAACACATGCTCTGGGAAGACCAAACCATGCATGGTATCTTTTCAAGGCTACGAACATATCATGTCATGTTTGTAAGGTATGTAGGAGCCATGTTTCATGAAACTTCTCAAGGAATCAAAGTCAAAACATGATCCCAATCTTCCTTTGTTTTTAGAATAGCTTCTTCAAGTCTCTTTAATGGCTACTCTTTCACCTGGGCTCTGATACCATGCTGATTTTATTAAGAGAATTTGATCTACTCATCTGATAATTACTTTCCAATGATTTCTTAATAAAGTATTATTATGTCACATATATCATTGAGAAAATATACATAAAAAATATCAGCAATAATGCAATAATTACAGTAGGATCATAAAGAGTCTGCCAAGAACAAAAGAGACACAAATTTAACCTAATAAAATCCATCCTCCGAAAAAACCCAACAACCTTTTCTTAGGAGAAATTGTTCAATTAAACAAAGTATAATATGATATTTTTCAAGTCAGATTTGGTTAACCCAAACCAATAATTCAACATAATTCAAACCTAATCTAACTTCCCAAAAATAGGCTAAAACTCATCCTCTTGAAGTTTCCAAAAAATTCGGTCAACTCTACCCAGAAGATTTAGTCAACTCTTCTCAGAATTCAATCAACTCTGTGCCCAAAATATTTCGACAACTCTTGCTAGAAATGATTTAGTCAATCTACTTAGAATTGTGGTCAAATATTCAACATATAGGTCTTGTCAATTTTAGTGAAGCACTAGTCAAACTTCTGGTCAAAACTTTGGTATTCTTATCCACTCTCTCCTTCGGACATGTGAACAGAAAACAAATGATTTTTTCTTTGACGAGTGATTAAAAATGGATTATTCTAATTCATATTTATATGAGTCAAAGTGGGGTGAATTTTGATAAAAAATCACACCCTTTCACATGTGGGGCCGACCTATCATTTTGGGGCCTACATAAGCTTCAAAATTTATAATTTTTTTTTTTCGTGGGTCGACTTACGTATCTAGAGAATACTGACTACGACTACCCAAAAATCATCATTAGCCACCTAGGCTTAAGTTCTTCATCAATTATCAATTTCCCCCCTTTTACACTTATGGAGTCTTAGCCCCATACTCTCTTGTCTAACATGGTTTGCAACAGTGGTGTATATTATTAATATGCATGTGATTTCATATTTACAAAACTAAGCTCTTGGGAATCAAAACATATAAATATAGGAACACTAGCCTAAAACACATATGTACATGGGCTCACCAATCTCAAAATATTTTTTGGCTCACCATCGTGATCATGTTATGTATATCACACACACATGGATCATCCTAGGGGTGTTACAATTTAAGATATTTTGTGGTTCGTGGATACCTAAAGGCACTATTGTTGTGGTAAAAGCTACCACAACACCAACATCCATTGGCGCAATCATTTGAAAAGGTGCACCAATTGACCATTTTATCTATGAGCACCATAGGATGGAACAACCCAACATATGGTCATTTATAGGTCGTTCTCCTATATCAATGGAAAATCATTGCACTAGATTTGTCTAAGATACCAAAATAAATCTCTCCAAAAACCTTTGAAAAATCTATGCAAAATCCACTAGTTTCAATTATAGATATTTTTTTTTATGGGTGGCCCTACATTAACACTAAACCCTTTGATAAAATATTATTTACTAGTAGTGAAGTAATCTATTATTGAACGTCTAACTTTAAGGATAAAAAACAACTACAAAAATTTACAAAAAATATTCACTACAACAATTACAATCATCTTGATTTCTATATATAAAACACTTCAATTCATCAAGGCTCCTTGGAATTATTATTTGGCTTGGAGTTTTACTATAGGAATCCCTTTATCATCTAACCCTTTCAATTCAAATATAAATTCTACCATTCACCTTGGTTAAGTATGATTATGTCCCAACTATAGACCTCTACACACCCAAGAATTGTGATCCCTCTTACGGCCATATCACTGAGGGGAACCATTGTCATAGAAGGAGGTGCCTCATCATCAACCAATTTTTTCAGGTGAGGCTCTTAAAACTTAATTAGACTAAAATATTAGCAAATTTTTTTTAATATTATCCCTATTTTTGAGTTTTTAATGGGAATAAAGGAGAATTTGTCATCAATACAAGAACATGAAGTATTTTCCACACTGTCATAATATTACTTGGCCAATGCCCTTGTAGCCATTCCTAATTGTGTCTGAAATATTACGATGAAAATTGAAAATGATTTGAAGATTAGTTTTGTTAGATCTAATTTTTCTTAAAATGCAACAAGAAAGTCCCAATTTTGATTTTTCCTTAATCAAATTGAGGAAATTTGAAATTCTACATCAACATATGACTTGGAGGAGTTAACTGAGGTGACATGGCTCTTGTCACTTAGTTAAGAACACTCAATTTGAGTTAATGAGTTTAATTTTAGTTTACTTGAGTTGATTCCTAAAAAATAGGAGTCTAGCTCATTTAATTCAAGTTAAGGGCATGACATTCAATTGTAAGCAGTGATTTCTAAAATTTAGGAGCTTAGATTGATTTAATTTTAGTTGTAATTAGCTAAACTAGTTATAACTATTAATAGAACTATTTGGGGGTCAGTTAAGTAGTGGCACATCAGTATAACTCATATATCTTCTAGTTAACTTATCAAGCAGGTAATAATTATCTCATGCATGCAATGAATACAAGTTTTCGAGTTTTGGTGGAGATTCCAAGGCAGTGTACAATTAATTATATACTAGACTGTAAGGTCCTACCTTACCCACCATAAAAAAATATAGAGAAGTAGAGGTCACATTAATCACTAATACTCATTTGCACAAAATCCTAAAGAATTAGTCACTGTAAAATTGTTTCCAACAACAAACCCTTTTTTTATGAAAGCTTTGGATAATACAAGAAACAAATGTCTTATTCTCTATTCATACTTCAACAAGTTAATAAATTCACTTTCATATTCATACTAGAAACTCGCAGACATAGGAAGCTACACCCATTAAATAGTTTATTTATAATTTATAGTAACATAAAAACAACAATAACTAATACTTTTACACTAACGATTTATATGGACAAAAGCTACAACCATTCAAGACTTTTGAAAAACACTTTGCAAGTATGCAATTAAAGGTCATTGAGGCAATTTTTCAAACACTTGGCAACAATGAATTTAAGATTATTCTTCAACATATATATCTCATAAAATTCAGGAATTGAAACTTTAAATGTTTGAATCTTAAAGCAGGGACTAAATAATCTTAGTCTTTCATCAAAAACTCAATAATAGGCGCACATAACTCACAACAACAATCTTCAAAATCGCCCAGATGTCCAATTTGAGTTCTGAAAAGTATTTTTTTAGAATGAAATCAGGGGTTACATTTCCTTTAGGCACGGATACCCCCTTATGTTGGGCTGAATCAAATTAAAAACGCCCAGGAATGAGCTTGTTGAAAACAACAAAAATTTATAGCCTAAATGTTTCATTTATGACTTTTGTCAAACATATGGAATGAAAACTTACAACTACAGCTCTACATGAGGAAAATCAACCCATAGTTATGCTACTAATATATACTCATTGAATTCACACATTTCTAAATCCACCATATGAGTTCTTGAAACATTTTACCACCCACAAGCTAATTCATTTGACATGATTTGACAAGCTTTCAACACCAATTTCTACAATTTGAAAAACACATGGCAGGCCTGAATGCTGCAACCATTAAGGATTTCTGTCAAAATTCTGATAGTACTATTACAACAACTTGAATAACAGAACATTGAATTATTGATAAGAATATGAAACATAAGCCATAACTGAAATTTATCTCCAACTTACCTCAAACATTTGATCTTCCAAACCATATTTTAGTTGCAATTATTTTTGCATTTTCTTTTAAGGGTTGATTATGTAATTCCTCTAGGTATATTTTGGGTACATGTCCATTTTCTTACTTCTGATGTGAGCTGCAATTTAGCACTTATTCATGCATAAATAAATTGATAACATTACTCATTCACAGATTTTGTCAAACACTTAGCAAACTATCCTAAAACCATTTCTAAAACATGCATCTAATTACTTGAAACAAAAGCATAAATCTTGAAATACTTACCCAAGTCCTTTCGAATTTATTTATTGCAATTACCTTCAACAATATTTGGTTTTCCTTTCTCAAATGCTACAATATCAAGATTAGTACCATAAACTACACTAATAATAACTCCAATATTGAGATCTAAACATCCATACATATAGATTGATCTAGTCTTCATTTTTAACTAATAAATAATATTCTATATAACATAAACATAAGCCAAAGTTAGATGCTTACAACAATTTAAATATCTACCTTTTATTTTATGCTAAAGCTATACTATAATTTTAGGACAATGGAAATTATACCTGAAGAGTTATTCAGCTCCAATCGTTGAGAATATGATCCACCTTTGATCCCTTAACCAACTCATTTGAACCATCCAGTTTTACACCCAAACATATCCAGGCAGAATTCCTCCCCCTGGAACCCCCAAGCTATAAAATCTCACAAACAATACCAACTATAGCAGTAGAGAGAAAGCCAAGGCAAGTTGAGGAAGATACGTTTCAATTCCTCCAAATAACACTCATGGTCAGCTACACCATGTATAAATACGAAGTAATTTACTTTAGGGATTTCAAATTAATTTCAAAAGAAATTGGCTACTCTCCAAGTCCCTCCCTCTCATAATTTTTTTTTTTCAAATCTCTCCAACTCTTGGTATCACCGTGCAACCCCCTAAGTGAGAATACATGAGGCACATATATAAGAGGAGCAACAAATTCTTGTCATAAAATAGGAGTAATATGCACGCCTTGTATTCCTTTTAGAAGAGTGTAACTCATGCCATTAAGGAGAGGTATGCATGCCTAAATTAAGAAGAGTGTAACATATGCATTAAAGAGAGTGTAAGAGGAATCTTTTATGACATGCATTTAATGAGTGTAAGAGGAATATGCCATTCTTTGATGAGTTCATAAAAGAGAGTGTAATGTATAATTAAAAGAGTGAGGGAGAGAGATTTAGATAGAGCCATGAGAATCATCAAGGAGAAAGGTGTGAAGTGATTGAGGAGATATAATTCCCTTTTAATAATAATATCATAGTCTCATAAAAGATAATAATAATATTAGTAATATTAATAATATTGAGGATTAAGTCGATATTGAACTATTACGATTGATTAATCATAAGTTAATTGCTTTTCCTTCATGTATACTTGATTACCCATTGATTGGATGTGATTTGCTATTTTTGGAAACTCATACTTGAAAAGGTAGACATGACTTTCTATTTTTAGAAAGTCACTCCAAAATTGTTAAGAATGATATTTTATTAAGGAAATTCATCTGTGAGCTTCCCATGAGTTGTATTTTTCTTCTGGAGAATAGGGATTCCACACCCCTATTGTATGCATCTTCGTGCCTTAGTAGATTGAGGAATCTGTGTCCTAATCTACTCTAAAGATCCAAGATTCCACACCTTGATCTTTTTAAATATTCAAGACTCCGCACCCACAACATTTCATTATAGATCCAAGATTCCATGTCTTTATATTTCATGGATTTAAGACTCCACGCCCTAATCCTTTTATTATATATCGAAGACTCCATGTCTTTTTATTTCATGGATTTAGGAATCCGCGCCCTAATTTCCATGGCTTCTCATCTACTCTGCTTTGAAACTCCACGCTTCACCTTAAGGTACTGATTATGAGCTCATACCCATCTGATGGTTCATTAGTAAGGTCTTCTTCCAAGACCTACACACATCACAATCTCATTAATCAAATAAATCAAATGAATTTCATAATTAACTTATTATCATTTTACCAAAGATTATGCATGACTTCCACAGTCATTTTTGTTTTGGAGAAATGACTTCCGTAGTCATTTATAACTTGAGCATCCTTGTTGGCAATGACCAAGTCCCCTACCACATAATGCTTAGTATGATATTACGCACATATAATCATACAGATCATGTATCATCTGTAAATCATAATTAACCATATGTTCCACATAACCATGATCATCCATGGATCTATGTCTCAATCTTGAATCACCATTCATGTCATACACCTATCTCCAAAATAGGATACCCAAAGAGAAAACATTGCTAATATGCTCTTAACCTAAATCAATTCTTATACACACAACCATAGATATTATCATAAGCACACAAAAACCAAGCGACCCAAACCAAGTCTATAGAATATAAGCATGTACATAAGTGTTTCATGCATAATATTATATCATTATACCAAAATCACCATCTCTAAGTGTCATCATAGCTATCTCAACAAGAAGGGACACTACATACTCCCCCTCTTGGGGTAAACTTGGCCCGAAGTTTTTCCTATGGTCATAAGATACTTAATTCTTTTAGATTCTCCTATGAATAAGTTGTTAACCTTATGTATATGTATTTGATATATTTTTTTCTTCATTTCAATCCATAGTTTAATTTTTTTCTAAATTGGAAGAAACTCCATGAAAACTAAACATACCATTGTTAATCAAGTAGAAAATATATCCATGCCATATTAGACATGTTTTGATATAAAATACCAAAGATTTATATATCAAAACCAGCCATACAATTTATAGTACCATATAAAAATAGTATTGTATGTAATTGATATGATATCTACTTAATTTATCTATAGTAATTTGATATTCTACCTGTTTTTCTTTCCCATAGTCTATATGAATCCTACATGTGTCATCTTCTTGGTTCTGTAGTATGTTGAGCTTGCCAAGCTATAAATAGAACATGCATTGGCTGTATACACAACAATGATGGTCCATCCCATGTCACAATCAAATTGGCATACAATAAGCATAAAATAATCCACATGCAATTGTCAGTGAAATTACACAACAAAACATGATGTTATATATAAAACCCACTCTTACGCAACAAAACATGATGTTAAATATAAAACACACTCTTACATCCCACTTGATTTATGTCTTCTCAATCCAGTTTTCCTCTTTTCATTCCATAAGACATCCTTTCAATCGAAATATTTAGGATCTATCTTTAGTTTTTACTAAATTTTTACTCTTTAGGCAAAAATACAATTTGAGGTTCAAGGCACCATTTTTTTTAAACTAACAACCTAAGGTTAAATACAGTCCTCATTGACCCACTTATGTATTATAGATCATTCCTTTAGTTTGCATAATCTTCATTGTTATTCACTTCTCTAACTTTAGAAGAAATTATGAATGACTCTGTTAGAATATATTCATTCTGAAAGTAGATTAATGATATATTTTTGAAAGAGGCTTGTAATCAAGAACAACTCTCACAATTGTGAAAATATGGTAACCTTGATAACTTTAAGTCAATTTGTTTTCCAACAATGAAATCAGTCATGATTCATATTCAGTAATTAATCAATTCATTTGATTCCATGTCTTATTCCTTACTATTAGTACATACGCAACAACAAGCTATGAAAATGATACATTTCTAAAAATGTGATGAATCTTGTTATATTTAAATAAGATTTAGACTATCACAAGGGAATTTCTAGCCTAAAGTTAGACCTTTTTTTTTAAAAGGATAATTACCACCCTCTCAAATTATTACAACATTTTGTATGACTAATAAATACTCATACAACTATACATCCCAACAAAAAAATTCCTAAATCCAACAATCTCTTCCATTCCACATACAATACACTCATCTTAGGCTTCTAAATCATGCAAGAATTCCAATTCATCAAAATGTGATCTCACTCTCCTTTAATTTCTCCCTAAAAAAATATCACAAGAACATATTCTTGTAAAACAAGAACTCAACTAAGCTTTTCATTTATCACATGCTTTTTTTCTTTAATTTCAAATAAAACAAGTTCTCACCACATAAAACATTTACCTTCTAAACATGTTATTCTCTTCACAATTTATAAACAATTTGAATTTTGACACGATCACCTAACTAACAATAGTTTAGAGCAATACATGAGTTCAATCCTCATAATTTCTCTAATTAATTTTGTAAAATGAATGCAACCAATATTCAACCGATAAAATCATTAAAGAGACTATTATGGCTTTCCTAGACTTAATTTGTCTTAAGCCACTAGAAAAGTTATTTCATCAACTTATCACAATAATCTTTTTCTACATTTCAAGAATTTGAAAGTCATTTTAATTCTACCTAAATTCAACACATACAAAAGGATTACAATAATAGAGGATAGATATCTAGTTCACACTTGACTCCATATATCAAAATCAATTATTCCAAACATTCTAAACCACCTAATGGTGTTTAGTATACCAATCTTAGTATCTTCATTTGTAATAAAAATAAAAGAATGGATTTGAAGCTCAAGAGAATTTGTGTTGAAAATCTCTATCCATTTAACTTTAATTACACATAATCACTCCTAAATCATGAATATCATATTCCATCAAAATATTCTAACCAGAAGAAATACTTATCTCATAGATATATTTTAGTATGGATTCCACACCCATACCTTACCTCATCACTTATCTCATAGATATATAATAGTATGGATTCCACAGCCGTACATGTTCTCACAGATATATGCTAGTACGGTTTCCACACCCATACATTAGATCATAGATATATTTTAGTATGGATTCCACACCCATACATTTTCTCATAGATATATGCTAGTATGGATTCCACACCCATACATTAGCTTAACTAAAACATAACATTCAAGTGTTCTTTAAAATGGCTTCCACAACCCTTCATGCACCAGTCATTTAAGCCTCTTGTTTATTACGAAGATCATACCTCAACCTAGTATTTGAGTAATTTAAAGTTATTTGATGCCTAATGTCAACCCAAAATACACAAAATAATGTCAAATAAATAAGAGAAATTTCATTCTTACTCATTAAGAATGTATTCCCAAATCATATTTTAAGACATCTAATTAATACACATACATTACTCTTGAATCTACATTCACAGTTAAAAGTGACATCCTTCAAGGTAGCTTTTAGTTAAGTTTCCTTTAGTGTAGGTACAAAATGATTCAAAATTATCATGATGAACTCAATCATCACATTAATGGAATCTCAACCTTACACTTGTTACTCATTCCCAAAGCATACACACCAAGGTCATCATACTATAGTCAATATTAAGCCAATATTCTTCTTGGTAGATACGATTTCAGCTAGTAAAGATGGCTACTAAGACCATATCACATTGAAAATGATGCATTAAAAATATATGAAACCGTGAATTCACTCCACCTATCTCACTCATCGATTGAAAATCAAGTCATTCAAATACTTAGGTTTAAACCCAACTTTCTCAAGCACATCCTTTCCCAACATGTCTTTAAGAATTTTAACATATTGCTGATAATATGTCTTAACAAAAATATAAAGGAATATATGAGTTTCTAAATGACATAATGATAATAATATCCTCTATGCAACCAATATGCTTCCAAGTCAAGATATACAAAAACTGAACATGCATGCAAAATGAACATTCATACATCATCAACTTACAAGTAAGCATGTTGGACCAATAGGCCCTAGCATTGTAACTGGATTTGATAAGATATGTAAGGTCCCACCTTACCCACCATAAAAAATATAGAGAATTAGAGGTCACATTAATCACTAATACTCATTTGCACAAAATCCTAAGGAATTAGTCACTGTAAAATTGTTTCCAACAACAAGCCATTTTTTTATGAAAGCTTTGGATAATACAAGAAACAAATGTCTTATTCTCTATTCATACTTCAACAAGTTATTAAATTCATTTTCACATTCATACTAGAAACATGCAGACATAGGAAGCTACACCCATTAAATAGTTTATTTATAATTTATAGTAACATAAAAACAACAGTAACTAATACTTTTACACTAATGATTTACATGCACAAAAGCTACAACCATTCAAGACTTTTGACAAACACTTTGCAGACATGCACTCTACACTCATTGAGCCCTTATGAAAAACACTTTGCAGGTATGCAATTAAAGGTCATTGAGGCATTTTGTCAAACACTTGGCAACAATTAATTTAAGATTATTCTTCAACATATTTATCTCATAAAATTCAGGGATTGAAAATTTAAATGTTGGCATCTTAAAACAGGGACTAAAGAATCTTAGTCTTTCATCAAAGACTCAATAACAGGCACACATAACTCATAGCAGCAATCTGAAAAATCGCCCAGATGTCTGATCTGGGTTCTGAAAAGTATTGTTTTTTAATGAAACTAGGGGTTACATGTCCATTAGGCACGGATACCCCTTGATGTTGGGCTGAATCGAATTAGAAATGCCCAAGAATGCGATTCTTGAAAACAACAAAAATTTATAGCCTAAATGTTTCATTTATGACTTTTGTCAAACATATGGAATGAAAACTTACAACTATAGCTTTACATAATGAAAATGAACCCAAATTTATGATACTAAGATACGCTCATTGAATTCACACATTTCTAAATCCACCATATGAGTTCTTGAAACATTTTACCACCCACAAGCTAATTCATTTGACATGATTTGACAAGATTTTAACACCAATTTCTACAATTTGACAAACACATGGCAGCCCTGAATGCTACAAGCATTAAGGATTTCTGTCAAAATTCTGATAGTACTATTACAACAACTTGAACAAAAAAACATTGAATTATTGATAAGAATATGAAACATAAGCCATAACTGAAATTTATCTCCAACTTACCTAAAACATTTGATCTTCCAAACCATATTTTAGTTGCAATTATTTTTTTCATTTTCTTTTAAGGGTTGATTATGTAATTCCTCCAGGTATATTTTGGGTACATGTCCATTTTCTTACTTCTGATGTAAGCTGCAAGTTAGCACTTATTCATGCATAAATAAATTGATAACATTACTCATTCACCGATTTTGTCAAACACTTTGCAAACTATCCTAAAACCATTTCTAAAACATGCATCTAATTACTTGAAACAAAAGCATAAATCTTGAAATACTTACCCAAGTCCTTTGGAATTTATTTACTGCAATTACCTTCAACAATATTTGGCTTTCCTTTCTCAAATGCTACAATATCAAGATTAGTACCATAAACTACACTAATAATAACTCCAATATCGAGATCTAAACATCCATACATATAGATTGATCTAGTCTTCATTTTTAACTAATCAATAATATTCTATATAACATAAGCCTAAACCAAAACTAAATGCTTACAACAATTTAAATGTCTACTTTATATTTTATGCTAAAGCTATACTATAATTTTAGGACAATGGAAATTATACCTGAAGAGATATTCAGCTCCAATCGTTGAGAATATGATCCACCTTTGATCCCTTAACCAAATCATTTGAACCATCCGGTTTTCCACCCAACCATATCTAGGGAGAACTCCTCCCCCTGGAACCCCTGAGCTGTAAAAGCTCACAAACAGTACCAACTATAGCAGTAGAGAGAAAGCCAAGGCAAGTTGAGGAAGATAAGTTTCAATTCCTCCAAATACCACTCATGGTCAGTTGCACCATGTATAGATACTTAATAATTTAGTTTATGGATTTCAAATTCATTTCAAAATAAATTGGCTACTCTCCAAGTCCCTCCCTCTCATAAATTTTTTTTTTCAAATCTCTCCAACTCTTGGTATCACCGTGCACCCCCCTAAGTGAGAATACATGAAGCACATATTTAGGAGGAGCACCCAATTCTTGTCATAAAAGAGGAGCAATATGCATCCTTCTATTCCTTTTAGAAGAGTGTAACTCATGCCATTAAGGAGAGGTATGCATGCCTCAATTAAGGAGAGTGTAACATATGCATTAAAGAGAGGGTAAGAGGAATATTTTATGACATGCATTTAATGAGTGTAAGAGGAATATGCCATTCTTTGATGAGTGCATAAAAGAGAGTGTAATGTATAATTAAAAGAGAGAGGGAGACAGATTTACATAGAGCCATGAGAATCATCAAGGAGAGAGGTGTGAATTGATTGAGGAGATATAATTCCCTATTAATAATAATATCATAGTCTCATAAAAGATAATAATAATATTAATAATATTGAAGATTAAGTTGATATTGAACTATTACGATTAATTAATCATAAGTTAAGTGACATTCCTTCATGTATACTTGATTACCCATTGATTGGAGGTGATTTTCTATTTTTGGAAACTCATACTTGAAATGGTAGACATGACTTTCTATTTTTAGAAAGTCACTCCAAAATTGTTAGGAATGATATTTTATTAAGGAAATTCATCTATGAGCTGCCCATGAGTGGTATTTTTCTTCCAGAGAATAGGGATCCACACCCCTATTTTATGCATCTCCGTGCCTTAGTAGATTGAGGACTCCACACCCTGATCTACTCTAAAGATCCAAGATTCCACACCTTGATCTTTTTAAATATTCAGGACTCTGCACCCCAAACATTTCATTATAGATACAAGACTCCATGTCTTTATATTTCATGGATTTAGGACTTTGCGCCCTAATCCTTTTATTATATATCCAAGACTCCACGTCTTTTTATTTCATGGATTTAGGACTCCGCGCCCTAATTTCCATGGCTTCTCATCTACTCTGCTTTGAAACTTCTTGCTTCACCTTAAGGTACTGATTGTGAGCTCATACCCATCTGATGGTTCGTTGGTAAGGTCTTCTTCCAAGACCTGCACACATCACAATCTCATAGATCAAATAAATCAAATGAATTTCATAATTAACTTATTAACATTTTACCAAAGATTATGCATGACTTCCACAATCATTTTTATTTTGGAGAAATGACTTCTGTAGTCATTTATAACTTCATCATCCTTGTTGGCAATGACCAAGTCCCTTGCCACATAATTCTTAGTACGAGATTACGCACATATAATCATACAGATGATGTATCATCCATAAAACATAATTAACCATATGTTCCACATAACCATGATCATCCATCAATCTATGTCTTAATCTTGAATCACCATTCATGTCATACAGCTATGTCCAAAATAGGATACCCAAAGAGAAAACATTGCTAATATGCTCTTAACCTAAATCAATTCTTATACACACAACCATAGATATTATCATAAGCACACAACAACCAAGTGACCCAAACGAGGTCTATAACATATAAGCATGTGCATAAGTCTTTCATGCATAATATTATATCATTATATCAAATCACCATTTCTAAGTGTCATCATAGCTATCTCACCAAGAAGGGACACTGTATACTCCCCCTCTTGGGGTAAACTTGGCCCGAAGTTTTTCCTATGGTCATAAGATACTTAATTCTTTTAGATTCTCCTATGAATAAGTTGTTAACCTTATGTATATGTATTTGATATATTTTTTTCTTCATTTCAATCCATAGTTTAATTTTTTTCTAAATTGGAAACAACTCCATGAAAACTAAACATACCATTCTTAATCAAGTAGAAAATATATCCATGCCATATTAGACATGTTTTGATATAAAATACCAAGGATTTATATATCAAAACTAGCCATACAATTTATAGTACCATATAAAAATACTATTGTATGTAATTTATATGATATCTACTTAATTTATCTATAGTAATTTGATATTCTACATGTTTTTCTTTCCCATAGTCTATATGAATCCTACATGTGTCATCTTCTTTTGGTCTGTAGTATGTTGAGCTTGCCAAGCTATAAATCGAACACACATTGGTTTTATACACAACAACGATGGTCCATCCCATATCACAATCAAATTGGCATACAATAAGCATAAAATAATCCACATGCAATTGTCAGTGAAATTATGCAACAAAACATGATGTTATATATAAAACCCACTCTTACGCAACAAAACATGATGTTATATATAAAACACACTCTTACATCCCACTTGATTTATGTCTTCTCAATCCAGTTTTCCTCTTTTCATTCCATAATACATCCTTGAAATCGAAATATTTAGGATCTATATTTAGTTTTTACTAAATGTTTACTCTTTAGGCAAAAATACAATTTGAGGTTCAAGACACCATTTTTTTTTAGCTAACAACCTAAGGTTAAATACAGTCCTCATTGACCCACTTATGTATTATAGATCATTCCTTTAGTTTGCATAATATTCATTATTATTCACTTCTCTAACTTGAGAATCAATTATGAATGACTCTGTTAGAATATCTTCATTCTGAAAGTAGATTAATGATATATTTTTGAAAGTGGCTTGTAATCAAGAAAAACTCTCACAATTGTGAAAATATGGTAACCTTGATAACTTTAAGTCAATCTTTTTTCCAACTATGAAATCAGTCATGATTCATATTCAGTAATTAATAAATTCATTTGATTCCATGTCTTATTCCTTACTATTAATACATACGCAACAACAAGCTATGAAAACGATACATTTCTGAAAATGTGATGAATCTTGTTAAATTTAAATAAGATTTAGACTATTGCAAGGGAATTTCTAGCCTAAAGTTAGACCCCCTTTTTTTTTAAAGGATAATTACCACCCTCTCAAATTATTACAACATTTTGTAGGACTAATAAATGCTCATACAACTACACATCCCAACAAAAAATTCAAGAACATATTCTCATAAAACAAGAACTCAACTAAGATTTTCATTAATCACATGTTTTTTTTCTTTAATTTCAAATAAAACAAGTTCTCGCCACATAAAAAATTTACCTTCTAAACATGTTATTATCTTCACAATTTATAAACAATTTGAATTTTGACATGATCACCTAACTAACAATAGTTTAGAGCAATACATGAGTTCAATCCTCATAATTTCTCTAATTAATTTGGTAAAATAGAATGCAACCAATATTCAATTGATAAAATCATTAAAGAGACTATTATGGATTTCCTAGACCTAATTTATCTTAAGCCAATAGAAAATTTATCTCATCAACTTATTTGAAAGTCATTTTAATTCTACCTAAATTCAACACATACAAAAGGATTACAATACTAGAGGATAGATATCTAGTTCACACTTGACTCCATATATCAAAATCAAGTATTACAAACTTGCTAAACCACCTAATGGTGTTTAGTATACCAATATTAGTATCTTCATTTGTAATAAAAATAAAAGAATGGATTTAAAGCTCAAGCAAATTTGTGTTGCAAATCTCTATCCATTTAACTTTAATTACACATAATCACTCCTTAATCATGAATATCATATTCCATCAAAATATTATAACCAAAAGAATTACTTAGCTCATAGATATATTTTAGTATGGATTCCACACCCATACCTTACCTCATTACTTATCTCATAGATATATACTAGTATGGATTCCACACCCATACATTTTCTCATAGATATATGCTAGTACGGTTTCCACACCCATACATTAGATCATAGATATATTTTAGTATGGGTTCCACACCCATACATTTTCTCATAGATATATGCTAGTATGGATTCCACACCCATACATTAGCTGAAGGAAAACATAACATTCAAGTGTTCTTTAAAATGGCTTCCACAACCCTTCATGCACTAGTCATTTAAGCCTCTTGTTTATTAGGAAGATCATACCTCAACCTAGTATTTGAGTAATTTAAATTTATTTGATGCCTAATGTCAACCCAAAATACAGAAAATCATGTCAAAGAAATCAAATAAATTTCATTCTTACTCATTAAGAATGTATTCCCAAAACATATTTTAACACATCTAATTAATACACATACATTACTCTTGAATCTACATTCATAGTTAAAAGTGGCATCCTTCAAGGTAGCTTTTAGTTAAGTTTCCTTTAGTGTAGGTATTAAAAGATTCAAAATTATCATGATGATCGTAATCATCACGTTAATGGAATCTCAACCTTACACTTGTTACTCATCCCCAAAGCATACACACCAAGGTCATCATACTATAGTCAAGATTAAGCCAATATTCTTCTTGGTAGATACGATTTACGCTAGTAAAGATGGCTACTAAGCCCATATCACATTGAAAATGATGCATTAAAAATATATGAAACCATGCATTCACTCCACCTATCTCACTCATCGATTCAAAATCAAGTCATTCACATACTTTGGTTTAAACCCAACTTTCTCAAGCACATCCTTTCCCAACATGTCTTTAATAATTTTAACATATTGCTGATAATATGTCTTAACAAAAATATAAAGGAATATATGAGTTTCTAAATGACATAATGATAATAATATCCTCTATGCAACCAATATGCTTCCAAGTCATGATATACAACAACTCAACATGCATCCAAAACCAACATTCATACATGATCAACTTACAAGTAAGCATGTTGGCCCATTAGGCCTGAGCGTTGTAACTGACTTTGATACCATTTGTAAGGTCCCACCTTACCCACCATAAAAAAATATAGAGAAGTAGATGTCACATTAATCACTAATACTCATTTGCACAAAATCCTAAAGAAATAGTCACTGTAAATTTTTTTCCAACAACAAGCCCTTTTTTTATGAAAGCTTTGGATAATACAAGAAACAAATGTCTTATTCTCTATTCATACTTCAAAAAGTTACTAAATTCATTTTCACATTCATACCAGAAACTTGCAGACATAGGAATCTACACCCATTAAATAGTTTATTTATAATTTATAGTAACATAAAAACAACAGTAAATAATACTTTTACACTAACAATTTATATGCACAAAAGCTACAGCCATTCAAGACTTTCGACAAACAATTTACAGACATGCACTCTACACTCATTGAGCCCTTATGACAAGCACTTTGCAAGTATGCAATTAAAGGTCATTGAGGAATTTTGTCAAACACTTGGCAACAATGAATTTAAGATTATTCTTCAACATCTTTATCTCATAAAAATTCAGGAATTGAAACTTTAAATGTTCGCATCTTAAAACAGGGACTAAATAATCTTAGTCTTTCATCAAAGACTCAATAACAGGCGCACATAACTCACATCAGCAATTCGTAAAATCGCCCAGATGTCTGATCTCGGTTCGGAAAAGTATTTTTTTGTAATGAAGTCAGGGGTTGCATGTATATTAGGCACGGATACCCCCTGATCTTAGGCTGAAGTGAATTAAAAACACCGAGGAATGCGATTCTTGAAAACAACAAAAATTTATAACCTAAATGTTTCATTTATGACTTTTGACAAACATATGGAATGAAAACTTACAACTACAGCTCTACATGAGGAAAATCAACCCAGAGTTATGCTACTAAGATATGCTCATTGAATTCACACATTTCTAAATCCACCATATGAGTTCTTGAAACATTTTACCACCCACAAGCTAATTCATTTGACATGATTTGACAAGCTTTTAACACCATTTTCTACAATTTGACAAACACATGGCAGCCCTGAATGCTACAACCATTAACGATTTTTGTCCAAATTCTGATAGTACTATTACAACAACTTGAATAACAAAACATTGAATTATTAATAAGAATATGAAACATAAGCAATAACTGAAATTTATCTCCAACTTACCTCAAACATTTGATCTTCCAAACCATATTTTAGTTGCAATTATTTTTTCATTTTCTTTTAAGGGTTGATTATGTAATTCCTCCAGGTATATTTTGGGTACATGTCCATTTTCTTACTTCTGATGTAAGCTACAAGTTAGTACTTATTCATGCATAAATAAATTGATAACATTACTCATTCACATATTTTTTCAAACACTTTGCAAACTATCCTAAAACCGTTTCTAAAACATGCATCTAATTACTTGAAACAAAAGCATAAATCTTGAAATACTTACCCAAGTCCCTTGGAATTTATTTATTGCAATTACCTTCAACAATATTAGGCTTTCCTTTCTCAAATTATACAATATCAAGATTAGTACCATAAACTACACTAATAAGAACTCCAATATTGAGATCTAAACATCCGTACATATAGATTGATCTAGTCTTCATTTTTAATAATCAATAATATTCTATATAACATAAGCCTAAACCAAAATTAGATAATTACAACAATTTAAATGTCTACTTTTTATTTTATGCTAAACCTATACTATAATTTTAGGACAATGGAAATTATACCTGAAGAGATATTCAGCTCCAATCATTGATAATATGATACACCTTTGATCCCTTAACCAAATCATTTGAACCATCCAGTTTTCCACCCAACCATATCTAGGGAGAACTCCTCCCCCTGGAACCCCCGAGCTGTAAAAGCTCACAAACGTTACCAACTATAGCAGTAGAGATAAAGCCAAGGCAAGTTGAGGAAGATAAGTTTCAATTCCTCCAAATACCACTCATGTTCAGCTGCACCATGTATAAATACTTAGTAATTTAGTTTAGGGATTTCAAATTCATTTCAAAAGAAATCGGCTACTCTCCAAGTCCCTCCCTCTCATAATTTTTTTTTTCAAATCTCTCCAACCCTTGGTATCACCGTGCACCCCCTAAGTGAGAATACATGAGGCACATATCTAAGAGGAGCAACAAATTCTTGTCATAAAAGAGGAGTAATATGTATGCCTTTTATTCCTTTTAGAAGAGTGTAACTCATGCCATTATGGAGAGGTATGCATGCCTCAATTAAGGAGAGTGTAACATATGCATTAAAGAGAGTGTCAGAGGAATATTTTATGACATGCATTTAATGAGTGTAAGAGGAATATGCCATTCTTTGATGAGTGTATAAAAGAGAGTGTAATGCATAATTAAAAGAGAGAGGGAGAGAGATTTACATAGAGCCATGAGAATCATCAAGGAGAGAGGTGTGAAGTGATTGAGGAGATATAATTCCCTTTTAATAATAATATCATAGTCCCATAAAAGATAATAATAATATTAATAATATTAATAATATTGAGGATTAAGTCGAGATTGAACTATTATGATTGATTAATCATAAGTTAAGTTATTTTCCTTCATATATACTTGATTACCCATTGATTGGAGGTGATTTGCTATTTTTGGAAACTAATACTTGAAATGGTAGACATGACTTTCTATTTTTAGAAATTCACTCCAAAATTGTTAGGAATGATATTTTATTAAGGAAATTCATCCGTGAGCTTCCCATGAGTGGTATTTTTCTTCTGGAGAATAGGGATTCCACACCCCTATTGTATGCATCTCCGTGCCTTAGTAGATTGAGGACTCCGCACCTTGATCTACTCTAAAGTTCCAAGATTCCACACCTTGATCTTTTTAAATATTCAAGACTCCATGTCCTCAACATTTCATTATAGATCCAAGACTTGATGTATTTATATTTCATGGATTTAGGACTCCATGCCCTAATGCTTTTACTATATATCCAAGACTCCACGTCTTTTTATTTCATGGATTTAGGACTCCACACCCTAATTTCCATGGCTTCTCATCTACTCTTCTTTGAAACTTCGCACTTCACCTTAAGGTACTGATTGTGAGCTCATACCCATCTGATGGTTCGTTGGTAAGGTATTCTTCCAAGACCTGCACACATCACAATCTAATAGATCAAATAAATCAAATGAATTTCATAATTAACTTATTCACATTTTACCAAATATTATGCGTGACTTCCATAGTCATTTTTGTTTTGGAGAAATGACTTCCGCGGTCATTTATAGATTGAGCATCCTTGTTGGCAATGACCAAGTCCCCTGCCACATAATTCTTAGTACGAGATTACACACATATAATCATACAGATCATGTATCATCTGTAAATCATAATTAACCATATGTTCCACATAACCATGATCATCCATGGATCTATGTCTCAATATTGAATCACCATTCATGTCATACACCTATGTCCAAAATAGGATACCCAAATAGAAAACGTTGCTAATATGTTCTTAACCTAAATCAATTCTTATACACACAACCATAGATATTATCATAAGCACACAACAACAAAGCGACCCAAACTAGTTCTATAGCATATAAGCATGTAAATAAGTCTTTCATGAATAATATTATATCATTATATCAAAATCACCATATCTAAGTGTCATCATAGCTATCTCACCAAGAAGGGACACTACATAGATTGATTGTATAGTTTATTGTATTGGTTAGGTGATCAATCTTAGGAATTTCGCAAGAATTTTGGAGGAATTTCCTATTTAATAGCGGTCTAATTCTTCAAGGAACAATGCAAGGAAATAGGAGTCTGGAGGGCTTGGAAATTGGGTAAGTGTTGTCCAAATTTAGTTAATCAGGCAAAGGGATAGACGATACACTTCTAGGTTGTGCTTAGGCTTGAGCAAGCATTGTATTTCATCTCTATACTTTGATTAATGCAATACAAATAGTAAGGGGTTTTGGGAGGCTTATTTCCCCTAGATAAATATTGTGTACATGTTTGATGTTTATTCTTGCATGTTGATGTTATGTGTTTTCGATCATGAATTAACTTCTACAGATCAGTAGAGTATCATTGAGTCTTGTGATTTAGTAAATTTCACGAGTAGATTCAAGTCTACACATTAATTTCTACATGGTATCAAAGTGAAATTTTCATTAGAAGCAATAATTGAAGTACTCATGTACATTGATCATTGAATAACTAATGATTTTTTAGGACGAAAAGTTGATGTAGCCCTAGTTCAAGGGAGATCCAGAAGACCCTACGTGTAGACTTCTTAATTGAGCAAGAATGTTGTTGGTGGGAAGATCAGTGAGCCAATGTTTAGTGACACAAAAATGATTTGTGTTTATCGATATTCGCAAATTGAGGGGCAGATATATTTCCAATAGTGAGATCGAGACTCAGAGGGAGTCTAGTTTAAGAGGGAGCATCCCTATGGAAGCTAGTACTCCAAGATCTAGGGAGATGAAACTCATTATTGCAGTAGTTGCAACAACAGAGAAACAAAAACAAAAGTATGAGTAGATCATATTTCTCCATGCATGTAACCATACCTCCAGGAGTGAGGTGGGGCGTTATAGATCCTTAGTCCAATAGTTGCAGATATTTGGGAAGGGTCCATTGAGGTATTGTCCTCATGGATCATTACCTTGCTACAGGGACCCACAGTATTTAGTAGCAGGAGGATCAATTTGAGTTAGATACTGAGAAGTGGAGAGTAGTTTTGACAATAGAGTGGGATGCTCAATAAAAAAGTCCGCATCGACACAATTTTCCCAGTAGAAAGTTATAGACACAATTGATTTAGTGTTTTTTTAGATGATTCTTAGTTGCATATTTTGCAATAGCAACAACAGCAGTGGGAGTTCTTGCATGCAGTACATTACATATGTGCAGGATAGGGGTGGTTTATAATCCATTTCTTGCTAAGAGGGAGTGTTGAAAATGCAAGAGGAAAGTCTCAATTTTGATTTTTCCTTATTCAAATTGAGGAAATTCGAAACTCTACATACGTAGACAACTTGGAGGAGTTAATTGAGGTGGCATGGCTCCTATCACTAGGTTAAGAACACTCAATTCGAGTTAATGAGTTGAATTTCAGTTTACTTCAGTTGATTCCTAAAAAATAGGATTCTATCTTAGTTAATTTGAGTTAAGGGCATGAAGTTCAGTTGTATGTAGTGATTCCTAAATTTTGAGAACCTAGATTGAGCTAATTTCAGTTGTAATCATTTAAGCTAGTTCTAACTATTAATAGAACTATTTAGTAGTCAATTAAGTAGTGGGACATCATTCCAACTCATAGATCATCTAGTTAATTGATCAATCAACTAATAATTAGCTCATGTAAGCAAAGAATATGAGTTTCCTAGTTGTAGTGGAGATTCCAAGGCAATGTACAATTAATTATATCCTAGATTGAGTGTATATTTCATTGTATTGTTCAGGTGATCAATCCTAGGAAATGTGCAAGCATTTTAGAGGAATTTCCTATTTAATAGGGGCGTAATTAATCAAATAAAAACACAAGGAAATATGAGCTTGAAGGGCTTGAAAATTGGCTAAGTGTTGGCCAAAGTCAGTCAGTTAGGTAGAGGGATAGACTATATACTTACAGGTCATGCTCACGATTGAGCAAGATTGTATTTCATTTATGTTCTTTGATTAATGAAATACACATAGTAAGGGGTTTTCAGCAATTTTTTCCCCCTAGATAAATCTTTTCGCATGTGTGATGTTTCTTCTTGCATGTTGATTCTCGATCACGAATTAACTTCCACACATCAATATAGTAGCTTCGAGTCTTGTGATTTAATAAATTGCATGAGCAGTTTTGTATCTATGCATTAAATTCTACAAATTCATTATGCACGAAGCTCCCTCATAATACTCTATTAATTTATCGGGTGGTTGAGGTTCATATTTTCCTCAATAAGTTTGGCCTTGAATCTATAATTAGAAACTAATTATCATTTCTACTCTCTTAGAAGTCCATAGCTATAAACATCCGCTTAAGTAGAAGCCCTCTCAATCAATCCATATTCTCATACATTCAGGGAAGCCTTAATCAAAATTTACTTAGCAAATCCATATAAAATTATTGTGAATAAAATACAAATAAAAGTAATGTTTTAAAATATCCATACATATGGAAATGCATCCCATGGATTATTTTAAATCAAGTGTTGAACCATGTAAATAACTATCTTGCACAATTTAATTTTCCAATCCCAAACTCTATTACAAGGTTGGACATGTTTGCATCCAACAACACATTGCTTGGTTTTATGTCATAGTGCACTGCCTGTGGAAAACAATCATGATGAAGCGATTCCATACCATGGGCTACATTTGTAATATCCCTCTGTTGTTGTAATACTATTTTGGTTAGATGGAGTTACATTGGATAGAATGGAATAAAAACCATGAAAAATGTTGGAATTATGTAAATAAATATTTATTAATAAATAAATAAATGGTATGAATGTACTTGGAAATGAGACACCTAGAATGCGACTCTTGCAAAATAAAATCTCATTTGTAAATGAGATTGGATAATTCTTTCATGATAAGGATTCTAGATGAAATTCTAGAGAGAGTTAATGGATTGGAGAAAAAAATGAATTAAGTTTCTTAGCTAGAGAAATATGCTAAGTTTGGATATCCATAAAGCATCGTAGGAGATAAAGGCGAGATTTTATGAAAAATACTAGGAAGGTGGATAAGAATATCCACAAAAGTACGGCATTTCTAAAGGAAACTTTATCATGAAAAGTATATATTAAATACCTATTGAATGTATCAACGAAGGTTTTTTTACCCATGGACAAGTACTCTCAGATCGGGGGTGAACTGGAGGAAGTTAGTTCTAAGTTGGGTGGTGGTGTTTGATTTCCAAGTGACTCCCTATCAGCTATTTTGGTTTGAATTAATTGTATTAGGTGTTTTTAGTTCATTTGATTCCATCTATTTTTATGTTGTTGTTATTTATCATACAAATATATGTGTGTGTGTGTGTGTGTGTGTGTGTGTGTGTGTGTGTGATCTTATTTTTTATAAAATGAATAGATACAAGAAGATGTGGAAATTTCTTAACAGAAATGTAAACGAATTTAGTATAATAAGTTTAGCAATATATGTGGTTGTTAGTATTGTTGAATGCAATTTCATTAGGAATGTTATAACCCTACGTATATAGTTATGGTTGATAGGATTTTGTAAAACCTCAAAGTTAGAAGATATTGGAGTAGACTTAATAAACACAGAGTCAAGGGAGAAGGGATAAACCGTTGAGTATACTATGCAGTCATCGAATCTACAGAATGGAACTTCCCCTATTTGAATAAATTATATTTAATAAGGAATATCAATTAATTACAAGATGAAAGTATGGAGATCTCGAGAAGGATGATTTTGGGTAATTAATTATTTTTTGATCGAATTATAGTTCTATTTGTATTTTATTTTATGAAGTAGATTCAAGTTACTGAAATGTATATATTTGAAACTAACAATATCAATTGAAAAATTCTATTGAACATGTCGGATTTATAATTAAGTGATTGTCATCATAAGTTAAAAAGTATCTTATTTTTAACTCACTATATGAAACAATTAACAATAAATTAAATTGAGGAATTCAGTGGTAGTAGAGGCTCGATACCTATAGTTAATAAATATCTATTACTTACTCTACTGTGAAACTTCTTTTGATTCGAGTTTAGGTTCGTGGTGGGGCACAGTGAAATTGGAACAGTTATACTTAAATCAACATTATATTGATACAAATGAGACCATGATTCAACTTGAGTTCCCCTGATGGGGTTAAAAGAGAAAGAAGGGAAATACCAAGAAATGAATTGACATAATTAAGGAAAATTACATAATTACACCAATTATATATATACAAGGGAGAAGAATTGTAATGTACATGAAATTGGTAATGTTACATTCAACTAACTAAAAATAGCACAAGATAAAAAACATGCCAAGGTTATTAATTAAGAAATAAAAATACCACCATTATTACTAACATCAACATACATTAGATAACAGGTATATAAAGTACTGGAATTTTTAGCTACATGAACAAAAATATTGTTCGAGTCTTGAATAAAAAAACACATATTAAACTCCAACGAAACCAGGCATTAATCAATCTTCAGCCATATTATTAGTAAGTATTTTATTAAAGAACTATAAGAGATAAAATCCACAAAATTATGTCAGTTAACTCTGAAAACAAGATAGTGCCCAGTTTCATGGGTTGCTCCTAAATTGAAACAAATATTTTGAGTACAAGAGCTCCATACAGAGTGAATAGATAAAATACGGGTCTTCATTCGTTCCTGGAACAAGGGCACCAGAGATAAATCACTCAATAATAATACACAACAACAATCTAAGTATTGATGGAAGTGGAAGCACAAAACTGGAATTCATCTGAAATAGGGCACGAAATACATATGAGACGATCCCCAAAAACTGAAAATACTTGAAATTAAAACATAACATGGATATCACTATAAAAACAAAAACTCTCGACTTGATAAGAACAGTAAATATAATAAAACATTTAAATCAGAGAGTGATCTCCAAACCCTTACTAGTGTCAGGTTGATCGATTGTAAGAGAAGGTTCACTCATATGGGGTGTACATGGTTTCACTATCAAGAGCAGATGATGATTGAAGAGAGAACCATGAATTAGTGGAACACTTCTAATTTGATCAGAGAGATTAGTAAAATTATAAGACTGGAAATATCTTAGATAAGAGAATGGAAATACCTAAATTGTTTTTACAAATTTATGGAACTATGGGTCTGTGGTAATAATTAGTATTTTTCCCAAAATTTGAACAACACCAGTGATGTCAACGTTTTTTAAACCCTTGTTCTTGACAATATTGAGGTGTTTCCATTTACCAAGTCCTTGAATAAATACATTGATTAACAAGAAAGTATGTTTGAAGTGTTGGCTCTGAACCCCAAGATACAGGGGGGTAAAGTATTTCAAAATGTAGGTGGAGTTGCCTGAAAAGAAATTATCTTCATAGAGGTGTTGAGTGATACCTCGACATTGAGGAATTTTTAATAATTGGGCATGAGCTAGCACATTAAATACAGCTGAGGCGCCCATCACCCAGAATTCTCACTACATTCAGAGACTGAACTGTTGGAAATATTAATTCGAATTGTAATCTGCAAGTAGGAGGAAAGAAATTGAACTCTGATGGAAATATGAGGGACAGCAGTAGTAAGAAATGTTTTGGTTGAAATCGCACTCCATCGTGCATTGATTGTTTGTAGTTAAACCTTGCAAATTTATTTTTTTATTTAAAGGCCATAGCCCTGTTTCACAATGAAGTCGGTGGTTTGAACCACACAACCTTCACATTTAGAACTCTACCCTTCACTTTGTAAAACCCTGTCATACCCTCCTTAAATGCATTCACCAAACACCGTCCTTACCGTTGTTTATTTTGAATTTGAATGGGCCACGTCATTACTGTGGAGCCCATAGTCCATATCTTAATTTCCGCAGCCAATCAAAAAGCGTTCGTGTTGTTCTAAGCCTTGTCACCATAGTCCATAACCCATGTGAAAACAATGGTCCCCACCATGCCAATTCACAACACCATCATCCAATAGTGTGACAATCACACGAAAGGGAGCTGACATCACACCAGCAAAAAATGGATGCGATAAAGAATTATGAAATGCGATTGAGTTGGTTTGAAGTCTGCGCGGGGTCCACCATCAGCCAATAGGAAGCCGATCACGTGGTTTTGGAGTCCAGTGAGCCTGGAGCAAAATGGATGCGATAAGTGGTAAAACCAATTTGCATAAATGCTTTTGAAATCCGTGAAAAGCGCTTGTATAAGGTTTTAGACCATAGGCTAAAATTTTAATATGTTTTGTTTTAAAGTTTTATAAAGCACCACGATGGGTTAATGTTTTGTATTAAGACTTAGGACTATACAATATGTATAACATATATATTGTAAATATATATATTTACAATATATATTATCAAAAGTGACTCTCTATGAAAAACAGAGAGAGAGCACAATGTGCAGTTGTTGATTGTGAGAATTTTTATGCCCGAAGGTAGCAAACAAAAAAAGACAGAGAGAAAAATTGTAAACATTGCGTGTGCAGTAGTTTGAAGAATATTTTCCTTGTAATCCAGAACTTTGTTCTGAGGAAGAATTTCATTTTGTAATATTTTTTGACTTAATGAAACAGTTTTTTTTTTGCATCTCTGTCCATTAATCTCTGTGTTGAGTTAAGGAATTTTTATTTCCTCTATGTGTTTGGAATTGTTCAAAAATTCCAACATGTTATCAGAGCTAGTCCAAGCTCTTTGAAATTTGTCAAAGAAGCTGAAGGAAGAAGAAGGAGTTTGTTGAAGAAGCTTTCCAGCAGAGTGAAGCTTTCAGCAAGTCAGTGAGACAATTTTTTTGGAAACACAGTCAAGTTTTTATTGCATAGTTCAGAAATCTAGCTATGGAAGGAGCCAGAACAAGCACGAGTATAGGAAATACTGAACTCCCATAGTTCAATGGGAAGAACTATGACTATTGGGAAATCACAATGAGAGAATTTTTTGCCTCTCAATATTTATGGGAGATAGTTGAATATGGTTTTGAAGAAATAGCAGATGAACAAGCATATAATGCCTTAACATAGGCAGAGAAAGATTTTTTGAAGAGTAATAGGAAGAAGGACTCAAAAGCCCTCTTCTATTTCTATCAAGTAGTGCATGAAATCGTATTTCCAAGGATTTCAGTAGCAAAGAGGTCCAAGGATTCATGGGATACCCTCCAAACATCCTACCAAGGTATGGAGAAGGTAAAGATAACAAAGATTCAATTAATGAGAAGAGATTTTGAAGTCATTTGCATGAAATAGTCTGACACAATAGACTCATTCTTCATTGTTGATTGGGTTGGTTACCCAAATGAGATCTTATGGAGAGACAGTAGAAGAAAGAATAATAGTGGAGATTTGATGTGATAGTCACAACCATTGAAGAGACAAAGGATCTCTCAAAGTTTACAGTTGATGAGCTTCATGCATCATTGATTACACATGAATAAAGATTGGGTAAAATAGAAAACTCATCTTTGGAGCATGCCTTCAAGACCCAAATGTCTTTTGGAAGAGGAAGAGGTCAAGGCAAAAGAAACTATAGAAGAAAAGGAAGAGGCAGAAGCCAAAATAGAGGAAGAAACAACCCTACAAATACTAATGGAAGTGGCAGCAATCAAAATCAAAACCAAAGCCAGGGCAACAACCAATAAGGTGGACAAAATCAAGCACATGGACAAAGGTATGGTAAATCCCAAGTCCAATGTCATTACTGTAAGAAGTATGGCCATTATGCCAATGAATATATGAATAAATAGAGTGACATGGGTAGTAGTCCCAATGTTAAATTTACAAAAGAAAATATTAGTCAAGATAATTTTCTTTTAGCATGTAATATGGTTGAAGAAAAGAATGAAGATATATGGTTTCTAGATTCAGGATGTAGCAACCATATGACTGGAAAAATTTCAATGTTTTCCATAATTGATGAGAATGTGAAGTTTCAAGTAACATTGGGGATAGATAGTAAAGTCTATGTCATGGGAAAAGGTAGAGTGAGTGTTTTGAGAAAGAAAGGAGAAGGGAAATCTATATCAGATGTTTACTATGTGCTTGGTATGAAGTGTAACTTTTTGAGCATTGGACAACTCATTCAGAAAGGCTACAATGTTTTTTTTGAAGATGATGTATGCACCATCATGGATAAACCACCAAGCAAGAAGAAGATTTCTCAAGTGAAGATGAAAAGAAACAGAATGTTTCCTCTCAATATGGGAGCAGATTTAAAGAAAGGAGCTGCAACGGCAGCAGTGACACAAGAGACATTCCAAAGAGAAGCGAAGGATGAAAACTGGTTATGGCACTTGAGATTTGGACATCTAAACTCTGGAGGTCTAAATTTTTTTCATAGGAAAGGAATGCTAAATGGATTACCATTGATTGAAAAGTCAGATAGCCATTAGGGGAATTTTGAGGTCTAAAATGGGCCCCCTAAGGAAATAATAAAATAATAGCTAAGCCAATAAAATAATATTTATGAATTTGAAATTCATTTTTTGCACCAAAATCCATGTAACCATGATTAAATTCAATTCAAAAGTTGTACCAAAATAAAATTAATAAAAATATTGCATTGATGTGACTATAAATAAGAATGGGCTTTTCAAGAAAAAATTATTATCATTGCACAACTAATGCATTTTTCTTTTGTACTTAAATAACTTAAAATATAAATATAAATATAAATTGATAAATTCTTAATGAGATGAATATATAATTTAAAAATAAATATATGAAAATATACAAATATAATATTTATTGACAAGTGTATAAATATATGAAGATTGTATAGGATATGCGTTGTTTCTTTCGAAAAATATGAAATGACATTAATAATATTTTATTCAAAAAGTGTGAAATAACATTTATTATGAGTACTTTATTTTATGACTTTAAAATTACTTAGAGCAGTACCATGGTTAACCATGAGTTTTTATCCACCATTGAGAATGTCATAAGTATGTACCTTTAACTCAAGAAATGCCACCTCAACCATTAGGGATGATGTCACCCCCTAAAATGTGATTGGTTCTCATAAAGTGAATTTTGATTGTACATTTTCCTTAGGAGGCCATTTTTAGACCTCAAAATTTCCCTAATGCTATGTCAAGGCTGCATCTTGGGCAAACAACACAGAGAAAGCTTTCCATCAGGAAAGAGCATAATGGAAAAGGCACCCTAAGAAATTGTCCATTCATATTTATGTGGACCAATGCAAACACCATCATTAGTAGGCAGCCACTATATGTTGACCTTCATTGATGATTACAAAAGAAAAACATGGGTATACTTCTTGAAGTTGAAGAGTGAAGTGTTTGAGAAATTTTTCCACTTTAAGGCTCTTGTTGAGAATCAAAGTGGGCATCATATTAAGGTCTTAAGAACAAACAGAGGAGGAGAATACATCTCCAAGGAATTTCTGCATTTTTGCAAATAAAATACAATTCATAATCAATTTACAACAAGGTATACACCACAGAAAAATGGAGTTGTTGAAAGGAAATAATGAACCATCATGGATATGGTAAGAAGTATGTTGAAGGCAAAAAATTTTCCAAATGAATATTGGGATGAAGCTATATATTGTGCAACATATGTGCTGAATAGATGCCCAACAAAGAGTGTAATGAATAGAGTTCTGGAAGAAGCATGGAGTGGCATAAAACAGTTTGTCACTCACATGAGAGGTTTTGGT
The DNA here is from genome assembly GCA_034641835.2 of Pinus albicaulis. Classification (NCBI taxonomy): domain Eukaryota; kingdom Viridiplantae; phylum Streptophyta; class Pinopsida; order Pinales; family Pinaceae; genus Pinus; species Pinus albicaulis. Next base: position 24,988,548 of record MU968382.1, on the reverse strand, counting down.
TGTGTGGCTTATGCACACATTCTAGATCAGGTAAGGAAGAAGTTGGATAGTAAGGGGGAGAAGTGCATATTTGTTGGATATAGTGAAGAATCCAAAGCATAGATATTGTATAACCCATCCACCAAGAAATATATGATAAGTAGAGATGTACAATTCATTGAGGAAGAAGCTTGGGATGGAAGCATTAAGAAAACAGTGAATGTTAAAAGTTGTTTTTCTCATGATGATGATAAAGAAGAATTGGCTAAAAGACATTCCTCATTAGTAGCACCACCTCCACCAACACAAGGACAGCAAGGGACACCACAAGCGGGTATGAGAACACCCTTGAGAAGTGATGAAAGTGCTTCTCCAAGCACATCACAAGGAGGAGATTTGAGTGCTTCTACAAGCACAAGTTCAGCAAGTGAAAAAGGAACCAGATTTAGAAGTCTGAATGAAATTTATGAGCAAGGGGCAACAAATGAAGGTATGAACTCTTCATTTGCATTATATTGTCATGTAGAAGATCCTATTCATTTTAAAGAAGCAGTAAAAGATAAGAAATGGATAGATGCTATGGATGAAGAGATAAATTCCATAAAGAAGAATAAGACATGGGAATTAGTTTATCTCCCAAAAGGTAAGGAAGTTATTGGAGTGAAATGGGTTTATAAAACCAAAAGAAATGCTAAAGATAATATTGAAAGGCATAAGGCCAGACTTGTTGTCAAAGGCTAGAAGCAGCAACAAGGAAGAGATTATGAAGAAACATTTGCACCAGTTGCAAGAATGGAAACAGTAAGAGCAGTGTTGTCCATAGCAGCACAACATAAGTGGAAAGTTTACCAAATGGATGTGAAATCAGCATTCCTAAATGGATTATTGATGGAAGAGGTTTATTTTGAAAAACCTCTGGAATATGAGAATGCAGGCCAAGAACACAAGGTATGCAGATTGAAGAAAGCTCCATATGGACTGAAACAAGCACCAAGAGCATTGTACAGTAGAATAGATTCCTATCTACTGGAAAATGGGTTTGAAAAATGTGAAGGAGAACCCACATTATACATAAAAGAAAAATATGGTAAGATGCTCATTGTTGTTTTGTATGTTGATGATGTTATATTCACAGGTAATGATGCTTACCTCACTGAGAATTTTCAAACAGTCATGAAGGATGAATTTGAAATGACTGATATGGGATTTCTGAGATACTGCTTAGGAATATAAGTGGAGAAAAATGAAAATAATATTTTTATCTCTCAAGCTAAATATGTGAAAGAAGTTTTGGAAAGATTTAACATGCAGGATTACAAGGTAGAAATTACTCCTACAATGATGGGATTGAAACTGAGCAAAGAAGACAACAACAAGGATTTTTATCCAAGTTTGTACAAGATCATAGTTCGCAGCCTCATCTATTTGACTGCAACTAGGTCTAATATTATGCATGTTGTTGAACCTTAGGATTACCCTCTCCTTTACAGTTTTCTCATCTCATTCAACCAATTTTCCATAAGTTCATAAACCCTAATTAGTGAATAATGCTAAGGTTTTGTCTCAAGGATACATTTAAATGATTTTCATATTATATTTTCATAATTTTTCTATTTTGATAAGTCTTTGCAAATTAGCTACAGAATGTAGCTAAATGTGCATTCCATAGCCACTCTTATGGTTTACCAGGTTCCAAGTGTTAGTTGAGGAATCAGGCCACATGGGTGTTTCTATAATCTTGCCTACATGGATTCTATCCTACTCATTTGATCCAGATCGACATAAAAAGGAGCTTAAACTTATGGTCAAAGTTACAAGTCAAAGAATGTTACCTACAACAATAGGACTCTTGGCTTGCTCTTCGAAGCAAATCATGGGTCTAATAGTCCTATTTTGATTGTAATTAAATTTATACACATGTGGCTAACTTAACTCGCAACTGATTATGTAATTTATCTTTAAATAGTGGTTCTACATAACTGAAAAATAGTTTAGTACAGTTCAGATTTATAAAGTGGATACTCTTTTTTCCAAAATTTGTTTTAATAAATAAATTTAGTTACCAAATGCTTACTTTATTGCACTTTTCAAGCTAGGAGTCAACTAACTCAGTAGCAGAGGGCCCCTACTTCTAAAGGAGGTTTTTATTATGTTTCCTAATTAGATTTCTTTTACTTTGTTTAGCAATTTTTGTTTATGCTTCATTTCCAGATTTCAAATAGTTTAATGATAAATTGCAATTGTGCAGACTTGCTCTTCCAAAACATTTCATGGAAATAGAAACTTTGTTTTCAACATTTGGATAAGGATTGAAGTGCAAAGAAACCATAGTTGTTTAGCTTTATTATTCCTGCCTTTTATTTTCATTAAAATAGAGTTGTCAATTGTTGTGTCAAACTGATATTTATGAAAACCATTTTCAATATGCTAAATTTTACATTAAATAGTTAAATATATCACATATGTAGTAGTTGAATTTATCTTGCTTCTTTTCATTTTCTTGCCAAGGACTAAAGGCATAATTGATTTCTCTGAAGGCATTTCAAGGATTTAAACACTTCAAATTTGAGTGTGGCTCACAAGTCAATTATACATTTAGTTTATTTTAGTTAGATCTTACATTCTTTTACTTTCAAGACCCTCACTTAATTGCAAACAAAAATATTCCTAAAAACCAGTCTAAAAGGAATTTATCTGAAAATATTAAGAAGTGATGGTTGAATGATTAAATGTAATGCAATTTCTGAGTTATTCATTTACAGAGTTTTCCTAGTTCTCTTGTTCAAACAACTGTAATTAGCTTACTTAAACATTACTTCAAGAAGGTCACTCTTTACAAATTGAATAATTGAAGTAGCTAAACACATCTTAGATATTTTCATTTTCATTCCTTGTTTTCTGTTCTATGACCTTAGCAGACTAAAGTACAAATAGTTTCTAAACTCCATCTCAATAGGGTCATGCCTAACAATTGAATGTTGAGATAACTCAAGGTACAATAGTTGATTCATTTTCTTCTTTCATTTAAGATAGGTATTGTAATTCTCAATCTTAGTATTTCTATAAATAGATCCATGGATTTGGATTGAAAAACAAAATAGATATATGCTTTGATTATCAAAATAGGTCTTAACTAGCCCTTAGCTTTTGGTTTGCTTTTATGAAAAATAGAATAGTTTTAGTACACTTCCTTTTCTTCCTTCTAAAATCAATTTAAATTCATTTAAGTCTTTTCATAATTCTATATTAACCATCCTTAGATCCCAAAGAACAAAAACCCCCCTAAAAACAACATAAAACACAACACAATGAAGTAAGGAATAGGTTGCTTAAGAACATATGATGCACCACACTTCATCAACTTACTAACCCTGGTTGATAATTAATGAAAGAAATTTAGGAAACTAAATTGACTAAACATTTTGGTGCCATTTCTAGGGAAGTGTAACTAGGTAGCCTTATCTCTTACATTCAAAAAAAAAAAAACAATGATATGCATAGAGAAAGAGACTCTAGGGGCAGATTCATAGCTAGAGGCAGAAGCTTAATCCTTACAACACCACTCACTCCACCTAGGCCAATAATTAGTACACCACCATCTCAAAATCATATCCCTTATTTCGCTGTCCATAGACTTCCAGAATTTCTAAGATCACATATCCAGTTAGGAGGATCTCCTACTTCATCCACTGAGGCAATATTAGAGGAAGAAGATCCTAGAACTCCAACAGAAGGAGTAACCTTTTTCAGTTCTACAGGGGAATATATTCTAGCTGAAGAGTTAGAAATCCCTAGTGAAGAGGAAGAAGAAGAACCTTTCTTCAACATACCATTGATAGAAGAACCAAAGGAGCAGTTAACCTTGCAGGCTGAACCTTATATCAGCTCTGAAGAATATATCATGGCAGGGAGAGGAGAACAAGGAGGAGAGGGAGAAGGAGGAATTTTTAATGGAGAAAATGTACTATTTGGAGGAGGTAGAGGTAGAGGAGGAGATAAAGGAAGAGGTAGATGAAATGTAGAAGGAGGTAGATGTAGAAGGGGAACTGAGAGTTCTTTTGGATTCCCTATAATAGATGAAGAAACAAATGCCACCATGAAAAATATCTCACCTTCTGTTCTCCCAAAATTTCATGGATTAAAAAGTGAAGACCCTAACACCTTTTTATTTGAATTTTAAGTCTTGTGTAGAACTTATGATTATCCACAAGATGCTAAAAAACTCAAATTGTTTCCTTCAACATTGAAAGGAACAACTTTAAAATGGTTTATGAGTGTAATCACTAGGTCTATTAGGACATGGAATGATATGAAGAGAGCATTTCTAGAAAGGTTTTTGGACTATTATATACCTGTTAACCAAAAATATGAAGTGTTTAAGATGATTCAAAAAGAGGATAAAAATTTGGAGGATTTACTTGAAAGATTCAACTATAACATTAAAAGAGCAAAAACAAAAAATCTAGATCAAGACACTCTAAAAGCTCTTTTGTTGAAAATAATTAGAGATGAATGGATAGATATCCTTAACATGATGGGGAAGGGAGACATATCTCAACTTCCATTTCCTGATATTGGGGAACTATGTATTAATCTCTCAAGAGGAAAATAAAAAAAAATTAGAGGACCAAGAGATCCTACTCTTGCTAGGGTAAACAAATTTGCAGATGGAACAATGAGTAGGGCAGAAATTGGGAACATGCTTGATGAGTTCAAAACAAACATTTTAGGGTCCAGTCTTAGTGAAAAAATAGACACCCTTGAGTTACAAAACAAGCAGAAAGCTGAGACTGATGCTTTGGCTATTTTTTGTCCAAAATGCAGAAAGAAACATGTTTTGAGAGAATGTCCTCTTGAAGAAAAATTTATAGAAACCTATATGATTTGTTCAGAAAGTCACGAGACTAAGAATTTTCCTTCAATTCCTGGTCTTAAAGTTGTTTTTCAAGAAGAAATAACATCAAATCCTACAGAATCTCTTTGTTTTGTCTCTAGAAGACCATGTCAAGGGCCACAAACTCAAGGGTTTAACAACCAAATGAATACTCAGCCCCCACCAAATTGGAATTCTTGGTAGCAACCTTGGCCCCAATCTCAATTTCAATCTCAACCTTGGGCTCAAGGAATGAAAAATCCATATGGAAGATTTTCTCAGTACTATCAATATCCTCCATCATATCCAAATTATCCTCCTCAAAAAAATCAACAACCTCCAATCCAAAACCAAAATCCACAACTCTCACTACCATTCCCTCAGAGACAAAATTAGTTACCTACCCAACCATTACCAAACTCCAACAATAAAAATCCTCATAATATGTATATGATAGAAGGTCAGAAATTTTCAACCTATATGATTACTCCTCTAGATCTTAATGATGTCCAACTAAGATTAGGTAGGATATTAGAAAAAAGGAAGCCTTCTGTAATCATTCAAGAACAAGAAAATTTAAAGGAAGATTCTCTAGATCCCAATAAAAGTTTTGAAGAAGAAGTAGCTCTTCAAAACCAAAATTCTGAATTTGAAAAGCAAAAACAACCAATAAATTCAACTCTTGTCATAGAGCAACCATCAGTATCTACTTCTACACCTCCTTTTCCTGAAATATTACAAATTGATCGAGGAGTAGAAAAGCATATTTTGTTGCCTAATTATGATTTCATAGATGAATTGAGAAATATTTTCATCAAAATCCCTTTGTTACAAGCCATAAAGGAAATTCAATTTTAGCTAAAACAATAAAGGAGTTGAGTATGAAGAAACCAGGAAGAAAAATAAAAGAAATAAAAAGAATCCATGTTGTAGGAAAAATAACAGACATAATGATGGGAAAAATTGCAATTAAAAAATATTTAGATCCTAGAAGTTCAGTTGTAAAAGCACATATCAATGGAGTTGAAATTACAAATACATTGATTGATTTAGGAGTAGCAATAAACATCATGAGCAAACAGATCATCGAACAACTTAAGCTTCCTAATCTTATTTATGCACCTACATTACTGCAATTAGCAGATAGATCTGTAATCAAACCAGATGGTGTGTTAGAAGATATTTTAGTGTCTTTAGATTCTTGGGAGTATCATATTTATTTTATGATATTAACCCCTAAGAACAATCTAGGAGGACACCCACTTATACTAGGAAGACCTTGGTTGGCTACAGCTGATGCTTTCATTAGCTGTAGATCTGGTGACATGTATATTTCTGATGGTAATTCAACTAAGAAATTTACTCTGTATCCTCCAGCAAGAACAATCACAGAGATACATGACAAGGAATGTATTGATGATGAAGAATATATACAACCTCTCTTTACTATTTCAAACATTAGTGAAGATAGAAAAATATTGAATACAATAGAAAATTATGAATCATCCCCAGAATATGAACATGATCAATTTCAAGAAAGATCCAATATTGAATACTTGTCATCTAGGCAGATGTCTCTTTACTCTATGGAAGAATTTGTCAGTTCTACAGTTGAGATATTTCCAGGGAAAACCTTGAACATAAACAATAATTTAGAAAAGTTACAACAAGAGAAGCTAATCAAAACATTACAACAACATTCGTATGCATATGCATGGGAGTACACTGACATGAAAGGAATTATTCCTAAGACTGTATACATCATATTTGCATTAAGGAAAATTGCAAACCTACTAGATAGCCTCAAAGAAGGATGAATCCAAATCTTAGGGAAATTGTGAAAAAAGAGTTGCAAAAGTTGTTAAATGTAAACTTCATCTATCCAATTTCAGACAGTCAATGGGTTTCTCCTTTAGTGATTGTACCCAAGAACAATGGTAAATGGAGGGTATGCATTGATTATCAAGAATTGAATAAAGCTACTCTTAAAGATAATTTTCCTTTGCCTTTTATAGATCAAGTGTTATGTACATTAGCACGTAAGAATTAGTTCTCATTTCTGGATGGTTTCAGTTGTTACAACCAAATTCAGGTTGCACCTGAAGATCAGGATAAAACCACATTCACCTATCCATGCAGAATTTATGCCTACCGAGTACTTCCTTTTGGATTGTGCAATGCACCTGCAACATTCCAAAGGGAAGTACTAGGATTTTTTTTTTTTTCTGATCTAATACATGATTGTGTAGAAGTGTATATGGATTAATTTATAGTTTATGGTAATACATTTGAGGAGGCTTTAGAAAACTTGGAAATGATTCTTAAAATATTTAAGGAAGAAAACCTATCACTAAGTCATGAAAACTGTTTCATGATGTTTACTAAAGGGATGGTTTTGGGACATCACATTTCAGGAGATGGAATTAACGTTGATAAATCTAACTTTGAGGTCATCTACAGGTTATCAGTTCCAAGTTTCCAAAATAATGGTTAGAAATTTTCTAGGATTCACAAGTTATTATAGAATATTTATAGAAAATTTCACCAAAATAGCATCTCCACTCTTCAAAATAGTCACCAAAGATTGTGAATTTAGTTGGAATCCTGACTGCCAGTTAGCATTTGAAACCTTAAAAGAAAAAATTTCTGAAACACCCATCTTAAGAGGGCCTAACTGGAAACTACCTTTTCACATTTCAACAAATGCTTCAGACACAGCTCTAGGAGTTGTGTTGGGACAAAAATACTTGATCCCATATGCCATCTATTAAACAAGCAAGAATTTGACTCCCCCAGAGTTGAATTACACTGTAACTAAAAAGAAATTCTTAGTTTTTGTTCATGCTATCAATAAATTCAGACATTACATAACAGGCTATGAAACCTTTTTCCATATAGACCACTCTACAATTAGGTATTTAATGAATAAATCTATTACTAATGGCAGAGTTACAATATGGTTATTGCTCCTACAAGAATTTAACATTACTGTTCTAGACAGGCCTAGAAAACAAAACACAGTTGTTGATTTCCTGTCTAGAATTCAAAATATCAAAGATAACACTCCAGTTGAAGATAAATTTCCTAATGAATATATTTTCGCAATAACTACCCAAACCCCTTGGTTTGCAGATATTTCCAATTAATTAGTTACAGGGAAATTACCTTCACATTTTCATTCTAGAGAGAAAATAAGAATCATTCAATTAAGTGCAAGATACACATGGATTACTAATGAATTTTATAAGACAGGTCCAGATCCCATTATCAGAAGATGTGTTCAAGAAGATGAAATGCCTGAAATTCTTAAGGAATGTCATGATGAACCTTGTGGTGGACATTTTGCTTACAAGAGGACAGCCTATAAATTCCTTCATTTAGGATATTATTGGCCATCCATCTTCAAAGATGCCAAAGAATATGTCAAAAGGTGTGATAGTTGCCAAAGGGTAGGGAAACTTGCTCCTTCAAATGAAATTCCATTGCAACCTCAGGTACTCATTGAACCTTTTGAAAAATGGGCCTTGGATTTTGTTGGACCTATCAATCCTCCATCTAAACAAATGAAGTATATTTTGGTATGCACTGATTATGTCACTAAATGGGTAGAGGCTAAAGCATTACCTTTTCCTAATGAAGGGTTTGTAGTTAATTTTATTTTTGAGGATATCTTCACTCATTTTGGTGTTCCAAGAGAAATTGTAATAGATTAGGGCATTGAATTTACATCAAATATGGTGAAAAAGATGGTAGAAGATTACAAGATCAAGCACAGAAATTCTACTCCCTACCATCCACAAGAAAATGGTCAAGTTGAATCTACCAATAAGGTAATTGAAGGAATTCTCACTAAGTCTGTTCATCTACACAAAAGAGATTGGGCAGATAGGCTTCCTAAATCCTTATGGGCCTACAGAACTACATGGAGGAACATAACAGGACATACTCCCTATGAACTTGTTTATGGGAAGAAATTCCTATTCCCTATAGAATTTCAGATCAAGAACTTCAATATGGCAGTCCAATTGGGACTTGATTTATCAAAATCATAGAAGCATAGACTAGAGCAACTCAATGAAATAGGTGAAATCAGACAAGATGCAGTCCAAAGTACCAGCATAGTCCAATAGCAAAGGACTAAATGGCATGACAAGTATATCAAAGAGAAAAAGTTTCAAGAAGGGGATTAGGCACTCTTGTTTGATTCAAAATTCAAGGATTTTCAAGGAAAGTTTCAGACTCATTGGCTTGGGCCATATGAGATTGAAAAAATCTTTGATAATGGAGTAGTGAAGATCAGAACAAGAGATGAAGAAAAGGTATCTCTCCGTGTAAATGGTCATCGGTTGAAAGTATATCATAAACCACTTTCAAAAGAATATTTTGTCAAGAAATTTCAAGATAATATTGATATGGAGTTAGTGAAGAAGAATTCTTATTCTTCACAAACTTAGCTTTTACTTTCCCTACATTTGATTATATATATATATAAGTGTATAAGTATGAAAACCAAATCAATGATTGACATACTTATGTAGAAAACATAGGGTGAGAATAAGAGCTCTCTGTGTAATATTCCCAATTAGTCCTAAGCTAATGGGAGTATTCAATTTTGTTTTATTTTTCTGTTTTATGAATAAAATTGTAAAGGAGGATCATAAAACTCCAAAATAGTAAATAAATCAATGCCAAATGTGAAAAAGGCTATATCTTGGCTGAGTAAGAAAGCACCCTTAGGTGTGAAAGGGGCTGAACATTTTGACTAGATCAACCATGACCAAATCTACAACGTTTTCTTGGAGGAGTGGCCATCAATGAAGCACAACGTATTTTTAGATGGAGATGTCTCATGTGAAAGGAGCTATTTAATTGAAGGTGGTTTAGGGTTTGCAAGCTCCCAACTTATAAAAGGAAGAGAATGGAAACATGAGGAGGTTGTCGATGATTATGTTATTTCTGAAGATATTGTCTTTTTAGACATTTCTCATTCTCTAGTTGTTTAGTTGAGAATAGTTTTGTTTAGCACTGGGTCTTCCTAGTCGAGAATCCCACCTCTTTCCTTGAGAGGCCTCTTGGAAGAGTTTTCATTTCTTGTCCACTATCAGGCTGAAGTCCAAGCTTCTTCTTCCAGCCACAATGCAGATCCTGTTGAGTGTTTGGTTGTCTATGTAAGCTGGAGCAAGTGGAGGCTAGATCTACTCAGATCTAGATCAATCTAGTGCCTCTTTTCAATGGGGAAGGTTTCTATCCCATTGGTAACAGAGTATTGGATGATTGGAGCTACATTTCCAAATCTTGGCATGTGGCCAAATACATTCTAAAGCCTACAGTGCAACCTTGCTTCCAGAACTGCATTATTTGTGTGGGTACTACTGCAGGGTCTTTGGCACACATTTTGGGGGAGTGACTTTCATGTGTTGGGGATCTTCCCTTCACATTTGAGATCCAATTGGAGGGGATCATCATATTGCATATATCATATCAGATCTGAATATTCATGTTTTTCTAAATATTTCTGCAGATCTACAACATTAGATCTCAGATCTACTCCTTATACTTCATGTTTTGCTGAAAACCCCAAGGGGAAATTGAAGAAGAGCCTATCTAGTGTACATATCGGATATAGATTTGAATTTTTGTACACAGATCTGCTCTAGATCTGAAGTGTAATCTACAACATTTGTAGCCAATAAAATAACGTTTTCAAGCCCTTTTCAGGCTTATTACATGGTTGTAGCACCTCTTTTGAGGTTTTTCTTCCATAAAAGTCTTCTATTTCCTGTTGTACATCTCATGGGCTCTCTTGTGAATATATATTGCTGATGTAAATGTGATTTAAGAGCCTCCATATTTTCCTCCTTCTCTTACTTAGTTGATCTGCGTTATTTCTCTGCATAAATGTTTATAATTTCTGCATTTCCCATTTGGGAATATTATAGTGGTATCGGAGCAATAATCTTGGCACAGCCTGTGCTTTCTAAGAAACCAATATGTCTTTTCAAGGAAAGAAGAGATAGAAGAAGTTTGATTACACTGAAGACAAAGAAGACAACGGTGAAACACCTTTATCTGGAAGAATGAAAGGGAAAGAGTTCTCAAAAACTCTATTCCAAACTATGCATGAGATGAAAAGATAAATCGGGTGAATGAGGAGGGAAATACATGAAGATCCCTCAAAAAGAATTTCACATGAAGAAAGCCCCAGTTCTTCATATTATGTGTGTGAGAATTCAGCCACACAATCAGATCTATAACGTTGTAGCATGCCTACATTCCTAGCAAGAGAAGAAGTAGAAGGAGAAGCACCAAAGGAGGAGACTCTTGGTGACTATCTCCAAGAATATGAATCTCAATCTAGAAGATTCAGGGACACTCTAAGCTTCCAAGATTTTTGTCAACTTAAAGAGGAGAGAAGATCTAGCAAATACAATAAAAGAAGAGGGTGCATGCAACACACTTTGGGTAGGTTCTTTCTACCTATTTTGATGGATCACCTGAGAACTCAGCCAAGTCTTGGGTAAGGAAGTTAGACACCTATTTCCAGCCGCATCAAGTTTCATAAGAAGAAGCCATAAGAGTAGCAACACTGCATCTCCAAGGTAAGGCTTATGCCTGGTGGTTATTTGAATCTTCTTCCTTGAAAAATATAAACATCTCTACTTATGCAAAGTTCACTAGGAGGTTAGTGAAAATATTTGATTTGAAGCCACATGAAACTTCCTTGGGAGAGCAAAACAAGCCCAAGAATTTAGAACCTTTGCATGAGATGGAAGGATCCATGAAGATAACTCCATTCTAGAACATTGTTGAGAGGGTTAAAGATTTGCTACATGATTTGGCAAGGGAAAAAGCCCCACTTCAGCAAGAAAATTCTTCTCAAGAAGAATAAATGAGGGTTCCTTTTTCAAGAGAAGATCCAGAGGAAGGATCTCTTAATGATGAGGCATTCTCCATTGATGAGGAGAAGGGAGAGGAAGAGCTAGAAATATCCTCCAGTGTTGTGACAGCAGGAGGAGATCTACTTTTATTGGGAGGTGGAGGTGAAGCAATTGCTTCCACTAGGAGGGCTCTTGTGTCTTTGCAAGAAGCTCCCAGGGATCTTACACATGAAGAGAATGAGCAGCATGTTTCAATTATAATAGACAATGAGATAAAACAATGGAGGGAATGTGTTCCAACATTACATACATTTTTGGGAACACACATTATTACAGATCAGTCCTTTGTGATCAAAACTCTTGACACCAAGGAGATGATGGGTGTTCATGGTTTAACTACATCTGAAGGAAGAACCTTAGACTATGAGATCTTGCAGAAGGTAGGAGAAGAAGAACGGACGAAGGATCACAGTGCTGACATGAGAGGAGGTGATCCACTATTACATGGAGGAAAAGATGGGTAAATTGCTCCAATCATAGGCACTCTTGCATCCTTAAGAGTGATACCCCATTATCATGAGACTTCCACACAAAAATCAGAGATGGACTTGCACAGTGGAAGTAGTGATATGATGATGCCATCTGTTATACACATGGGAATGAACCATGAGACATCATTATCTTGTGGTAAACCACCTAGAAGACCACCTGACTTAGAGTTGGTGAAAGATGTTTCATGCATTGATGCTCCATTCCTAGATCCAAGATGAAAGGGAGCATTAGAAGACCATACTACATCACTGAGAGTATTCCGAAAGCTCAAGGAAAGGGGAAATATTTTTCCCTTATCACCATTATCCATTCTCTCATCTCATATTGTGCTGAGAAAAGATGTTGCAAGGATGAATAATGACACCATCACAGAGCAAGGGAGGCAATCCTTGATTGTGAAGAATCAAAAGACAAACTCATTTGGAGAGCAGTCTTCCATAAATAATAGGAGATGGTGGTCACACATGCATACTTTGGCAAGATCAAGGAGGTTTTGGGTAGATTATGGCCTTCCATGGGAGACTAGCTTCCAAGAACTTCCATTTTATTTTGAGCATGTGCATATGCAAGAAGGGAAGCAAGGAAGGAATATCAACCTTCCATCTTATACCTTTGGCTTGGGAGATGTCAAGGAGGAGAGGAACGAGAGGCATGGCCTTCCAACATATACCTTGAGAATGGGAAATGTCAAGGATAAGAGCAGCATCATGGTAGACATTTCAGTTGACACACTATCAGCGCTGCCATTGATCGAAAATATAGATCCATATTGGAAATCCCAATTGTTGGTGGAATATTCCAAGGATCTTCACACATGCATGATTCTTAATGACTTACTACATGATGAGAGCTATTCAATCCAATATGGAGTCATATATGATCATGGTATGATATTGTTGTCTAAAGCCTCCAAACTCAAGGAGAAGTTGCTACAAAGGGCCTATGAAGAGTTATGTTTCAGCCACATATATTACATGAAGCTCAACAACATCATCTTGAGGAGTTATTATTGGGAGGGCTTTGAAAAAGAACTATATCAACATTGTCAAAGATGCATGTACCATGTGGATATGGAACAACAACATAACTCTATGGGAGAGTTAAATCAGCCCCCTCTTTCTCTTTTTGAGAAAAAGGATAGATCTATGCACCACTCCATTTATATGAGGGGTGTTAGGACAGGATCTCCTACAAAGCTGCAAATCTGGTCCACTTTGTATATTTTTTATTATATGAAGTCTAACGCAGGGGTTTTGGGGTGGGTCAAAGCCCCTAATGCATTGTAAGTGGATCAAGGGTAGACCAAGATTCTGCAAACCACGGTTTGTAGACCATTGGATGCGTAGGCTAAAGTAGTATAAGTAATTGAACCTTTTTTGAGTTGTAAGGCATACTTTAAACTAATATTGGTGTGAATCATGAATTATTAGATCTGTTTTGGGTTTTTGGGGAAAGGAATCCTGTTGGCTGTGTGCATAGATATCCTCAGTCCTGCTGTGTGCGAACCCTGCTGTTGTGTGCACAGTTTGGATTTTGGGTATTGTAAAAGGATTTGAAGGATTAATGAAAGAGGAAGGTTTTTGGACTCTATGATATCTGTTACGTTATGCGTGATTCTATATTGAGCTCTGCAAGTAACTTTGTTAAGTACTTATGCTACATTAACAATTGATCTGAATCTGCTTGTTAGACATTATGCAAGAATAGCTGCGATAATTTCTTTATTGTCCTGTATCTATTATTTATTGTGATTATATATGATATTGCACAAGCAGATGTGAAGGGACTGATAGATGTGAGTTCTGTAATATGAAATCTAATATTTGTGAAGTCGAACTTAGTTCTACCTAACTTACATGCCCTTTCCCAGGGTGCGGAAACCTATTTCTAGCACCCTCCCATACTGCTTCAGGTGAGACTTTGGCCTATGCAAGCAGGTCACTGCCAAAAGGGCCAGTAGTATAAGGTTTGTTGGCAAACCTTAACCTCCGAACCTGCGTCAAGACCCCTTGAGCCAAAAAATGTTTCTGTTCCCAGGACCGGGAGCATTTTGAGAGAGGGATCGGGTAATGCCAAGGCCATACTGGAAACCTGAAAGAAAAGAAATTGATGAATGGTTCGAACATAAAGTTTAGGAATTTGCAGTAAAAGAAAACCGCAGTAAGAGATTGACCACTCAACAGTGGAAAAAGAAGTATATTGTCACAAGATCTATGAGATCTTCTTTGTAACCATTTCAATCAAGCTCCAGGAATGGCTCGCAAGGTTGGCCAAATTTCAGAAGTGTTGGAAGGACGAGCGGGTCACACAGTGGACCCTAGAATTGATCTAGAAGTTAGAGAAGGCTAATAACACCATCACACATAGAGTAGACCATTGGGTGGACAGTGTGCTAGGAGGATTCGTGATAGAATTTTCCATCAATTAGTTCATCTCCTACTCTGAAGCAGAGTGAAGATTCTTCAAAGGATTTAGCAGTAATTTTCTGAAGACTTTACCATTGTTGATTAAGATATTACTGTGCGAAAAAAGTATTCTGTGTACCCACATCGAATGAATGACCTCTGATCTAGACGGGAGTACGACACGAAGTGGCAAATATTATCGGACCAACCAAGAAGGAGGTAGATCTGTCTAAAGCCCGGTAAGAGAAGCAGTTGCACAGAGTCCTCTAGCCACACCACTTTCGAACCGGTGTAGGGGTAAGAATTCACCTACACCTCCACCACTAGAAGGTGACATGGTTGTGCACATGAATTTACCTACCTTTAAGGGTGTGGGAGATGAAGACATGGATCAGTTCTGGTTTGTCACAAAATCAGTATGGACTGCACAGAATGTAGCTAGTGATGTGGTGAAGAGGGCACAACTATCCCTTGCCTTCGAAGAAAGAGCTTTGGATTGGTACATGGGACACATCGGACAGCATGCAAACTCAACCATTGAAGAGATCAAGAACGCCTTGAAACAACAGTTCAAGAAGCCTAAGTCCTATTCTCAAATAGTGGTTGATATAAAGGATTTCAAGCAAGGGCCTTCTGAGTCAGTGTGGGAGGCCGATCAACGACTGAAGAAGGTGATCAGAGAAGGAGGATTTGAGTACGACGACAGACAGCACACGGAATGGTTCATTGCTATGTTGCCGCCTCACCTACGCATACCTATGGGTCAACAAACTTTTGAATCACCGGAAAAATCCCTGGAGGTCACTATGAAGTTAGAAGTTGTGCCCAAAGATGAGACACAGCTAGGTGTCCAGCAGATCCAAGGACAACTAGAGGCAATGCACATGGAGATCCAGAATCTGTGAAAGGAGCAAGGAGCAGAGGCTAGCCCTGAAAGATGGTGCATACGATGCAGGACGAATGGTCACACCAAGGATAATTTCCCTCTATTAACAGAATACATGCAGGCCGGGGGACCTAGTCCGTTGCGCCCTAGGGAAGTTGCAGGACCAATTGGGCCGGCACTATGGTGCGATGATTGTCGTGTTGCAGGGCTACATGACACAAACCACTATCCCCGCCTTGCTGTGTACATCCCAGAAGTAGAGCAGCAATGGTGCAGGGTCTATGGGTCAGTAGGACATGATGAAAATAACTATCAGACATATTATTTGATGAGCAATTGAGGGAATCTCTATAGGGTACATTCGGATCCATCCTCACCAAGATCCCTCTCGAGCACAGGGGGATCCCCAAAAAGGGGTAGGGGAGGTGGAATAGGTGGAAGTGCAGGTCGGGGATGAGGGCAACTAATCTGTTATAACTATGGGGAGGTAGGGCACTTTTCCAGGGACTGTCCAAACCCTACAAGACAGTCTTGCTGGTATTACAAGCAACTTGGACCATGCGATTGAAGATTATCTAGTCTTGATAGCGAATATGTAGGAAAAGTAGCCGACACCTACATAGAATGTGCAGACGGTTAAGGCTGAACTATGAGACAAAGATCCAAGCGTGAATGTCGTAACACGCAGTGGGATGGCCACTGGGGGGCCTAGGGAGAAAACTGCAACTGAGCCTCTGATCTAACTAGCAGTTATCAAACAGGAAGGTTTGGATCTAAAAAATGAGAAAGAAACATTTTTCGCAGCTTGCAAAGACTTTGTTGAGGCAGAGGCATCTACTTTGCAGCCGCCTGAAGACCTCAAGGTAGATGAGGAGGTCAAACCCTTTTTACAGGTATGTATGAAGCTGCTACACAACCCAAAGGCTGTGAAAAATATTCAGGCATTGATAGATAGTTGTGCAACATGACCTATCCTCCCTCCGAAAGTCAAGGATGTACAAAAACTCTATAGAAATAAGAAACGCACTGGTAGGGAGATGCGGTTGACTGTGCAGATCAGTGATTACGAGATGGATCGAGTTATTTTGGACCTAGGGTCAGATGAAAATTTATTACCTAAACAGACTTGGCAATGAATGGGGGAACCTAAGTTGGAATGGTCCACTATCTAGTTGCATATGGCCAATCAATAGAAGATCATACCCTTGGGAAGACTATCGAAGATTGTGGTGGATATCGTAGGGATTAAGGTCCAGGCTAATTTTGAATTAATTCAGATTGTTGAAGATACGGACCCCTACCCTGCGCTCTTAGGCTTGGATTGGGCCATCGATATGGGGGGCATCATTAACCTAAAGAAGAGAAGCATGGTATTCGAGAATAATGGTACAAGGTTAATAGTACCATTTGATCCCGCAGAAGGTGAACGATACACAGAACCAGTGCATGATGAAGAAGATGTGGATCACATCTATAAGTTGACTGCGCGAGATGAAGATTGGATCAACCCCATGGCAGAGGGGGTACTCTACTGGGAAAAGGACAGTAAATGTTTCTCTGACTCTGATGGGGAGATAGAGAATTGGAAAAATCGGATACATGATGTCTCTACGCTGTGATGTCTTCGGATCACGAAGAACTTCCTCTGCATCTCCTCAGAGGTAAGAGATCTACCTTATTTCGATGGTTCTAATAATTTTAGGGACTTTTTGCGGGAATTTGAAGCTAAGGTTCCCAAGGAACGAAGGTTATGGGACCTTAACCTAGCGATGCATGCAACCCCTACACGATGGTGGGAGACGCATAAGGAAGCATTCTCAGAGTGGGAGGATTATCAGGACATGATGCTCCTGCGATTTGAGACTCTGGTGGCAGTACGGGTCAATTTGTTCCTTGGCGCAGGGGATCCACGTGAACACGTGGTTGCATGGATGGAGGCATGGGGCAACTGAACTAGAGAAGAGTGGGTTCACTTATTCACTCACGCATTGGGTCAAATCCCTACTGCCTGCTACCTAGATGTGGAGCTACATCAGTGCACCCACCACTGGGAAACTCTGAAGAATGACTTTATAGGAACATTCAGACTGATAGGGGGTTCTAAGGCACTTGAAGAAGCTCTGCAGGACATAGATACATTCGTGTTTGGAAATACCTACTCTTCTGTAGTATTCAGGATGCCGACATGGGAAACACAGATGCAAGATATTGTCAACTGTCACAGCTTGGAAAGAGAGGAAGGTGAATATGATCTGCAGTCCGTCTATATCCCAGAGTCGGAAGGGGAGCACATCGTTGAAGGACCTCCACTGAAAGAAGTGAATGTCACTAAGCCTCTCAAGCTATGCGAAGTAAACATTGGGACGAAAGAGAACCCTAAGTTAGTTAAGATTGGGGACTATTGGGATGAGAATACAGTAGGTAAAGTGGCCGAATTACTTACAGAATATCATGACTTGTTCCCTACAAAGTTTTCCGAGCTAAAGGGGATCAAGGGGGACTTAGGGGTCATGCATGTCACTCAATCTGATGCATGGCCCATAAAGCAGTGACCTTATAGGATGAGCCCCAAGTATAAACAGAAGGTCAGGGATGAGCTCGATAAAATGCTTATTGCAGGTATCATCGAACCTGTTGAATAGTCAGACTGGGTCAGTCCAATGGTGGTTTAGGAGAAAAAAACTAAGAGAGAGATTCATATCTGTGTGGACCTATGCAAGTTAAACGATACCTGTGTTCATGATCCATTCCCAACACCATTCTTAGATGAAATCTTAGACAACGTGGGAGGACAGGAAGCATAATCCTTCACAAACAGGTTCTCAAGATACCATAATATAAGAATTGCACCCAAGGACCATAGAAAAACCACATTCACCATTAAGTGGGGATATTTTCAGTATAATTTCATGCCGTTTGGACTCAAAAATTCCCCTGCTACCTTCTCGCAGGTCATTGTCGCAGTGTTCAAATAATTCATTCACAAGTTCCTCGAGGTGTATTTTGATGATTAGACTATGTTCGGCCTGGTCAAAGCACATGTCTCAAACCTATACATGATGTTGGATGCCTACTAGCAACACCAAATTTCCCTAAATATCAAGAAGTGTATCTTCTGCGTGCCCTTTGGAATCTTACTCGGCCACATAGTTTGTCAGCAAGGACTAATGGTAGATCATGCCAAAATAGAAGTTATCATAAATTTTCCAGTCCCAACCAGGGAGAAACAGCTGCGCTCGATCCTTGGACACATGGGCTACTACAGGAATTTCATTCAAGGCTATGCACTAATTACTGCCCCTATGGAAAAATTTCTCAAGAAGGATGTTTCGTTCTTTTGGAATGACGAAAGTTAAAAGGGCTTCAAGCTACTAAAAGAAAAGATGGTCTCGGCACCTATTCTCATCTTTCCGGATTGGCAGAAGGTATTTCATGTACACGTCGATGTGTCGGTCATTTCTCTCGGGGTTGTCCTTATGCAGCCAGGAGAAGGAGATATTGACCATCCGGTTGTCTTTGCAAGTAGGAAGCTCTCTGGTGTGGAACACAGTTACTCCACCACAGAGTGGGAGGGATTGGCCATGGTTTACGCGTTGCATAAATATCGGCATTACTTGTTAGGAGGACACTTCAAAATGTTCACAGACCATTCAGCTTTAAAGTACCTGGTCAATAAGCCTGTGTTGGGGGGGGGGGAAATATGCCGATGGCTACTGCTATTTCAGGAGTATGACTGTGAAATCATAGTCAAGCCAGGAAAGTTGAATGCTGGGCCGGACCACTTGTCCCTAATAGAGAGTGGTGAGGAGCCAACCGACCTAGAAGTCAGATTTCCTGATGCGCAGCTATTTGCTATCAAGGTAGGAGATGCACATTTTGTTGATATCATTCAGTTCTTGACTACCGGGACGACACCTCTAGAGTACTCTGTACAGCAAAAGAAAGAGTTAGTCACCTAGGTAGCAGACTTTACCATCATCGCAAGTCAATTATATAAGATGGGGGCAGATGAAGCATTGCGGCGATATGTTTTGGAGCACGAAAGGCATGCTATCTTGGTAGAAGCTCATGACGGAGTAGCAAGAGGTCACTACGCAGGGAAAGCAACGATGCAAAAGATCTTGAGGGCTGGGTTATAGTGGCCAACCCTTCATACTGATGCCCACGACTATTGTAAAGCCTGCGATACATGCCAACAAATAGGGAGGCCATCCCGCAGAGATGAAATTCCCCTTCAACCACAAATGGCTCTACAAGCATTTGATAAGTGGGCTATCGATTTCATTGGGCCTATCAACCAACCAGGAAAGAAGACACATGCGTGCTACATTATTACAGCCACCGATTATGTAACCAGGTGGGCAGAAGCACAAGCAGTAAAGGAGTGTACTGCAGATACTGCTACGCATTTCATCTTTGAACAAATCTTGGCCATATTTGGATGTCCAAAGATTCTCATGAGTGACATAGGTACACACTTTGTTAATGACACAATCCGAGCTTTGACCAAGGAGTTCCGGATACATAATGCGAAGAGCACACCGTATCACCCCTAGGCCAATGGTGCGGTTGAAGCTTTTAATAAAATCTTGGAGCAAGCATTGACCAAGGTATGCAATGCTGATCGTAGCGATTGGGACGTGTGCATCCCATCGGTCCTCTGGGCCCATCAAACAACCTACAAGAATTTAACAGGAAAAACCCCATTCGGGATGGTTTATGGTAAAGAAGTCATTATTCCCATGGATTATATTGTTTCTAGTCTACGTATCACAACATTTACAAACATGGTAGAACCGGACATCATGGAGGAGAGATTAGCACAACTTATGGCTTTGGAGGAAGATCGATTTATTGCAAATTTCCATAAGCAAGTCCAGAAGGCCCATGATAAATCCCAGCATGACCGACACATTCGGAAAAAGACATTCGCAGAAGGAAAAGTGGTCCTCTTATACGATAGCCAGTTTTCAAAGCATCCGGAGAAGTTCTGGCAGCATTGGCTTGGTCCCTACACAGTTAAGGAGATCACAGATGGTGAAGCGGTTAGGCTTGCTACCCTGCCCAGAGATATGCTCCCAAGCTACATCAATGGTAGTCAGCTCAAACCATACCAGATCAAATTACTCTATGGCCGGAGTAGCCATACAGGCGCAAGTGGAGGCCCCACCACCACAGTGACTCAGGACGAGTCACAAGATTGTGTTGGGGGACTGTTGGGACAAGGTCTCCTACAAAGCTGCAAATTTGGTCCACTTTGTATATTTTTTATTATATGAAGTCTAACGCAGGGGTTTTGGGGTGGGTCAAAGACCCTAATGCATTGTAAGTGGGTCAAGGGTAGACCAAGAGTTCGCAACCACAGTTTTTTTGCGGACCATTGGATGTGTAGGATAAAGTAGTATAAGTAATTGAACCTTTTTTGAGTTGTAGGTCAGACTTTAAACTAATATTGGTGTGAATCATGAATTAGTAGATCTGTTTTGGGTTTTTGGGGAAAGGATTCCTGCTGGCTGTGTGCGCGGAGATCCTTAGTCCTGTTATGTACGGACCTCGCTGCTGTGTGCGCAGGTTGGGTTTTAGGTATTGTAAAAGGATCTGAAGGATTAATGAAAGCAGAAGGTTGTTGGAATCTAAGATATCTGTTATGTTATGCATGATTCTATATTGAGCTCCACAAGTAATTTTGTTAAGTACTTATGCTGTGTTAACAATTGATTTGAATCTACTTGTTAGAATTTATGCAAAAATAGCTGCGATAATTGATTTATTGTCCTGTATCTGTTATTTATTGTGATTATATATGATATTGTGCGCGTGGATGCGAAGGGACTGGTAGATTTGAGATCTGTAATATGCGATCTGATATTTGTGAAGTCGAACGTAGCTCTACCTAACTTACCTGCCCTTTCCCAGGGTGCGGAAACCTGGTTCTAGCACCCTCCCATACTGCTTCAGGTGAGACTTTGGCCTGCACAAGCAGGTCACTGCCAAAAGGGCCAGTAGTATAGGGGTTTTTTGAAAAACCTTAACCTCCAAACCTGGATTAGGACCCCTTGAGCCAACAAGGGGGATTGTTGGTGAAGAACATGCTCTTGTAAAAAAAAAATTTATATTCTGATTGTATGCATTCTTTCACCATGTTTATGTAGGCCATGTCTGCAAGGAGGAGTATTATATCTTGTAAACTTCATGGCCAATATTGGGCCACAAAAATTTCTGAATTTGGCCACTCCCTTGATGAGCAAAGGGATATTTTGTAGCATGATGGGTGCTTCCCTAAGGCACCAAATATATCTCACACTTCCAGCTATGGTGAGATGGTATGGGCTGTAAGTAAGTGGTGGTAAAACCACTTACCACATCTAGATCTAATGCAGGCAAGAGATGTCCTGCGCTGGTTCCACATGTGGGACTATGACCCACCTCCATATGCACAAATTTATGTTTGCATTTATGTTGTTTTGATCCCCTACATTGATGATGTACTTGTACTTTTTATGGGGATGTATGGAGGAAGGACGGAAGGCAGGTATGTGCCCTATGTGATGGATATTCTCCATGTACCTTATGTTACATATTTCAGGGAGAACATTGGGCAAACCATGTTTGTTTCATGTGATCTATTGTCTCCTTATGGGATGGACTATTTTCACCTCATGAGAACTTTGGAGGTTAAATTCATGGAGGGATGGTTTGGTGAACACTTAGCTTATGGAGGAAGCTTATCACATGTTTGTGTCACCAATAGAGGAGGAGGAGAGTTGCAGCACTCACCTTATTAGTTTCTTGAAGACAATCAACATTTTGGAGGGGAGGACTATAATATTCCCAATTAGTCGTAAGCTAATGGGAATATTATATTTTTTTTATTTTTCTGTTTCATGAATAAAATTGTAAAGGAGGATCATAAAACTCCAAAATAGTAAATAAATCAATGCCCAATGTGAAAAATGCTATATCTTGGCTGAGTAAGAAGGCACCCTTAGCTGTGAAAGGGGGTGAACATTTTGACTAGGTCAACCATGACAAAATCTACAACGTTGTCTTGGAGGAGTGGCCATCAATGAGGCACAACATAGTTTTAGATGGAGATGGATCATGTGAAAGGAGCTATTTCATTGAAAGTGGTTTAGGGTTTGCAAGATCTCAACTTATAAAAGGAAGAGGATGACAGCATGAGGAGGTTGTTGATGATTATGTTATTTCTGAAGATATTGTATGTTTATACATTTCTCATTCTCTGGATGTTTAGTTGAGAATAGTGTTGTTTAGCACTGGGTCTTCCCGATTGTGAATCCTACCTCTTTCCTTGAGAGGCCTCTTTGAAGAGTTTGCATTTCTTTTCCACTATTAGGCTGAAGGCCAAGCTTCTTCTTCCAACTACAACATAGATCTTGTTGAGGGTTTGGTTTTCTTTGTAAGCTGTAGCAAGTGGAGGCTAGATCTACTCAGATCTAGGTCAATCTAGTGCCTCTTTTCAGTGGGGAAGGCTTCTATCCCATTGGCAAGAGAGTATTAGATGCTTGGAGCTACATTTTCAGATCTTGGCATGTGGCCAAATATATTCTAAAGCCTACAACGCATTCTTGCTTCCAGAATTGTGTTATTTGTGTGGGTACTGCTGCAGGGTATTTGGTACACTTTTTGGAGGAGTGAATTTCATGTGTTGGGGATCTACCCTTCACATTTGAGATCCAATTGGATGGGATCATCCTATTTCATATATCAAATCAGATCTGAATATTCATGTTTTTCTAAATATTTATACAGATCTGCAACATTAGATCTCAGGTCTACTCCTTGTACTTCATGTTTTGTTGAAAACCCCAACGGGGAGTTGAAGAAGAGCCTATGTAGTGTACAGATCAGATATAGATTTGAATTTTTGTACAAAAATCTGCTCTAGATCTGAAGTGTAATATACAGTAGTTACAACCAATAAAATAACGTTGTTAATTTATTTTCAGGCTTAATACATGGTTGCAGCACCTCTTTTGAGGATTTTCTTCCATAAAAGTCTTCTATTTTTTGTTGTACATCTCATGGGCTCTCTTGTGAATATATTTTGCTGATGTAAATGTGATTTAAGAGCCTCCATATTGGCCTCCTTCTTTTACTTAGATGATCTGTGTTATTTCTCTGCATAACTGTTTTTAATTGCTACATTTCCCATTTGGGAATATTACACTCTGACACCCTATATTTTCCATTTTCCTTTCTGTAATAAAGTAGTAGAAACTACATTCATATTTGCAATTCATAATCTGCAAATTCAGTTTCATTCCATCACACTCCACTGTCATTCCATTTCATTCCACTTTCATTTCATTTTCACATTCATACCATTTCATTCCACTTTCATTCCATATTTTTCACTCATTCCATTCATGTTTCATACTTAAAAAGAAAAAAAAATTACATTCTGTAGCTGAGCATATTTTGCAATTGATTCTATTCTGCAGCTAATTTGATTTTGCAGCCACTTCAATAATACTGAAATGATGATTGCAAAAGGCACTAAAGGATTATGTTTTGAAGGTCACCATGCTACAAAAGGAGTACCTAAGGAACAAAGCAACAACGAACAATAAGGTTAAGTTCTAAGGTAAAGTGTAAAAATTTATTTTAATAGCAAAGTTAAAAGCATGAAATATGTATAATATGTACATTTATATGTTCCTTGACAACCTATCATTCAAATTGATTACAAATCCTCATCATGATATATCTCGACCATATCCCTCATATAAAGTTGCATAATGGTCCATCATTAAATATCCTTGATTGATGACTAACGATCATGATCGTGACGTGACCTACTTGTCTACGTCTCCCCAAAACCATATCACTTACTTATTTCCTACAGCTCACCATAAACCCTCCATTAGATCTGTATCTCATTCATCTCCATTGATTCCAAAACCAATTCATCTCCCTCAACTCTGCAACCAATTCATTTCCACAAAACAGAGAGGTAATTATGAAGGTTGAAAGCACTCTGCATAGAAGAGGGATGGGTTTGATTGTTAGAAAAAAACTAGTGGGGGTAAAATACATGGAAGGATACCCACAAGTTAGAGAACTGCTACAACAAGCTGGATGGTTGAGGTTCATAGAAAATTTTGATGGTTTTCATAAGGAAATTACCAAATCATTTGCCCGGTCTTTTGATGGAACCGAAGTAGAGATTGGGGACATTAAATTTGCAGTGACAGTCATTCCTGGCTGAAGCAACAGAACTTCTGAGGCATGGAGAGAGATGGTTCAAGAACAAAGAATTCTATAATGAATCATGGAAGGTGATACATAAAAACCCAGGTATGGATGTCTCAGTCTTTAGAAAAGGAATCCCAAGTACTGCTCTGAAAAGAAAATGGAGAAATATGCTTTTGATTTTGCAAAAAATCATAACTTGTGAAGGAAGATTTGGAACTATGTATGTTTATCATATTTGTTTATTAATGATTTTTTCTAGAAAATGGTGAAATCAACCTTTCTTTCTGCTCAATAGTCTAAGAAGAATGGCCTTAAATGTACAAAAGAGAATACAATCCATAGAGACCACAATGCATCATCATGGCTTGGTGAAAATATTGATTGAGTTTCACTTAACGAGCATAGGATAAATTTGGGAGGATTTCCTTGTTAGGAATCATTTTCAAGAACAACCAGAATCACCACCTAGGGAAGAAAAAGTTAGGAGAAGTAAAAGAAATAAAATGGATGTAATTGTTGAAGACAGACTTGAAACTTCAGCAGAGAGGGATAATGAAAAACTAATTTCTGAGGAACTGACAGAAATTAGAAAACAAATTAAGGCTAGAGGAAATAAGAATAAAGAGGGTGAGGTTATAAATGAAGGGAATGAAAGTCCTAAAAAACTAAGAAGGAGCTCTAGACTCCAAGGCACTATGAAGAAGACATTGTCTAAAGAGACATAGCTCATAAATATAGAAGAAGAAACCCCAGTTCCATCACCTGTTGATAATTCTCCTGAGTACAGTCCTCAAAACTCTCCTATTTATCATTTTGAAGAAGGCCCCAGCAGAAGATCTCCTGGTATAGATCCAGTTCAACATCATATATGTGATTATGTAGATTCATTGGAAAGAAGAAGTACCTCAATGAACCAAGAACCACCTGTCAATCCACAAGAACCTATGATTGATGCTCTTAAGCAAGGTAATTATGAATTAGAGACATTGAACGGGCACATCAAGCAGGAGAATGAGATTTTGAAGGAACAAAACAAGTTGAACAAAGCAATGCATGATAATACTACTCTGCAGCTAGGACTATTGCACAAGGAAAATAGAAAATTGAAGAAAAAGAACAAGAGACTGAATAGAGCAATCATAAACCTCAAGTACAAACTTCTTATGAAAAATCCAAGAATGACATTATATTCAAAGAGGAACAAAATAATAAGGTTGGATGTCCTAGCTAAAGTATCTGAGCACATGAAGTAAGTGTTAGGTCCCTATATTACTAGTATAGCCCCTTATTGTTGTTAGTGTAACCCCCTTATTGTTATTATTGTACCCTTATAACCCCTATTTTGTTATTATTGTGCCCTTAAATTATTATTGTTAGGTCAGCTAGGATTACATTGTGGCCCACTAGGATTACATTATGGCCCCATGGACTCCTATATATAGAAAGGAGGTTTTGTAAATTGTATCATGCAAGAATTGTTCATTCATGTAATGTATTAGAGGTTTTCCCCTCAAAGTGGCTTATTTATAAGGCATTTATATCTCTTTTCTTCTATTTTTGGAGCTGGTTTCACAACATTTGGTATCAGAGCTTTGGATTCTAGGGTTTCGCTGCTCCAAATAGGTCATTGTGGAATTTTCGCTATAAATATTTTTCTACGAAGCTTCAGAAGTTGAAATTTTTAGGGTGCGAAGCCAAAATCCTAAGGAACATGGTCAAGTAATTTCAGAGCTTGGTTCGGAATATTTTTGGAGATATGATCTGTGGAAGTTAGGTCTTTGTTCAGGATCCTAAACATGTCATCGTGGAATTTGAGCTATAAAAAATTTTCTACAAAGGTCCAGAATCGAAATTTTTAGGGTGTGAAGCTGAAATCCTGAAGAAAATTTTCAAAAAATTTTAGATCTTGGTTCGCAATATTTTCGGACATATGATCTGTGGAAGGTAGTGCTTTTTCAGGCTCCAGAATTTCATCTCAAAGAGGTGATCGTGAGAAAAGATTCATAACTCTTTCTATGTGCATCGGATTGAAGTGCTGTAAAAAGTGGCCATAATTTCACGGACTTTAGTTTCTTGGCTATCAATTTTAGAGCCAAATGATGAAACAGTGACACGTGTAAAGTCGTACAAGTTCACTCTACTGAACCAGTCCAAAATTGGGTCATTGTGGGAGATTGGAAATAACTTTGTCTTGAAGAATCCAAATCAGATCAGACCTTTGGCATTTGAAAGAAGATTTAGAGGGCTACTACAGGGCTGAATTTCAGATATTGAAGATCCCCAATTACATAGATAATTCAATTTCAATATCGAGCTTCTCAAAAGCAAGTAAAAGGTGTGTATTTTTTTCCGAATTGCATAAGTCTTGTTTGAATAATCGGGTTGAATTGATTCCAAGGGCATATTGTAGAATAGATATCAGTATTGGATTCTAAAATGGCCCCTAAAAATAATTCAATGCCCATTAAGCCTTTAGAAGGCTCTACTATGACTCATGGAGACGAAGAATGGAAACATGACATATCAAAATTACAAGAGCAAGTGCAACAAATTTCACTCTCGCAAAGAACAACAAAAAATGAAATGGAAGTTTTGAAGAAAGGCGTGGAAACTAAGATGGATGGTTTGGAAGCTAAGATGCATGGAATGGAAGTGGGCATGGAAGCTAAGATGGATGACATGAAAGAAAACATGGAAAACATGAAGAATGATATAAAAGCATACATGGAAGGCTTGATGACAAGCTTAAAACAAGAAATGATTCCTAATGGTGGAAATATAGTAGAAGAAACTCATGATGAGAACAAAATAAATGTTAATTGTGATTTCATAAACTCTAATGTTGGCGGGAAGAACCACCATATTCCAAAAATGGATATGAAGAAGTTTGATGGAAAGGATCCTGTAACATGGATACTACAGATGGAGAAACATTTTGATGTTCATAACGTGCAAAACACACAAAAGATACACATTGCAACTTTACATTTAGAACAAAATACATTTGTATGGTATCGATGGTTTTTCTCCTGTAAAAAAATTGTCACTTGGTCAATTTTTATGGACCAAATGATAGCACATTATGAGGATAAAAAGAGCAACACCTTCTTTAGCCAATTGATAAATCTCAAACAAAAGGGTTTAGTGGGGCAGAACATTGAGGACTTCCAAAAATTGAATATAATGGTAACTAATATTCCAGAGGAACACATGATTGATCTCTTCATAGGCACTTTAAAAGATAACATCCAACATGAAGTTCGCGTTTTGGAACCTAATTCATTGGAGAAGGCATTCAGGTTGGCAAGAAAAGTTGAATGTAAAATTATGGCAACAAGGAAGCCTACCACTCAATTCTATAAAGAAGGAAGTGTTGCTACGCCTAGATTTCCACAACCTACAAGGTTGACACCACAACAATTGGAAGAAAAAGAGCAAAAGGGCTTTGCTATAGTTGTGATAGCAAATACACTAAAGGTCATAAGTGTGCTGAGAAGAAATTATTTTACATAGATTGTGAAGAGGAAGAAGAAAATGAACAAGAAGAGGATATACACCGGGAACCAACCCTAGAAGAGGAAGAAATGAATCCGACCATATCGTGTAATGCACTGGCGGGAATTACCACTCCTCAAACTCTCAAGATACAAGGACAAATCAAGAAGAAAAAGGTAATAGTGTTGATTGATTCAGGTAGCACCCATAATTTTATTCATTGTAAGGTAGCCGAGGAATTAAATTGTTTCCTATACCCAGCACCAGAATGTCAAGTGATGGTTGCAAATGGAGGAACTATAAATTGCTCTGGAAAATGCCATAATATCAAGCTAACCATGGGGGAATATGTATTGACTAGTCCAATGCTTTCCATTCCTATGGGAGGTGCTGATGTTGTACTAGGAGTACAATGGTTAAAATCTTTGGGGACGGTAGCTTTTAATTTTCAAGAACTTTTCTTGAAATTTTTTTCAGAAGGAAAGGAAGTCGAATTACGGGGTATTGAAGGGAAGCCAGGAAGGATAATAAGCTCTAATGTCATGATAAAGCTTCTAAAGAAAGAACAACGAGGCGTAATTGCACAATTATGCTCACTAGAAGTTCCAACATCAAAATCATCTATTTCTGCAGATCTCCAACAAGTCTTGGACAATCATTCCAAGGTGTTTGAAACTCCCAAAGGACTCCCACCTATTCGTGATCATGATCATGCTATTCATTAGATTCCAGGAAGAGTTCCTCCAAACATCAGGCCTTATAGATATCCTTACGTCCAAAAGAGTGAAATTGAACATATGATTGCAGAAATGTTAGAGGCGGGTATAATTCAACCTAGTCAAAGTTCTTTCTCTGCTCTTGTAGTATTGGTACATAAGAAGGATGGATCATGGCGAATGTGTCTGGATTATAGGGAGCTCAATAAGCTCACCATTAAAGATAAATTTCCCATTCCTGTGATTGATGAATTATTGGATGAATTACATGGAGCAATTTATTTGACCAAGTTGGATCTTCGTTCAGGATATCATCAAATTAGAATGAAGACTGAAGATATTCCAAAAACAGCATTTCGAACTCATGAGGGTCATTATGAATTTTTTGGTCATGCCTTTTGGCCTTACCAATGCACCTTCTACATTTCAAGGGTTGATGAATTCCATTTTCAAACCCTTCCTTAGAAAATTTGTGCTAGTATTTTTTCATGATATACTAATCTACAACAGGTCTTGGAAGGATCATGTTGAACATGTTGATAGGGTGCTCAAACTATTGCAGGAGAAAAAATTATATGCAAAAACATCCAAATGTTTCTTTGGAGTACAAGAGGTGGAATATCTGGGTCATATTGTATCTCACGAGGGTTTTAAAGTAGAACCTAACAAAATTAAAGCCATTAAGGAATGGAAAGTCTCCACAACCATAAAGCAATTGTGAGGATTTATCGAGTTAACATGGTATTATCGCAAGCTTGTTAAGAATTATGGGAGAATAGTAGCACCTCTAACAACATTATTGAAGAAAGATGCATTTTCATGGACTCCTGAAGCAACTAATGCCTTTGAACATCTTAAAGAGGCAATGTGCCTAGCACCGGTCTTAGCTACGCCAGACTTCACAAAAAGCTTTATTGTGGAATGTGATGCTCAGGAAATGGAATTGGTGCTGTTTTAATGCAGGAAGGAAGACCCATTGCTTTTGAAAGTCATCCAATCAAAGGAAAGTATTTACAGAAACCTATTTATGAGAAGGAAATGTTAGCAATACTGCATGCACTAAAGAAATGGTGAACTTACCTAATAGGAAGACACTTCAAGGTAAAAACTAATCATGATAGTCTTAAACACTTTTTGGAACAAAGACTATCTTTAGAAGAGCAGCAAAAATGGGTCACAAAGATGTTGGGTTATGACTTTGAAATAATCTACAAAAAAGGAAAGCTTAATGTTATTGCAAATGCACTCTCAAGAAAGAATGAAGAGGTGGAAGCATTGCTTTGTGCCATTTCTATTATCCAACCAGATTGGATAACCGAAGCAAGAGATGAATGGAAGAAAGACAAAGATGTATGGACACTCATTCAAAAGTTGCAGCAAGATCCTAGTACATCTGATACATTTAGTTGGAAAAATGATTCCTTATGGTACAAAGATCGCTTATATCTTTGTAAGAATTCCCAACTGAAACAAAATATTCTTCTAGAATTGCACACTTCTCCTTTAGGAGGACACTCAGGATTTTTAAAAACTTACCACAAGGTGAAGAAAGATTTTTTTTGGGATGGCCTTAAATATGATATTCAAAAGTTTGTGGCGGAATGTTTGGTTTGCCAGCAGAATAAAGTGGAAACAATTAAGACCCCAGGACTTCTACAACCTTTATCCATTCCAAGTCGACGTTGGGAGGAGATTTCAATGGATTTTATCACAGGTTTACCTAAGTCCGAAGGAAAGAGTGTCATCATGGTGGTAGTTGATAGACTTACCAAGTATGCACACTTTTGTGCATTATCTCATCCATTTAAAGCAAGTACAGTTGCTACTACATTTACGGACATAATTCAAAAGCTACATGGAAGCCCAAGGGTTATTGTGAGCGACAGAGATCCCATTTTTACTGGAAATTTTTGGACGGAGTTATTTTCTTGTTTGGGTACTCAATTAGCTCATAGCTCATCTTATCATCCTCAATCTGATGGTCAAACTGAGATAGTAAATAAATGTTTGGAAGGATATCTTCTTTGTTTTGTATCTGATAAACAAACACAATGGGTCAAGTGGTTACCTCTCGCTAAATGGTGGTATAACACTTCCTTCCATACTGCAGAAAAAATGACCCCATTTATGGCTCTTTATGGATATCATCCACCATCCATCACATCATCTTTAAGGGAAAATTCGAAGGTTCAAGCAGTGGAAGATCACATCAAGCATCAGCAAGAAGTTCTCCAACTCTTAAAGGATAACTTGAATTTGGCGCAAAATCGAATGAAACAACAGGCAGATCAACATCGCAGCGAGAGAAGTTTTGATGTAGGAGATTGGGTATTTTTCCGGCTACAACCACACAAACAAATGTCCCTCAAGCAAGCTAAGAAGGATAATAAATTATCGCCAAATTACTATTGTCCTTACAAAGTGTTGCAAAAGATTGGTACTATGGCATACAAATTGGATCTTCCTTCTTCTTCGCGAGTACATCTAGTTTTCCATGTTTCATGCTTAAAGAAGGTTATAGGTGAAAATCTTCCAGTTCAAACAATATTTCCAGAACTTGATGAGGAAGGAAAAATCATATTGGAACCTGAAGCGGTCACGGAAACAAGAACTCGACAACTACGGAATTGATCAATTTCAGAGTATCTCATCAAGTAGAAGAACTTACCCACTGAAGATTCTACATGGGAGGATGAGAATTTTATACAGAAGCACCCAGAGCTATGCAAGCGTTGAGGACAACACTTTTGTAAAGGAGAGGGGCATGTTAGGTCCCTATATTACTATTATAGCCCCTTATTGTTGTTAGTGTAACCCGCTTATTGTTATTATTGTACCCTTGTAACCCCGGTTTTTTTATTATTGTGCCCTTAAATTATTATTGTTAGGTCGGCTAGGATTACATTGTGGCCCACTAGGATTACATTATGGCCCCATGGACTCCTATATATAGAAAGGAGGTTTTGTAAATTGTATCATGCAAGAATTTTTCATTCATGAAATGTATTGGAGGTTGCCCCCTCAAAGTGGCTTATTTCTAAGGCATTGACATATCTTTTCTTCTATTTTTGGAGCTGGTTTCACAACAGTAAGGGAGAAGAACTCATAATTTTAGCAAATTGCATGAGGACATGCAATGATTTTGCAGTGGGGGTATGTTGAACCTCAGGATTACCCTCTCCTTTACAGTTTTCTCATCTCATTCCACAACTTTTCCATAAGTTCATAACCCCTAATCAGTGAATAATGCTAAGGTTTTGTCTCAAGGATACATTTAAATGATTGTCATATTATATTTTCATGATTTTTCTATTTTGATAAGTTTTTGAAAATTAGCTACAGAATGCAGCTTGTTCTACAGCTAACTATGTTCCGTAGCCACTCTTATGGTTTACCAGGTTCCAGGTGTCAGTTGAGGAATCAGGCCACATGGGTGTTTCTAGAATCTTGCCTACATGGATTCTATACTAATTTGATCTAGATCGACATAAAAAGGAGCCTAAAATTATAGTCAAAGTTACAAGTCAAAGAACGTTACCTATAGAAATAGGACTTCAGATTTTCTCTTCGAAGAAAATCATGAGTCCAGTAGTCCTATTTTGATTGCAATTCAAGTTAGACACCTATAGCTAACTTAACCCACAATTATTTATGTAATTTCTCTTTAAATAATGGTTCTATAGAACTGAGAGATAGTTTAGTACAGTTCAGATTTCTAAAGTGGATACTATGTTTTCCAGACTTTATTTTAATAAAGAAGTTCAGTTACCAAATGCTTGCTTGATTGCATTTTGTACAAGATAGGAGTCAACCAACTCACTAGCAGAGGGCCCCTACTTTTGAAGGAGGTTTTTATTATGTTTTCTAGTTAGATTTCTCTTACTCTGTTTATAAATTTCTATTTATGCTTCATTTCCAGTTTTCAAATAGTTTAATGATAAATTGCAATTGTGCAGACTTGCTCTTCCAAAACAATTCATGGAAATAGAAACTCTATTTTCAACATTGGGATAGAGATTGAAGTGATAAGAAACCATAGTTGTTAAGCTTTATTGTTCCTGCTTTTTATTTTCATTAAAATAGAGTTGTCAATTGCTGTGTCAAACTGATATTTATGAAACCCATTTTCAATATGCTAAATTTTACATTAAATGGTTAAATATGTCACATTTGCAGTGGTTGAATTTATCTTGCTTCTTGTCATTTGCTTGCCAAGGAATAAAGGCATAATTTATTTCTTCGAAGGAATTTCAAGAAGTTAAACACTTCACATTTGAGTGTGGCTGACAAGTCAATTATACATTTAGTTGATTTTAGTTAGATCTTACATGCTTTAACTTTCAAGACCCTCACTTAACTGCAAACAACAATCTTCCTAAAAACCACTCTAAAAGGAATTTATCTAAACATATTAATAAGGACTGGTTGAATGATTAAATGTAATTCAATTTCTTAGTGATTCATTTACAGAGTTTTCCTAGTTCTCTTGTTCAAACAGGTGTAATTAGCTTACTTAAACATGACTTCAAGAAGGCCACTCTTTACAAATTTAATAATTGAAGTAGCTAAACACATCTTAGATATTTTCATTTGCATTCCTTTTTTTCTGTTCTAGGACCTTAGCAGACTAAAGTACAAACAGTTGCTAAACTCCATCTCAATAGGGTCATGCCTAACAATTGAATGTTGAGATAAGTGAAGGTACAATATTTGATTCATTTTTTGCTTTCATTTAAGATAGGTATTGTAATTCTCAATCTTAGTCTTTCTAGAAATAGATCCATGGATTAGGATTAACAAACATAATAGATATATTCTTTTATTATCAAAATAAGTCTTAACTAGCCCTTAGCTTTTGGTTTTATTTTATGAAAAATAGAATAGTTTTAGTACACTTCCTTTTCTTCCTTCTAAAATAAATTTATATTCACTAAGTATTTTCATAATTCTATATTAACCATCCTTAGATCTCAAAGAAAAAAACCCCCCCTAAAAGCAACATAAAACACAACACAACGAAGTAAGGAATAGGTTACTTAAGCACATATGGTGCACCACACTTCATCAGCTTACTAGCCCTAGTTGATAATTAATGATAGCAATTTAGGACAATAATTTGAATAAACACATGTTGTAAGTTTAATTTCCAGATTTATGGAAAGGCCAAAGGAGGCACATTGGCAAGCAGCAAAAATAATTTTGAGGTATGTCAAAGGAACAAAGAGGTATGGTATTTTATACACCACTTTAGAAAATTTGAATTGATTGTATATACTTATAATGATTGGGCTAGAAGTATAGATGATAGGAAAAGCACCTCTGGATATGTTTTTCATATGGGATCAGGAGCCATCTCATGGGATTCTAAGAAACAACCAAATGTGGCTTTATCAAAAGCAAAGGTAGAGTATGTGGCAGCTACAGTAGCAGCATGTCAAGCAGTATGGATAAGAAGAATGTTGAGAATTTTGTGTCATGAATAGGTAAAAGGCACAACAGTGTATTGTGATAGCATCTTGGCTATAGCTTTATCCAGGAATTCAATGTTTCATAAGAGAAAGAAACACATTGATGCCAAGTATCACTACATCAGAGAGCTAGTGAACAATGGGAAAATAGTTCTGAAACATTACAAAACTGAAGAGTAGTTTGTTGATATCTTAACAAAACCATTGGGGCAGAAAATTTTTAATTATTTAAGAAAGTGTTTGGGTATGGAAGACAATTCAGCAGTTGAAATTAAGGGGGAGTGTTGGAAATATTAATTCCAATTTTAATTTGCAAGTAGGAGGACAAAAATTGAAGTCTGATGGAAATATGAGGGACATCAGTAGTAAGAAATCTTTTGGTTGAAATCACACTCCATTGTGCATTGACTATTTGTAGTTAAACCTTGCAATATTATTTTTTTATTTAAAGGTCATAGCCCTATTTCACAATGAAGTCTGTGGTTTGAACCATGCAACCTTCACATTTAAAACTCTACCCTCCGCTTTGTAAAACCCTGTCATACCTGCCTTAAATGCATTCACCAACCACTGTCCTTACCATCGTTTATTTTAAATTTGAATGGGCCACGTCATTACTATGGAGCCCATAGTCCACGTCTTAATTTCCACATCCAATCTCAAAGCGTTCGCATTGTTCTAAGCCTTTTCACCACAATCCATAACCCGCGTGAAAAGAGTGGTCCCCACCATTCCAAGTCACAAGACCATTGTCCAATAGCATGTCAATCGCACGAAAGGGAGCTGACATCACACCAGCCAGAAATGGATGTGATAAAGAATTATGAAATGTGGTTGAGTTCATTTGAAGTCCGTGTGGGGTCCATCATCAACCAATAGGAAGCCGATCACACGGTTTTGGATTCCAGTTAGCCTGGAGAAAAATGGATGCGATAAGCAGTAAAACCAGTTTTCATAAATTCTTTTGAAATCCGCGAAAATCATTTGTATAAGGTTTTAGACCTTTGGCTAAAAGTTTAATATTTTTTTTTTTTAAAGTTTTATAAAGCACCGCGATGGGTTAATGTTTTGTATTAAGACTTAGGACTATACAATATATATAACATATATATTTACATTATATATAATCAAAAGTGACTCTATATGAAAAACAGGGAGAGAACACAATGTGCAGTTGTTGAATATGTGAATTTTTATGCCCAAAGGTAGCAAACAAAAAAATACAGAGAGCAAAATTGTAAACAATGCATGTGTAGCAGTTTGAGGAAGAATTGCCTTGTAATCCAGAACTTCGTAGGAAGACTGATTTTGACTTAATGAAATAGTTTTTTTTTGTGAATCTCTGTCCATTAATCTCTGTGTTGAGTTGAGGAATTTTTATTTCCTCTGTGTGTTCGGAATTTTTTAGAAATTCCAACACGAACAAGCCAAGAAAATGAAACAGGGTGAGTGAATCTTTATAAAAGCCTACAAGAAAAGATGCAATGGTTGGAAAAAATAATTATAATTATAATTATAATTATATATATATATATATATATATATATATATATATATATATCGATATAAAGGAGAACCTTCATTATAAATTCAATTATCCTAAAGGAGGGAGTTGCATGCGTGGGGTAACGTTGAGTGCACTCTAGGGAATTTGTCTTTGGTATTAGACCATTATGTAGGTTGTATAACGCCAACTATCATAAATCACCAATGCACCAAGAGGGTAAAGTATCAGACTCAAATGCAAGTAGTAATGAGGGTTTTGGATCATAGCCTTCGACGTAAAAAGATTAGGGTAAGTGGAATTGATCCTCACCATTCAACCAAACTGTTACAAATTTCTCCATAGTTCACATGCACCCATGTGATTAGGGAATATGTGGCAGTAGCAAAGTGGGTCACCTCAATCCCTCAGCGGGACGCAACCCAAAAATGTTAAAACTGAATTGTTCTTAGAGGTATAGTATCATGTGTTGAAGATTTCCCGATAAAGCAAGAAAGCACATATGTATGAATCCATAAATATAATCCTAACAGAGAAAGGAAAAAAAACAATGACATAGGTTTAATTTTGTAATGTATTAATCAATATCCTATATCACCAACATAATGAAAATATTAAATTTGTTGTCTCGATGAATACTTAAGACAAAATGGTGATCAACGGATAAATATAATGAGTGATGGATGGAATTAATAACGATATTCCACACAAAGCTATCAGCATTATCTATCAATGTGAAATAGGAGCATGGGTTTAGGAATAACGAACAATAATTTGTAAGTATGAATATATTAGGTTCTTCTAGAGTTATCAGATGATGGGACTCGTGATACAAACCTTGTTGGGTCAAGGATGAGTAGATAGGATCATTGGAAGGAAGTGTACACTTTGCCTATTTGAAACTAGCTAATATTTGAAATCAAATCTTACATCAAAAATATGATATCCTATAATGTTTAACATGGAAATAATCTAAAAAATTAACATGGACAGGATGCTCTAAGAGAATGGGGTATAGGTGTGGATACCTTGGTCTAGGGAGAAAAAGGGGTATATGTACATATACTTGTATACAACAATAGGTCATATCAAATACAAATCAATACACTTTCTGTAAACACGAAGGTGGAGGTATTCTAAGAAGAGGTGGAATTATCATGGAGGGTCAAGGATACATACATAAATACATAATGTATAATAGTTAATCGAAACTGCCTACACTGCTATAGTATAAAAATACGTATGCGTATCATATATATATATATATATGTATATATATATAGTACAATTTCCACTAGTTCATATTGTATAAACTAGTTGAATTGTCATACTTGGCGTACATAGAGAGTTACGAGTTAGAAGAAGCTTGTTAGACGTAACAAAAGAAAAGTTTGGGGACAAGCAAGTTAATGTATAAGCTTATGTGGATCATTATACAAGAGTTAGTAGGTAATGGAAGGAAAGGGAGATGCATGGGTGATTTATATAACAGTCGGTGTTGTGGTGAAAGGTTAAACTATAAAATAAATGGGTGTAAAAAGAGGTACATTACAAGTCGTATCAGAGTCAAGGTTCTGTTAGCACTCCACCAGTTCTCTGAAGGCTGAGAAGGAGACTAGCAAAGGTAACCACAAACCACTTTGACCTAGTAGCTAGCCCTACTAGGCTGAGAGGGCTCTCTCAATGATATTCACATCCAATTTGACTGGAACATGAAATATTTTAGGCTAGGTATACAGATTATGGTTTGATTTGATTTTGAAGGTTTGTGCTAGATGGTGAATTAGGTATTGGAAAGACTAGGTCAGGGCTCTGAAAATCAGATTTACATAGATGTAATGGGGCAAGGTAGGCACACACTTTAGCACTTTAGAGGTATCTTGGTGAATATGGTAGATTTATAGGGTTTCAAAAAGAGCATGAATTTGTTTATATCAGCAGAAAATGAACATAAATGTGAAAGATTCTCCAAAACAGAGCATCAAAATCAATGAATTATGTTTATCAAACTTAGAAATCAATCACATAATACATGGAAATGAAAATTGAAGGTAAAATACATTAAAAAATATTATGACAGAAGAAGAAACACTGCTAAAGCACATACCATGTGAATCCCACCACAATAGCTGCAAGTTGTATATATTAGTTCCTACCAGAATCACAAAATACACTAGTGTTCAAGGCTCAATCCATAGCATACAACCTTTGAAAATGATTAAAAAAGGCCTGATATAGCCATTGAGGTCAAAATCCTCCCTTGGAGGTCCAATTTTCCAGCAAGAAAGTCAAATGCATGCATCTATCTGAAGTTTGCTACACACTAGGGAGGTTACACAACAAATTCCTCCTTTATATAACCATTAAGAGACATATCCTCAAAGAAATAAATGGAGGATAAGACACCTATTCAACTCCATTTTTACGATTTACATTTACATTTTGAATTTTACATTGATCCACATTCACCTTTTTACATTTAGAAAAGTCAAACTAGGAATTGTCAAAAATTACATAGTGAAAATTTAATTAAAATCTCACAAACTTTTAAAAAGTGCAGCGCCCTATTGGAGGAAATTTTTAGGCACCTTCCTGAAGTAAAAATTGAAATATGATAGAACCCTAAGCTAGCCCTGTCTTTCTATTTTCCATAACATCTTGAATTTTTGAAAATGACCCATGAGAAGGCCTTCAAAAACTCATTCTCCCAAGACTAGTAAAAAAGCGTAGCGTGGCCTCAAAAAACAAGGTAGCTTGGTGTTTTTTAGGAGGTTTTTGACCATTTTCACCCTGTAAAATTTGATGAATTGGGATACCAGGTGTCCAAAGTTCATGTAGGAGTCATAATCTATCCAACCATGTATATTTTTTTTCCATTTGGAGCTCTCCATAAAAAGCGTAGCATGGCCCACGCTCTGCTTTTTGCAGGGTGATTGTGCTAAACATTGCCCAATTTGACCAAAAATATGAAATTGATCAAAATATTCTCCAAAACTTCCCAAAATTGATGTATGAGTTCCTTATGAGGTATGTTATGCAAACTTGGAGGCATCAGCAAACAAATCAAGTTTACCCTTATCCTTTTGGCTAATTAGGGTTTCCTTAAGCATGTCTTGCAATTTCTTAATTTTGATTTGTGTAATCTGATTCCTTGTTTGGTAGTGGGAAACCATGCATTTATGTAACTTTTTATCTCTGTTTGCCTTTTCAAGGAGATTTTCTAAGTGAGTATTGACCCTTTCTAGCCAAAATTCCCTATCTTCATTGATTTCCATGGTAATCTTCTCCTCAAAAGTGAGTTCCTCTACAAGAAGTGCTTCTTGTTTTCTTTCTACCTCCAATGCTCTTTTTAGGCTCCTTGTTCTTGGTATTCTCCTTGCCATCTGTTATTCATGCTCATCAGACTCATTATGCTCAACCATTGCTTTTCCTTTCAATTCTTGCCTCTTAGCTTTAAGTTGCTCTACCTCCATAATTAGTTGCTTTGTTTTGAGTTGTCTGTTCTCTTGCTAAAGGAATGAAATGATGAATTTAGACCTTGCCAAATTTTCCTGAAGTTTTTTTATTTGAGCATATTTTTCTGTGATGATCATTTCTAATTTTTCATGCTATTCATGGGCCTCAAGTCAATTAGGTAAAATTCATGCTCTTCATCATGCATAGAAGCCTCATGCATGGATATGTGATGTTGCACTGATGGTGATCCCTATTTTGGTGAAGTAAGCTTGGCCCATCCCACAATCTGTGGAGCAAACACAAGCCTAATTTCTTATTCTTCACTTTAGCCCTACTAGGTGAACCAATTTCTGCTTATGTAGGTGGTTTTGATGATGAATTATGTCTACAAGGCTGATTTGAAGAAGGTAAAAAGACCTTTTATTCAATGAAGGTATCCCAAGCTATGACTAGCTAGTCTAGATGATGTAGGACAATAATTTTTATGAGGGATGGATGAAAGAGGTTATTTTATTGTACCTCATTGCCTCTATATTGCACTATGTTTATGCCATCTTGTCCAGACCTCTATACAGGTAGTAGAGTATGTTAAGAAATTTCAGCCTGGTAAAATGCATAATTAATCTAATGTGACAACTGTAGAGCCTAGAGAATATCCCCTCACAACTAAAATATTTCATGATGACCTTTATAAAAGGTGCAAACCTATCAAGGAGCTGGCCAAAAGGAAATATTTTCTTGATGCTATCTTTGTATTGAGCTTTGAGATAGGGTTGATACAATTGAGCATCCAATTCTTGGGTCTTAAACCATTTTTCAACCATGTTAGGTATTCCTGTGGTTGCTGCTACTATGTTAGTTGATATGGTAAAGGTTACCCCTGCA
Source organism: Pinus albicaulis (assembly GCA_034641835.2). NCBI lineage: Eukaryota > Viridiplantae > Streptophyta > Pinopsida > Pinales > Pinaceae > Pinus > Pinus albicaulis. Next base: position 24,948,232 of record MU968382.1, on the reverse strand, counting down.
ATAGAGACTTGACCTTTCTTGAGGTTGGTGACAAACAATCTCGTCAATTCATGATGATATTCTATTTTTTGGACCAACTCACAAAATTCAAAACACCCAACATGGTGAAAACACTTGACTGCAAATGGTGTTGACAACAGCTCCTGAGTATCTCATGATTCATATATTGACACTTTCCCACCCTTGTTATAAGTTTTCTTATCCTCCTCCAGAGTAGACTATGATAGAAAAGCCTAGGGTAAAAACAGGGGAACAGAAAAAAGGAATGGGATAATGGGGTTAGGAAGTAGGGATGAATGTAGGAAAAATTTAGTAGGTGAGGAGGGATGTTAGGGACCTTAGGGAAGTGGAGGGCAGTTAAAAGGATGACAGAAGAGGGCTAGGGAATTTTTACACAAGCCTATACTCTTGGCTTCCCAAAAAACGTAGCGAGTAGGGATAGGGTTTGGGGATAGGTCTTAGGGAATGAAAATGAGAGGGACCTAGGGTTTTAGGGATGTATCTAGGTGTGTCAAAGGTTAGGGTATGGCAGAAGAGGGGTTCTAGGGTTTAAAAATTAGAAAAAAATAGTCTTCAATAAAATTGTAGCGTAGCAATAAATTCACAAGTTTTCCACCATAAGAATGAAGAATTGAGTGAAATAGGGTGTGGAGTGCTTCAAATTACTTGTTTTACCCTTGTGAAAGCGTGTGATGAGCTTGGATACCTTTTGCAACCCTTGCGAAGCTCATGAAGACAAAGCGTATCTCCTCTACAAAAAATTCAGCGCGAGGAGGAAAATCCCAATGCTAGAAAGAAAAGTGCAACGTCAGAAGGAAAAGCACAACGACTATAGGAAAAATATGATTTCTTAAAATGTATGGACCTAAACTTGTGAGGAAATGATAAATGATGGATGAGAGCTCGATGCTAGGAAGGAAAAAGAGTGCAAATGAGTTTAATTTTTGTCTTTTTGGCCTTTTTATAAACATGAAATGACTATGTTTGAGTGATGATGGGCCCCACATGTCTTTTTCAAGTATCACTTTCATTCTTATGAACTTTGTAACTTTTGGAATTTGTAACCTTGAACTTTCTATGGCTTCTTTGGAACATTGAATCTATTTGTAAATTTGAACTTTTCAAAACTTGAACTATGGCTTTAGTAACATGAAGTGCTTATTACATATAGAAACATAAAATTACATTTTTTGAAATCACAATTTATTGAAGAAACGTTCTTTATTACCACTCCTCCAATTGCTGGATTTTATGCATGAAATGGCAGTTTTAGGGACCTTGAAACCCTACTGACCTAATGGAGACACTAAACTAAATTAAATCATGGTAATGATGACTGAAATGATGATGAAAATCTATGAATGATGATACACTATTTTGATTGATGACATGGACCAGCAATCTAAAATTTTTGGAAGGAGTGGAAAATAATCCTAAACCTAATGCCTAGTGACCGAATTTTTGCTTGAAGACCTACTGAAATGAAAAAAAATGACTATGGGGCCCTAACAAGACATGATAAGATTCCATTTGATCACTGGTGATAGGATGCAAAGACTAACACTAAAATTGGCTCCAGCTAGGGATGGTAGCTCCTTGGAGGTGTCAAGAACACCATAGACCAAGTAGCCTAACCATTGGGCATGGAGTCAAAATTTTAAAACCAAATTGAATACTGAAAACTTGACATGATAAACTAACTCAAAACTAGACTGACTTGACTTTAACTAAATTTTGAAAATAGCAGAAAATCAATTGAACTTTATGGCCGTCACCTCGAGCTCCAATCTTTGATGATTCTCAGCTTCACATTTTGCACAAAAATTAAACTGATATGTACAATGGAATAGGAAAATTTTCAGAAATCTGCTCAGAAAAGGTATTGCTTAAGGAGCCTACCATTGACTGGTCCTCCTATGCAATATTCTCCATTCATTTCCTCCAATAGAAAAGCATGTTTCTCGCGAGAGGCTGAAATCTTGTATGGCCCTTTCCATAGGTTCTCAAATTTACCATGTTTCCCTTTCTCCTCATTTCTAGCATCCCAAAGGAGGACCACATCTCCAATTTTGAAATTACTCCTAAGATCATTGATTCTGTGACAGAAATACCAAGGGGCAAGAGACTTGGATTAAAGGTTTTAAGTTTGACATGGAACCATGCAAGGAATTCGTGAAACCTGAGTATGCAGATATGGACTTGAATAATGCAATACCTACATGCTGTATCAAAGACACCTATGCCAACCTGTTGTTCAAAATTCAAAGATACTTTACATGTGAAGGCAGGTACCATAAATTTTATACTTATCATTTCAAGCTACTTCTGCATTTCACAGGTATGATATCACTAGAGTTACCCTTCTACTTGCATAGGAGCCTTACCAAAATGTCTGATAAAGTACAAGCCAAGTCTGATGGTTGTGAAACATCTTTGTTTCACCATGGTTTGATAAATTTATTGGTGTTAAGTTAGCTTCAGAAAATAAGCAAGGATTGGTCTTCTTTTTTGTTCGGGAATGGTTTTGAATTGGAGAACCTAACCCCAGCTAGAAACCCTAAACCTAAAGGAACTCCTTCAACACCAGTAGTAGAGTCTAGTTAGCTTGTGGTTGCAAAAGCAAAGAGGTTTGTAAAGTTGAAACCAAGGAAACAGGTTAAAGATAGGACAGAGAAGACACAAGTTCTTGTTGCAGCAACTCCATCACTTGCAAAAAAAACAAGTTGCCAGCAAGCAAGAAATCAAGAGAGTGACAAGAAGCCAAGCAGTGACATCAAAGGGAAAAATAATTTTTTCAGGTACAGAGGACAGCCCAAAAATTAAAGGAAATTTAGATGACATTCTTCATGAAATTGATATAGAAGAGACACCCATCGTGAAAGCTGATTTCATTAAAGTAGATGAACACAAATAGAAAAATACTAAGTCAGCTAAGAAACTTGAATTTGAGGGTGAAAATGCAGCCTTTATCTTTCAAGAAAGGAAGCCTTTGACTAGGCATGCTAAGAAGCTCAAGGAAGGTAGCAAGGAGGTCCAAGAAACTGTTGAAATAGCTACAGTCCCTGAAGAGGTGGTTGATCTCTCATCACCAATAGTGGAGCATGCAACCAACAAGACAATGAAGGGAAAAGGACACATGACAGAGTGTCAACATCTTGAGGAGAGATTGAAGCTATAAAACCAAGAGATTGCAATGATGGAAAAGAGGGCTAGAAAGCGCAACATTGAAAAGGTAGAGTTTAAAAGAGTGAAGGCAATTTGGGAAGGTCAAACTAGTTCTAGGTCTGAGATTCCAAGCAGTGTAGAACAATTTTTTTCATGGATAGTTCCAGCCATCAGAGAAGCAAAATTTCTCAGAGTGATCAATGCTCACTTAAGAGCCAGTAATAGAAGACTAAGAAACCAAGTGGAGGATTTTGAGTTACAACTGAAATTGACTCAGGATGAACTAAAAAAAAAAGATGCAGAATGACAAATTATTAAAAAGTCAAAGGCTAGATCAAAGGGAAAATGAAGAATAAATCTCATGAAATTTGGGTTTTTAGTTCATATGACTTTTTGTTTTGATTAAACTAGTGGTATTCTGAAGTTTTCATACATTTTTGGTTTGAATTTTGAAGAAATTTGGACAAAACTTCTCACTTAGCAATTTCGTAGCGCAAACAGTGCAAAAAGGGTGAAAAGTACTACGAAACTGTTGTAGCAGCTTTTTTCACCCTTTCTTATAAATTTTTGGAGGGAAAATGTGTGTATTATGACCTGAAATGTCTAGGGAAGTTGTGTTAAGTAAATATTAAGATAACCATGGAGGAAAGAAACCAAAAATTTGAAGGCAAATTGATTAAAAGACTGCGCTACGAAACTGTGTTGTTTTCATAGCGCAGGTATATTTCTGCTATTTTGGATAGTTTGATGGTGATATTGTACAAATGGAACTTAAGGATGATTTTGCGCATATGTTATTTCAGTTCCTGACAGCAAATAACCTCAAAGTCATGGGTTCATAGTGGTGAGAGTGTCTCAAGAACACAAAGAATACTAAGCCTAGAAAATAGGGGACAATTTCCTAGTTTGCAGGAGATCAGCATTAAGGTCATACAGTGTTGGAGCTTATCATCTAGATTTGACCTTATGGGAATACAGTTGGAAAAATATGTAATCTAGTTTAGATAAGATTGTTATGAGTAGAGTTAAGGAGTTTGAGTCCTATTTGTAATAGGATTGTTCATTAGGTTTGCAGTTGTCATTTTGTAATAAATACCATGTCACATGGTTAGGCAAGGTGTCAAAAAGTAGGAATTCGATGTATCTAGCTCGGGATAAGGTTATCCTATGTTGTAAACAATCTATAAAGATGAAGAAGTCGAAATGATAAGGGTTGGACATTTTTTGAAAAAAAAATTGTGTTTATTGTAAGTGACTGGTTTTGAGCTTAATACAAAGTTTTTACTTAGCCAACTCAAGATTCATAAAGAGTTATAGTGTGTTCTTGTTCTAATGGCATCTTTTTACTATCCTATTGTAGTGGTGTTTTCTTATGTTACTCATAATTCATCATTGGTGCTCTGACTTCCTTCATAGACAAACTCACTGTGTGTTTTATAGTTTCACATGTGTATCTCTAGAATAGAACTCTGATATCCCTTGACTTCCATGCTAAGTAGATTGTTTGGTTTTACTGAATCTATTATGACTCCATAAGCCCAATGTGTACTTGATAATGTGATTTACAACCAATATCCATTTTTATATGCTTATTATCCCACATAGATTTAGCCATCTATATTTCTATAAAAAATCATTAACCCTTGAGAGAGCCCTCTCAAGTTGAGGAGGCTAAGCCTCAATTAAAATATTGGTTTGAAACAGTTACATGAGATTGATTTGATTAGCAGCCTATCAGGTCTGAATTTGTGATAAAATTTTGGTGTGTCTGCCGGGAGCTTGAATATTATACTTTTCTGAGATTTGGAAGCTGAACTTCTGAAGGTAGTAGGAGCTCAGATATTTTTTCAAGGATGCATCTACCTTGGGGAATCCATTTAAAGTTTATATGATTAAAGGTGGCTTCGAGAAGGAGATACACGAGGATTAATCCTGATACAGATCCACCTACCATCGTGGACTATCCAAACACCATTTCCAGAGGCAGTAAAGGCATTTCTAAAATATCAGGTACTCCATCACATTTGAAATCCTTGTCCTCTGAAATTTTAAGAATTTTTGAAGTTTTGAAGATCAGAAAATGAAAAGGAACTAATTGAAATTATCTTAGAATTGCATAAGAGAGGAATTGACACCTCAGCTCTAGTAACATAGGAAGACAAAGAAGATTTTTGGGAATCTGTTACTTCTGAGTTGTTGTTGGAAAAGGAGTCTTTAGATAAATTCAAAGAGCTTGACCCTTTTGAAGTATTGTTGAAAAGTAAAGCTGGTTTGCCCCTTCCAAATTGGAGTTCAATTATCAGTGAACCACAAAGACCAAATTGTCCTCCTCATAGCAGTTTTTCATCCTCTATTTCTGCCATCCCTAAAACTAATATAGTCCCTTTAACCATTGTTGTAAATATACCTCCTCCACCTGCTGCACCTGCTAGATATGCCCCTCTTGTTCTTCCAACTGTCTTACATGATCTCCCTAGCAAATATGCTACTAGAATAAAAACCTGGGGAAGTAATGAAGACATTACAATAGAAGACCATGTGGATAAATTTAATGATTTTACAGACAAGGAGGAGGTTGATTATGAAGATGTTAAGCTGAGTTTGTTTGCTCAGATTTTTACTGGTGAGGTTAGGAAGCGGTATAAAGCCCTTACTCGTATAAGTATTCATAATTGGAGTGAGTTTGAAGATGTTTTTCTGAGAAAATGGGGAAATAGAACTAATCTAGTACAATCCCTCACCGAGTATAGTACTTTGAAGAGAGCAGCTAATGAGTCTGTTCAAAACTTTTCAAAAAGGTAATAAAATGTTAGACTCTATTCCTACTCATTTGAAACCACCACAAGCTTTAGCTCAAATTAGGTATGCTAAAGATTTTGACTATGAGTTTTCCATACTGCTGAGAGAAAGGGAATCCACTACACTTTGTGAAATGCAAAGTGATGCAGTTAACGTGGAAGTTAACTTGATAGCAGCTAAAAAGTCAAAAATGGGTAAGACTAAGTTGAAAGAAGAACAGAAGCCTTGCTCCTCTACCTCTCAGGATAAGTTGGATTCAATGATGAAAACAATGGAAAAGTTGATGGATAGATTAGCCCTTGGGAATACCTCTGCTCCTCCTGTGCAACATGAACCTCAATTCAGAAACCCTTAGTTCAGGAGACCTCAGAATCAGCAAAGGCCAAGGGAAAACAGAAATCAGCAGCTTGATCCTCCAGTGAGACATCCTTTTCAATAGAATTTGATTGATGCAGAAGATGATCCTGAAGCTCCTGAATAGTCTATTCACTGTTTTGATGAGGAAATGTCAAGAATTTTCCTTAATAAAGAAGAGCATGATCAATCAGATAAAAATAATCATGAAGAGGAAACATCAGATTATCTAAAGGGGTATCGACATGCTATTTTCGAGATGCAGAAAGAATATAATCTCAGAAATAGGAATGTGTCTATCATTGAAAACAAAACAGAGCCTAAAAAGGATACACCTAAGGTTGTGAATGGCAAGAAGGATGCTCCTAAGGTCGCTGAAGGTAAGAAAGATACACCAACTGTCCCTCCTATCAAGGAAGCTGAAAAATATGTTTCTATTTTCAATCTTGAGAATGAAATTTCTAAGATAAAAATATCAGTCCCTTTTGGTGAGATTCTCAAGGTAGATTAATATAGAAGAAAGATTGATAAAATATTAAATTCACAAGCAGGAGTTGTTGATATCTTGAATGTATTAGAAGATCATCTAACTATATATTTGGGTCCAAGACTAGAATAGGAATAGAATGAGGAGGTCCCTCCTTTTTGGGTCCAAGACATTGCATAATGCTATGTTGGATTCAGGGGCCTCTCACAATATTATCCCCAAAGTAATCATGGAAAGAATGGGGTTAGAAATAACTAGGCCATATAAAGACTTGTTTTCTTTCGATTCGAAAAGAGTTCAATGCATTGGTTTAATCAAGGATGTTGTTGTTGGTCTAACACAAGTTCCTGCTAAGACTGTAGTCATGGAAATCGTGGTAGCAGACATTCCACCAAATTTTGGCATGTTGTTGTCAAGATCATGGGCAGTGAAAATTAAAGGTACAATGCAAATGGATCTTACTTATGCTACCATTCCTATTTTTAGTGAGCAAAGAAGATTATATCGAGAGACAAGGATGGCCTACATGGTGAGTAGTAAAGACAAACCCAAAATTTTCCAATTTATGCTCTTGATACTGAACTTGGTTCTGCTATTCTTTTCAATGAGTTGACTAGTGAAGCAGAAGAGGAGAGGAAAGTAGAAAATCATAGTTCTAAATTCAGCAGTCTGAAAATCAGCAAACAAAAGGTCAGCAAGTCAGCGATAAGGAGGTGGATGGTTGGTGGTCATTGCATTTTGATGGATCAGCAGGCAAAGAATGTTAGGTCCCTATATTACTAGTATAGCCCCTTATTGTTGTTAGTGTAACCCCATTATTGTTATTATTGTACCCTTGTAACCCCCACATTGTTATTGTTTTTCCCTTAAATTATTATTGTTAGGTCAGCTAGGATTACATTATGGCCCCACTAGGATTACATTGTGGCCCTGTGGACTCCTATATATAGAAAGGAGGTTTTGTAATTTGTATCATCCAAGAATTTTTCATTCATGTAATCTATTGGAGTTTTCCCCCTCGAATTGGCTTATTTCTAAGGTGTTGATATATTTTTTCTTCTATTTCTGGAGCTGGTTTCACAACATTTGGTATCAGAGCTTTGGATTCTAGGGTTTCGCTACTCCAAATAGGTCATCGTGACATTTTCACTATAACATTTTTTATACAAAGGTTCAGAAGCTGAAATTTGTAGGGTGTGAAGCCAAAACCCTGAGGAACATTGTTGCAAAATTTTAGAGCTTCATTCGCAATATTCTCGGAGATATGATCTGTGGAAGGTAGGGCTTTTTGCAGGCTCCTGAATTTCACTTAAACAAGTCATCACGGAATTTTCGCTATAAATTTTTTTCTATGAAGGTTCAAGAGTTGAAATATTTAGAGAGAGAAGCCAAAATTTTGAGCAACATCATCGCAAAATTTCAGAGCTTGGTTCACAATATTTTTGGAGATATGATCTATGGAGGTTAGGTCTTTGTTAGGCTCCCGAATTTCATCTCAAGGAGGTTATCGTGGGAAAACATTCATAACTCTCTCTCGGAGCATTAGATTGGAATGCTGTAAAAAGTGGCCACAAGTGCACGGACTTTAGTTTCTTTTCTATCAATTTTAGATCCAAAGGAGGAAACAGTGACACATGGCAAGTCGTACAAGTGTGCTATACTGAACCAGTCCATAATTGGGTCATTGTGGGAGATTGGACATAACTTTGTCTTGAAGAATCCAAATCAGGTCAGACCTGTGGCATTCAAAAGAATATTCAGAGGGTGACTTTAGGGCCAAATTTTAGATATTGAAGATCCAAAATCATAGAGATAATTCAGTTTCAATATCGAGTTCCTCAAAATAAAGAAAAATGTGTGTATTTTTTTTCAAATTGCATAAGTCTTGTTTGAAAAATCAGCTCTAGTTGATTCCAAAGGCCTATTGAGCATAGCTATCAATATTGGGTTCTAAAATTCCTCCTAAAAAGAACTCAACACCCATTAAGCCTTTAGAAGGTTCTACTATGACTCATGAAGGCGAAGAAATGCAACATGAGATATCAAAAGTCCATGAGCAAGTGCACTAAATTTCGCTATCGCAAAGAGCAACAAAAATTGAAATGGAGGGTTTGAATAAGGGTGTGGAAGTTAAGATGAATGGTTTGGAAGCTAAGATGGATGGCATGGAAGTTGGCATGGAAGCTAAGATGGATGACATGGAAGCTAAAATGGAAAACATGAAGAATGATCTAAAAGCAGACATGGAAGGTTTGACAAAGTTGATACAACAAATGTTTCCTAATGGTGAAAAGATAGTAGAGGAAACTAATGATGAGAACAAAATAAATGATAATCATGATTTCATAAACTCTAATATTGGCAGGAAGAACCACCATATTCCAAATATGGATATGAGGAAGTTTGATGGCAAGGATCCCGTAACATGGATACTACAGATGGAGCAATATTTTGATCTCAATAATGTCCAAAACACACAAAAGGTACGCATTGCAACTTTACATTTAGAACAAAATACATTTGTATGGTATCAATGGCTTTGCTCCCGTAAAAAAATTGTCACTTGGTCAATTTTTACGGAGGAAATGATAGCACATTATGAGGATACAAAGAGCAAAACCTTCTTTAGCCAATTGATAAATCTCAAACAAAAGGGTTTAGTGGGGCAACACATTGAGGACTTCCAAAAATTGAATATAAGGGTAACTGATATTCCAGAGGAACACATGATTGATCTCTTCATAGGCACTTTAAGGGATAACATCCAACATGAAGTTCGTGTTTTGGAACCAGATTCATTGGAGAAGGCATTCAGGTTGGCAAGAAAAGTTGAATGTAAAATAATGGCGACAAGGAAGCCTACCACTCAATTCTATAAAGAAGGAAGTGTTGCTACGCCTAGATTTCCACAACCTACAAGGTTGACACCACAACAATTGGAAGAAAAAGAGCAAAAGGGCTTTGCTACAGTTGTGATAGAAAATACACTAAAGGTCATAAGTGTGTTGAGAAGAAATTATTTTACATAGATTGTGAAGAGGAAGAAGAAAATGAACAAGAAGAGGATATACACCAGGAACCAACCCTAGAAGAGGAAGAAATGAGTCCGACCATATCGTATAATGCATTGGCAGGAATTACCACTCCTCAAACTCTCAAGATAGAAGGACATATCAAGAAGAAAAAGGTAATAGTGTTGATTGATTCAAGTAGTACCCATAATTTTATTCATTGTAAGGTAGCCAAGGAATTGAATTGTTTCCTATACCCAGCACCAGAATGTCAAGTGATGGTTGCAAATGGAGGAACTATAAATTTCTCTGGAAAATGCCATAATATCAAGCTATCCATGGGGGAATATGTATTGAATAGCCCAATGCTTTCCATCCCAATGGGAGGTGTTGATGCCGTACTAGGAGTACAATGGTTACAATCTTTGGGGACAGTAGCTTTTAATTTTCGAGAAATTTTCTTGAAAATTTTTTCGGAAGCAAAGGAAATCAAATTACGGGGTATCACAGGTAAGCTAGGAAAGATAATAAGCTCTAAGGTCATGATAAAGCTTCTGAAGAAAGAACAACGAGGTGTAACTGTACAATTATGCTCACTAGAAGTTCCAACATCAAAATCATCTATTTCTCCAGATCTCCAAAGAGTCTTGGACAATCATTCCGATGTGTTTGATACTCCCAAAGGACTCCCACCTATTTGTGATCATGATCATGCTATTCATTTGATTCCGGGAATTTTTCCTCCAAACATCGGACCTTACAGATATCCTTATGTCCAAAAGAGTGAAATTGAACGTATGATTGTAAAAATGTTAGAGGCTGGTATAATTCAACCTAGTCAAAGTTCTTTCTCTGCTCCTGTAGTATTGGTACACAAGAAGGATGGATCATGGCGCATGTGTCCCAATTATAGGGAGCTTAATAAGCTCACCATTAAAGATAAGTTTCCCATTATTGTGATTCATGAATTATTGGATGAATTACATGGAGCAATTTATTTTACAAAGTTGGATCTTCGTTCAGGATATCATCAAATTAGAATGAAGATGGAAGATACTCCGAAAACAACATTTTGAACTCATAAGGGTCATTATGAATTTTTGGTCATGCCTTTTCGCCTTACTAATGCACCTTCTACATTTCAAGGCTTGATGAATTCCATTTTCAAACCCTTCCTTAGCAAATTTGTGCTAGTATTTTTTGATGATATACTAATCTAGAATAGGTCTTGGAAGGATCATGTTCAACATGTTGACAGGGTGCTCAAAATATTGCAGGAGAAATAATTATATGCAAAAACATCCAAATGTTTCTTTGGAGTACAAGAGGTGGAATATCTGTGTCATATTGTATCTCACGAGGGTGTTAAGGTAGACCCTGACAAAATTAAAGCAATTAAGGAATGGAAATTCCCCACAACCATAAAGCAATTGCAAGGATTTCTCGAGTTAACATGGTATTATCGCAAGTTTTTTAAGAATTATGGGAGAATATTAGCACCTCTAACAACATTATTGAAGAAATATGCATTTTCATGGACTCCTAAAGCAACTAAGGCCTTCGAACATTTTAAAGAGGAAATGTGCCTAGCACCGGTCTTAGCTATGCCAGACTTCACAAAAACCTTTATTGTGCAATGTGATGCCTCAGGAAATGGAATTGGTGTTGTTTTAATGCAAGAAGGAAGACCCATTTCTTTTGAAAGTCGTCCAATCAGAGGAAAGTATTTACATAAAATCAATATTGCATGCACTAAATAAATGGAGAACTTACCTAATGGGAAGACACTTCAAGGTAAAAAATAATCATGACAGTCTTAAACACTTTTTGGAACAAATACTATCTTTAGAAGAGTAGAAAAAATGGGTCACAAAGATGTTGGGTTATGACTTGGAAATAATCTACAGAAAAGGGAAGCTAAATGTTATTGTAGATGCACTCTCAAGAAAGAATGAAGAGGTGGAAGCATTACTTTGTGCCATTTCTATTATCCAACCAGATTGGATAACCGAAGCAAGAGATGAATGGAAGAAGGACGAAGAATTGTGGACACTCATTCAAAATTTGCAGCAAGATCCTAGTACATATGATACATTTAGTTGGACAAATGAGTCCTTATGGTACAAACATCGCTTATATCTTTGTAAGAATTTCCAACTAAAACAAAAGATTCTTTTGGAATTGCACGCTTCTCCTTTAGGAGGACACTCAGGATTTTTAAAAACTTAGCACAGGGTGAGGAAAGAATTTTTTTGGAATGGCCTTAAATCTGATATTCAAAATTTTGTGGTGGAATGTTTGGTTTGCCAACGGAATAAAGTTGAGACAATTAAGACCCCGGGTCTTCTACAACCTTTATCCATCCCAAGTCAATGTTGGGAGGAGATTTCAATGGATTTTATCACAGGTTTACCTAAGTCCAATGGAAAGAGTGTCATGATGGTGGTAGTTGATAGACTTACCAAGTATGCACACTTTTGTGCATTATCTCATCCATTTAAAGAAAGTACAGTTGCCACTACATTTATGGACACAATTCAAAAGCTACATGGAAACGCAAGGGTTATTGTGAGCGATAGAGATCCCATTTTTACTGGAAGTTTTTGGATGAAGTTGTTTTCTTGTTTGGGTACTCAATTAGCTCATGGCTCATCTTATCATCCTCAATCTGATGGTGAAACTGAGATAGTAAATCAATTTTTGGAAGGATATCTTCGTTGTTTTGTATCTGATAAACAAACACAATGGGTCAAGTGGTTACCTCTCGCTGAATGGTGGTATAACACTTCCTTCCATACTGCAGCAAAAATGACCCTATTTATGGCACTTTATGGATATCATCCACCATCGATCACATCATCTTTAAGGGAAAATTCGAAGGTTCAAGCAGTGGAAGATCACATCGAGCATCAGCAAGAAGTTCTCCAACTCTTAAAGGATAACCTGAATTTGGCACAAAATCGAATGAAACAACAAGCATATCAACATCGCAGTGAGAGAAGTTTTGTTGTAGGAGATTGGGTATTTTAACGGCTACAACCATACAAACAAATGTCCCTCAAGCAAGCTAAGAAGGATAATAAATTATCACCAAAGTACTATGGTCCTTACAAGGTGTTGCAAAAGATTGGTACTATGGCATACAAATTGGAGCTTCCTGCTTCTTCGCGAGTACATCCAGTTTTCCATGTTTCATGCTTGAAGAAGGTTATAGGTGAAAATCTTCCAGTTCAAACAATATTGCCAGAACTTGATGAGGAAGGAAAAATCATATTGGAACCTGAAGCGGTCACGGAAACAAGAACTCGACAACTACGGAATCGATCAATTTCAGAGTATCCCATCAAGTGGAAGAACTTACCCACTGAAGATTCTACATGGGAGGATGAGAATTTTATACAGAAGCACCCAGAGCTACTCAAGCGTTGAGGACAACACTTTTTTGAAGGAGAGGGGCATGTTAGGTCCCTATATTACTCGTATAGTCCCTTATTGTTGTTAGTGTAACCCTCTTATTGTTATTATTGTACCCTTGTAAACCCCATTTTGTTATTATTGTGCCCTTAAATTATTATCGTTAGGTCGGCTAGGATTACATTGTGGCCCACTAGGATTACATTATGGCCCCATGGACTCCTATATATAGAAAGGAGGTTTTGTAAATTGTATCATCCAAGAATTTTTCATTTATGTAATGTATTGGAGGTTTCCCCCTTGAAGTGGCTTATTTATAAGGCATTTATATCTCTTTTATTCTATTTCTGGAGCTGGTTTCACAACAAAGAAGGAGCAGGAGCAGGGATTTGGATTAAAAATCCAAGTGATGAGAGTAAGTTCCTTTCCTATAAACTGAACTTTGATTGCACAAACAACATGGCTGAGTATGAATCCTTGATTTTGGGTCTAGAAGTTTTGAAAAGAATGAAGGCTCAAAACATTTTTGTTTTTGGAGACTCAAAATTAGACATTAAACAAGTTGAAGGTGTTTATCAAACAAAAGATACAAGGATGAGAGCATATAGGAATTTGGTTTTGGATATGTTAGAAAACTTTCAAACCTATACATTCATGGTCAAAACTAGAGAACAAAACTCTATTGTTGATTCCCTTGCTGTCTCTGCCATTCTTTTCATTATTTCTATGCATTCCAAAAAAAAATATGAGGTTGAGATTCACCATAGACCAGCTATCCCTGATAATATTACTCATTGGAAAGTTTTTGAGGATGATCATCAAGTGAAAAACTTTATTGAGTTGAAATAAGAGTTTGAAAATGTACAAGTAGATCAGAAAAATATGATGGTTGAATCTAAAGGGAATTCAGAAGTTTTGCAATTAAAGAACAATTCCATACCAAAGGGACTCATACCTCTAGAAATTTTTTTTGATCAGAATGATGTTTTTAAATCCCCTAAGTTACAAGCTGATGATGAAGAAGTTGAGAGTTGTAACCTGTGTACAATAGCCATGCCCAAAATTATTAAAATTTCAAATTTTCTTTCAGCTGATATGAATTTTAAGTATGTTGAAATGATGAAGAGATTCATAGATGTATTTGCTTGTAACTATGCTGATTTGAAAGAATATGATCCCACCATTATTCAACATACAATTCCCATAAAATAAAATGAAAAGCCCTTCAAGCAAAAGTTGAGAAGGATCAATCCACTTCTCATGCCATTGATTGAGAAGGAGGTCAAAAATCTCTTTGATGCTAAAATCATTGTCCTAATTAGATTTTCAAATTGGCTTGCGAATTTGGTTCCAATTAGGAAAAAGAGCGGAGAAATCAGAATATGCATTAACTTCAGAGATTTGAATAAAGCCTCCTTGAAGGACAATTATCCCCTCCCAAAGATGGACCAAATTTTGCAAACTATTATTGCTTCTTAGAGAATTTCTATGCTTGATGGCTTTTCAGGTTATAATCAGATTCTTGTACATCCTGATGATCAGGAAAAAACAACCTTTACTATGCCATGGGGCACTTTCATGTATGCCAAGATGCCATTTGGTCTCATGAATGCAATAGCTACCTTTCAGAGGGAAATGGACATTGCATTTTCTGAAGAAAAGGACAAGATGGTGGTTGTTTATCTTGATGACATAACAATCTTTTCAAGGAGGGAAGAAGATCACTTGAAACACATAGAAAGAATTTTACGGAAGTGTAGAAGGTTTGGCATCTCTCTAAATCCCACCAAAAATGTTTTTTATTTAACTTCAGGTAAATTACTTGGACATATCATTTCTAAATATGGGATCAAGATTGATCCAAGTAGGGTCAATGCAATTGAGAAGGTGGATTTTCCAAGAAGTAGGAAGGAGATTCAATCTTTCCTTGGAAAGGTAAATTTTGTAAGGCGATTTATTCCTAATTTTTCTTAGATTGTGAAGGACATAACAAGGATGTTGAAGAAGGTGGTTGATATTAAGTGGACAGAAAAAGCAAGATACTCATTTGAAGAAATAAAAAGCGCACTCACACAACCACTGGTATTGATCAGTCTAGATTTTTCAAAGGAATTTCTAGTTTTCACTTTTGTTGGAGTTCTGCTACAAAAAGGACAACAAGGTATTGAGCAGCCAATTTCTTTTAGTAGGACATTAGCCAATTCTGAGCTAAATTATAATATCTTATAGAAGCAGACATATGCCTTGGAGAAGGCTATCAAATATTTCAGAATTTATATTCTACATTCTCATATTGTGGTGTTTGTTCCTAATATTGTTGCAAAATACATCCTCACTCAAGCCGACCCTGATGGTAAAAGGGGGAAATGGATTTCCAAATCGCTAGAGTATGATATAGAGATTAAGCCAACAAAATTGGTCAAAGGGAAAGGCTTAGCAAAGCTGATTACGCAGTCAAAATTTGACTGTCTTGACATAAATTTGATTGCAGAAATATCAGAAATTTCAAATGATGAAGAGGAACTAGTTCCTATTGAAGAAAAATACATCACTTCAGATTGGTACAAGGAGGTTGTTTTTGTCCTATAGCACAATAAAGCGCCTACTGATATAAAAAATTCCAAAGCAAGGTTTGTTAAGATGAAATCTTTAAGATATTTTATTTTTGACAGAAATCTGTTTTGGAAGGATACTGGTAGAATTTTGTTGAATTGTTTGCTGGAAGAGAAGGCTAATAAAGTAATTGAAGAGTTCCAAAAATGAGATTGTGGAGGTCACCATTATTGGAAGGCGATAGTGAACAAGATTCTAAGAGTAGGATATTATTGGCCTACCATGTTTAAGGATGTCTTCAAGAGGATTGCTGCCTGCCATGAATGCCAGATTGTTGAGGGTGAGAAGAAGCTTGTACCTTTACCTTTGATGCCTATCTATTTAGAAGCATCATTTCAGCAGTGGGGGCTAGATTTTATTGGGGAGATTCATCCATCATCATCAGGTCAACATCGTTGGATTCTTATAGCAACTGATTACTTCACCAAATTGATTGAAGAAATCCCAACTAGGAAAGAAATTGACTCTGTGATTATTTCTTTCTTAGAAAATAATATTTTGTTTAGGTTTGGTTGCCCCATGAATATTATAACTGATAATGCACAGGCATTTAAGTCTAAGAATCTGGTCAATTTCTGTCATCAATATCATATTACTCTTGGGCATTCTACTGCATACTATTCGTAAGGGAATGGTCTTGCTGAGCCTTCTAACAAGAGTCTTGTGAGGATCATTAAAAAGGTGTTGCAGGAGAATAAGAAGGCTTGGAATTTGAAGCTTAAGTATGCCTTATGGGTTGATAGGATATGCACAAAGAGGTCAATTGGAACTTCACCATATGAATTGGTATATGGTGCTGAGGCTATTTTTCCTACATCACTAGGGGTACCTATCATGAAGTTGATTCAAGGGCTAGAAGAGGAACCAAATGCAGTCCAGAGGAGAATTAATCAGCTAATAGCTCTGCAAGAGAAGAGGAATGAGGTTTATAACAAAAATCAGCAATCTCAAAATAGAATCAAGAGGACATTTGATAAAAATATCAAGGAAGAAAGTTTTCAAATTCAAGATGAAGTGCTGAAATGGGAGGCGATAATTGAAGAGAAAGGCAACCATGGTAAGTTTGAGAACTTATGGAAAGGTCCTTTCAAGATAGGAGCTTTTCATGGAAACAATACTTACATACTATAGGAAATGGATGGAAAATCATATGTTGGAGGACCTATCAATGGTAGGTTTTTGAAGCATTATTCTTCCTAAAATCTGAATGATTATTCATGTCATTGTACATATTCCATTTTATGAGTTTTTATGCTAATAATGACAAGCTAAACCAGCAAGCTTGAGACCGACGTGAAGGCCATTAGAGTTTGACGAGGAAGCTTGGAAATTTCAAAGTTTTTTCTGTTTTGGTTAATAAAATGGATAGCAGCACTAGAACTACTAGTTCTTAGTGTACCACAGGGGCACACTATCCCAAGTGGAGCCACTGTTATCACCCAAAAAAATAATAATTCAAAACATCATTATGTCAACTCTGTTTTTGATCATGGTCTCAAAATGAGTTTGAAAATCATTTTAGGTTTTGGTTTAGGGTAGGTTAGAGATTTTATAAGTTTAAAGGTCACCATTGAATTCAAATAAAGTCTTTAGAGGTCGATTCCATGATCAAATACTCACATTTTCCATATAGGGATCATTTCATAAGGTTTCGGGTTAAATTTCTGCAATTAGCCAAGAATCCTTCGTTTCGTAGCATCGCTAGTTCAAAAAAGAGGATTTGCACTACGAAAGCGTTGATACTTTCGTAGCGCAAACTGCGAAAAATACACTGTGGGTGCTACGAAAGCGGGGTTTCTTAATCATCTTGTCAATTAAGTAAAAATCTGTCAAAATCCGTTGGGGAATGATAGGATAAGGGTATGGTGAGTCAGTTAGTTATCAAATTCATTGTACTTACCTATCTTACAGTCATCATTGTCATGATAGGGCATGAGTGAAGCATCATTTAGTTTCGAGATGACACTTTAAATTCAAATTCTTGCCTAATTTAGTCATTCTCATTTTCATTTGCTTCCATTCAAGTGTCTAAGCTCTAAAGTTGTCAAGCTGACCCTGTGGGTGTTCTATACAAAGGCTATCTTCCATATTTACAAGCAAGAATGTTCCATAATCAAGCAAGGCTAATCATATATTCAAGTGAGGCTGTTTTATAGATTCAAGAGAAGCTAATAGGTTTTTTCTAAGAAACATGGCAGAGGAGAATAAATTCCATAGAGGGGGACATTGCTTAAGACATGAGCCTAAAAATGTGAAGGCTATAATTGAAGATAAAACAGTGATGGAGGCTTTTAGAAAAGCATTTTTTCTCTGGTTTTGTGAAAAGATATAGGGTTTCCACACTCAGGTGTCTAAAGAATTTGCCTTACACTTCAGTGGAAAAACTACTAATATTGGGATGTTAAATGTGCCAGTTGCTCCATAGATCATTTCTTCTGTGACAGAAATACCAAGGGGGAAAGAGACTTGGTTTAAAGGTTTTAAGTTTGACATGGAACAATGAAAGGAATTCATGAAAATTGAGTATGCAGATATGGACCTGAATAATGCAATACCTAGAAGTTGTATCAAAGACACATATGCCAAGCTGTTGTTCAACATTCAAAGATACTTTACGTGTGAAGGTAGGTACCATAAATTTTATACTTATCATTTCAAGCTACTTCTGAATTTCATAGGTATGATATCACTAGATTTTCCCTTCTACTTGCATAGGAGCCTTGCCAAAATGTCTGATAAAGTACAAGCCAAGTCTGATGGTTGTGAAACATCTTTGTTTCACCATGGTTTGATAAAGTTATTGGTGTTAAATGAGCTTAAGAAAATAAGCAGGGATTGGTCTTCTTCTTTTTTTATGAATGGTTTTGAATTGGAGAACCTAACCCCAACTAGAAACCCTAAACCTAAAGGAACTTCTTTAACACCAGTAGCAGAGTCTAGTTAGCCTGTGGTTGCAAAAAAAAAGAGGTTTGTAAAGTTGAAACCAAGGAAATAGGTTGAATATAGGACAGAGAAGACACAAGTTCTTGTTTCAGCAACTCCATCACCTGCAAAACAGAGGTCAAAAAGTGTCAAAGAGGAAAAACAAAAAGAAGTTGCTAGAAAGAAAGAAATCAAGAGAGTGACAAGAATCCAAGTAGTGGCATCAAAGAGAAAAACAGTTGTTTCAGGTATAGAGGACAGTCTAGTAATTAAAGAAAATTTATATGACATTCTTCATGCAATTGATATAGAAGAGACACCCATCGTGCAAGCTAATTTCATTGGGGTAGATGAACACAAATAGAAAAACGCTAAATTAGCTAAGAAACTTTAATTTGAGGGTGAAAATGCAGCCTTTATCTTTCAAGAAAGGAATCCTTTGACTAGGCATGCTAAGAAGATCAAGGGAGGCAGCAAGGAGGTCCAAGAAACTATTGAAATAGCCATAGTCCCTGAAGAGTTGGTTTATCTCTCATCACCAATAGTGGAGCATGCAGCCAGTAAGACAATGAAGGGAAAAGGACACATGATAGAGTGTCAACATCTTGAGGAGAGATTGAAGCTAGAAAAAGAAGAGATTGCAATGATGAAAAAGAAGGCCAGAAAGCATAGCATTGAAAAAACAGATTTTAAAAGAGTGAAGGCAATTTGGGAAGGTCAAATTGGTTCTAGGTCTGAGATTCCAAGCAATGCAGAACAGTCTTTTACATGGACAGTTCCAACCATCAAAGAAGCAAGATTTTTCAGAGTGATCAATACTCACATAAGATCCAGTAATAGAAGACTAAGAAACCAAGTGGAGGATTTGGAGCTACAGCTGAAACTGACTCAAGATGAACTAAAAAACAAAGGTGCAGAATGACAAATTATTAAAATGTCAAAGGCTAAATCAAAGGGAAAATGAAGAATCTCATGAAATTTGGATTTTTAGTTCATATGAATTTTTTATTTATTAAACCAATGGTATTCTAAATTTTTGGTAAATTTTTGGTTTGAAGTTTGAAGAAATTGGGACAAAACTGCTCACTCAGCAGTTTTGTAGTGAAAACAGTGCAAAAAGGGTGAAAAGCGCTACGAAACTGTTGTAGCAGCTTTTTTCACCCTTTCTTATAAATATTTGGAGGGAAAATGTTCGTATTATGACCTGAAATTGCTAGGGAAGTTGTGTTAAGTGAATATGAAGATAACCCTGGAGGAAAGAAACCAAAATTTTGAAGGCGGATGGGTTAAAAGACTGCGCTACAAAACTGTGTTGTTTTCGTAGTGCAGGTCTGTTTCTGCTATTTTGGACAGTTTGATAGTGATCTTGTACAACTGGCACTTAAGGATGATTTTTGGCATATTTCATTTTAGTTCCTGACAACAAATAACCTCGAATTCATGGGTTCATAGTGGTTAGAGTGTCTCAAGAACACAAAGAATCCTAAGCCTAACAAACAGGGCACAGTTTCCTAGATTGCAGGAGATCAACATTAAGGTCATAAAGCATTGGATCTTATCATCTGGATTCAACCTTATGGGAATACAGCTGGAAAAAGATGTAATCTAGTTTAGACAATGTTGTTATGAGTAGAGTTAAGGAGTTTGAGTCCTATTTGTAATAGGACTGTTCATTAGGTTTGTAGCTACCATTTTGTAATAAATACCATGTCACATGGTTAGGGAAGGTGTTAAAAATTAGGAATTTGATGTATCTAGCTCAGGATAAGGTTATCCTATGTTGTAAATGATCTATAAAGATTAAGAAGTCGAAATGCTAAGGGTTGGAAATTTTTAGCAAAAAAACTATGTTTATTGTAAGTGACTAGTTTTCAGCTTAATACAGAGTTTTTACTTAGCCAACTCAAGATTCATAAAGATTTCTAGTGTGTTCTTGTTCTAATGGCATATTTTTACTATCCTATTGTAGTGGTGTTTGCTTATGTTACACAAAATTCATCATTGATGCTCTGACTTCCTTCATAGACAAACTGACTATGTGTTTTACAGTTTCACATGTGTATCTCTAGACTAGAACTCTCATATGCCTTGACTTCCATGCTACGTAGATTTTTTGGTTTTACTAAATCTATTATGACTCCATAAGCCCAATGTGTACTTGCTAATGTGATTTACAACCAATATCCATTTTTATATTCTTATTATCCCACATAGAGTTATCCATCTATATTTCTATCAAAAATCATTAACCCTTGAGAGAGCCCTCTCAGGTTGAGGAGGCTAAGCCTCAATTAAAAGATTGGTTTGAAACAGTTACATGAGATTGATTTGATTGGTAGCCTATCAGGTCTGATTTTGTGATAACATGTGGATTGGTACACTTGTGCACCAAAACCAGCACCATAGGATTGGCGACTCCACTAGCTTTACTTTTTTAGTTAATGTGATTACGCTTGTTGCAGGGACATTTTCTCTACTCTGGAGTGTTACTTGGAAAAATTCCCCTCTTTTCTTCTCTGTTCATTCACCCTCAGTAAAATTCTGAAGTTCAAAAGCTCCGAAATTTTTTTTGTAGGAAATTTGCATGCATTTCACTCAAACAGACGTGCCCTATTGCGTGCATTCATCACTGACCTATGCAAAAAATTCCGCGCATGTGTGAAACATTTGCACGTGGAAAGAAAAGTACTGGATGCCAAAATAAAAAATACCAGCACTGTGTGAGGTGTCCCAGGACTGTTTAAAACTCATTGTTGGCTATGTTTGAGTATTTCTAGTTGCTAGTTTTAAAATGTCAAATTTTATCTTCAAAGAAAACCACATAGTTAAGTAGGGGGGAAATTTACTTGGAATCTGAAATAACTTGTTTTGCAAAAATAGACACCAAAAACACATAGATAATTAGCTGGAGTAAGTGGCCCTAATCCACATATGCTTAGCTAGTTTTCATTTTTCCTAGTTTAAAGTCATTAATTTTAGTTTAATTTTTGGCACTAGGAGTTGGGACCAAGAATTAATTACCTTAAGGGAAGTAAGTAATCTATGTTGCCTTTGCACCTTTTGATGACCCTAGGCATGCATATGAAAGCTCTCTTCTGATAATTTCCATCTCCCTTTAGTTGATCACTTAGATTAACTAGGAAATGTTGTAAGCAACCCACTATCCACACATTATTTTCTTATGGAAAGGAACAACCAAACATAGATTAATAGGGGATGTGTAAAGGATCACCACATATCCACATGTTAAAACTGTGTGATTTTTCACCTTTTTCTCACACACTTCCACACCATAAGTGAAGTAAATCCACCTTAAAACTAACTTAACTAAACTCATTAACTTGCCCCACAGGGGCCACAAGAGAATTTATATTTTAGGTTAGGACCAAGGGGGTAGGCATCTAATCAGCCACCTTGGTCAGTTTACATTTTGGAACATAGAAGTTGACTTTTTAGGGAACTTTAAAATCTATCTATCCACCCATGGAAAATAAAACCCGAGCACCACAGAGACCCGATTCATAGGGGTTTCAGGTTAGGCCCAGTGCGTGTGGCATTATTTGGGGCTACCTGACCCATCTAATACTCAGTACTGGTAGTTGATTTACCAAGAAGCTAAAGACTCAAACGCTCACATGGGATGATGGTACTTAGTGGCCAAATCTAGGGCATCCTTCCCTATAAGTGATGGTGTAGGCAACACTAGATTCTCTACCCACTACCTTGGTCGATTCTTCAGCTGCTGGAAGGTGTCGCGAGTTATTTTGGGATGTTAGCCCCAGTACCCACCAGAAGATATCGTCACAAGGCCCAGTTACAATTAAGAGTGTGAGGATGTTCAGGTCTCTAGGATTTTGAGTATCATGTGCAAAAACAACCAAAACCACTTTTTGATTTCTTGATCGCATAGAAATAGTCTAAAGGAAAATTAACATTTGTTTTTGCTTTGTTTTATGTATGTGGTCACCATTTTTGACTTGATACTTCACCTCTCATAGAATTGAGGATTTTTTCCAAAACCATACCTAGTCGACAACATAACGGACCCAACGAGACCTTGTCGATCTAGACGTATTTTGGACCTCCCCCCATTATCGAGAGGAGTTTCAGGTCTTTTTCCATTTAGGCGTCAAAGAGGGAACATTTCCACCCCTATCGGTTCATCCTTTATCAGGGAATCTTTAGTTGGGAACCCTCGACAGTCACCCAATGCCACACTAATGGAAACCCCCACAAGGTTACCACATACCACTCCTCCCAAAACCCCTAGGGGGCAGAGGAGCGCTACCCATTCAGGAAGCCAAGTGAACACACAGCCGAGTATGTCATAGACAAACCCCATATCTAACCAGAAAAATATGTCTTCACAGTGTGCAATGGCTCTCAAACTGCAGTCACCATTCTTAGCATCATTAAAATTACCCAATCGAACCAAGTTAATGAATGACCCTATTGCACACAACCCAACATGGGCCCCCATCCACACAAATCTCCCTTCAGACATTCCGAAGTTTAAATGGAAGCAAGCAGAAGACCCAGGAAATCACGTAATGACATTCCAGCTATGGTGTTCGTCGAACAACATCATTGATGATACTATTCAACTGAGACTCTTTCAACTTACCCTAATAGGACCAGTTGCAAAATGGTATGTGGAGCAACATTCTACTACACATGGAACCTTTAGTGCCCTCGCTACCGCATTCCTAACATATTTTCAATTACCCATCCAGCATGATTATGGGATGGAATTATTGACACAGTTTAGACAGACACCATCGATTCATATCTCAGACCATCTCCACGAATGGCGGAAACATCGTAGTTTTTGTGAAGCCAAACTCGATGATTGAGTTCTACTCGACCTGTTCTTGAAAACTTTCACTGCAAAAATTTCAAAAGACGTAGAAATTCAATAACCTAAATCCAAAGAGGACACCATCAGTAAATCCCAACAGCTTGAGCTAATTTACATGCAATCATGATACATTTATAATATCTTTCCAAACACCCTACGCCTGCAAACTTATAAAGAATCTCCAGGCGCGTCTAACTCTGTAGACGATTTGATTGGGTCACTCACCCAAATTCACCTAGGTAGTAGTAGTCATTACCTCGGTTACGCATATGATCCTAACCAGAACATCCCACAATCCGGCTACCAGAGTCATCATGCACCATTGAAAAACATGACCAATAGGGTGCAATCATACCACCATCAGTAAGGAGGTCCATATTCTCTAGCTTAAGGGACCAAGTACATAGCTAGAAATGCTAACAGAAGAGCTCTCGCCCAACAATCATTCACAAACTAGGGACAGGGACCCCAATATTCCTAGTCCCCAGCACAAAACCCACCCATGAAAAATAATTCACAAGTGAAATTTTTGCAACCTTCACAGGCACAACCATGCCAATCATATAATTAGAAGAATCCTAGCTATCCTCCTAACGGGGCAAGGAAAAAATAAAAAAACTAACCAAAGGGAAATCCTGGATAGGGGGGCAGCAATCAACAACGCCCTCCGCTATCTCAGGCTGGAGGAAACTCCAACCGAAATCAAAACCAGGAGCCAAATAACTCCCAAGGATAAAACAAGAGGGCGAATCTTCTGACTAACCACTCTTGCGTAGTTTGTGGTGAATATGGCCATTACACTCACCACTTTTCTGATCTCCTTGAGCTAAATAAGCTTCAAGGTAACCATGGACAAGGGGGGTGCTCATAGAAGCCAGCCATCATGGGGGAGCCTTTTCCCCACCAAGGGACAATTAGCACCCAATAGTAGCAAACAACTCTCGATGATTCCGGAAAAAACAACCATGAAATCTACATGACTAGCGAAGAAATGTTTTTTCAGACATGGAACCAAAATTACGATACCTCACCAGACACCAATTCGTCAGGGGCTATCACAAGTACACCAATAGAACCATTGACCATATCGAATATACCTATTGAACCTTCTCCAAATATGGCTAAGGGACCAACTAGGCGAGCAGGAAACCATTCCAAAGTGGCCCATAACTATAGCATTATGGACAATTTAGCCCAATCTCCTGCCACCATGTCAACTTTGGAGGTATTACAATCATTCCCAAATCAAAGGAAAGCTTTACATTCTGTGTTAGATGCCATAAGCCCCACCGATTCCTGCCTAATGGTTTTTGATTTAGATAAAGCCACCCCTAGGCTTCCTTCGATGGTCACCTTCCAGATACTGGTGTCAGTTCAAAACATCACCATTCACCAATGTATCATTGATGAGGGTGCATCCACATGCGTCATGTCAAATAACGTCTAGCAAAATTTAGGTTCTCCCAAACTAAATCCATCAAAAATCACACTCAGAGCATACAACGGGTGCCCATCAGCTCCCGTCAATCTCTACCAAAATCTCTCGATCTGCATAATTGGAAATATGGTCCTTATAAACATTGAAGTCTTGAATGCTCAACTAGATTACAATATACTCCTTGGCTAGAGTTATATGTATGCCATGTCAGCCATAGCCTCCTTCGTCTTCTGAACCATGATGTTCCCCCATGAGGATCGCATCATTACTGTCGGCAAATTAACATACCACGACAAACCATCCCTAACAAATATTGATGTCTCTGACCCCCAACCACCCTCCATAGAGAAGACCAAGATGCATGTTATGTAGCACACACAATCATGTGGTTGCCACTTGCCCTGACTTAGAAGTGTTATGCCCCTGGTACTCAGTCACATCATAAAACGAACAGGATGGGAACCACCATGTTAGTATGTTTTTCTTAGTGTGTCAGGGCAACCACCATGAGCAGTGTTGTACATATATCTCACAAGTACACCCTCTAATTAACATGATACATATATTAGAGATGAAGCGCTGGGATCTTATCAATCCAAAACACAATAACCATGATGGAAGGCATATCGCTGATAGGCAGTCTACTCCATACCCATTCTGGCATATTTGGAAATTTTGGAAGGCGTGCCAACCAGGCATGACCCATGTTCAATGTAATATTCCTAAATTAGCATGCAGCTAATGGGAATATTAACTTTGTTTTTAACACCTAGTTAGATGAATAAATGGGTATGGAGGCCCATACATATATTAAATAGGCATAAAATCCCTCTTGATGTGAAAAGGGATCATAATAATAGCTATATCTAGCACCCTCATGTGTGAACAGGGGAAAATACATGTGGACAAGGTCAAGTTTGACCAAGTCAATAGTGCTGGTATGGATGGAGTAGCTCATCAATAGAGACAGCGCAGTGATAGTGGGAGGAAGATTCCATGAAGGTGGCAACCCTAATGAGTGGGACCCAAGGTAAGAAGGCTCACACTTGTTTATAAGGAGGGCAAGGAAGCCATAGTGATGCACGTTATTGATTATTCATTTTATGGTTTGCGTGACTATTGTGCATTCTTCAGTTGTTTAGTTGAGATTTTTGTCTTTCTTAGCACCGAGTGTTCCTGAGCAGGAATCCCATCTCATTTCTTGACAAGCCTCTTGGGGGAGAATTTAACTTCATTTTCCACACTCAGGATTAATTCCAAGCTTCATTCTTCAACTACAATGGATTTTTTGCAGAGGATTGTGTTGTGTTGCAGGGTGTTGCAATGGAGGGTTGAGAAACCCACTTCCGGAGCTAGTTTTTCAGAGGAGGAAGAATTCTTCTCTTGGGGAGATCATTGAGGAATATTCTAGAGCATATTTCACATTTTGGCACTTGTCCAACATATTTCCCATAATCTACAACGCAGTATCCCTCTTTGACTGCGTTATTTTAGTGAGCCATTACATTGAGGGGTTTTAGTGCTTAATTGGAGGGTGAGATCTTCAATGATTGGATCAGCCTTTAAACTCAAGGATATTTTGGAGGAGATATATTCATTATATGTACCATCTAAAGACATCTTCATCCAGTTATTGAGTTGCAGCTTTTTTTTGGTCCTAGGGCTGCATTTCGACATTTTTGTACTTTTGCATATTTCAGGAAATCCTTCCCGGGTTGTCTTGAAAATGTATTTGGGAGCTTAGATATTTACTCCCATCATTGTATGAGCCATATATTTTCAAATCTATATTATTTTACATTTCTAGTAGCATTGTACCATCTATAACTGCATTGTACTTGTTCATGAAAATTCTGCTATGTAGCAGCATTTCATTTTTAGCATATGTATTCATGGGAGGCTTGCTTGCCTTGATTGTTTGAGTTGTGCCCACTTCTATTGTACTTATTTTCTGCCGATTTAAATAATAAAATGGCTCCATGTTTTCTTTAAATTTTTGTGTAATGTTATTCACTTTTATTTCCAGTTTTATGTTCATATATTGCTGCTTCCCCATTTGGGAATATTACAGTGGTATCAGAGCATAATCTTGGCTCAGCCTGTGGATATCAGCCATTACGTTATTAGGAGAATAAGAAGAAGAAGGAAAATATCAAAATGATGGGAATAATTAGCTTTGTCTCATCACTTTTTAGATCTACGAAGAACCTCTCCAAGAGGTTAAGCAAATGAAAGATGAAAGTTGAAGTGAGACCTCTAGAGGGTTTCAAAAGGAGGAAGTGTTATGAAGGTAAATCTTCTCTATGGACAGAGACGATCCCTCTAGCCCTAGTGTGGGTCTAGTAACAAAAGGACATGCTAAATTTTTGCTTCCTAGGTAATGAAGGAACAAAAGACACAGTAGATTGACCTACCTTGAATCCAACGCTCTCGACATTGCAGAAAGGGTAGTAGCCTCTCGCTCCTACCTTGGAAAATCACAATTCGTTCACTGTCACGCTCAGATACTTGCACATAGGAGAAAGAACAAGAATAACATATGACATAATAGTTTCACTCACAACTATTATCTAGTCAAAGAGGCCTAAACATATCGCATCAAATAAACATCATAACACAATAGTGGAACCAAACAGTAGTTATGTATATAAATGAATAGAAGGAAGAGTACAATCGATGCTTTGACGTCGCAGTCTCCTCCAGTGGGGTTTAGATGAGGCGCGTCTCAAATGTTGGTCAGGGAATTCAGAATCAAGCTCTCTTAGAAGTCATCAACTTGAGCTCTCTCAACACAATATTTCTTATTCTATCCTCTCTAGTAGCTTAGCTATAGTATGTATAATTCTCTCAATTCAGCTATTCATCCATTTAGCTAGCTTCTACTAAAAGAGATAGTTTCTTTTATAGAGGAAAAGGAGGAGGTTGGGATCCCTACAAAGGTCAGAGGGAGTCCTAACCTTTAGGAGAGTTCCAAGGGAGGTGGAAACTACTAACTAAAGGAAGGAGTTTGTGGTTGTTTGAGTTCAACCACTCCCAATGACTCATCCCCAAGGTGGTTGGAGTGGAACCTCCGCCTTTATTTATTTTTTTAAATTCATAAATAGCTTGGCGTCGATGTCTAACTAGCACAGAGCACCAACTGGCCCGAGCTCAATGTTAAATTTCCTGGTTGGCGCGAGGGTGTAACGAGATACTCGCACCAAGGCAAAAATAGGGATTTTCACAGCTCTACTTAGGGAAATTTCAACAAGAAGAATGTTTCTTTCATCAAAAGGGATGCAAGGATGGTATTTGCAAAGCATGACACTTCTTATTGGTCATAGAAATGACCCTCCAATGTGTGAGTCGGGGATTACAGGGACAATGAAAAAATGTTGTGTAATAGGAAGGCCCATGTACTTCCTATGATCAGAAAAGAGAACCAGTGTTGCAGAGAGCTCCAAATAATTCCACTATGCCCTTTCCTTTTGAGGAAGGAGACAAGAAGCATGGATATGGAGGACACTTGGATCATAATATTCTAAGTGAATACCTTGCAAAATATAAATCTCAACCTATAGATTTCAAGGAGATTCTAACTCTCCCATAGTTCATCTAGCTTGAGGAATAAAGGAGACCTTGTTGTAGTAGGAGAATCAAGGGCAATAGTTTTCTATTGTCTACTTTTGATGGGTCATCCACATGTACAGCAAGGGCTTTGACAATAAATCTAGATGCATTCTTCCTACTACATCCAGTGGTAGAAAGAGAGGATGTACAGATTGCAGCGTTACACCTTGAGGGTAAAGCAAGCACTTGGTGGTTTGGCCATTTGAGTCATGCAAGAGTGACTACTTTTGCAGATTTCACTCAAAGGGTGAAAAAAATATTTGACAAGGATAAAATAGAGGGGGAGGAGCCTTCATCACCACTTGAGGAGACTTGTACAAGCGCTGACACAACTATGGAGGAGCAGCCATCATCCTTACTAGTTGGGGAGCCAACACATTGGAAGGAGGAGCCCTTGTAGCCATACAAGATGTTCCCAAGATTCACCAAGGTATGCATGAATTTCCAATTTCTGTTATTTCAGAAAATCTTATGGAGGGTTGTGGAAATATTCCTTTGCATGACTAAGAGTCAACACATACTGCTGAATTGAAGTAGCAGAATTGCACTGCATTGTGCAGCCTTGAGTTGTTCAAGGAAGGGATAAGAAATCATCATAATGTGTCATTGTTGAGTTGCACACAACACTTGAGGTTGGGGTGTGGATTTTTGAAGGATGGGATGAGATTTGTCCTAAATAATCCAATTCCGGACTATACGTTCAGCATTGAGCTTGAGCATGAGAGCAAATACACCATTGTGTAGATCAACAACACTGTCATTGAGAAACAGTGATGAGTTGGGAGCTCGGCTATTGATAGAGAATTCTGATGACCAATGCACTTGTGTGACACTGGAGGAGCAGAGGATTGATGAGATTCCTCTCAATTTCTAACATTTTGATGGGTCTTTCTTGTTGAGTATTGTACATCTCTAAGGGGAGAATTTGCTTTCAGCATACTTGGATCCCTATGGACTCAATAGGGTCATTGGTGTGGGATCTTCACTGGGAGATATCCAAGAGGTTGCATTTCAACATCCCATGAAATGAAAAGGTAGAAATCTAATATTGGAGGATGGTATTCCCCATGGGAAGGATACCAAGATGGAGCATGGTAAGAGACACCCACATTTGCATAAGAGGGTGTGGATGGTGAGCAACAGGCCGATGATCCACTTGCATATCTATGACACAGGGTAGCAGGAGGCATGGCTCTATTGGTGCTATAGGGTAAACTTCTTGGGTTGTTGGTTTTCGAGGATCCCTCTCAGGGCTTTCCGGTGCCCGAGGTAGACAGTAAGATTAGCTATGCTATTCACAAAGATGGCATGATCATGTTCATATTATCTTGAAATAACTTGAAGGAATATAATAGAGAATTACCTCTTTGACAGTTTTGGAGTCCCTTGGAGAGCGCTGTGCAGCGAAGCAAGAGTCCTTCTTCACCGGCTCCAAATCTTGGCCTTGCAATCAGTCAAAGCACCCGCGTAATTTCTAATATAACAAGTATCCTATCAATTAAATCAATATACAACAAACATCTAGATTATACACATCTGAGCCATTCATATCATACTATGTAAATTTTTAAACAACAATGATAATATTAAGCATTGAATGGACAAAACGAACACAGTTCTATTGATTTTGAAAGAAGGAGGATTACAACCACCGGTTTTACCAAGCCCTCCTCAGTCTCCCAATCTCTCTTATCTCTCAAGTGAAGAAATCCAAGTCAACAATCTCTCTAGGAACCTCTTTGACTCTTGGCCTTCACAATGTCACACTATTCTCTATTCCACAAGTATACAAGAATCCTTGAGCAATCCTTCGACCTTCAATTAAGAGCCTTCAGCTCCTTCTTATAGGAGAGGGAGAAGGCCATTGTTGCCCTTCTCTTTCCACTAGTTTGGAATGGAAAAAACTTAGATGTTTCTTTGATCTCTATGCTTTTTCCTCTTTTGGAGTTCAGTCTTCTATGGCAATGACCAATAATGTACTGGTGCTTCTGCAGTTTCCTTTGTGAACTGACTCCTTTGTGAGGGAAAGTCGGAGATTCAAATCATTCTCCGTGCTCTTTTCCCAATTCAAACTTAAAACACGGGTAACGCTTCCCTCCAGTGTAAACAGCTCGTTTCCCTAGCCACTAACGCGGCCAATACACTGATTGCCTGCGTTATAACGCTCTTGCTCTATTCTATATAGGCGTTACCCTGGCAAAAATAGGTTTAATTTAGGTCTTTGTACTTCTTCCATATTTGTCTTCCCCTCTGAGCTGATGAGGAGGTATTTTGACCTGTAACAGATGTCCCCTAAAGTGTGAGGTCAGAGACGAAGATGATGGCCGAAATACTTTACAATTTGTAGAGATAGAGAGATTGAAAGACTGAGGAAAACCTGAAACAACAACATATGTCAGAAAATATAGTATTTGCCTAGAGTCGGGCATGTCCCATGATCAGTAGCTTAAACAACATGATTTCTCTAGAATAGAGATATGAAGAATCTTTCCACCAATAGGCACAATGTGGAAGTGTATGTCATAACAGGATCAGGCTGAAGAAGCTGTCTCCATAAACAATATCGCAGCTTGGGGGAGGGAACACAACTTTAATGGTGTAGCCTTTGCCCCAAGGTCTTGACCGCCGATTCACTTAAACGGCATATTTCTCAACATGTGAATGAAGGAGTTGTCGTCAAACATGTGAGAAATTGTCTGATTACCAGTCAATAATGAAAATTGTTAACAGACGCGAAGGTGGCCACCGATAATGATGATGGTCCCTAAGATGCCCAGTACAATCTAGCGAGTGTGAATAAAAGGAGTTGAAGTCGAACACTCGTAGAATCATTCGACCAAGAGCCAATGATGAAGACCCTTGATCAAACACAAGACTACCTTCCACTGATGTCTGCAAGTATCCGGGTACTGATGGGTTTCTGGATCAACTTCCTAGATAATATGTTGAAGTCGATAGGAAGTGATCTGTCGAAAGGTAGGCACTGAGGCGTCCTACATCAGTCAACATGAAATGGAAACCAACTGATTTTGTTTATGATTTGAGATAAGGAAGAGTAAATGGGAACGTCAGACGACAAATAATTTCTGGCATAATGGGCGGTTTGGTTTATAACAGGAGCAGTAGATAACGAGATCTTCTTGAACAATAGAAGGCACTCTAGCAGGGTACTAGGCAGCTGAAGCGTGATGAACACCAAAGAGTGTGTTAGGATTTTACTGGTGCAGGGACACTGGGAAATGAAGGCTAATACTCATAGATGGTAGGGTTCAGCTAACTGCGAAAGAGTTTTCTGGGAAGTGCCATGTTCAAGAATTTTGCTGCCAAATCGACCTTTTTTGGAAATGTAACAGAGGTAGTATCCATTTTTTCCAAATTTTTCCCCGTCTGATTAAGTTTAACGAGTCCATACAAGTAAACTCGGTGAATTTTTCATGTTTTAGAGAGTCTGAAAAATGTCATAAAAGACAACTCTGTGCCCCATCTGATTAGATTTAACGAGTCCAAATGAGAAAACTCGGTGAATTTTTCATGTTTAGAGAGTCTGAAAAATGTCATAAAAGACAACTCCATGTCCTGTCTGATTAGGTTTAACGAGTCCAGACAAGTAAACTCGGTGAATTTTTCATGTTTAGAGAGTCTGAAAAATGTCGTAAAAGACGACTCCATTGGGGTACCTTTGTCATGTCTTGATAACCGGGCACGACAAAGGGATAATAGTAAGCCCGAAACAGTTCATTTTCCGTAAGTTAGTCCATCGAATCCGGAAAAGTGAGAAATATATGTTCAATGGACGTCTACCTCATTTTCTTATGAGTACGAGGAGACGAAGTAAACTCAATATTCTTTGTGAAATTTTTAATGAGTCCAACAAAGAAAAACTCGGTACCTCCGTGAAATTTTAACGAGTCACGCGGAGAAAACTCGATTTACTTTTTCTGTTTAAAGAGCTTTGAAAAAGAGGAAAAGAATGGCTCCTTGTTCTCTGTCTCAATAGTTTAACGAGCCTGACAAAGGTGACTCGGGATTTTTTCGGTTTTATGAGTGAGAAAAAGATTCCTAAAAAGAATGCTCAGTACTTCTCCATAGTTTTAACGAGTCTGAAGAAGAAAACTCTAGGTTTTTCGGATTAACGAGCAAGAAAAGACCAGAAAAGAATGCTCGATGCCAACTTCGTATAAGTTTAACGAGTCCAAAGAAGAGAACTTGAGGTTTTTCAGATTAATGAGAAAGAAAAGACCAAAAAGAACGCTCGATGCTTCTTCGTGTAAGTTTAACGAGCCCGAAGAAGAGGACTCGAGGTTTTTCGGATTAACGAGCGAGAAAAATACCGTAAAAAGAATGCTCGAAATTTCTTGATCTCTTTCTTGTCAATAGAAGGATCTATGTCGGGAATTTTCTTGTGAGACCAAGCAAACACATCGCGGAATTCTTTGAAAATGGATGTGAAGTGCGCAATTTCCTCAGGATTGCAATCTTCTCCAATCTGAATATTTTCCACGATACCCATTTTGACCGAGATATCAATGAGCATTTTCTTAAAAAGATTACCCATGTTCCCTTTTAACTCGATAGTTTGAACAATCGTGTAAGCGGAGGGAACCATCTCAGGTGGGTCAAAAGATGGGATTTCAGTTTTTATCGCCTCTGAATCAATCGTCGAAGTGCGATGGTGTAACTCTCCCCAAGGTCGTTCTTCTAATGCCATGATCTCTCGAATAGCTTTGTCTGTAGGCTAGACTTCATTGAGGAGATCCTTAGAGAGAACTGTTATGGGAGAGAGGTTTGTAGCTGTTGTCAAAACCATATTAGTGGAGGGTTCAGATGTGATTTGGATGGCTTGGTAAGCCAACTCGACCGGCGAAAGCGGCATCTGATCTCCATAGGGATCAATATCTGAAGGTGCCAAGATGATCCATGGGTTGATAGAGCCATCCGAAAAGGTGGATATCATTGCAACCGTGTTTGGGATCTGCGGCGGCGGTAGAGGAAAACAACCCAGTATAGAAGATGCCTTCAGAAGACCGGTACCGATACTGACGTAAGAGTCAGGGACACCTCCTATTAGGGGTACAGAGCTACTTGGTAAAGTGGAATAATCAGGGGTGCAGAAGGATAGTTGATCGACCATGACTATTCTCCCATCCAATGGAAATAGGATGAGTCGGAAGACCGAAGACACGATGGCGGTCATAGCATAAGAACAACTGCGACCGAGCAATAGATTATAGTCAAGATGACAATCTACGACTTCAACGTCCACGTTTAGTATTTTCCCACTCAGAGTGACGGGAAAGCTAGCAAGGTATCCTTTTGGGAGGAACTTGTGGCCATCGAAAGCTTTGAGGGAATTCGACGGCGGGGTTAGAGTGGGAGAACCTAAAGCAAGCCAGCAAGCTTGTGACATAACGCAGGTCAAAGCACCTTCGTCTATGACAGTGCGATGGATGGGTCTCCCTTTCGACACAACCTGCACCTGGAATGCGAGTTGATGTGAGAGGCGAGGTTTAGCCTTTTCCATATCAAAGATTGCTAGCATGGAATCCTGTGGGTCTATTCCGCCAATGGCCGAAAGCAAGGCTTTCCTTTGTGCTGGACAGGTTTGTAATACTTCAAGTGCAGACATAGCTGATGGTGCCTGCGCCAAATCTTCTACAATGTTGTAGTTTTAGGCTGCACGTGCAGAGGTGTTATGAGTCGTGCGTCGAAGTGTCCCTTTGGGGGGACGAATTACAGGTTCAACAGTAGGCCTTTCGATATGTAAATCGTTGGGCGGCGGCGGATTGGAACTAGTTCCAGGTTCCTGAGCATCCATGGTAGGATTTCCATAAAGCTTGGCACGAGTTTGAAGGTAAACACTCTCGATGCCATAAATGGCAGATGGTCCTTCGCCGGAAGGATACGAACCACCATTGCCCCATTGATGGTGTTGTGGCAGATTTTCAACCATGTGTTGATGTTGCTGCTATTGATTGGGGAAAGGATTGTGAAGAACGGCAGGTGTTCGCCCAGAATCCTTGTTAGCAATAAAATCGATGCATTCCTGCAACCGAGGACATTTGTATGTCAAGTGGTCCTCCGCACAGATTTTACAAGGAAATTTCATGGGTTTATCCTTTCCTTTGTCATTTCTAGCAGCATTTTTCTGATTAGGGTTATTCTGATTATCAGACTGCTCTTCCGAAGAAGATGTTTTCTTCTTATTATTCCTATTTTTCCCGCTAGGTTTTTGTGAGGTTTGCACCGAATTTACCTCAACGGAAGGGAGAGGAGTCGTTTGGTGGGGGGCGGTGGCACCCGAGGATGGCTGGGAGGTTTGCCCCCGAGACTGATTAGTGGCTACACCAGAGATCGCGCCAACGAGACCATCGGCATGAGCTCCGATTTTCTGAGTAGCCGGAGGATTTGGGTTACTAGGGGCATGGGGGAGCAGATCGTAAAGCGTGACGGATTGTGAATAGATTAAATCCATGTGTTGGGCACGACGAATACATTGATCTTCTGTTACTACACCAGAAAGGCCAATGTCTTTAGAGATGTGGGGTAAAAGAGACTTGCAAAACCAATTGGCCAAGAGATGGTCCGGTATTGGCGCTTTGACGAGCCTCCTCCTACGTCTCCATTCATGAATATGGTCGGAGATGTGGGTGGTGGTGTCTTGGCACAGCGATGTTAACAATTCTGTTCTGGTTTCCACTCTAATTGGTATTTGTAAGTTCTTTAAGAACTCCGTCGCTAAAGCGCCAAACATATTGATGGCAGCGCGTGGCAATTCAATGTACCACTTGGCGGCATTGCCTGTAAGGGTGCGAGGAAACAGTCGAAGTCGGATACTATCATCTACCATGGAATTGGATATGGACCACAAATGGAAGGTAGTGATGTGTGCGTCCGGGTCGTCCCCATGTTTCCCGTCAAACTTCGGGATATCAGAAGGAATCTTATGCAGTATTGGAGGCCACAGCGAGTTGTGGTTGATGGGGTCGTTTGTCAGCTTATGGATGTCGGGTATGTCCAAAGCTGCCAAGAAAGGCAATTGTGGATTTGCCCCTGAGTCTAACCAAGGCCATATGGGCTGACTACTTGGACCATAGGGTCCCCCCATCCACGTGTTACCAGAAGGGTAAGTGGGACTTTGATAAAAACCTCCCATAGGTGGAGGAGTAGGAACATACGGTTGTTGTCCATAGGGCATAGTGTATTGAGGGGAAAACGGTTGGTTTCCCCCAGCATAAAAGTGCCCTCCCAGTCGAGATGGAGGTTGGGGTTGGTTAGTCCAAATGGATGCAATAAAGTTTCCCGGAGGCATACTAGTACTTGCATAATTTGGCAACGGTATAGATCCTACACCTACGTTTGAACCACTTAAGGGGATAGTATTTACAATGGGTTGTCCCATTTTTCCTAAGGATTGCATAGGAAGAGAGATATTCCCTGCTACATGTGTATTGATAACACTGCCCCCTGGTATAGTGGCCAGGGGGTTTGAACTCAACAGAGGGTTCCAGCCGAAAGGGTTGCTAAAGGGTACCGAAGTAGTCATGCTCGCTGGAGGAGCTACCGTGGGTCCCAACGTGGTCACGGTAGGAGTAGATGCCGAAGGGTTCGGTAAACTACTGACAGTTGTGTTGACCATAGGGTTGGGGGTAGGCATATGTTGACTACTGGGGTTACCTAGTAATGGCATAGAACTGACCACCGGCGGGGAGGATGGTGGCGAACCAGGGATGGTTGCCATTGGTATTGACCCTGTGGATGCCGGTGGTGAAATAGATGTTGGTGTGGCCGTAGACATATCTTGGCATGGTGGAATCTGGACTATCACAGGTCCTAACGGATCAGTGAGCGGAGGATTGTAATTAGGTACGACGCCTTCAGTGAAAGGGTCCTCCGGAAGTTCCGGCTGATAAGGTTCTATGTGATAATCAAGATTAGTCAGAGGAGACTGCTCTTCCGTAGAAGGCCCAGGTTCACTAAGGTTCAATCTTTCCTCTAGGGTGAGAGGAGGTAGACCTTGCTGTCGTCGAGACAGACGGCGTGGGTCAGGGGACGCCACGGTGACCGGTTTAATTTTAACAAATTTTATTAAAATGTGATGTATTATAAAGTCTCAAATGATAGTAACCACACACCTACTAAAAAGAAAAGACTCTCTAAAATCAATCAGCAAGTAGCCAGAATAGGGTGCCCTGTTTGAGTACTACCGTTCACTGGTGATGAAATCTAGTATCACATTAGCATACAGAGAGGGTTGGTCGAAAGTACAGTTACGGTCACTCTAGAGCTTTGCTCGAACCTCAGACGATAGGTGTAAGCACTCTCGTGAAGACGAGTACCCTCCTAAATACCGAAGACAGAGTGGGTTCGTCTGTTTCAGGTACCAGGACAGCCCGTCCCAGTCACCTTGTGTAAGTCCCTAAAAGTATGGCCACTAAGGATACCTCAAATCACAGACATCATCAGGGGGGTCCACAGTCAAGGACAGTGTGCTATATGGGTAGAATACCTAGATCCCCGATCTGGTTTCAACATCCCTGAAGGGAACCCCAATATATAACACACCCACAGGATGCAGTCAAAGGCAGGCTACCTTCTAGTGCACCCAAGTGTTATCTCGCGCTGAGCTCCGGTAAAGGAACGGTCCTGATAATATGAGTGTAGCAGGATTTCACTCGTTAATGACTCTAGTTTTCAAGTTTTGAGATCTT
Source organism: Pinus albicaulis (assembly GCA_034641835.2). Taxonomy (NCBI): domain Eukaryota; kingdom Viridiplantae; phylum Streptophyta; class Pinopsida; order Pinales; family Pinaceae; genus Pinus; species Pinus albicaulis. The sequence continues at coordinate 24,910,854 of MU968382.1, read as the reverse complement.
GGGTAGTTTTCTCACTTTCCTAACCCAAGATCCTAGCCTGAACTACTGTTTGTGTGAGCTCAAAAAAGAGTAATTAGATTGATTTTATTATCGCTTTGTTTTTAGTGTACTTTATTATTAGTCTTGCGGAGGGGGAATGGATGTATGAAGTATAGTGAGACTCTGACTCAAGAAACCATGCAAAACATGCTCTAAATATTAACTTCAATGAAGAGTGTTTCTACAGGGAGAGGTTTATTTTCAATCATCCATGCACCAACATGTAAATAACACAGCTCAACTTTTAAAGATTCAGACTTCTATCTACCTCTTTTAACAGTCTGTGAACTAAAACTTTCAGAATAAACTCAGCTAGATGCAGAAAAATAATAATAAAAAAAAATTCTCTTTTAAAAAGTAAATGTTTTGCACACTAACTAAATAAGATAAACAAATAATCAATGCCAGCTTAGCAGACAAGCACAGGGATTCAGTCAATGAAAGGTACTGGTGGCCAAAAAACTCTACAGCTAAAACACAGTCACAGTAGTGAACATCAAGGTTTTTGGCTGAGTAACACTCTGTCTGTGAGAAAATACAGCATTATAACGCACTGTCTTTAAGCATAGACCACGTTATAACGCACTGGATAAACTGCATAGGTCATGTTAACCAGGGAAAATCTCTTCAGTTGGCCAGACAGGAACAGGATTGAACTCTGCAAGCGTTTGGTATGTCTACTGGGCATCCAAAAATGGTCGGAAGGATCTTTGAACAGAGGAGAGAAGAAATGAAGGGAAAAATAGTCCAGAAACTATGGGGAAATTCCCCAGTGGAGTCGCCAATTCTGCTATAGGGTAAACTGCTTGGGTTGTTGGTTTTCAACGATCCCTCTCAGGGCTTTCCGGTGCCCGAGGTAGACAGTAAGATTAGCTATGCTGTTCACAAAGATGGCATGAGCATGTTCATATTAGCTTGAAATAACTTGAATGAATATAATAGAGAATTACCTCTTTGACAGTTTTGGAGTCCCTTGGAGAGCGTTGTGCAGCGAAGCAAGAGTCCTTCTTCACCGGCTCCAAATCTTGGCCCTGCAATCAGTCAAAGCACCCGCGTAATTTCTAATATAACAAGTATCCTATCAATTAAATCAATATACAACAAACATCTAGATTATACACATCTGAGCCATTCATATCATACTATGTAAATGTTTAAACAACAATGATAACATTAAGCATTGAATGGACAAAATTAACACAGTTCTATTGATTTTGAAAGAAGGAGGATTACAACCACCGGTTGTACCAAGCCCTCCTCAGTCTCCCAATCTCTCTTATCTCTCAAGTGAAGAAATCCAAGTCAACAAGCTCTCTAGGAACCTCTTTGACTCTTGGCCTTCACAATGTCACACTATTCTCTATTCCACAAGTATACAAGAATCCTTGAGCAATCCTTCGACCTTCAATTAAGAGCCTTCAACTCCTTATTATAGGAGAGGGAGAAGGCCATTGTTGCCCTTCTCTTTCCACTAGTTTGGAATGGAAAAAACTTAGATGTTTCTTTGATCTCTATGCTTTTGCCTCTTTTGGAGTTCAGTCTTCTATGGCAATGACCAATAATGTACTGGTGCTTCTGCAGTTTCCTTTGTGAACTGACTCCTTTGTGAGGGAAAGACGGAGATTCAAATCATTCTCCGCGCTCTTTTCCCAATTCAAACTTAAAACACGGGTAACGCTTCCCTCCAGTGTAAATAAAGCGTTTCCCTAGCCACTAACGCGGCCAATACACTGATTTCCTGCGTTATAACGCTCTTGTTCTATTCTATATAGGCGTTACCCTCGCAGAAATAGGTTTAATTTAGGTCTTTGTACTTCTTCCATATTTGTCTTCCCCTCTGATCTGATGAGGAGGTATTTTGACCTGTAACAATTGGTTACTCTTGAAAGAGTTTGGCCATCATATGACACATTCTATTTCAAAGAGTAGGTTGGAGGATGTACCTTGGCATGGCATTTTCATCATATGACAGCAAGGAGTTTGGGTGTATTGGGGTGACGTGATATCTTTCATGTCAACCATCATGTAGTTGCTCCATAATTTATATGATGATGGTGTGGGGCGGAAAAAATAGTTGTTGTTGCTTTGGATGTTATTGGAAGAGTATGGAATGGTTTTCTTCCATACTTTTCATAATGTTGCAAGAGTAGGTGATGGTGCCATCATGGTGCAAGGGGGCTACTCCTTAGTCTTGGAGGATCAGGAGGTACTTCCACTTTGGAAGGAGTATCTCATATATAGCTACATTATGATGACTTTGACATGTGGAATGTCAAAGGATGGAGCTAGGAGATGACAGGAGCCTTGTCACAAAGGCCAACAGCGTCGTCACTTGGGAGCTTGAGTTTGTTAATGGGGTGTTCCTAGGATCACTTCACATATGATGCAATTTATGAAAAAGTAGGAGAAGAGAGTGATGGAGTAGTGTATGGTGACATCTATTGCCATGATATGATCTTCTTCAATTGGGTCTCCAAGCATAAGTAGAATGCTTTGCATGCAGCACATGGTTCATTCCTTTTCATGGAGATATGTCATACCACCATGGAGGACTCATTCACGAATCGTATTATCAGCATACTCTCAGTAAATGGTAAGAATTATGCTTTTGCATTTATTGATTTTATAACATAGTATTTGCATTCTCTTACCATTTCTATACAGTGCATTGCTCCACAAGAGGGCAAGTCTCTATTTGGGCTTAATGGTCACTTTGGGACCAACATCAGGGATGGGAATAGCCATCTTTTGTATGGATTTGGGAAATTGTTGTATTATTCTTTGCATGCTCAGTTGATAAACAATTCCATTTACTATTTACTGGTAGATGAGATGACATACACAACTAGCAACTTGTGGGGAGATGGATTTCCATGTTATGTTTTGCAACAATAGTTAGAAAAACTGCACTGTGACCACTTGGGAAACTGTTGGTACCTTCGATCACTACATGAAACCTTCAATATTTTTCTCATTTGGATGCCATATGGTGATGATGTCCTATTCATCATATATGGGATGGTTTGGGCCAACATGATTCATGAAATTGGAGAGAGGATCTTTGGAGATCCAGTCTTCTTCCTACCTCTTGAAAGCAACATTATTGCAGCCCAAGATCAACAACTACTCTACACTTATCATAAGTGGATAGAGGGGTAGTGTGGGGTAGGCTATTTTTTCTACCATGATTAGTTATTTAGCCCACCTACATTGCAGGAGCCGAAGGTGGAGGAGAATTTTCATGAGTTACCATTTTGGAGGGTGGCTCATTTTGTATGGATGATAGCTTAGGGATGGGAGTTTCACATGGGAATGATAGTTCCCAATGTATTTCAGATTCCATGCCTCAAGAGGACCTCTAGATAGCACATTTTTGCCTCCATGGATATTTTACTTCCTCGTGATGCTAGCTATTTGGGATGGTCACCAAAAGCTAACTTGCATATTTGGGAGGGGCAACTTGGAGATGTATTGAGGAGACATCATCTTGTTCCTTGGGGGAGTGTATCATATGAGGATGCTACAAGAAGAGGAGAGGAGGTTCTTCAATTCTATCCTTGCAGTTTCTTGAGGACAAGCAACATTTGGGAGGGGAGGGTTGTAATATTCCTAAATTAGCATGCAACTAATGGGAATATTAATTTTGTTTTTAACACCTAGTTAGATGAATAAATGGGTAAGGAGGCCTATACATATATTAAATAGGAATAAAATCCCTCTTGATGTGAAAATGGATCATAATAATAGCTAGATCTAGCACCCTCATGTGTGAAAAGGGGCAGATACATGTGGACAAGGTCAAGTTTGACCAAGTCAACAGCGCTGGTATGGATGGAGTAGCTCATCAATAAAGACAACGCAGTGATAGTGGGAGGAAGATTCCATGAATGTGGAAAACCTAATGAGTGAGACCCAAGGTAAGAAAGCTCACACTTGTTTATAAGGAGGGAAAGGTAGCCATAGTGAGGCATGTTATTGATTATTGATTTTATGGTCTGCATGACTATTGTGCATTCTTCAGCTGTTTAGTTGAGATTTTTGTGTTGTTTAGAACCGGGTGTTCCCGAGCAGGAATCCCATATCCTTTCTTGAGAGGCCTCTTGGGGGAGAATTTCACTTAATTTTCCACACTTAGGCTTAATGCGAATCCTTAGTCTTCAGCTACAGCGTAGTTTATGCAAAAGATTGTGTTGTGTTTCAGGGTGTTGCAGTGGAGGGTTGAAAAACCCACTTCTGGAGCTAGTTTTTCAGAGGAGGAAGCATTCTTCTCTTGGGGAGATCAGCGAGGAAGATTCTGGAGCATATTTCACATTTTGGCACTTCACCGACATATTTCCCATCATCTACAATGCAATATCCCTATTTGACTGCGCTATTTCAGTGAGCGATTATAGTGATGGGTTTTAGTGCTTGATTGGAGGGTGAGATCTTCAGTGATTGGATCAGCCTTTCAAATGAAGGATATATTGGAGGATATCTATTCATTATATGTATCATATACAACCATATTCATCCAGTTATTGAGTTGCAGCTGCTATTCAGTCCTAGGGCTGCATTCTGGCATTTTTGTACTTTTGCATATTTCAGGAGATCCTTCCCGGGTTGTCTTGAAAATGTATTTGGGAGCTTAGATATTTACTCCTGGAATTTTATGAGCCATATATTTGTAGATCTATATTATTTTACATTTCCAGTAGCAGTGTACCATCTATAACTGCACTTTACTTGTTCATGAGCATTCTGCTATGTAGCGGCATTTCATTTTTGGCATATGTATTCATGGGAGGCTTGCTCGCCTTGATTATTTTAGTTGTGCCCACTTCTACTGTAATTATTTGCTGCTTATTTACATAATAAAATGGCTCCATGGTTTCTTTAAATTTTGGTGTAATGTTATTCACTACTATTTCCAATTTTATGTTCATATATTTTTGCTTCCCCATTTGGGAATAATACATTCAACCTAGGACAACATGCGGGCTATGCGATAGAATTGACCACCAGGTCAATCAATGCAAATGACTAAAGCACCTCGAAAACAATTTTTGCATATTCTATTCCCTCCTGCAAACACATCTCTCTAAACAAGAGAAGATCACACATTGCTATTACTAGATTTTCTCACACTTTCATCATACAATAAAATGTGATCATCTCCCAAAGCTTATAGCGGAAAGAGAGGCATTAAGTCTATAGTCCCCAAGAGATTTAGACATACCCAAGCCAAAAAATCGAAAATGGAAGCAGAGGACCCTCTCCTCTATGTCTGATCCCTTCTGAGCGTCCACTTTTGGGATGACGAGTAGTTTTGATTCCCACACAATCTACTGAGTTGGCACAGTGGTACTGTGCACCACTTGCACCAGCCATAACCACGAACTAGAAGCATGCCCAATAATGGAAACATTTAGGCACCTCTGTATGAGGCACAGCTTCCAACTCCCGGAAAGTTCGAAGCCTAACGAGGAATCTAGCCTTGCTCTCACGCAAGCTCCCATGATGGAAATTCCTCCTCCACCAAATGGCAATGACATGATACACCATATAAGATCCATATCATCATGTATCGGAACCATGAATCAGGTTGTCTACTTATCTGTCATAGGTGTCGACTCAGATGCAACTATCAGAGAAGTTGTACCAACTATTAGCGCTCCATAATTCCGAGGCTGAAGATAGAATCTCGGAGGCAACATCAAAACTGCTTCGGGCCTAGGATCTAGCCCTCCTAAAACCAAAGAGGGATCCCTTTATTGGATATATCTTTTTTTGGTTTGGAATTTTAGGCTAATTAATAGATGCAGAGTTTGGATTTTGAATTTGGTTTGGTGGGGAAAGCAAGGGAAAAAGGCCATTGGGCTATGGAGTCAAAGGGCTTGGGTGATCAATTTGCAAAAGTGATCAACCATGAGTGAAATGAGGCAAGCCAGGTGTACTACTTTGGATCATTTAGGATTAAATAGATTATAAAGATAAAAGAAGAGTGGAATTCATTAGAAATTTAGGAGCAATCAATAATTCCTCAATTAGACTAGAATGTAAAGTTCAGCAGAAACTGAGGAGCAATTAAGAATTCCTCGATTTGGCATCAGTATAAAACATATAATATTGTAAACACATTTAGAATAGTGCACTCTTGATAACAAATCTCATTCTTCATTTTCTTCATTACAATAAGAATTTAGATATACTAAGAATGGAAGATAATGGAAAAACACATAAAAATAGGAGAAACTTCACCATTTCAGACACCACATGAATCCTAAACAGCTGGTCTTGTATTAATTTTCCAATAGTCACTTGAAACTCAGTGAACCACTTTCCAAAATAGGACTATTCCTCATTACAATCCCCCCCCCCCTTGCTATTTCTTTTACATCACAATATATAGACTTAACTACCAGATCTAGCTTTTCACTCAAACCTTCCATCTACTTACTAAAAATAGAGTAACTATTATAAATCTAGTGACACATGTATAACTAATCATCAGTCTTTAAGGAAGTGATTGCAACAGGGGTGACATGTGTAAAAATTTCTCCTACTCCTCAATATGTTGTTATTTAAAGGATCTTCTTTGCCATTCGCGAGATGGACAACATATATGAATAATGATTTGCATTCAGTGGTTGACCTTCGTGATATGTTCAGGTCAACTAACTATTGGGACAACTAGAAGATCACTGCAACAAAGATTTTGAATTTTCCATTTGTCCCTCATACACTTCTAATACTGCTGCTCTAGTGTCTGAAAATCTGCAACCTATGCCTTTGAACTCTCAAATGCTACCACTTGGCTTCTTTTGCATGAATTAAAAATTTACTACTAGAATCCATTCCCTTATTTTCTTCTAACAGAACCATCTATGCTGAGCTTGAGGAAACGTACATAGTGTGTTGCAATAACTAGGAGGAGTGGTTTCCGGAACTAAATTTTCCCAGTTTCTATAAGATCACAGGCATCAGCAAAAATAGGGGTGAAATTCTTTGTTACTAATCACATGTCCAATTTTCTTACTGGGGCCTCCACATCAAGATCATATATAAGTGTAGCAATTGTCACAATAGTCTTTCGACGGGGATTGCGGAGAGTGGACATGGAGCAGTGGTGGCAAGATTTGGCATGGTGCTAAACAGTCAGTTGGAAATTAGAATAACCACAATGGTTTTTCAGTGGTGAAAACTAATTTTCGGAGGGGGTCACAAGCGGTAAGTAGTATCGGAGTGGGGTGGTGTGAAGTAGCACAGAATCACCACGTTGCAGGAATGACGGTAAGGGATACCGCCAATTTTCAACCCCCACTAGCCCCCCCCCCCCCATGGTTAAAGTTCAAAGGCCGAGGGGGGTGCGAAATGTGTTGAGGACCGTCGGATGTGGGGACGAGGAGCGGAGATGGTGGAAAGGTGGCAGGAGATTAGCAGGGAGGGGGTGTAGGCTGTGGCAGTGGGGTCGAGTAGCGGAAAGGTTTGTGATGTGATGGACATGTAAAGGGTGATGTGGTAGGGAGAGATCCCGCTATATCACATCGGCGGATTTTATGGAGTGGAAAATGGAGGTGGTGGTGGTTTTTGTGATATGCCGAAATGGAAAAAGGGCAGGGGTCCACAATGTAATATTATAGTGCAGTAAAGTTTTTAAGTCAATCCATTTAGCGCCTTCATCCTATAATGGGGGTTCCAAAACCTTAGAATAAGCATTCTTTGCCCCTTTTTCTACAGTATTTTCTTTATAGAAAATAAATGACAGTCATGGAACCTTAATGACAATATGAAAGATCTGAAGAGAAAAACCAGTCACCTTGTGATACTATAGATTATAGGATACTAACAGAGGCTCTAGCCGGGGATGCCAGCTCCTTCAAGAGGTGTCAAGAACACCATAGATTGGTAGCCTAATCCATTGGGCTGATGCCAAATCTGTAACCTAATATCCTAAAACCTCTGTGGCTGAAAATATTCAAGCTGAAATCAACCCTCTTTGCAAACTAGAGTTTGGAACGCACTTGATCTGAAAAATGAAAAGAAATATGGAACTAAAATTGGAAAATTTCTCAAAGTACTGAGCTTATTTTCACTCCTACCTACATCTATTCTTATCAAAAATTATCCCATCAAATAATAATCAGACTTCCAATGTAACCAGTCAAGAAAATGAGTGCTTAACTGAAACTGACCTTCCTTTTTCTAGGGTAGAAAAATGTGCTCAAAACATGGCAACTTAACTCTTCCACTGAATTCAATAGCTCTGTTAATCAACCTGGTAGACTCTTCTTTCACTCATGACTATAATAAACTAGTCCAAGGATCTAGGTAGACATGTAACATGAGATCTTTCAGCTGCTTGGTGACATACAAACATACCTCATCCCAAACTACTCCTTTTATTCTGTGTTGGCACTGACTGTCTTCAATGGCAAAGAAGACACTTGTTTTTCTTCTCCATCCATAATAATCATTTGTTATGTGTGCTTTTCATCATTCCCTTTATCATTCAGAAACTTGCAAGGAAGTTGTAAACTCCCAATCCTCTCGGGAAAAAGGTCATTAGCTATAATATCAATATGTTGTGAAACTTTTTCAACATCCCAAGAAGAAAATAATGGAGAAATTTTGTGACATTCTTTAAAGTCTCTAAATTCAGAAAGAGGATTAGAGAGGTCTTCAATTAGCAAACCTTTTTGGCTTTCATTAGGAAAACTTGGTTGGTGTTCAATATATTAATAAAACACTGCTAGTTGAAGATGCTCTTGTGAATCTGGGCCATCGAACTCTATTTCTTTCTCTTCTAGATTACTGGACTATTGGAGGTTTTCACTGCTGCCCTCTGCTGGATCTAGTTCAGGGAGCCGAAGTTCTTCTTTAACCATCTGCTGATCGAATTGTCTTCATGCTTCTAAGGATGTTTCCTGTGACGAAACTTCATGAACTTTTGGAAAACATTTATCATTTATTTTTCCATGATGGGAAGACATTTCAGACAAAACTTCCACTTTCTGAAATGGTCTTTCTTCTAAAAATTCTAATATTTTATCCTTCATAAATTGATCATGATCATATTAATCCTCTAGATATTCAATAAAAAATTGAAATTTATCACAACAGCCTTGAACTAGTGACAAAGAGGGATAATCTTCTTTATACTTGTCACAAAACACAGCATGAAAACACTTTAAAGAAATTATACTTGCAGCTGGTAGATCTTCATACCAAATCCTAGCTTTATCTTCTAAACTAGAAACAAACATTTTCATAAGACAGTCCTTTGGAAATTGGATTTTAAATCTTCGGACATGCATATGAAATCTTACCAAATGTATAGTAGTGTTGAGCCCTAGAATTGCCTTCACTTTTACAAACCTTCACTTCATTTCATCATTCTTTTATCACTTCATAAGCCTAAAATCAATGAAGAATGATTAGGATTGCTTAAAGGTTACATGCAATTGATTAACATATTGTATTTTCATGGTTTTTGTTGTTTTAATAATTTTTTGCAAAATAGCTACAGAATACAGACGTTCCGTAGCCAATTAGGTGTTCCGCAGTTATTTTATTGTTTAAACAGGTTACAGGTGTCGTCTAAGGGAAATACGTATATGGTTAGACTCCAAAACTCTCCTGCATCATTCCTTGTCCTCCACAAGGGCTGAGCAAAAATCTAGAATTGGTTATGCACGTGGACAAAGCCAAAACCAAGAAGCAGACTTCTATAAGGAAAAGGACTCTTGAGGTGTATTCAACAAAATATGAGTCATCAATAGGAGTTTTAGTTCAATTTTGATTATAAAAGACACCTATGCCTATTTCTACTCAATTTTAGTTATGTATTTGCTTATAAAAATAACTCAGTGAACCGAGAAATATTTAGTTGATGTTTTTTTGTTAGTTTTCAAATACTGTGATACTCTATTTCTTAAGCATTTTCTTTTAATAAAAGAAGTATAACTTTGATGCATGATCTGAAGCAAATGTAAGGAGTTAAGGATTCGTGTGCCAATCTGATGGTAGAGGGCCCCTACTATCCGAAAAGGATTTTGCATATTTTCTAGATAAGTGACTTTTAACTCTGTTTTGTTCTTAACTTAGGCAGTTTTCTGAGTTTATCCTCTTGCATCATGTCTTATTTCATTTACTTACATTGAATATTATAGTCAATCTTGTTCTCATGAGCTGTTCCAATATATCACTAATACGTGAATAAGATCTAGCTGTAGAACTTTGATTTAATTGTATTTTAGTTCTGTTCATTGCATTTCAGTTCTGCTAGTTAATTGCATTTCAGTCCTGTTAATTAGATTTAAAAGACCCTCATTATTTTATAAGCTGCTCTTGTTCTCAAATTCTTCTAACACATCACTATTATAAGAACAAGAATTAGTTATATTATTTTAAGTTCTTGACTGTTCTGCAGTTATGTAAGAGATTCTCATGATTTCACAAACAAGTCTTTTTCCCAAGTTGTTCCAAGAAATCTCTAATCTTTGAATGAGGCTTAATAGTAACATTGTGAGTGGCAGAATGAGTTAATTTTAGTGTCATAAGTAATTTTAGCACAGGATTCTTTACAATGTTGCAGATGATCTTTTTCTCAAAATTTTCCAACAGACTTCTAACCATGAATAAGATTTCTCTGTGATTTTTTAAGTTGTTGTTTACTAAAGAGAACCTCATTACATCAAAACTAATCCTTTTCTCAGTTTGTTCCAATATATCTCTAATGAAGCGAATTGGACTAAGTTTAATGTTATGAGTTACTTTATTAGCAGCTTTACAATCTGTGGATTAGCATTCTCTGTTCTTTTTATCATTCCTATTTTAGAGTAGATCTTATTTTGTTTTAGTGCATTCAGTAACTTTTCTTTGCTATTAATTTAGTTTTTCACCTTAGCATAAAATAATAGTAAACATAAAACCAAAAACATTAGAAAAACATTGAACACAACGAAGTAGGAATAGGTTACTTAGGCACGTATGGTGCACTTCACTTCAACAGTTTACTAGCCCTGGTTGAAAAATTATGTTATCAATTTAGGAACACTAAAATTGATTAAACAAGTAGCATCATCTCCTTTATTATCTCTAAATACTGGAAGATGTTTTAACCATTCAATTTTTGGCATGGGATTTGGAACTCCTGGGATCTTAGATATGTCCAAAGGAGCATACCTACGTTGTATTCTTGAATTCATTTTTTCAATCAATAGGAGAATGGAATCACCATAATTTCTCTACAATTTTGGATTCTTTTACTAGTGGAATATTTAGATCAACTAAACTTTGTGGATTTTCCAGGTGGATGATTTCAACATTCTTGTGTGTGACTGTTTGTCCACCATCGTCAGCCATGTCTGAACTTGATAAGTGTTACTGAGGAACATAAAAATATTTCCCTAATATCGTCACCACTATGTTAGTGCTCCGTAATTCCGAGGCTGAAGACAGAATTCCGAAGGCAACATCAAAACTGCTTCAGGCCTAGGATCTAGCCCTCCTAGACCCAGAGAGAGATCTATCTATTAGATATAGCTTTGTTTGTTTTGGAATTTTAGGCTAGTTAATAGATGTAGAGTTTGGATTTTGAATTTGGTTTGGTGGGTAAAGAAAGGGAAAAATTCCATTGGGAAATGGAGTCAAAGGGCTTGGGTGTTAAATTTTCAGAAGTGATCAAGAATGACTGAAACGGGGCAATGATTAAATATATTAGAAAGATAAAATAAGAGTGTAATTCAGTAGAAATTGAGGAGCAGTCAAGAATTCCTCAATTATACTAGAATGTAGAGTTCAACAGAAACTGAGGAGCAATTAAGAATTCCTCGATTTGGCATTAGTAGAAAACATAGAATATTGTAAACACAACCAAAATAGGGTGCTCTAGACAAAAAATCCCATTCTTCATTTTCTGCTTTACAATAAGAATTCAGAAGTACTAAGAACGGAAGATAATGGAAAAACACATAAAAACAGGAGAAACTTCACCATTTTAGACACCACATGAATCCTGAACAACTGGTCTTGTATTAATTTGCCAATAGTCACTTGAAATTCAGTGAACCACTTTCCAGAATAGGACTGTTCATCATTACAATTCCCCCTCCCCCTCCCCCCCGACTTGCTATTTCTTTTACATCACAATATATATACTTAACTACCAAATCTAGATTTTCACTTGAACCTTCCATATACTTTCTAAAAATAGAGAAAATGTTATAAAACTAATGACACATGTATAACTAATCATCAATATTTAAGGAAGTGATTACAACAGGGGTAACATGTGTAAAAATTCCTCCTACTCCTCGGGATGTTGTTATTTACAAGATCGTCTTTGCCATTCAAGAGATGGACAACATATATCAATAATGATTTGCATTCATTGGTTGATTTCCGTGATATGTTGAGGTCGAGTAACTGTTGGTACAGCTGGAAGATTACTGCATGTTGTGAAACCAGCTCCAAAAATAGAAGAAAAGAGATATCAACGCCTTATAAATAAGCCACTTCAAGGGGGCAACCTCCAATACATTACATAAATGAACAATTGTTGGATGATTCAAATTACAAAACCTCCTTTCTATATATAGGAGTCCATGGGGCCACAATGTAATCCTAGTGGGGCCACAATGTAATCCTAGCTGACCTAAAAATAATAACTTAAGGGCAGAATAATAACAATATCGGGGTTACAGGGGTACAATAATAATAATAAGGGGGTTACACTAACAACAATAAGGGACTATACTAGTAATATAGGGACCTAACATGCCCCTCTCCTTCAAACAAGTGTTGTCCTCAACGCTTGAGTAGCTTTGGGTGCTTCTATATAAAATTCTCATCCTCCCATGTAGAATCTTCAATGGGTAAGTTCTTCCACTTGATGAGATACTCTGAAATTGATCGATTCCATAGCTGCCGAGTTCTTATTTCTGTGACCGCTTCAGGTTCCAATATGATTTTTTCTTCCAAGTCAAGTTCTGGAAATATTGTTTGAACTAGAAGATTTTCACCTATAACCTTCTTTAAGCATGAAACATGGAAAACTGGATGCACTCGTGAAGAAGCAGGAAGCTCCAATTTGTATGCCATAGTAACAATCTTTTGCAACACCTTGTAAGGACCATAGTACTTTGGCGATAATTTATTATCTTTCTTAGCTTGCCTGAGAGACATTTGTTTGTATGGTTGTAGCCGTAAAAATACCCAGTCTCCTACATCAAAACTTCTCTCGCTACGATGTTGATCTTCTTGTTGTTTTATTCCATTTTGTGCCAAATTTAAGTTATCCTTTAAGAATTGGAGAACTTCTTGTTGATGCTCGATGTGATCTTCCACTGCTTGAACCTTTGAATTTTCTCTTAAATATTATGTGATGGATGGTGGATGATATCCATAAAGTGCCATAAATGGGGTCATTTTTGCTGCAGTATGGAAGGAAGTGTTATACCACCATTCAGCGAGAGGTAACCACTTGACCCATTGTGTTTGTTTATTAGATACAAAAAAACAAAGATATCCTTCGAAACATTTATTTACTATCTCAATTTGACCATCGGATTGAGGATGATAAGATGAGATATGAGCTAATTGAGTACCCAAACAAGAAAATAACTCCGTCAGAAAAATTTCCAATAAAAATGGGATCTTTGTCGCTCACAATAACCCTTGGGTTCCCATGTAGCTTTTGAATTGTGTCCATAAATGTAGTAGCAACTTTATTTGCTTTAAATGGATGAGATAATGCACAAAAGTGTGCATATTTGGTAATTCTATCAACTACCACCATGATGACACGCTTTCCTTCAGACTTAGGTAAACCTGTGATAAAATCCATTGAAATCTCCTCCTAACGTTGACTTGGAATGGATAAAGGTTGTAGAAGACTCGGGGTCTTAATTGTCTCAACTTTATTCTGTTCCAAAACCAAACATTCCACCACAAAATTTTGAATATCATATTTAATTCCATCCGAAAAAAAATCTTTCTTCACCCAGTGGTAAGTTTTTAAAAATATTGAGTGTCCTCCTAAAGGAGAAGTGTGCAATTTAAAAAGAATCTTTTGTTTTAGTTTGGAATTCTTACAAAGATATAAGTGATCTTTGTACCATAAAGAATCATTTTTCCAACTAAATGTATCAGATGTACTAGGATCTTGCTGCAACTTTTGAATGAGTGCCCACACTTCTTTGTCCTTCTTCCATTCATCTCTTGCTTTAGTTATCCAATCTGGTTGGATAATAGAAATGGCACAAAGCAATGCTTCCACCTCATCATTCTTTCTTGAGAGTGCATCTACAACAACATTTAGTTTCCATTTTTTGTAGATTATTTCAAAGTCATAACCCAACATCTTTGTGACCCATTTTTGCTGCTCTTCTGAAGATAGTCTTTATTCCAAAAAGTGTTTGAGACTATCATGATCAGTTTTTACCTTGAAGTGTCTTCCCATTAGGTAAGTTCACCATTTATTTAGTGCATGTAGTATTGCTAACATTTCCTTCTCATAAATAGGTTTCTATAAATACTTTCCTTTAATTGGACAACTTTCAAAAGCAATGGGTCTTCCTTATTGCATTAAAAAAGCACCATTTCCATTTCCTGAGGCATCACATTCCACAATAAAGGTTTTTGTGAAGTCTAGCATAGCTAAGACTAGTGCTAGGCACATTGCCTCTTTAAGATGTTCAAAGGCCTTAGTTTCTTCAGGAGTCCATGAAAATGGATCTTTCTTCAATAATGTTGTTAGAGGTGCTACTATTCTCCCATAATTCTTAACAAACTTGTGATAATACCCTGTTCACCCGAGAAATCCTTGCAACTTCTATATGGTTGTGGGGACTTTCCATTCCTTAATGGCTTTAATTTTGTTTGTGTCTACCTTAACACCCTCGTGAGATACAATATGACCCAGATATTCCACCTCTTTTACTCCAAAGAAACATTTGGATATTTTTGCATATAATTTTTTCTCCTATAATAGTTTGAGCACCCTGTCAACATGCTGAACATGATCCTTCCAAGACCTGCTATAGATTAGTATATCATTAAAAAATACTAGCACAAATTTTCTAAGGAAGGGTTTGAAAATGGAATTCATCAACCCTTGAAATGTAGAAGGTGCATTGGTAAGGCCAAAAGGCATGACCAAAAATTCATAATGACCCTCATGAGTTCGAAATGTTTTTTTTCGGAATATCTTCAGTCTTCATTCTAGTTTGATGATATCCTAAATGAAAATCCAACTTGGTAAAATAAATTTCTCCATGTAATTCATCCAATAATTCGTCAATCACAGGAATGGGAAATTTATCTTCAATGGTGAGCTTATTGAGCTCCCTATAATCCGGACACATGCGCCATGATCCATCCTTCTTGTGTACCAATACTATAGGAGCAGAGAAAGAACTTTGACTGGGTTGAATTATACCTGCTTCTAACATTTCTGCAATCATACATTCAATTTCGCTCTTTTGGACATAAGGATATCTATAAGGCCTAATGTTTGGAGGAACACTTCCTGGAATCAAATGAATAGCATGATCATGATCACGAATATGTGGGAGATTTGCAGAAATAGATGATTTTGAAGTTGGAACTTCTACTGAGCATAATTGTGCAATTACGCCTCATTGTTATTTATTTAGAAGATTTGTCATAACATTAGAGCTTATTATCTTTCCTGGATTCCCTGCAATACCCTGTAATTTGACTTCCTTTCCTTCTGAAAAAATTTTCAAGAAAATTTCTTGAAAATTAAAAGCTACTGTCCCCAAAGATTGTAACCATTGTACTCCTAGTTAACATCAACACCTCCCATAGGAATGGAAAGCATTGGACTATTCAATACATATTCCCCCATGGTTTTCTTGATATTATGGAATTTTCCAGAGAAATTTATAGTTCCTCCATTTGTAACCATCACTTGACATTTTGGTGCTAGGTATAGGAAACCATTCAATTCCTTGGCTACCTTACAATGAATAAAATTATGGCAGTAACGCTTCCTAATCAACGAAACACTACTTTTTCGATATTTTCCTATCTTGAGAGTTTGAGGAGTGGTAATTCCTTCCAATGCATTACATGATATGGTTGGATTCATTTCTTCCTCTTCTAGGGCTGGTTCCTAGTGTATATCCTCTTCTTGTTCATTTTCTTCTTCTTCTTCACAATCTATGTAAAATAATTTCTTCTCAGCACACTTATGACCTTTAGTGTATTTTCTATCACAAATGTAGCAAAGCCCTTTTTCTCTTTTTTTCTTCCAATTGTTGTGGTGTCAACCTTGTAGGTTGTGGAAAATTGTTGGTTTCTTAACCCCGACGAAATTATCTGCACGCAAATACAATGTAAAAATAAAAAATAGTGAGAGCATAAAACATAAAATAGACAAACACAAAGATTTTCCCCTGGATCCCAAATCGGGACGACCAGCTTGATTTTTCATTATATTCCTTTTAGTGTTATAACACATATATATACATGCCAAAGCATACATAAACCCCAATCCATTAACCCTGGATTAGAACATAACCGTAGTTCCCTTGACCGGATCTACAAAATACCAGGGGTCAAAAACCATCGTACCCCAAAACCATGTGCAAACTCATGCACAAAACATGGGCAGTCCGTTCCATGAGTGGGATTCAGACACCAAAATATTTTTTTTGACAAAGTACTTTCCCACCTTCAACAAGGGGGACTGCCTCTTTAAAATTTCCCCGTCGCACCCAAGACAACATACAACATTTTAAGTTAGTCGGGAAAGAATATAACACATACCTAACAGAAATTCCAGGCATAGCAACACTCTTTCAGTAACTGAGTGGCAGGGCTTCGCCATAATTTTACATTCAATTTTTCTTGCCAACCTGAATGCCTTCTCCAATGAATCAGGTTCCAAAACATGAACTTCATGTTGGATGTTATCCTTTAAAGTACCTATGAAGAGATCAATCCTATGTTCCTCTGGAATATCAGTTACCCTTATATTCAATTTTTGGAAGTCCTTAATGTGCTCCCCCACTAAACCCTTTTGTTTGAGATTTATCAATTGGCTAAAGAAGTTGTTGCTCTTTGTATCCTCATAATGTGTTATCATTTCCTCCATAAAAATTTTCCAAGTGACAATTTTTTTACGGGAGAAAAGCCATCGATACCATACAAATGTATTTTGTTCTAAATGTAAAGTTGCAATACGTACCTTTTGTGTGTTTTGCACATTATGGAGATCAAAATATTTCTCCATATGTAGTATCCATGTTACAAGATCCTTTCCATCAAACTTCCTCACATCCATTTTTGGAATATGGTGGTTCTTCCCACCAACACTAGAGTTTATGAAATCACGCTTAATGTTTATTTTGTTATCATCGTCAGTTTCCTCTTCTATCTTTTCACCATTAGGAAACATTTCTTGTATCAACTTTGTCAAACTTTCCATGTCTGTGTTTAGATCATTCTTCATTTTTTCCATTTTTTTATCAATCTTAGCTTCCATGTCATCCATCTTAGATTCCATGCCATCTATCTTAGATTCCATGCCTTTCTTCAAACCATCCATCTTAGTTTCCACACCTTTCTTCAAAACTTCCATGCCATTTTTTGTTGCTCTTTCCGAGAGAGAAATTTGTTGCACTTGCTCTTGTAATTTTGATATGTCATATTGCCATTATTTGTCTTCATGAGTCATAGTAGAGCCTTATAAAGGCTTAATGGGTGTTGAATTATTTTTAGGGGCCATTTTAGAAACCAATATTGATATATATTCTACAATATGCCTTTGGAATCAATTCAACTTGATTCTTCAAACAAGGCTTATGCAATTTGGAAAAAAATACACACCTTTTACTTGCTTTTGCAGAGCTCTATATTGAAATTGAATTATATATATAATTGAAGATCCTCAATATCTAAAATTTTGCCCTGTAGTAGTCCTCTGAAGCTTCTTTCAAATGTCACATATCTGACTTGATTTGGATTCTTCAAGGCAAAGTTATGTCAAATGTCCCACAATGACCTAATTATGGACTGGTTCAATAGAGAAAACTTGTACGACTTGTCACGTGTCATTGTTTGCTCCTTTGGTTATCAAATTTATAGACAAGAAACTGTCGTCCGTGTAATTCCAGCCACTTTTTACAGAATTCCAATCCGATGCTGAGAGAGAGAGTTATGAAGATTTTCCCATGATCACCTCTTTGAAATGAAATTAGGGAGCCTGAAAAAGACCTAAATTCCACAGATCATATCTCCGAAAATATTGTGAACCAAGCTCTGAAATTTTGCGAAGATGTTCCTCAAGATCTTGACTTCGCACTCTAAAAATTTCAACTTCTAAACCTTCGTAGAAAAATGGTTATAGCGAAAATTTCACAATGAACTATTTAAGTGAAATTCAGGAGCCTACAAAAAACCCTACCTTCCACAGATCATATCTCTGAAAATATTATGAACCAAGCTCTGCAATTTTGCGTTGATGTTACTCCTGATTTCGGCTTTGCACCATAAAAATTCTAGCTTCTGAACCTTCGTAGAAAAAACGTTATAGCGAAAATTCCACAATAACCTTTTTGGAGCAACGAAACCCTAGAATCCAAAGCTTTGATACCAAATGTTGTGAAACCAGCTCCAAAAATAGAAGAAAAGAGATATCAACACCTTAGAAATAAGCCACTTCAAGGAGGCAACCTCCAATACATTACATAAATGAACATTTCTTGGATGATTCAAATTACAAAACCTCCTTTCTATATATAGGAGTCCATGGGGCCACAATGTAATCCTACTCGACCTAACAATAATAATTTAAGGGCACAATAATAACAATATGGGGGTTACAGGGGTACAATAATAACAATAAGGGGGTTACACTAACAACAATAAGGGACTATACTAGTAATATAGGGACCTAACACTGCAACAAAGATTTTGGATTTTCCATTTGTCCCTCATACACATCTAATAATGTTGCTCTGGTCCTTGAAACTCTGACACCTATGCCTTTGAACTCTCAAATGCTGCCACTTAGCTTATATTTCATGAATTAAAATTCTATTACCAAAATATGCTCTCTTATTTTCTTCTAATGAAACCGTCTACATTGAGCTTGAGGAAATGTACATAGCATGCTACAATAATGAGGAGGAGTGGTTTCCTTAACTGAATTTTCCTAGTTTCTATAAGATCACAGGCATCATCACGAATAGGGGAAAAATGCTTTGTTACTGATCGCATGTCCAATGTTCTGACCGGGGCCTCCACATCAAGATTATATACATGTGTAGTAATTATCACACCAGGATTTTGGCAGTGATTTTGGAGAGTAGACATGGAGCAGCGGTAGCAGGAGTCGACGTGACGAAGAGGTGGCAAGAGCTGGTGTGGCACTAAATGATTAGTTGGAAATTAAAATAAGCGTGGTAGTTTTTTCCATGGTGAAAACCACTTTTTGGAGGGGCGAAGGAGCAGTAGGTGGTATCAGAGTGGGGTGGTGCGAAGTAGCATGGATGCACCACATTGCAGGAATGGCGATAAGGGATACTGCCCATTTCGGACCCCCTCCAGCCCCACCCGTGGTTAAATTTTGAACGTTGAGTGGGGTGCGAAATGTGTTCAGGACAGTTAGATGTGGGGACGTGGATCCGAGATGGTGGAAAGGTGCCAGGAGATTAGTGGGGAGGGGATGTATGATGTGGCGGTGGGTTCGAGTAGAAAAAATCTCTACGATGTGATGGTCAGGTAGAGGGTGACGTGGCAGGGAGAGGTTCTGCTATATCGCATAGGCGGATTTTATGGAGTGGAAAATGGATGTGGTGGGGGTTTTTTCGATATGCCGAAATAAAAAAAGGGCAGGGGTCCACAATGTAATATTATAGTGCAGCAAGGTTTTTATATCAATTACATTTAGCACCTTCATCCTATAATGGGGGTTCCAAAACCTTAGAATAATAATTTTGTGCCCTATTTTCCACATGAGTTTCTTTATAGAAAATAAATGACAATCCTGGAACCTTAATGAAAATATGAAAGATCTGAAGAGAAAAATCAGTCACCTTGTGATACTATAGATTATAGGATACTAACACCAACGACAGTGCAAACCCAATCTGTATGCACTCTGTCAACCACGTTTGGTTCCACCACATCGACGATGGAATCCTTTTCATGTCTATCGACCAGCTCTGTTCGTACTGAACCTCTTCCTCACTGCCTTGCACGGAATCAATCCCCCTTAGGATCCCTATTTCATTTAGATGAGGACATCCTTGAGGCCATGACGGAGCCAGATTATCCATGGGATGCAATGCATCACTACTCATTTTTTCTCCCTAGAAAAATGTTCAGTCCTGAGGAGACAGGGGAACAAGAGATTTATGCAATTGAATAAAAATATTTCCTCCCATCAGGGAAATTTTATTGGTTCAAGGATCCCATCCAGGCTCCCAATGCGTTCAAGGAATGAAACATGTCAAACATTTCAACTACCATCAAGGTGAATATATCTCAAAATGCTGGAAAGGTCAAAGAAATCTCACTGGGTGTAGCATGTTCACCAAAAGAGATAACCTCTTATACCCAATTTCTATGAGAGTATCGAGATATCTTCAAGCAGGACTACTCAGAGATGTATGGGCTTAGTCCCACTATCATAGAGTACCATATTGACACATGGCGTGACGAACCACAAAAATGCCAGAAACAACATCAACTACACCCTTCCAAGTCAGAAGCAATAAAACAAGAAATCGACAAGCTTCACAGAGCCAAGTTTATCTACCCCATTGCTTACACATCTTGGGTTTCCAACCCTATTCCCATCATGAAAAAATAGGGCACCATCCATGTTTGCACCGATTTTATCGATTTGAACAAAGCAAGTCTGAAGGACAATTACCCTACCCCATTCATTGATCAAGTCATCGATGCTTGTGCGGGTCACGAGGCCCTCTCCTTCATGGATGGCTTCTCAGGGTACAATCAAATTCAAATCCACCACAACAATCGGTACAAAACCACATTCACTACCCCCTTGGGGCACATTTGCATATAAGGTAATGCCATTTGGCCTGAAAAACATGGGAGCCACCTTTCAAGGGGCCATGAATTACATCTTTCATGACTTAGCACATGTTATCCTCACCTACTTGGACGACTTCACCCACTACAAGGAAAAGACCCTCTAGTAGATGTTTTTGAGGAACCCCTTATAAAAATACCCCAGACATTTGTTTCTAGCAGAGGTTACTAGAGGAGGTTGGCAGGTGGAGGTTTTTGCGGATGTTTTTTGTCCGGTGCGCTTAACATCCTAAACCGCACTGGTGCAGTCAACAAGAGAAAGCACCTGTGCACACAAAACATTGGCACAATGAACACTGCGCGCTCCATACACACCCACCCACTACGTCTTATTACTGTAGTGCACTGGTGCTTTACAATGATTCCGCATTGGTGTGTCCTAAAACCCCGCGCCAAAACAGAAACTACCCGGTGCAGTCTTAAGAAACCACACCGATGTGCCTATAAAACCCTGTGCACTGGAACAGGGTTAAATAAAAAAAATTACGGCCAAAGAACCACATTTTTCACTTTTCTCAATGCTCTAGAGCTCTTAAGCACCAGTGCAATTTATCCTTATCTGAGCCGCCTTGACATCAGTGCTCCCATTGCACCCATTGCACGCAATGCTGTTGTGCATTGCCCAACAATCTCCAGCTTGAATTTTGCAAATGGTGGGAAAATTTTATTTTCTAAATTATACAGCCAATATGCCTCCTCGACAGCCAAATGTACAAGTATTTTTCTTGTTTTTCCACAATTAAGCTTTTTAGGGGATTAGAATTTCAAATTACCTTAAAATTGACCATTTAAAATAAAAGAAAAGAAAAAAATTCTGCGCAATGCGCTCAAGCTGTTCGGCTCACACCGGTTTGTGGTGCTGCCTATAAATTTACAGGTTGCACCACAATCAGTGTTAACAGTATCTACACTAGTTCTGGGGCAGTACCAAAAGGTGCACCGTGTAATTTTAAAATTAAAAAAAAAAATTGTAGTGTAATCAATTACCCAGCCACACCGTTGACCATGTGGAATAGTGGCGATGTGGTGCGTTGACTTAAATATCTGCTCCGGGGCGAGTATTTTTGACAGCACACCGCATTTCACACTTCGACAGGGTCAATGGTGCAGCTTGGTAAAATACCACACCATTGGCTATGTAATGATTTCAATAGGCTGGTGCTCTGACTGAACTATACACCCCGAGGCGTAGAGTTTAGTTAGTGCACCGTCCTCCGTATATTGTCCATAGTTAATGATGCGGTCTAGTATAACACCGTACTGTTGAATTAAGAAGAATTCCAGGAGGGAAGTGCGCTAAAAATTTTCAGGTGCACTGCCGCTGGTGCGTTGAATATTTTCTAGTGCACCGCTACCAGTGCGTGACAAAAAAAGATGCACTAGTACCGGTGCATGCCTATTTTTTGTGACGCACCGACTTTTTTTTTCCAAAAAAAATTATATATGTATATTCCTAAATACATGTCTCATTTAATAAAAAAATTGTAGTTAATATTTCAATCATTTAGAGACGTGAAAGGAGAGAAGACAGGGAACAAAAGCAACAACAGGCATACTAGTATAACATGGTTCGCCTATGGGAGGCATGAGAGAGGGAGAGAGATGCGTACCCTTGCCCTATTACAGCAGCTACCCAGGGGATCCTAAGACAGGTAGGCCTCCTCAAGTTCTATGAGGAGGCTACTTCCCTAAAGGGCCATGGTTTTTTTTTTAGACTTCTTACCCGCGGGTGGAAAGCCCACCTAAAGGATTTCCGGGTTGGTCCTAACCAGTGGTACATGCCCACAGAGGAGGAGATATATTTCATTACAGGGTTATCAAGGAGAGGGGTGGATTTTCCCTCATTCCCAGAGGTTACAGTTGGCTATGAAATATGGATTCAGTTGGTGTACTCCCAGAGATACATTAGCACAGATATATTGTCTCCTTCAGATTTTGAAGTCTCCAGAGGTCAGTTACGTATTGTTGCATTTGGTAGTGAGGAGGTGAGGTGCCTCTCACTTTTGATTTCAACCATTTCACAAAACACCAGTGACAGGAAATGCATTAGTTGCCCGCTTCTATATTATATTTATTCTTTAGTATAGGAGCCATGACTTGTCAGGTGGTTTGCCATTTTTTTGCAGCAATTATGTATAGCCTTAGATAGACGTCATGCTCATGCACAAGGGAGGGTCAACTTCCCTTTTGCTTAAGAGATTTTTTGTTTATTTTTTAAGAGGTTTCCAGAGATGAGGCCTACTTTTGTTTGGCAGCCTCATAGGTCGATGTTAGAGGCATGAATGCACTTGTCAGGACAGATGATGCCCAAGAGGGGTGAGACTGAGTTTTCCACGAAGATATCGCATGATGCACTGGAGTTTCTAGCCAGTGTTGACGAGAATCCCTTCATTATGGTCCCCTGTCCTTATAATATTTTGGATTGGCGAGGGTGTTCCAACATCCTCTTCATAGATGATGAGCCACCGGAATATAGAGGTAATATTACTATTTTATTTAAATTTTTTCTAACATGTTCTTTAACTTGTTTTTATCAAATTGTGTAATGAAATTATCTAATTATTGTTCTGTACTTGCATATATTTTGCAAACATTGGATCTTTTTATGGTGAGGACATGCCAGCACCACCACATGATCTAGGTGTGGATCCTGATGACTATCAGGATATGCAAGATGCCAAGGATCATCAGGAGGCCAGTGCAGAGACACTTGCTCCTACTGGTGCATTGGTACCGCCTTTTGCTAGATGTGGTAGGCTTGATAGTAGATTGAAGATGGAATTGGGAGACCAACTCCGTGAATTGATTGTTGAGGTGGGAGTCAGGCCCACTACTATGAGAGACATATAGGTCAATGGTAGGCTGGTACATATGTGGAGATGCATGATGCGTTACATGTACAGCCTGATGTGGCATGTCGTAAGAGGGACGACCTTAGTTACGTGGCTAAGGAGGACCCTTGCATGTTATAGGCATGGTCGAGACATAACACATGATCAACGATCCATGAGCAGCGCCGACGCATCATCTGATGATCATGATTAGGGGAGTGATCATCGTTCACCTCGCGCCACGCCAGATGAAAAGCCTCCACTAGAATCGAGCAACAATGATCATGGAGAGGAGGCTAGACCATCGACCATGTCCAGTCATCACGATGAGTAGCCGACATTTGATCTTGATCAACATGTCAAGGCTGCATCATTGACTGAGTAGGCCTCGACTAGTACTGCTATTGATGATGTACCACCAACTGATAGATGACATTTATATTACAGTTGTATATTTTTTACATTATTCAGTTATATATATATATATATATATATATATATGGTCCATGTATTTTATGTTCATGTTGCAGTTGTAATTAATTTACGCGTTGGTGGTCATCATGATGTGTATATTGTTAGGTCATGTTAGATATGTTCATTTAATGTGTAGCTTGCAGATAGATGTGTATGTGATAGAAATTATTTCACATGAGATGTATATTTGATGTTTGTATTGTGATGATGTTATATAATGCTAATTATGTTTTGTTAGATGATCATGATCACGATGATGTTAGCGAATTCGAATGTGTTTTTTAGTCAAATATGATGTTTGTACGATGGTTATCATGATCGTGATGTTTATTAATTAATTTAATATTAAATGATCATTATATTGTAAAATTTTAATATTTGTAATTCTAATTGTCTATAAAATTTTAAAATTGTAATTTTATTTGTATTAATTGTAATTTTAATTGTAATTTTTATATGTAAAATATTTGTAAAATTTTAATTGTAATTGTAATATTTAATTTATTGTGAAATGATTGTAATTGTAATTGTATATATGTAAAATTGTAAAATTGACGTAATTGTAATTGTAATTGTATGTAAAATTCTAGAATTGTAATTGTAGTTTTAATTGTAATTGTATGTGAAATTGTAAAATTGTAATTCTAATTGTAATTGTATGTAAAATATTTGTACAATTTTAATTTTATTAATGTGAAACAATTTTATTAAAAATTTTAAATTTGTAAATATGTAAAATTTTAAATAATTTTAAAATAATAAATCTAGAATAATATGAATTATTGTAACATAATAAAGTTTAGAAAATAATGCAAATAAATTCATGTTCTTTAGAATTATCATTATTTTATTATGATCTTACATACAAAAAGAATCACTTTATACAGTATGCCATTGTTTTTGAGATCAACATAATTACAAATTATCAAGTGAAATATTGATTTTAACATCAACAAAATGCAAATTACAAATTAATTCAAAATATGTATTATAATGTTTCAAAAAACCCATCTTAAAAAGTATAAATATTTATGATCAAATAAAACATGTTTATCACTCTCGGTTCTCATGACCACCCTCATTACCTTCCATCTCGCATGGCATGATAACACTATTGTTCTCAAAAATATGTTTTGATCTAGGTTCATGTCTCAATATGAACCACTAATCCCTATCCAACACATATGGGTTAAAAAAACACCTGGTTGCAGTGTTTGGGGAAAACATAGGGCTCCTTAGCTTCATCCCACATATTTCTAGAGTTGATACATATTAGCCTACTATCGCGATCTTACTTTACATTATTCCGATCAAAGTTGTCCCATCACTTGCACCTAAATTAACACATTGGAAAGAAGAGAAATCCACTTCAATGATCTCTTGTATCTTTTCGACGTAACCTAACGTACCACATGCTAGGTTTTGATCACAGTGGCTAGATCGACTAGATTGATCGAACTCGACTTCCACTCCACAGTCTTGTCTGATGTTTCCAGCATCGGCATTTTCTATGCGAAAATGGTGTCCATATGCCCACATAGATGGAAAAAAATGCACCTATTATAAAAAAGTTAAAAAAATCATACTGTCATGTGTCTTATAATAACCCAACAGTTAAAATATGAAACATATATGTATTATAAGTTTCGAATGTACATATAAATTAAATATATTATTACCGAATTGCTGCACCCAAACCCTACATTTAGCACATCCTCTTCAGCATGCGGGTAATGACCAGTTGCACCATATTTCTCTCTGACTTGGTCAGCAACCCAACTGTTGGGGCATATTTTTGGCATATTTTCTTTTAAATGATTGGGATAAGGCACACTTATACCATTCAACCATATGAACTCTTTCCTGTCACTATCCCATTTCATCCTCTTTTGTTCGTACAATGCACCCCACGATTGTGTCGCTTCATAATTGTAAAGAATGAATTTATTGATTGCTTCAACTTCTGCATTCGCTGATGAAATAAAACTGACATTATATAGTACATAGAGATCAAAATATACATTATATCAAAGTTCAACATGAATATTTACTTTGTGTAAATTTGAAAAATTATAAGTCGCTTACTCTTTATCAAGTGCTTTTTTCCAATCATTTGGAGCAACTCCCCTTCTCTTTTTTCTTCATCCCTTTCATCATCCAAAATCAAGGCACCTGGTCTGTTGTGAATCTACTTGATGTACTCACTTGCATAATAGAAAGACTCATATGATATGTACCTCTCTACCATAGACCCCTTGGGGTTTTTCCTTTGTCGAACAGAACCTTTCAATTTCTTCATGTACCTCTCTAAGAAGAAAATCCAACGACAAGAAACCACCCCAACTAATTCAACCTCATCTACTAGGTGGATTAGAAGATGAACCTGTAAGTCCATAAAACTAGTCAACAGTTCCTTCTCAAACATACAAACAATCTCAACTATCTCTTAACGCCACTGTGGAATGCTATCCACATGAATCTCCTTTCACGTGATCCAACGTACAAATGAAAATAATTTAGATATGGCAAGTCATAGGTCTTGAGGGAATTCATGTTTCATACACCCATGCATTAACAAAGGATAATGACACTGCAAAGTTATAAATTAGTTATGTTTTATGATCCCTACATGGGATAAATTATATTAACATAACAAATAATAAAATCATGCTTTTGACATTATACGTACTCTTAGAAGATTCAAATGTTCATGCGATTTCAACCTCGACAAATGGTCATCCACGGTGAAGTAGTGCCATAGTGAAGACCCGTATGAAGATGGCACCCTCACACCCATTATAGCTTCCTTTGCCAAAGAAAGAGCATCTTTTTTTAAAATCCATGGGACATCACCTTCTTTGAAATACCATGAATTAGAGGGACCAATGCCTACCTCTGATCCTATACTTTCTAATTGTCTTGGCGAATGTTTCTTTTCAGTTTTTGAAGTAATAAGATCTTTCCTAACATCCAATTTGTCACTTTGTTTCGATGATATGTTCCTTCATAAAGAAGATGAAACATCTTTTAATATATGCATGGGATATAATAAGTGGGTAATCTTAAGATGCTCCCAATATGGGAGGTTATAAAAGATAGAATTCCTTTTCATCCCAGTGGGAAATTTCTCAACATAGGTGTCAAAGAATTCTGGATCATCAAACATAGGCTCCCCATTTGAATCAAACATTTTGTTGGAACACCTAATCCTACATGGGTAGGTGTGGAATGCAAAAAGTCATAATGGAGTCCAAGTGACCTTGGAATATGAAACCAAGAGTCACACCATTGTACTATAAATGTACATCATGTATAATGGAAAAATAAGAAAGCCTCACGCTTATCCTTCATTGTGTGTTGAGTCTCTTGTGTGTGTGCTCATCTTCCTCATACACCATGTGTGTGCTTCAACATGGTGTTTAACATGGTATCAGAGCTGAGACGTCCATAACCAGCTCCACATTGAGTGAGCCATTTGTGTTTATGGCCTGTGCATATCTGCATTTTTGCAGCATTTAGAAAGTTTTTGCAGCACTGTTTTTTCCGCCATTCAGAATTTGTTTTGAAGAAGAGCAGCAGTGGTTTTGAAGAAAGGCAGCACTGCCCATCTGAAGGTTTTCATTCTCATTTTTCCTGCAATTTCTATTAATTTCTGCATTGAAGAGTTGCTAGAAAAAATTGTTTAAAGAGGGTTTCTGAAGTAGAAGTTTCTGGCTTTTTAATGGAAAAGAATTTTGAGTTTTTCTGCTGCTGAGCTATTGGAAAAATTCTGGGTTTTTCTACTGAAAGTTTCTTCATTTTTGAGTCTTTTTGCAAATCCATGCTGATGTATTTCACTGTCTAAAAGCTGCTTTGAAATTCTCTGAGGCTGTTGTTGACTTCATTTTTGCAATCTCTGCTCTCTGTTGTTTTTAAAATAAAAATTAAAAATTAAAATAAAAATTGTTACTTGGCCTTTCGGCCCCTCCCCCCTGCAACCTGCAAATTTCTCAACCAACCCATCACACCTCTCAGCCCTGCTCTAACCTTACCACTTCACATATAAAAGATACAACAGCTCCCTCCTCTTATCACTGCTCCCTCAATCTACAATCTTCCCACACGTTTTACCCTGCACTCAATCCCCTGCGACCCCTCCTCTCCTCGCTCTACGCACACACTGTAACTGCGCCCTCCCAAACGCTTACATCAATACTCCACTCCTGCAGCATATGTCCCCTCACTTCTGTATACATACAACCCTCCTCCCACGAATCTGCCGCTGCTCCCGCGCCCTCTACAGTAATACGCTGTCACCCTTATCACTCCACAACGCCGCGGCGCTCCCCCTTGACTCGCAGCTCTACGCCCTATTCTGGCCGGCCCCTCCCTACAATTATTTTTACAGTTCTGCGTTAACTTTACCGTGCGCCCTTCTCACTGCTAACAGCGGCCCTCTCCTCATACACTGACCCTCCGCCTACCCTGCTACCCCATCGAATCCCCCTCACGCTTGATCTCCCATGCATGCGCTCCCCCAACTCACTCACTATACGACTCTCCTTCACTCACTATACAAATATCCCTCTTCCCATTTTAAAATCCTTCATTTTAATTTCCCACCCATTTTAAAATTCGTTTTCTTTTAATACATCCCATCCCATTTAATCGATTTTTAAAATTCCCTCTTTTTAATTATTTCCCCCTCCCACATTTAATACCCCTCCCTTACGTATATCTTTTCCCTTTTAATTAATTCACCTATTAATTACATTCATGTTTTAAATTTTTTTAATTCGACTTTTAAATTAATTCACCTCCCCTTTATAATATAATACCACTCCCCTCCCTTTTTAAATTCATTCCCACTTTTTCACCTTTAATTTTTTATTATTAATTTATTCCCCTTCATTAATAAACCCCCCCCCCCAACCATATAGTTTTCCATCCCATCTTAATATTTCCCTTTCCCTTTAACTTATTCCCATTTTTTTAATTAATTAAAAAAAAAAAAAAACAGCAGAGAGAGAGGAAAGAGAGTTATGAACAGCAGAAAATAGAAAATGGCACATGAGGAGCACATAGACTGAAATTTGAAGATTTGACATCGTGATTTGTGGCATTGATTTGAAGGGTGATTTTCTTAAATAATTTTAGATGTGAAGACAAGTTTGCCATCATTGCAAACCAGTTATTTGAAGAAATTTCAGCTGCTTTAAAGGCCTCTTGCACATTGTTTCAGCTGCACATTTACAAGATATTTTGCAGAGATATGTATTGAGCTGACATTGTATTTTGAGTGGAATTTGTAGCTCATTCATAGTTGGAATCAGTGAATTTGAGTTGTTGATGTAAGTCATTGTTGATTGCTCTCCATCATTTGAGGAGCAGATTTTGTACTTGAGATTTCCATAGTTGGAAATTCCTTGCAATCATTTGTATTTCTTATTGCATCACATTGTAAACGGGTGCATTTTTGGTTGAAGCCGACACCCTTTAATTTTTTGAGCCTAAGTTGTTGAAAATGGCCAAAATCAATGAGGCATTAGTGTTGTTGAATGACCTCATTCATTCAAATGTTGATGATGTGATAAAAATGAGCAAGGATGCTCTATGTAACATTCAGAGTTGTTTGCTAGACGCACATGAAAAGATTGAGTTTTTGCAGTTGGAATCTCAGCTTCAGCAAGAAGAAATTCAGAAAAAGAGTCACCATTCTGAACTTGTTTCTGTTCAGAAGATTGAGAAAGACTCCCTGTTGGGGCCCTTGTTTTTGTTTAAGTTTTGAATTTTCAGCCAAGACATTTTTGAACTTGGACTCTTTTTGAGTTGCGGAGGAAATACACATAGCTAACGCGACCGCACCGCAGCGACCAGGAGTTGCGGAGCTACCAAGGTGGCGCGGAAGCATTTGATAACTGGAGATTGAACAGAGATAAGTACAGATGAAAGAGATACAGCAGAAAACAGGAAGTGGAACATGCAAACATCAGAAGAGAAGTCGGGAAAAGCCAGAGCAAAGACACAGAGAAGCCGCCAGTCGCGACGAGCGGGTGAATAAAAGGCGATCACCCAGCTGAAGAAGGGAGAGGAGAGTTGGTTGATCGGTTGCTGTTGTTACTATTGTTGAGGGTTGAATGGATGTGAAAGCAGCCGCGGAAGAATCATACCTGTTCTCTCCATGGGTTCCTACTTTCTATGTTCTTCCTTTCTGTTCTTAGACCCATCTGTATCTGATTTGGGAGTTATCAGAGAAGAAAGTTATGTAATCATGTATTCGGCCAGAATAATAATATAAGGAAGGATTGCTGTCTCTATGCTCTGTTTATGTGTTGTGATGTGTTTGCACTACTTTAAAAATTTTAAGTTGCGACTGTCTGAATACTTGATTAGTGATCTTGCATGTGCAATCTGGTATATGTAATGGATGCTCTTTCTTTCTGTGGTTGCGAGTTTATTCCTCACCTGTGATCTCATCCCCTTGCACATGTGGTCGCGGCACGCCTCGGGTGAGACGCTCTGCTCTCCCAGAGCAGGGTGAGAATGCCGGCGTGTTACTAGACTACACCGGACCCCTTGTTGGCCACAACCCTTTGAACCTGGGTCTTGCCCGCGAGACCTGACTTTTCGCCAACAAATGGTTTCGTTGCCGGGACCTGCATGTTCTGAGGGGATCTAGATCATGGTCTCGAGGATCTTTGAAGGAGCAATACGGCGATGGTGGGATGATCATCTTGACCATTTTATTACTCAGCAGGCGGAGCTGATCAAGAAAAAGCAGGCGGCGGTCAGGGAGCTTGTTCTTTTCTCTGACTCAGCTAGCGATACGTACGAAATTTTCTGGGGAAGGTTTCCCACGGATCTTTACAACTGGTTGCGGAGGTTACGAGCGAAGGTGCCCCAAGAAGGCTTGCGGACGATAAACCGCAGGTGGGCGCACGAAGATCTGGTAGCACTGCATCGGGTAGATACAGAACTAACCCGCACAGTGGATTTTTGGGTAAGGACCACATTGGAAGGATACGTTGTAGATTTTTTCGCCGAGTGCTACCAGTCCTTCTCGAAGGCTGAGGCTGTTTTTCACTCGGGACCGAGGGGAAAGCTGTTGAAGGAGATTCCGCTGTGGATCAAAGCCCTGATGGTGGACGAAGGATTGATTGACTTCCACAAAACGAGTATGGAAGCGTAAACCACCCGTACTGGGGGAAGGATAGAGGGGACCGATGCTGTGTAGACTGTAAGAGTGGGGAGCGAGGGATGGACGTTGAGGCCGCATGCAAGTTGCGGGAGTTACGTGCGCATCGGCGGGCACAGATCGCCGATAGGTGGCGAAGAAGGGTAATGAGAGATTTGAAGAGAAGGGAGATCGAGAGGAAGAATTAGAAGGAGGCGCCTCAGAAGACAAGAACCATGGGTTTGGATACCCGGACAAGAGACGGGACAGCAGCAGACGTACAGTGGGTGCATGGGAGCCCAACAACGCGAGAAAGAGCAGTAACGACTAGCAAGGATAATGGAAAGATGCAGCCCGAAGAAAGTTCCGATGACGAATGGCACGACGTGATGCAGCAGAT
The DNA here is from genome assembly GCA_034641835.2 of Pinus albicaulis. Classification (NCBI taxonomy): domain Eukaryota; kingdom Viridiplantae; phylum Streptophyta; class Pinopsida; order Pinales; family Pinaceae; genus Pinus; species Pinus albicaulis. The sequence goes on along the minus strand of MU968382.1, from coordinate 24,878,885 downwards.
GTTTCAGGATCAGACGACACCCACCCCTCCAGGCAGCCCTACGTCCCACCTTCCGCATGGCCAGGATCCTGACCTTCCCCTCGTACTTTATCAACCTTTAAGAAATATTTTTGTTCAATTGCAAGCATTAAGTCAGTTATCTAGTAGTTCAGCGGCGTCGGTAACGCCCAGTAGCAGCAGCGTTACTAGTAGTAGTATTTTCCCTAGTGGGACCGTTACGCAACCAGGACCCGGAGGTTTCATCCTGGTTAATTCTCCGCAAGTATACATGGCTGGATCTTTTACCCGGTACCCAGAGTTCTCTGGCCGGGGAAATGACGACGTAGAACAACACTGGTATCTGTGCAAAGCCATCTGGAGGGCTCGACAGACGCCGGATGCAGGGAAGTTAATAGAGTTTCAAACCACGCTCAGAGAGAGAGCTCTGCGTTGGTTCATCAAGTGGTCCGAGGCGCACCCTAATCCTGTAATTGCGGACGTAAAGCGGGATTTTGTCCGTGAATTCAAGCTTCCCCAGACAGACCAGCAGGGCCTGTCCGAGCTGTGGGAAATTAAGCAGAAGGAAGGCGAGACCGCATGGGAATTGATGCGGTGATTCAAGGACGCGATCGGGAAACTGAGCTACCCGATCGATCCAAACCACCAGAGGGACTGGTTCATCAAGGCTCTGCTCCCCTTGACATGAACCCCTCTCACTCAGCAGAAGATTGATAATCTGGAGGATGCTCTGGAGCAGGCCATGAAGATTGAGGCCATGGCGGGATACCCGCAGGAATATAGGGGGGGGCTGGTCCCGCAGGACCCTTCGCTGATAGGGTTGCAACACCAGATCGCCAGCTTGACTGAAAAGCTCAAGGAAATTCAGCTAGCGAGACCAGCGCGACCGAATTTTTGGTGTACTCACTGCCTGGTTGAGGGACACGTCGCAACCGAATGCCCTCGGTTGCGCAGCACCGGACTTGGACCCTCAGTTGCAGCAATTCAGGGGGGGCCACCACCAGGGGGTGGCGCGGCGATGAACCCGCAGGGAGTCTACCAGCCGCAACAGACCTTTGCGGGGTTCCCACCGCAACCGGGGCCCTCCACCACAGAGTACTGTGAGATTTGCCGAACGATAGCGCATCCTCCTCGGATGTGCCCGATATTACAGAAGTACTCCGCGGTGCCAAATAATGTATACTGCGAATTCTGTGTGTCCACGACGCACAACACTGAGCAGTGCAGGGCGCTTGACGCACTTGCGGATCGACTGGATCGTCCCTCGTACAGGGTGAACGAGGCTACGAGGGGAAGAGGTGGCGGCATGCGGGGAGGCCGAACAGGAGGACGCGGGCCGGTAAATTGCTACAACTGTGACCAGGAGGGTCATGTGGCTCGAGAATGTCCCCTCCCGCGACGACCTTGGTGTTCTCAGTGCCGGGTCAACGCCCACGCCACTGAAGACTGCCCGGAACTCATCAAGAAGTGGGAAGAGCGGGCGAGGCAGAGGGGCACGAATCTAATAGGCTCAGAACCGCGAGGGGTCGCAACCCCTGACATGCAGAATGTTGCGATAATAACGAGAGGCGGAAAGAAGACTGGCGAGGATGCCCACGAGAAGGAGCCAGCACGAGTGGTGCGGCCGGCATCCCCAAAGAAGTTGATTAGGCCCGAAGTCCAGAAGAAGTACTTTCAGGAGGCGGTTGAGGCATTCGCCCAGTTGCGGAAAGAAGGAGGGCTGGAGGAGCCCCAGCGGCCGGAAACCGGTGTTCAGAACGCCGCAGATGCGGCGGTCGCGGATTGGCTCCGGCTATTTCTCAGGGTTGTTGATGATGCTGTGCTGCGGCAGCAGCTCAAGCATGTGTTAGACGGAGCGCTGCAGGGGCGCGAAGAACCCAGAAATCTGGTGGACACTACGCCTCAATACGTGCAACGTGTCAAGCGGAACAAGCAACGAACAGGCAAAGAATTCCGGCTTAACACGCAGGTCGCAGGATTCCAAATCAGCGACACCATGTTGGACTTGGGGTCCGACGTCAACATATTGCCACGAAAGACGTGGGAGGCGCTTGGAAAGCCACGGCTCGCCTATTCCCCAATCCAACTCAGGATGGCGAACCAGTACTGTATTTTGCCAATCGGCCGACTTGAGGGTGTCGAGGTTGACGTTGCGGGGGTGAAGACATACACCGACTTCGAGGTTATTGATATCATGGGCGATAAGGACCCCTATCCTGCTTTACTTGGCATTGATTGGGCTTTTGAGAATTACGCGATCATCGACCTCAAGAAGGAGCTGATGATTTTTGAGGATGGGGAGGTAAGGGTCACTCAGCCTCTCGACCCGTATCAGGGTCCTCAATACACAGAACCGGTGGATAGTCGGGAGGATGCTCAGATGATGGACCATCTTTATCAGATGACTGCAGGAAGGCGAGACGATTATATCAACCCGACCGCAACAGGGTCTATCAGTTGGCGGAGTGTGCAGAGCTCGGAGCTCGGATCCGAGCTCGCGTGGGAAGACTGGCAGCAAGGAGGGTATGAGACCACCACGCGGAGATGTGCCGCCATCGCTCAGGTCCGGTGGGTGGGGACCGAGATCCGCGGGTACCCCACATTGTCAAACATGCAGGCAGTAAATACTTTTATTACCAAGGTGGAAGACCGGGTCCCAGAGGAATGCCGGATACCCCTGTTGGATGTGGCCTTGAAGTCAACATCGGGACGATGGTGGAACAATCACCGCAACACTCTGTTGCGATGGGAGCTGGTGGCGGATGCACTACGGGCACGCTTCAAAGAGGATGAAGGGCCCTGCATTACACTTAAACATCATGGAGCTTCAGACCTGCGACAGCACTTGCGGGCGTACGAGGAACAGTGACGTAGCACCAGGTACCCTGAGGAGTTGTGGGTCCACAGGTTTGTCCACTCCCTGGGTACAATCCCCCAGGCCTGGTACCTAGAGGAAGAGCGGAAACGGGGAACCCGCTCCTGGCAAGTAGTCGCGGAAAAGTTCATCCAGAGCTTCTCGCTCGAAGGGGAGACGGCGTAGGAATCTCAGGCCCTACAAGTCGTCAAGGAGGTTCTGTTTTTCCGCCATCCCGAGCCCAATGGGGGCCCGGTGGCGTCACGCTCAGGGGTCAAGAGCGAATTGGTTTGCCAACGGATTGACGGCGAACTGGGGGACGATAGTTTGGAGGACCTGAGGCATCTCTATTTTGACGAGAAGGAGGGCGAGCGGAGTGTCCATGACGAGCCAACGACAGAAGGAGTCCATTTGCAGCCCCTAAAGACAAAGAAGCTAAACATTGGAACGGAGGAGAAACCGAAGCTGGCAACGGTGGGAGATTACTGGGACGAGGAGACGACCAAAGAAATTTTCAGCCTCCTCCGGGAGTATGAAGATCTATTTCCGGCTTCAGTTGTTGACCTGAAGGGGATCAAAGGGGATTTGGGCGAGATGCGCATCACACTGAAACCAGGAGCCAGGCCGGTGAAGCACCGACCTTACCGGTTGAATCCGCGTATCAAAGAGAAGGTCAAGATGGAGATCGACAAGATGTTGGCTGCGGGTCTCATCTTTCCTGTAGAGGAAGCTGAGTGGGTAAGTCCCATTGTCATCCAGAACAAGAAGGACAAAGCGGAAATCCGTGTCTGCGTAGGTTATCGGAGTTTGAATAACGCTTGTATTCATGATCCGTTTCCCACTCCCTTCAGCGACGAAGTTCTAGATCACATCGCGAGAAACGAAGCTTATTCCTTCACTGATGGGTTTTCGGGCTACCATCAGGTGCGCATCGCCGAGGAAGACAAGGCGAAGACAACATTTACAACTGAGTGGGGGTCATTTGCATACCACGTTATGCCGTTTGGTCTGAAGAACGCACCGGCTGTGTTTTCCCGGATTGTCATTGCTGCTTTCCGAGAGTACATTCACAAGTTCCTGGAAGTCTATATGGATGATTGGACTGTTTACAGTCTGCTGAAGAAACACGCCTCCCTGTTGCGTGTTATGTTCGATCGGTGTCGCCAGTTGCAGATTTCCTTGAATTTGAAGAAATGTATTTTTGCAGTACCATTCGGCACACTCTTGGGTCACGTGGTGTGTAAGCAAGGGGTCTGCGTTGATCCTGCCAAGGTCGCGGTTATTGTCCACATGGAGGCCCCCGAGAACGTGAAGCAGTTGCGGGCACTGCTCGGGCACACAGGATACTACAGGCGTTTTATCCGCAACTACGCCAAGATCACTGCCCCTCTGGAGAAACTGTTGCGGAAGTCAGAAGCATTTGAGTGGACAACAGAGTGCAGGAAGGCACTCGACACATTGAAGGAGAAATTGGTGACGGCACCCATACTGGTCCATCCAAACTGGGATAAGCAGTTCCATGTGCACATTGATGCGTCCGGGATTGCACTTGGCGCCGTATTAGCGCAACCCGGGGAAACGACAGTTGACCACCCGGTATACTTTGCAAGCCGATGGTTATCTAATGCAGAGAAGAATTACACCACGACCGAGCGGGAGGTGTTGGCAATGGTGTACTCTCTCCAAAAGTTCCGCCATTACCTTCTGGGCGGCAAATTTACATTTTTCACGGACCATTCGGCATTAAAATATCTGGTCAATAAGCCTGTGTTGGAAGGGAGAATCTGCCGATGGCTTCTACTCTTTCAGGAGTTCACGTTCGATGTAATTGTCAAGCCGGGTAGGTTGAATGTTGGTCCCGATCATTTATCCAGGTTGGAGTCGGGGGAAAATGAAGGTCCGTTGGATGATCAGCTTCCGGATGCTGATCTATTTCGAGTTGAAGCAGTCCCAGACTACCTGGCTGACATTGCCACGTATCTGACCATGGGACAGTGCCCTGAGGATTACACCCCGCTTCAGAAACGCCACTTGGTTGTCCGGGCGGCCGATTATCAATTGATCGCAGGGCAGCTGTACAAACTGGGCCTGGATGAGGTGTTGCGCAGGTGTGTTCTTGACCATGAGCGGGAAGCAGTGATGTGGGAATGTCACAGCGGTGTTGCGGGAGGACACGTGGGTGCTAAACCCACCGCAAGGAAGGTGCTTCAAGCTGGCCTATGGTGGCCGACGGTGCATGCAGACTGCAAGGCCTATGTGAAACGTTGTGATATCTGTCAGAGGATGGGACGGCCCTCGCACAGGGATGAGCTTCCGCTACACCCGGTGCATGTGTTGTGGCCATTTGAGAAGTGGGCTGTTGATTTTGTAGGCCCCATTGCACCATTCGCTCGCCATTCCAAAGCCCGGTACATCATTACCGCGACGGATTATCTCACACGGTGGGCTGAAGCAGCAGCGGTACGCGATTGCTCGGCCGAGACCGCTGCTCGGTTCATCTTTGAGCACATCATCAGCCGCTTTGGCTGCCCACGAAGCTTGACCAGTGATCAAGGCATGCATTTCATTAATGCCACGGTCAAGTCGCTACTAGACACATTTATGATTCAGCATCATAAAAGCAGCCCATACCACCCGCAGGCCAATGGTACGGTGGAAGCCTTCAATAAGATTCTTGAAAAGGGCTTGACGAAAATTTGCAACGCTCAGCGGGATGATTGGGATGAGCGGCTACCAGCGACATTATGGGCTTACCGGACCACGGTAAAACGGTTGACGAACCAGACGCCATTCCAGCTGGTGTATGGCCGGGAAGCTGTGATTCCCGCCGAGTTCACCGTACCCAGCCTTTTAATCGCAACGTCCCTTCACTTCTCAGAGGATGCGTCACTGAAGGAATGACCCCAGGAGCTGCAGGAGCCGGGTGAGGCTCGATTTCTTGCGGAATTCCACCAGAAGGTTCAGAAGGCCAGACAGAAAGCATGGCACGACCGCCACATCAAAACTAAAGCTTTCCAAGTTGGCGGCAAGGTTCTCTTATATGACAGCCGGTTCCAGAAGTTTCTAGGCAAGCTCCAGATGCATTGGCTGGGACCGTACTTTTTCATCGAAATCCGCGACTCCGGAGCCGTTCGATTGGCACAGTTGGACGACACAGTTCTTCTAGGATGGGTGAATGGCGCACGCCTGAAGCCCTACCAGGAGTAGGTACTTCTCATTTTTTCATTAATAACTCTCGCAACCGAGAGAACCCGTAGAGTAGCGTAGTTGAATAATTCTCCCGCAACCGGGATGAGCGTAGTTAGCCTTTTCCATTCCTTTGCAGTCAGTCAAATAAACCGTCAGTTGCAGTCTCCATGTCGCAACCGACTATGGTCAGAGCGGCCAGTCCAGCGCGTCGCAACGCCAGTCTAGCGTGGCGGCACCAGTCCAGCATGGCGCCGCTCCCAGTCCAGCGTGTCCTGCACGAAGGATCTATCCTCGTGCCAGTGTCAGTCCAGGTCATAACCGTCAGTCCTTTCGTCAGTCCGTAGGATAGCTCAGATTTGGTCATAAATTCCCTTAATGGACAGTAATCATACCGTAATCATTTACCATCAGCCGCAGTTCTCTCCGCCGTCGGGTCCGCCCATCTCCCAATGACGCCGTCAGCAACTGTCAGATTACACACAGGCCTGTGATTGATCGCACGATTAGCGCAGGCAAGAAAGATAGCAAGAATTAATTGCCGTTATGGAGTCTCATCAACCCCGCGCGTGCCAGCAGATGGCCCAATTTGTATGAAGGCTATCGGCACAGGGATGACGGACCAATTCAGTTTGGAAGTTTCAGCGACTCCGGAGCATTCGCAGTACCAGAGCACTCAGCACTTAGCAGGAAGTTACAGACGAATTGTCCAGGTCTATCAGAGACGCGCCAAGATGTCGAGAGCTGTTCTCTCAGTTCCTGAACCAGCGATTGATCACAGAATTCACCGACTCGAATCACTGGTCGGCAAGTATGACAATACACCCTGTATGGACGCTAACTTGTCCGACCCAGCTGAGTTTTCCCACCTGCATTGGCAGACGTTCATGGAACACCATTATACGCCGGGGAGCAGCTCTAACAGTCGAATGAAGGAAGAATTTCGGGGTCTCCAGCAGTCGACGTTGATGAATTTGAGGAGTCTTCCCGTCTTCGGCACCACCGGACCAGTTCTGCAATGCACCCGGTTCCTCCTCAGTCGGGTGCAGAACGGGTCCCTGTGGTTGAACGAGGAGATTCCAATACATGCAGCAGACATTGGTCGGCTTACGGGGCTATGCCAAACTGGTGCAGATGTTTCCTCTGCGGGGCAGACAGCCTCCAAGCGCGCCCGGAAGTCGGCTGATGCGGACCTCTACACAAAGTATGGTACTCGCCGGGGTGGCAAAGGTGCCAAGATAGATCTAATCAATGTACCAGCAATCCGGTTTGCTTGCTACCTGATAGCTAGCAAGACCATGCGCCATTACACAAAGGGAGAGTGCACTTTGGACACGATTTCCATTGCAGAGCACTGCGTCAAGGGGGCCAGATTGAATTGGAGCGCGTTTGTGCTGAAGGAACTCTTCGCGGCTTGCGAAGACAATTACAGACGGACCACCAGTTTTATCTATGGGTACTTGCTCCTAGCATTCGCCATGTGGAAATGGCATGTTCCTCCGATACGGACACCGGCGGAGCTCACCGCGAGCCAACCGTTCGCGATGCGATATTCCCCTTGGCAGGTGTCCACGGCCCCCAGCAGCAGGCAGGTGAACGCAGAGGCGTTCCACGAATGGTATGGGCGAATGATCGATGTGGTCGCTTCCCAGCAGCGGGTACCCCGGAACCTGTTGGATGAATACAGCGAACAAGTGTGGTTTGGCATCAGCCATAACCACACTTTCATCCGGCCGGCTTGTGTACCGCACCACACGTTTCACATGGCGCCCTTGCGTTTCCAGTTGAATGATAGTGTCTTCCACAGAGAGGTTTCTACATGGCCGGGGGTCGTCCAGCACGTTAGTGATGGAGTCATCCGATACAACTTTGATGGGATGCGGGCTGCACAGCAGCCTGCCGCGACCAGTGCCGGGGAATCTTCCCAAGTTGCAGTGGAGACGACCACAGATGCAGCGGGGACCGCAGCGACCCTGCCCGAATCGCTGGTCCCCATCGTGGAGCATTTCAACGACCAGGCCCGGAGACTCAACGTGGTAACCCAGGTTGTTTCTAGTGGCACCCCTATATTTCCTTCTTTTAATGAATTTCGTCTTAATCGGTCACTTGGTCTCTCCAACACCGCCTCCCTCACTTCCCCCATTCCCACTTCCCTGTTCACTTCTGCCACCCCCATCATCACGACAATGGGTGAACCGGGCCCCGACCCCGATTCCTCCGGGCCACCTCCATCCAAGAGGGCCCGCACTACGGCCACAGATCCCGTGGTGGACCTTACAGAGGATGATCCACCAGTCACGCTGCCCACAGCCACTCTGATTCCGGAGGAACCGCTGATTGATCCAGTATATTTCCTCAACATCCGTCTCCCTCCCACCTCGTTCACTCCATCCACCGCCCCCTCCACCAGCAGACCACATGCCACTTCCCCCAATCTGTCCACTTCATCAGCCACTGTGTCCGATTCGTTGATCCGGGAACTCTTCGGCGGTGACCACGGGGCGGAGGTCACTTCCAGTACTGCAGCTGTGGTACCACCTGTTGACCCCGTGGCCACATCCCGGGATCCCCTTGCCACTATATTTGTTCAGCCAGCCAGAGTTGGGGTTGATTCAACCGCCCCTTCCACAGAGCAAACCATGCAGTAGGACTGGCCAGAGCCTGATATGGCCACTTCGGTGCAACAGCAGACGCCGGTCCACCTTCCAGAGACCTCAGGCAGAGCAGCGGCCATGGGCCAGTCTTCACAGGAACAGACGCCCGAGCAGGGTGCACCGAGCACGACAAATGCAGAACAACTGAGTCCAGCCTAGCTATATCTGCTCATTCAGCAGGCGGCCATCAAGGCCGAGCAGATTCATACGGAGCTACAGCGGCGATGCACCGAGCAGCGGAATCAGATCACGGCGCTTACTGAACAGCGCAATCAGCTGCTGCAGGAGAAGGCCTACCTCCAAGAGCAGGCCAACATTGTTAATCAGGCGCTCTCCAGCGTATGGCCGGAGGCACGGGCTCACAATGCCCCACTCCCTGCTCGCATAGAAGAAGACAGTATAGCTTTACAGGCTCGCCAGCTCGGGGACGTTTTCACCACCATTTGCAGAGAGAACCAGGAGTTACAAGCGGCGTTAGCCGCACGGCCTACCCTCCCAGATCCACCCACTGACTATTTAGGACAGGTAACTGCCAAACAGGCACAGGCAGTTAATCTACAAGAAACTCTCCATTCCACGACAGCAGCGGCTTCTGCCCTTTTACGCAGTTTACAGGAGTGCTCCCTCGCACTGACAGTCAAAACGCAGGCCATTGCTGCTCAACTGCAACAAATCTCCAGCCAAATTTGGGCGACCACGAACCCGGCAAGATTAGATCAGCTCTACGCTCAGTCGGACGAGCTGGAACTTCACATGCAGATGACCGAGGCCGAATCAGCAGCAGCTAAGCACACTCTCCGGGAGATGCGGCCGCCACTTCGCACCCATGCCGAGGCGATGCATCAGCTGGATGCCAATGCCGAGTCCCAACTTGCCACACTGTTCGGGGCTGCCCCGACACCCATCGACGAAGCCGCCGCTAACCGAATTGTTCAAGATGCAGACCTGCTTATGCAGGAATGGCAGCAAGCAGTGGCGACTTTCACAGAGCTTCGAGATTCAGCACTCCGCCGGGTCCCGGAGTTGGGGCCCTTGTTTGAACCAGCAGGTGGCGGAGTACAGCAGGAAAGGGCAGCGGAAGAAGGAACAGCAGAGCAGGGCGCGGAGGCCAGCGAGGGTATGGAGGTAGAGACTGTCATTTGCGATTGACTCGCGGACGAGTCAAAGGATTGTGGTCGGTGCCTGTTGGGGCCCTTGTTTTTGTTTAAGTTTTGAATTTTCAGCCAAGACATTTTTGAACTTGGACTCTTTTTGAGTTGCGGAGGAAATACACATAGCTAACGCGACCGCACCGCAGTGACCAGGAGTTGCGGAGCTACTAAGGTGGCGCGGAAGCATTTGATAACTAGAGATTGAACAGAGATAAGTACAGATGAAAGAGATACAGCAGAAAACAGGAAGTGGAACATGCAGACATCAGAAGAGAAGTCGGGAAAAGCCAGAGCAAAGACACAGAGAAGCCGCCAGTCGCGACGAGCGGGTGAATAAAAGGCGATCACCCGGCTGAAGAAGGGAGAGGAGAGTTGGTTGATCAGTTGCTGTTGTTACTATTGTTGAGGGTTGAATGGATGTGAAAGCAGCCGCGGAAGAATCAGACCTGTTCTCTCCATGGGTTCCTACTTTCTATGTTCTTCCTTTCTGTTCTCAGACCCATCTGTATCTGATTTGTGAGTTATCAGAGAAGAAAGCTATGTAATCATGTATTCAGCCAGAATAATAATATAAGGAAGGATTGCTGTCTCTATGCTCTGTTTATGTGTTGTGATGTGTTTGCACTACTTTAAAAATTTTAAGTTGCGACTGTCTGAATACTTGATTAGTGATCTTGCATGTGCAATCTGGTATATGTAATGGATGCTCTTTCTTTCTGTGGTTGCGAGTTTATTCCTCACCTGTGATCTCATCCCCTTGCACATGTGGTCGCGGCATGCCTCGGGTGAGACGCTCTACTCTCCCAGAGCAGGGTGAGAATGCCGGCGTGTTACTAGACTACACCGGACCCCTTGTTGGCCACAACCCTTTGAACCTGGGTCTTGCCCGCGAGACCTGACTTTTCGCCAACACTCCCATCAGCAGCATGTCAGTAAAGTTCCAGTTGATTCCCATTCAGTTCCTTGTACTAGAGCAGATGTACATGCAGATGCAGCAGTTCAGCTTGCACTTCTCAAGCCCATCATCAAACCTTGGGAAGAGCTTGTCCAAAACAAGAACCGAACTGGTCTTGGATATGAAAAGGATGTGTCCTTTCATATTCCAGACTACACAAAGCCCATCATATTTCAGAGTGCCGGATTCCTATATGACAGTTCACCTGCAGCTGTTCCAGATCCTGTTCCACTTCCACAACAGATTGTAAAATGCCAACACTGTGATCGAGTTGGTCATATGAAAGATCACTATTTTGATCTTCATCCATGCAAGCACTATGGTCGGCACACCCATTCTTCAGACAGATGCTTCAGACACAAGCCTCCTGCAAGAACCAAGATTCATCTTGGATGGATCGCTTCTTGGCAATGGGCATCAACAGCCAAGAAGATGTTTATGACACATGTTAGAACTTGTTCACGGATATTGAGAAAACTTGCAGTTGAGTTTTCGCCATCATCTCACCTTGTCCCTGACAGGGAGGAAAATGGTGGTCATGTACAAGCTTCGACGTCAGATCAAGTGAGCCTGAGCCACAATCTCTCATTCCATGTTCAGAGTTGTAGCCAGCAGTTCAAGCGAGCCTGAGCCACAATTCATCATTCCAGAGTCAGAGATGTAGCCAGAGACACGGATGCCCATGAGCATACCTTCGGTTGGTGGATAACCTAAAACCATCATCTTTGGTTGGTGGATAACCTAAAACCATCATTTTCGGTTGGTGGATAACCTAAAACCATCATCTTTGGTTGGTGGATAACCTAAAACCATTATTTTCGGTTGGTGGATAACCTAAAACCATCATCTTTGGTTGGTGGATAACCTAAAACCATCATTTTCGGTTGGTGGATAACCTAAAACCATCATCTTTGGTTGGTGGACAACCTAAAACCACCACAGGTAGTAGACCTCCTTTCTTTTAGGTCGAAGGTCTCCCTTTTTTATGAGGGACAATTCCTCTAGCAGAAGCTTTTAGCTTCTTGCCAGTTTTGGAAGAGTTCCGGGAACTGCAACAAGTTTTGCGTTCCAGTGTTTGTGGTCATCCTAAAACCACCTCTTTTTTCCAACATTTCATAGAGTTGATTCAGCCAAGTGCTGTCATGCATACTTTGCATATTTGTATTACAACTCTTTTCTTGGACTCACACATACCCCTTCGGATTAAGGGGGGATGTTGGAACACCTAATCCTACATGGGTAGGTGTGGAATGCGAAAAGTCACAATGGAGTCCAAGTGACCTTGGAATATGAAACCAAGAGTCACACCATTGTACTATAAATGTACATCATGTATAATGGAAAAATAAGAAAGCCTCACGCTTATCCTTCATTGTGTGCTGAGTCTCTTGTGTGTGTGCTCATATTCCTCATACACCATGTGTGTGCTTCAACATGGTGTTTAACACATTTCTATGAATTTCTTCTCCTTCTCTCTCTCATATGCTCTAAGCCATTCAGCTGGTGTCATTATTGGAGGGCTTAGGGTTCTCTCTCATTTACCAGTGAAAGAGGATGTTTCTCTTCTGTAAGGGTGTTCTTCTGGGAGGAATACCCTGGAGATATCATACACTGGCTTTCGTAGGTCCTTCGACCATCTATATTTCAGTGAAGGTCCAAAACATTTACATCCAAAATACCCTTTTGTTACAAGGCCTACGATATTATTGTATACAACTAATATGCATGGCACGTTAATGAATATCGTGAAGATTAGAACAATTACAATGAATTAGATAAATAATATGTGAAAGAATATTGTTACGTATATAAACAAATCAATAAATTAAACATGTAATTTACTAGCGAAAAATCCTAAGCCTAGATAATCATGTGTCATGTAAGCACATATGCCATACAATGTAAAACTCCTCTCTTCTACAATGGGCCTTGATACATTGTATACATTTATCCCATCCCATAATTCCTTCAATTCATCTACTAGTGGTTGTAATTAGACATCCATATTCTTCACCTGTCTTCTACCAGGCACTATGAGAGCCAACATAATATGTTCATTCTTCACAGACAACCATGGGGGGATATCGTTTTTGATCACTACTACAGGCCAAACAGAATTGTTGGTGTTCTGGAGGGAATATGGGTTGACGCCATCCATGGCTATGCTGAGTCGTAGACTTTGTTCTTCATCCTTGAATTTTTCAGGCCATGTATCCTCTATATGCTTCATGGCTATTGAATCATTTTGGATTCACATAAATCCTAACTCACTTCTGTGTGAGGCATGCCATCCCTGCAACATAGCTAATTCTTTGTGATGAAAGAGCCTTTGAATCCTTGGGATTGTAGGCATGTGCCTCAATATCTTAAAAGGAGGACTAGTACATGATTTACCCTTCTTTTTTTATTTATCATACCTGTCATGCCCACATTTCAGACATATCTCTTTGCCTACATATTCTCCTATATATATAATACAATCACTTGGACATCCATGATATGATATGTACTCAACACCCAACATTTTCAAAAATTTCTTTGCCTCTTCGCAGCTACCGAGAAAGACATTATGACTCTGAAGAACCTTATATTTGAATAACCTGTAGTTGGTGATTATGGAAAAATATATTAATAAATGTACATTAATGCCCATATAATTACTAATGCTCATAAAATTTACCATTTGTAATGTTCATTATACTATACTGGTTATATTTCTAAAATTTATATAAGAAAGGATTTTATGGTAACTTACCTCAAAATTTTGGAGAAATATGCATTCAACAAGCCACCTTTGATTTCAAGTTGTACAGTAACATCATTGCCCCCAACTGGATAGACTTTGATTGACCACCATGTCCAAATAGAGGGGTGGTGGAAGCAAATTTAATGCTTTCGCAAAAGGTGTCAGCGATATGAGCATCATCCCCTAGTTGATCATCATTTTGGAATGCATCTAACAACATTGTCTCCATGGTAGTCGTATACCTTAAGTAATCATCCATACCAACCTCTATTTTATTGCCTTCATTGCCAGCTTGTGAAGAACTACTATTGTTGTATTCATTCCTAATTGGTGAATCTGGACGTAGCGGGAATTGAATCGGTAGTTGATTCAACCATTATTGGTATCGTTCCTCTCCGATTTTTTCTCTTAATTCAGTCTTCTCTCAATTTTATATCGTCTTCAGGTGTAAAAAAATATGTTAGGTAGGTCGCTCATCATCACTAGAATCCTAATAATAATAATAATAATAATAATTGAACATGATTAGTACAAAATATATGATATCAATTAGTAACCGCGTCGACAATATTACATGATTAATTGGTTTGACATTGAAATAATTACATTATTCAATATACCAAACAATTATAATTATTACCATCATTGTCCCAGGATTTTGGCTAGAAGATGCAATATTGTTACAATTGGAAGGGTGAAGCGTCTATCCATTTTCATCTACCAAATGCACCTTACAGTATTCTGCTCCTGATAAGAGCTTCCGACATTTTGGAGTTGTTTGAATATTTTGTGGATCTGAACTCAATTCTGAATCTGCATGAACCTGAAAATTTTTATACATTATAAATTTAATTAAGCTGTGCATGATTGACGTGGATAAAAACATAAATTTAATTAGATAATGAAAATATAAATAAAATCTGAAGTAAATATTACGTCTCGAGATGGATAGGGAGAACTCTGCGATGAACTTTGAGAAATATTATGGAACGAGCTGGATTTTGAAGACTTGTCCATTTGATATAATTATGATATTTTATCCCTGCATTTGAGCAAAATTAATAATCAATTTTGGTGCACACACCTAAAAGTAATTTCGATGCCTTAAAAATGGACTTCTTGATATCGGTGCTAATGTACAGATCACTACACCAATGCATTTTCATTACTGCGCACCGGTGGCATGATATAAACGGACGCACTGGTGCGGTGATATTAAGTGATGCACAAGCGACGAATAACAGCAAATATAAAAAGTGCAACTCTATTTTCTTTAAGTGAAAAAAAAAGCGGTAAATTGAAAAATGGGCGGCAAAATATTTTCAAAAAACTAATTTCATAAAACAATTATTTAAATACTAAACACTTTTCATTATTTCACTATTTTTGCAAAACTTTTCAGCCAGAGATTTGCAAGAGACATACCTGGAGCAACAGAGCACGAGAGCACTATGGATCAGTGAAATACGTTTGAACTGAAGTATTCAAACAATCAGAATTCCAAACCTCTGGTGATTCAAACCCTGTAGCATAGAATTTCAAACGATCTCGTGATTAAAGTTTATTGTTTTTTTTTACTTTTTCTGCAGTTTTGTTTTACGCAGTAAGAAAAAAATTTCAATTTATTTTTCATTTTCAGAAACAAAATAAAAATAAAAATAATCCAATTTTACCCTAAACCCTACATTCTTTTTTTTTCTACCCTTTCTTCTCCCTGTTTTTGTAATTTCAGAATTAGGGCTTTTCATTTTAGATTTATCGGGTTTGTATTGCTATATATAGGACTAAGACATCCAACCCACTGGACGACTTGCATAGTCGGATCCCAATCCATGTCAGCCCTTGCGTGTATTTAAAAAAAAATAGAATTTTTTTTATCAGTGCGTCGGGCGTAACCTAGCACACTGGTGCACTAGATTATCCCAGCGCACCGCAGAAGTATTTTGTGATAAAAAAATTAAAAACAATTTTTTTTAACCAATGCGCCATATGTAAAACAGGGGATTGGTGCACTATTTCATTACGGTGCACTGCGCTTGTGCTATTTCAAAAAAAAAAAATATTGTGTTAATCGGTGCACCATGTAACATATAATGCACCACACTGGGTCTCCTGGCTCATAGAGAGCACCATATGGTGGTCCCTTGTTTGCACGTGGCATTTATGCTACAAAAACTAACACTGGACAATTTTTAATATTTTGTCTATGTAAATCGGTGTGGTGGTTAACATGTAATGCATCAGTGCTCCTTGTTGACACAGAGCATCATACGGTGTGTTATATTGTTTTGGCGGTGTGTTTATAAGACCACTACGCACCAACGTCAATGCGTACACCATGAATGGCGCACCGGTTTCTTGAGATTTTTTTTTTTTTTTTACCTAAAAAGTTGACAATTTATTTATAAAATATATTAATGAATGATATGGTACAGGTTTCATATTGATAAAGAAATGGCCGACAAGAGATAAAGTAACAAAAATATTGATAACACATCAAGAAAACAAAAAAAGGCAAGTTATTTGTAAATTATTTACAAAAAATATTATTTTTGAACTATATGTAAGTTTAACTAATATGTATTGTTTACTGTGTATCATGTAGAGCCACAAAATGACAAAGCTCAATAAGATTATTTCTGATTGAGGACCAGAAAAGCGTAAAATCTTGATGGAAAAATTGCAAAAGGATGAATCAGGTGAATGAAAAAATACTATCGATCCAATATGAATTTATTTTTTTAATTTTCATTAATAATATACTTAAAATTATTAGATAACATGTGTCAAACAATATATTAATTCACATTTGTTTAATGTTCTACAGGTACTAACAACTCAGAAAAGGAATGTTGTTCTAAGAAAAGAAAAAAAATAGAACATGCAAATGAAAATGAATTTCTCCTTAGCTCATCTAGAGTGGTGCTGGAGGTTAACGAAAGGGCGAAAAATTTTACAAAAGTTTGAGGGATCTAGTGGTATGAATGAATAGACGTTCTTTCCACTTACAATATAAAAATCAATCCAATGATTACAAGAACCAAATTCTATCTAAAATACAGGAAGAGTTTCCAGAGAATTGGTCAATGAGACATGTCAGACTTTTAATAGCAAAAACGTACAACAACAAAAAAGAAGGAATGAAAAAGTAATATTCCTTTAAATTTTTGTCTAGAATTATTTATAAATATCACTTTTGTTATATTTACTTTTCATATATCAATATAAAAATTAAATAGTTTATTGTCATGTTACATTTTCAGGAAGATTATGAAAATCTCAAAAGATGAACGAGCTGATATTAGAAATATGCCAGTAGGAATGTCCAAAAAGGTGTACAATGAAATGGTCAAATAAATGGACAAAATTGCGTCGCAAGAGGAGCCATCTCAACAACAACGTGCTTCAAATGTAATATGTAATCATTGAATTTTTCGATCAATATTAGGTACAATAAATAAACATTTTAGCATTAAATATTAAATTTCAAGTATTGTCTTGCATAAAATAAAAGAGAATGGAACCCATTCAGCACATAAAATAGGACGACAAGGAAGAAAAGTGTTGATATCTAAGTTTGTGAGTAATTGTTACTTCTTTATAACAACTTAATTAGATTTCATTTTTGTATTTTTTAATTTGTTTTACAAAAATCATCATTAAATGTCTTCAAATAGGTGCTAACATAAAAACAAGAACCATCAGACGAATTGATTGACATTGGGTTAAATATGGGTTGTGAGTATATGTTGTCATATCATACATTAATTGTGGAATTTGTAAGCATATATCGATCTTGTTTTACTTAGCTCCGTATATAATTAATAGAACAAAAAATTATTTTATGTTAAATAAATGATTTGTTATGGTATATAAAACATGCAACAAAAAAAGTATGGAACTGTGCCAACAAATGAAATCTTGAAATATGGCATACTACATGGTTTTGAAAGAATGTGTATAGTTCATGAGTCAATTGTTGCTATGGTACATCATTTCTTTTCGATTTACATTGATGTATATTATTTAATATTTCAATTTTCATTATTCTCACCAATGTATATACACTCATTATAGTTTATTTTTATGTTTGTAGATGGAAGGTGAAGAAGAAGAAAATAATCAACACCGTGAACAAAACATTCCTAAAAATAACCCAAGTCATGGAAGTAGCTCTAGCAGTGACATCAATTCAAGCAAAGAATGATGATCACTATGTTTGGATAACAAAGAAAGGCATTGTATTTTTTGAAATATTTGTCTATGAAATCATACATTTTGTTTAATGTAATGGACTTAGTGTCCCAATTGAAAGACAAAAGGATACCAATAACTGTCCCATTTTGTATGACAAAGAATGTATTATTCATATATATATGTGTGTGTGTGTGTGTTTTAATTTATTCTATTGTGTTCTCCATTGTCGCAGTGAAATGTAACACCACTGATTAAATTTATGGATGATTAAATATTATAATGAAGAGATGTTAAATTTGATGATATGATATAACAAATTAATCCAAACATTACATTCAAATGAACTATTAAAAATTTAATTCATATGAATATTGTTATAAGATGTGTCGTCTTTTGATGAATAATGAATTTTTAAAAATCACAATAATTATGATATGATATACAAATTAATCCAAACATCACATTCAAATGCATTAATAAAAATTTAATTAATATGAATACTGTTATAAGATGTGTCAACTTTTGATGAATAATGAATTTTAAAAAATCACAATAATTGCACTCTCATGGGTCGATGTTTCTAAAAAATACAAAATGAACACCAGTGCATGTCAGTTACTATACATTGATGTGTTTGTATGATACAGTGCACCGGTGCGTTTCTACAACCTATAGGCACCACACAAATACCAATACCAATTATAAATCTCGGTGCGTTTGTGCGATACTGCGCACCGGCACATTTATGTGATTCTATGTTCTGAGGAATTTGTACAACCTATGGGCACCACATAAATACCAATACGAATTAGAACAAATGGTGCATTTGTCTGACACTGTGCACTAGTGAGTTTCTATAACTCGATGTACCGGTGCGTTTAGACAACCTCTGGGCACTGCACAAATCCCAAGACAAATTAGAACAGCCCCATGCGTGGTATCACCAACACTGCGCCCCAGTGCAGTTTTATACCTTGAAGGCCCGGTGCATGCACCTTTGACCGCCCCAGACCACCTTCTATATGACATGCACCAGTGCGTTGACACCTTAGTAGTGCACCGATGAAAAAAACATCTGTAATTACCTCCGACCACCTAGTTTTTTTAGTTGTGTTGAAATTCCATTAAAAGCTCCACCAAAACCTCCGTAACCATAAACAAATGTTGTATAAAATGTGTTTTTGACAATTTTGGCCAATTTTGTAACACTGAAAACCTCCTTTATAACCTCTGGTAGAGGTTATTTTCCTTGTAGTGACCATCTGATCCAAGAAGCATTCAGAACACCTCGAGGACCTACGACTGGTATTCCAACGATGACGGCAATACAACCTATGCTTGAACCCCCTCAAGTGCATCTTTTGCATCACAACAAGAATACTTTTAGATTTTATCATGTCCCAACAAGGAATTCGAGTGGACCCCCTTAAGGTCGAAGCCATCAAAGAGGTACCTCCACCTCAAACCCTCAGGAAACTACAAGGCTTGTAGGGAAAGGCTAATTTTCTGAGATTTTTTGTCCCAGATTATGCCACCTACGCCTACTTCACCAGGACATCCCATTCAAATGGGATGACCAAGCCCAACAAGTGTTTGAAGCGACGAAACACACACTGCCTTCAGCACCACTGATCTGTCCCCTAGACTACAACAAATATTACATCCTGTATCTATTAGCATCCCAGACCGCTTTGGCCGGAGTATTGATCCAGGAGGGCCTCGATGGGAAGGATAATGTAATCTAATACGTTAGAAAAAACTTATCCAGCCCTTCGTTAATATATGAACCCGAAGAAAACACTACCCTAGCGCTAATTCGTGTAGTCCAAAAACTTCACCACTACGTCATCTTAAAAACCACAACGGTCATCGCAAATATTAACCCCATAAAATATCTGCTCACGCGCCACCTAATGAACCACAAATATGCCCATTGGATAGTAATTATAAAATAATATGACTTACAAATTTTCTCCCCCAATAGAAAAAATGTGTTAATATTAGCAGAGTTCATTACGGACCTCCCAAGTCATACCAAAGGATCACCAGTAAATCATTCACTACCAGATGAACATCTCTTCCTCGTATCAATCAAACACCCTTGGTATGGAGATATCCTTCTCTTCTTACAAACCTAAAATTTCATACCCCATCCTACTCGAGACAATCGTCGGCACTTTCGCCAACAGGCCCCCCAATACCTCCTTATGGGAGATGTCTTATACCGACGAGGCATCGACACCATCTTACGTCGATGCCTTACCCACGACCAAGTGGAATAAGTGCTTAATGACTGCCACAACGGAGCTTGCAGTGGCCACCTTTATGGAATGGCTACCACCAAAAAGGTCCTACTAGCAGGATATTTCTGGCCCACTTTATTTCGCGGCTACATTTCAGTAGTCAAGAGGTGCGGATGATGTCAACGCTTCGCTCATAAGGCAAGAGCCCCTCCTGCTCCCATGCACCTTGTCATAGTCGCTAGTCCCTTTTTATATGGGAGATCGACTTCATGACTTGCAACCCTGCATCGTCAGGAAATCACAAATACATCATTGTGGATGTCAATTATTTCACCAAGTGGGTAGAGGCTATGCCCACATACAACACCGTAGAAACCACTGCATGAGTTTTGTTTAACAATGTCTTTGCCCGGTTCGGCATACCCAAAGAGTTATTCTCCGACCATGGGAAACACTTCAAAAATGAAGTTTTCTAGAAGCTATCTCACCATCTCAAATTCACACATGAATTTTCATCACCGTACTACCCTAATCTAATGGATAGGTAGAAGCTGTGAACAAAGTCCTCAAAACTATGTTACAACGTTTTGAGAGTAACCATAAAAAAAACTGGCACGACATGCTTTTCTCCACCATGTGGACATAATGCACAGCCGTGAAAACATCCACGGGGTTCACACCCTTTCACTTTGTATATGGGTTCGAAGCTGTGATTCCCATAGAACACAAGATCTCAAATTTATACGCCACCATCGAACTCCTCAATGACACCCAGCCCCTAGAACAACGTTTAGTGCAACTATAGTTCATCGACAAAAGCCGACGGTAGTTGCTACAACACAACGAGGCCCACAAGAAATGGGTAAAATCATCATTTGATCACCACATCAACCCTTGTTCATTTACTGAGAGAGAGTTCGTCCTCTATTACGATGTCGCAAAAGAAGCCCTAGGGTGAAGAAAGTTCGAAACCTTGTGGAAAGGACCCTACATCATAAAATACTGTCTCCTCATGGGGGCATACATCTTGACAGATCCAGACAGAACAAACCTCAGTAACCCCGTCAACAGCCTTTACCTCAAGAAATTTTATCCATAATGACCAAGAGGGCTCACCCCCAGAGTCAAAGTACACAGACCAAAAACTTTAAATTTTTTACCAAAGACTTGTCACAAAATACACTCTAGTGTCACAATGGATCTTCAACCCTACCATTACTTGGATTCGCTCATGGAGCATCACAATGGTCTCAAATTTTAGCAGCAGTAGCCTGGGTCATCTATCACCCTGACCGGTCACCATTCTTCACCAACGGTGTATGCATCAGCTCAATGAAAAATAATTAGGTAGAATATGATGTTGTCATTGGACTTATGTGAGACGCCCTCAATCAAGGCATCTGCCATTGGCATATCTACCTTGATTCCTAGTTAGTGGTGTCACAATTAAACCAAGAGTTTGAGGTATGAGATTCACATCTGTTTAGAAAATATTTTCTTGAAAAAAGAATAATTCATCAATTCGATCACATTACATTCACACATGTGCCAAGAAATCAAAATCGAAGAGTTGATTGCATAGCTAACCATATCCTAAACTGGAATGCATCTCAGATAAGGGCCATCACACATAAAAAAAACATAAAAAACATAGATATACATCAGCACATCACATAATCCATAAACAAATATCAACATGGGACACACCATGTAGAGCCACAAAAAATATCTCTCTCATATATATCAAATAATATGTGTTTGCGTACAAAAAACATCATGTCTTTGACCCATAAGTCAGCACAAAGATACACATATACAAGTCGACAAAAGTAAGGGAAGCATCCTTATAATGGGTGCTTTCCCTGTGTATAATAAGCCTCTAGGGTTGTTCCCCTCCAGCTGGGGCACCTAGACCCACAGCCGCTCCTGGTACCAGCACTGGAGCCGCTGTCAAAACTGATATTGCCACCCAGCGCAAAGTTGGCCGATAGCCCCTCTCCTAGGCCATCAACATCTCTAGCCATGAATCATCAACATCATCCACAAAACCTCGGGTAGGCATCCCCTGGGTCAAGCATTCCACTCGACCCCATGCATCCTCCAAAACTCAAGCCGTGAACTCCAGAGCAGCCATCTTCATTGTCACCTCTGCAATGTGATCCTCTTTCTCCTCAGCACGAGCGATCACTGCAACGCACTCAATAGAAGACGAGATGCTACCCTCCCTTGAGGGGCCAACCTCCCCACTAGGTTCTCCACCCTCAGGTTTCGCTGGACCCCCTCCTTGTCCCCCAACTACATGTGGAACACCTCAAGGCCTCCGGATCAGATCATGTCCCACCAACCGAGCCACAAGACACTTGACCTCACCAACATCTGCAAAAGTAACAAGGTTATGTCAGTGTCATCATAATACACATATAGATCATAAATACTGAAGTAAGTGCAAAATAAAACTTAAAAACATACCCGCTGGCCCCCATGCATATCCCATAGGAAGACCCATGTCTGGGTCTCCACGAAAGTCCATCCCCATGTAGGGGAAAGGCAGGAACATATGAGGGTTGGCCTCAAACCAAGCCTCCATAGTACCGTTCCAGTAACGCCCCACCCAACCTCCCCCACTGCAAGGCATCATGGGGGCCCACCTCCTCATGCGAGGCTCTCGAGGACCCCCAGCAGGCATGGCTACCATAGGCCTCAGTAGCACCACTCTTTCATACATTATGCTACACAGGATGCTATCATATGTAAACATCTTATATCCATCATGAACCTTTGAGAGATGAGCCAACATCCTGTCATTACAGTGACAGGGAAAATAAAAAAAGTGTCTGACCCTCAGCTGGTGCAGAACACTGATCTGCAGGCCCAACACCCGATTGGGCATAGACAACCCCTCCAACTGCACAATAGTTTCCAAATCACACTGCTCAACCATGTAATTCATCGAGGCTATCTAAATACACCCCTCCGTGAGAGGCACCCCGCCACAATGGCCCGCCGAGAACCGCTGAAGATCCAATTTCCCAGGGGAAAGTTGATAAGGAAGCACCTCACCCTGAGGCAATAGCCCGGTCAAAAAATATATATCCGTCTCAGGATGGATAGCGAGGTCGCACCCCTGCAGCACTATAACCTTGCACTGCCTATTCCAGCATCGGATCAGGTAGCGTAATAAACGATCATGTGATCACAGGAGGTCATTCTCCAATAACTTGAGAAGACCCCACCTAACAAGTTGACAGCATGCATTGGCATCATTTTCCAATGTGACCTGACGGTCTGGCTAGTCCCTCTCCCTCCACAACATCCTGTCATAAAAAAGGCACACATCAGTGCCTTTAAAAGCACCAAAAATTTGACAAATTTCCCAAAAAAAAATAAAAAATTGCTTTGGCTTTTCACGCACCTGTTACTCAGACAGGTGCAAAAGATACATGTGTGTTTCTTGCATAGACGCAGAAATAGCACACTGAAATCTAGCACAGGTGTGATAATTTCCCGCAAAACCCTCAATTTTGCGCTAAAATTATGCGACTATGCCTTGATCGCCCACACGATCAAGGAAAAAATTTGCATGGTTTCGTAAAAACCTAGTTTGTATGGAACCTGGCTCAGGCATACTGAAAAAATTAAAATGCAAGACATCATGCGACCTACCTGGCTCAAGAATCACAAGTCCCGAGTACTCGGGCTGACCACAATGGCAAGAACAGCTCCGCAAAATCCTTTGACCTATCAAAACCTCAATCACTCAAATATCGTAAATGAGTTGAAATGAGCCACATTGGCCTATATGTCGCCCTTTTCAGATTATTTGGAGGACCATAACAAGAGCTCAAAAGGCCCAATTTTGAAACTGAAAGAAACATAGTAATCAGCACCTCATAATGCCTAAAGGAGGCTCCACACATTCACACCTCCGAAAAAATAAATTTTCAGTGTCAATAGGAATGCCCTCTCTCATCTTCTTTTCATTCAACACATGTTTTTCAATAATAGTTGAATGAAGAAGATGCTTTCACTTGGGGTACTTTGTTGCAGGTATTATGAAAAACATCCACCGCTCCATCCACTGAAAGTGCCAGAGCAGGTATCATTCTACCCTTAGCATGATAGAGTTCTAGAAAAAACTCTGCATATCCTAACATCTTTTCTCCACACGAAATTAACCAATTTTCCAAGCACCCAACCATGTTTATAATTTCCCCACCTTGCACATGATAAACATCCTTTTTGGTCGGTACAGCCTCCCCTCCATGGCGCCAGTCACTCAAAGTATACCATATATCAAAAAAATCATGACGTCGTGATCATACCACTTCAGTCCGGGAAGCACTTCATGTCCATTCACCCACCATGCATCAAGTCAAGTTTTACCATATCAAAATAAAAACCCTTTCTTGAACTACCAGGTTTTACAAGCAGATCGAAAGCGCACCACCACACCTCATATCTGGCCTACCATACCTCCATTAGCGTAGCCCATCTGCAATATTTTCCATCCCCTTCATCACCCCCACATAAGAGACCAACCAATGGAGCCCCCACCCTCAACCAAAACACCCTCCTCACATCATCAATGAGCGAGCACTTTCATGTTTTGGGGCACCCGTCTCATTGTTTTGTACAATCCAATCCCATTGTTTCATTGTTTTGGTAAGTGTACAAAGACCACAAATGATGAACAACTTCCCACACTCATCCATCCATTTTTCTCCCATGGCAGCATTCCTTTTTCACCCTTGGTCGGAGTATCACACCTTTAATGCATAAGCCACCATGACATTCAAAGCCAACCATGTCCTACAGACCCCAGGGATTTCCTCATCAAAAATAGTTATGACTACCACCAAGCTACTTTCTATACTCTGATCTTGGACCATTGAATCCCTATCATCAGTCTTCAGTCACCACTCACCATCATGCCTATGTTAAACCTATCAAATCCCATATCTTGATCCCTTGCATCACTGACTCTCTCCTTCAGTTGAGGCTTCCTTTTTGTCGACTTCAACTCCTGTTTTCCAAAAAGGAAACAATACCTTGGATTACCCCTCACCACAATAGGGACATCCTTGGGTGGCACTATGGAAATCATCATTTCCCACAGATTTCATCGATCCTCCTAAAATTCAACTACAACACAAGCTTTCATGTCAATATGGTATCGTACATTACAACCATTGCACTTTGCTCAAATTCGTCGAAGACCCGTGCCATTATAAGCATCTCTTTCAGCAATGCTTACACGGAAAGTTCCCAGTCATACACCCATGTGTACAATGATCATTTATATGTCATACCAAACTTACACATGTGGGCACCAATTTCAACCTATTGTAAAAGAAAAAATGCCCCTAAGGGTGTCAACAATCGCCGTCATCAACAAAATCAGTAGATCACTACCATACTAGTGACAGATAGAATATTTATCTATCAGATATATTTGTTTATCTAGCCAAAGCATCACGAGCATGGGACATGCCCGCCTCGTAGAAAAATTATATTTATTGTATCACATTATTTCTTGCAGGGTTCCCATAGGACATGGTCACTCTTCGACCCATTGTAAGGCGTTTCCAACTTTTTTCTATATGCAAGTTTCTCCCTCTCTCCACACAGTACACAGAAAAGAAACTATAATGTATTTTGGCTATACAGTTCTTCCTAGACCTCACACATAAGGGGGTAGTTGTTATCACTGGAAAATTGGACAAGAAAAGATGACATTACTAAAAGTTAGGTAGAAGGATTTATAGGGTTGAGACACATTAGAGGATCTAAACAATTTTAAAAATCCCTAAGGTCTAGAAGAAAAATCAAATTGTGCACCAAGTACTCAGGAAAAATGCACCTTTGTGCGTATTTTTCTTCGATAAGAACACCTTTATGTGGCTTTCCCTCTAAAATCCGTGTTGTATTGGGAGTGGCGGAAGTCACTTTCCAGGACCACAAGGCACACTCTAGGAAAATGATCCCACACTTGAGGCCGCCCAAGGACAGCCTCCTTGGGACCTCAAGGGAGCACACAAAGGAATCAAGTGGTGCACAATGGAATCAACCCCCTCTATTGGGTGACCATCCATAAATGTACCAAGAGAGGGAAGGAGAATTTGAATTCATATATAAAAGGCCACCAAGAGATGAACAAAAGGAGAGCACATTGTTATGTTGGCCAAAATTTCTTTTAAGCAATCCAGCAATGTGCAATCGAGAGCAGAAGTAGAGAGGGGATTCGGTTGTTAGCCATCCAACAACTTCAATCCTTTGGAGTAGAGAGAGATACCTTGCACCAAGCATCTAGAAGATAAAAACGTCCTTGCATCAGGTCTTATAACTCCATAGTTCTAAGGGCCCCTTGGAAAGTGTGTAAACGTAGTATCTTTCTTCCTAACAACAAGCAATAAGGGGGGACATTGATGCCACTGTTAGAATTATTGTTGCATTTGACTCTTTATGAGATTTCGTGTTTATGTTTAGTTTAGTCTTGTTTTCTCTCTACATATGCATACTATATCATTAGTTAGTGTGTTTAATGTTTTATAGAATGTTAACTAACCTACTAACTCTTTTGTTTATCTGCCTGTGACCAAAGCTTAGAGTCAGCAACCACTCCTCTTAAGAGATTGTGGATAGGTACACTTGTGCACCAAATCGACTACCACACCTGGTTTGCTAAAGATAGATCATCCGATTGATCTGTCGCTTCACATCATTCTCTTCACTACCTACTTCTTGTAACAACTTCATAACTGGGACTGCAAGTGATGTGGGAAAAATTGTATCTAATCCATATACCAATTGAAAAGGATACATTCATATTGACTTCCTACTACTCACCCTGTCCACCCGCAAAGAATTAACAATATTCTTATGCTAGTTCTTCTTGTTCGCCTCCAGCATCTTCTTTATAATGTTGATTAAACATTTGTTGAAGATTCCGCCAATCCATTACCTTACGGATAATATGTGGTTGAGTGCCCCAATTTAATGGCATACTTGTCGCAAAAATCAACCATTTTCTCAGACTATAATGTAGCCACATTATCTGTAATGATCTTATGAGGAAAACCAAAGTGAGACAGAATGTTAGTCTCCAAAAAATGAATAATGACTAAATATGTAGCTTGCCTTGTTGGGATCACTTCAATCCATTTGGTGAAGTAGTCATTAGCTGTTAAGATCCATTTATGTTGGGAAGAAGATGCAGTGTATATTTCTCCAACAAATTCAAGGTCCCACTGCTGAAATGGTGCTTTCACAGATATAGGCTACAAAGGCAACGGGAGAAGCTTCCTCTTACCTTGAAATATCTGGCACTTGTGAAATCTCACCATAGTTTTATAGAAATATGTAAAAAGAGTAGGCCAACAATATCCATCCATGAATACCTTATTTTTTTTGGTTTTCCAAAAAAAGTGGCCTCCATAATCTCCCTTATGGAAATCATTCATTACCTCCTTAGCTTCATTTTCTACCAAACAGTTCAGCAAGACACCTCCCAGGTCTTTCCAATATAGAGAGTTGTCCAAAATGCACTACTTGGAAGCTTTCAACTTCAATGACCTACCCTTACTTTTAGACATGTCTGGAGGAGGATTAAGATGCTGAAGCACATAAATGATGTCTACATACCAAGGAGATGAGAGAAAAATATCTGATACCTGCATGAGTGCGCCATCATCTTCTTCATCGAACAAAACTGAAATGAGATTGATATCAAGTGCATGTAAATTGGATTCAGCCATTAGCTTGGCTAATCCCTTACCTTTGATCAACTTTGTAGGCTTCATGATTTGAAAATGGTCTAGATAACTTGTATGTATTTCAAGAACCTACCTCTCAGTTTAAAGTAAAAATGATCTAGCTTGTACTTGACAATTTTGCGGAATTATTTACTTGAAAGTGGTGTATGAATTTTTATTGTTTGTTTCTTGACTTAATTTGTTCTTGTTGTAATTTAACATTTATTACAATGACATAATGTAGCAAATAATCATTCAAACACAACATCAATTTTAATCTAGGAGTTCACTCGAAATCCCATGAGCTACGTCTCCTTTGAGCTTTGTCATCATGACTCAGCTCTTTGGAATTATGGTAAGTTTTTTACAAAGTAAATACTTAATTCCAATGAATACAACCATGATCCAAAGGACTGAAAATACCATGAATATCCCTCAAATGGATGTCCAAACTTTGAAAACAGCTTTACGCTCTTGATGACATGATTCCTTCTGTCGGTGCACTAAGCTACTCTGAGCTTCTAAATGGAAAAAACTCCCTCAAAATTATGTTTCTGTCACTGAAACCACTCCTGATGTATCCAATACACATCAGACATCAAATACCAACTGATAAATTTCTCAAATTGAGCACTGTAATCCCAAAATAGGCTATCCTCTACGGTTTTCCCAGGACTACCCAGAACTTCACATCAAATTTTCAAGCTCTAGAAGTTATAAAAATGTTCTGAAACCACTTCCATTGGTTTGAAAATGTCTGAAATATCCAAGATATAGTTTTGGTTCATCAAAAATAGCCTCCGGCTTCTCTGGTTTCGCCTCAATCACCTATCGGCACCCCCTGGCACTTGGGTCAAAGAAAACTTCTCTGCTAATTTTTCAACCTCTAAAAGTATTTAACACTTGATGAAACCTCTGTAAATAGATTCAAAATGATCTTTTCAGTCAAAAATTATCACTGCTTCACTACTAATGGTCTCAAACAACTCTTTCTAAGCCCTGCACTGCTACTGGCAAAAGATGGCACTAATGACCCCTCGAACTTTACTGAAGCTTTTCGGCCTTCAAACGTTCTCTAAAGGCTCTAAAAACCATTTCATAAGATTTATAAAATCTAAATTATCCAATTTATACTATTGGAACTCTGGAAAATGACTCTAACTCCCCTGGTTAGGCCTCAAACTGAATTTGTCTCATGGCGGCCCTGATGGCTCCTTCATCTTCCATAAAGAAATATCTACTGAATATCGCCTCCATTAGACCTGAAACCTATCCCAAAGTGTTCATGAGGTCGAATAGACCCAAAATTGACTAAAATTTCATCCAATTTCATTCAATAATGAGGGAGTTATGACCAAAACAACTTTACCCCAATTTCCTCCACTAAATGTGGGAGCGCCTCCAGAATCTCCACCATATTAAACTCCACTTAGCTGAAGCTTAATTAAATATTAAAAATGAGATTAGGCTCCTTAAGTGCTCTTAAAATTAAGCTCACACACTGGTCATATGATGAGGTTCCATGGGAGGAGGGCTAGCCCCTCTATGCTCCACCGAACCCACTCAGCATTCAAAGTGCAATAACTTCTTCATACGGTGTTCATTTCTCTAACCGTTTGTGGCACCAGAATCAAGAAGACGAGACCTATGCAAACATCTTGGTTTCAACCCAATCCTGTAACTTTAAATTTTGACCTAATCCTTAGGTCCTTGATCCAGTTCTGATCACTTGATCTCGAGGTCATACTCTAACATAGCTTCTATCCACTTTCCTCTTATACTTTTTGGATCATTTTTCATTAGGACATCCTCCAATGCTGCATTTGGGACATAGGCTAGCATGTGAGAATGAAGGATATACACTTGAAAGTCCTTCAATGCCTTTACCAGGGCCAAGGCTTGCTTCTCAATGATGTTATATCTAAGGGCTTCATCCCTAATAGTACGGCTGAAGAATTCAATGGGTTTCTCAGTCTTATCCTTCTTTTGCATCAAAATCGTAGCCAAGGTATGTTCGGAGAAAAATGAAAATATGATGAAATCATGGAGTAGTCGAGGCTAATAAAAATAGGAGTTGTAGTTAAGGAAAAATTTACTGAATTAAAATAATTTTTGGCATCCTTCGACCACCTTACCTCACTATTATTTTTTAGCATATTGGTCATCTCTCGAGGATGCTCGGAAACATTTGGAATAAATATTCTCAAGAAATTCATCTTACCATTCAAAGCTTGAATCTCTTTCTTGTGACGTGGAAAATAAATTTGTTGAACAACCTCAATCCAAGAAGGATCAATACAAATAACATATTTGGAGATGATATGACCGAGAAGCTTGCCCTCCTCCATGGAAAAAGCACTCTTTAAATTTCTTGCATTTCTGAAATACAATTCTCAATTGATACAAATTATAGTCATCGGAATGAGATAAAACTATCAAATCATCAAGATACACAACTAAGAAAACATCCTTTTCATTTGCAAAGGCTACTTCCATCGCCCAGTGAAAGGTTGCTCCTACATTCTTGAGCCCGAATGGCATTTTAGCATACTCGCCGTATGCCCCAAGGTGTCGTGAAAGAAGTTTTGTCTTGATCATCCTTATGAATTGAGATGTGATTGTATCCTGAATATCCATCAGGAAGCGACATTCGAGAGGACCGAACCACTCTCTATAGAATATGGTCCATCTTAGGAAGGGGATAGTTATCCTTTAGAGACACCTTATTCAAGTTTCTGAAATCAATACAAAGATGGATTTCTCTCGTTTTCTTTCTCACCGAAACAAAATTTGACATGTAATCATAAAATATAATGGGGACAATGATACCATATTTAAAGTTCTTTTTACCTCTTCTCTATCGACAACAACAACCTTGGGTTGATTCTTCTAGACTTTTGTTTGAAGGGCTTTTGATCAAGCTTGATCGGAATTGTATGTTGAATGATATTCTTATCATAAACTTTCAGATCTACATAGTCCCAAGAAAATACATCAAAAAATTCAAAAAAAAATTCTATGTATTTTTCTTTTACCTCTACAGATAAGGAATTTTTATAGCTTGACCATATTGGATGTGTTTGTTGTTCCATTATTCACATCTTCAACACCTTTCTCAGTAGGAACCATGGCTGGATTTCTAGCAACATCATCTTGACCGAACAATTCTTCCAAAGGTAAAAGACCCCTTGGAATGTTGTTATCTTTCAACTGTAATACAACAACCTCAGTAGCCTCAATCACTTGATCATATTTATCATATACCTCATCAATAAAGGAATTTTCAAATTCACCTTACATATGCATAAAATTATTCACATGTTTGTCATCCCAGAACACTTTCCAATACCTCAAGTTGTCAAGGATAGGTCGGTGTTTGACATGAATTTCAAACTTTATATTAGAAAATATGGGAATCTTAAAATTACTTGCTGATGTAGCAAGCAAATCTGTCATAAGATTATGACTTCTTGGTACAAATAACAATGTATATTCAGGAAACATTTTGAGAATGTCAAGTACAACATTTATATATTCTCTCATTCGTGGATTCTTAGCCTAGTATTCCCCTTATACCTGTTTTATTACAAGCACGGAGTCGCCATAAACAGAAATTCTTTTTGCACCCAATTTTTTCAGAATTTTGAGGCAAGTGATCAATGTCTCGTACTCAGCTTCAGTAATAGAAAAATCGAAAGCCAACCTATATGAACTCAATCTCACATTATTTGGTAATTTACCTTATTAGTGAATTGGACTACGGATCCAGATTCCGATGCCTGCCCCATATTTCCTTAATGCACCATTGAAATCCATGTTTCAAAAATCATTCTCATCATCCTGAAGTTGTAATTCTATAGTCTAATTTTTCTCCCTTTTTTGGGCCACTTATTCAATTTTTTCTGAACCTTTTTTTGACTTATATGATAGCTACTCTAAATAAGTAGTTCGATTTCCTTGTTTTTCATCCAAAACTGCTCTGACACTATTTGAAATTTCTGGAATTTCCCCAACTTCTTTAAGCTAACTATATAAATCATTAAAACCACTACATTAAAAAAATAAAATGAATCAAGATTAGTATGTACAACATTGATAAGATGATTGTTTGGTTTCTCTTTACTGGTGATCATCTACTTCATTTTTGTCTCCCAGTACAACTTCCTCAGTTGTCCAAAAATCGGGATGGTGGCATAAGAGAAATCCAATTGCAAAGTAACTCTTAACTTTTATCCCCAAGACCTTGATAGTAGTATGCCAAACCACAATGGTATATCAGCTACTACCACATCCATTAAGACATTTTTAGCAGGGATTCTCTCAAGTGAAACTACCAAGTATTTTATAAGATCGAGACAACATACTCTACCAGAATCAAAGGAGTAAAGATCATGGTAAGCATAGGTTATATCCAAGCCAAATTTTTCCATTATGGCCTTTGGCATCAGGTTATGATAAGCTCTAAATTCAAGCATGGCATTATGGAGGATACACTGATGAATTCTCAAACTCAGATAAAACGGGGGAACTTCACTATGTTCTAGTTGACCATCAATGGGTAGACCAAAAATGAGCTCGGGTTGTTCATATTCAACATTAACTATATCAAACATAGGATATAATTTCATCATTTTAGCCACATGATATTTGTATTAATTTTTTTTGACAAGCTCAGTCAAGGGAATAGAGACTTTTAACTTAGAGATTTCATTTTCTAGGCTAAAAATGTTGAATTTCTTATCTACCTCTTTCACGGCGGTGTCCTCCTTGTCGGGTTGGTCCTTTGTTGCAGCTTCCTTATTCTGAATTTCTTTTTCTTTTCTTGGTGTGCTTGTATATTATTGATTGATCTTGATCTGATTTGCAGTTGCAATCTCCTTTCCCTTGTTCTGACTAGCTTGAGGATTTTTCTTTGGATGAGTATCTTTTTATTGGGATTTCCTCTTCTAGATAGGAGTGACATGAAAATCTATATTTCTCAATGAATATTTCCTCTGCTGTGAGCTGAGTGCATTAAGATAACCCCACTGATAATCATCAGAATGAACCTCCAACTCATCATCATTTACAAGTATATAATCTTCATCTTTCAGAAAATCTATTTTCTCAATATATTCTTCATCCTCTATCAAGTATATAGGTTGTCCATCTTTTGTTAAGAAATTATTTTCTTCCATAATCTCATGTTCTTCTTCAACCCCTTGAGACCAATTATGTTGCAAATGTGTTCGGATCTTCTGTTGTGTTGGTTGATTTGGAGCTCTTT
The DNA here is from genome assembly GCA_034641835.2 of Pinus albicaulis. NCBI lineage: Eukaryota > Viridiplantae > Streptophyta > Pinopsida > Pinales > Pinaceae > Pinus > Pinus albicaulis. The sequence goes on along the minus strand of MU968382.1, from coordinate 24,845,885 downwards.
GTTCCCTCTGTTTAATCCTAAACTGAGGTTGTTCTTACTGACCTCATAAATTAGGATTCCTAACCTATGCTTCTGGTTATCTTTCAGTGATAAACATTATAGAAAACATTCTTTCCATGGTCTTGATCAGAGTATCCAATTTGACCTCAGAGGATGTGGATGGTTCTTCGTTGATTGTTACCTTTCTCTCACCTTTGGTCTTTGACTTTTTGATTGACAAATTTGTTTCGACATTGACTGTGTTTCTTTGCATATCCTCTAGTGTTGCAGGACTTCTCTCTCGGAGTTGGTAAGTCATATCTGAATCAAAAGCATCTGGATAGTACAAGAGGGCCAAACCTAGAGGAGGTTTGATCTCATTTGGGATTGAGTTGTACACTCGGTTGAAACGAGCAGTCAAATCTTGAACTGACTCATTTGGATTTCTTTTTAAGTTTTCATACTCGGAAATAATCTAAAGTGGATTCTTTTTCACTTCCATCTAGCTATGAATGCATCGGTTAGTTGCTCCAAATTTCCTATGGAATTGGAATTCAAAGAATGGAACCAAGATTTTACATCTCCGTAGAAGCTTTGGGCGATGATCCTAATTTTTGGATCATTGGCATCAATCTCCTATAAGTCAATTAAATCAATGACTTTGACTAAGTGTTGTCCGACACTAATCTCTAAATTCTCATCAAAGAGAGGAATTATTTGACCATAGCCTTGTGGTAAGGGTGCAAGTTGACCAGGTAAAATCAGAGGTGCAAATCTCGCCATGAAAACTGCTAAGTGTGGTGCAGGAGTAACAATGGGAGGGGTAGACTAAGAAGATAATGAAGTATAAGGAATGGAAGAGGAGGCAGCAACTAATTGAGATTGTGTTATAATGAACAAAGATTCTTGCTAGTACTGGATGATAGCTTTTTCATATGTATATTGGAGTTGATTAGCTAATTTTTCAAGTCTATCAAACTAACTCTAGACTCTCCTATCAAAATCTGACTCGGATTTGGATTCTTCGGATAGTAAGTTATCTCCAAGTTTCAGGGAATCAAATACTACTTTATAAAATGATTTAACTTCGTATAATATCAATGGATCAAACATTATCTCAGAAAATGAAGTTTCTGACTTTGATCTAAACAAAGACAATTCAAACTTCAAATCGAATGGAATATCTTCAAGGGATAATACCTTTGCAAGTGTTAGCACCCGAATTGGACGCTAGGCTGAAAAGAGCAAAATAGGGTAACAACTAAACCATGCTCAGCCTTGTAGCTAGCCCTACAAGGATAAGAGAGGGCTCTCTCCGTGAAAAGGATATTCAAAAAAGTACAAATATAAACTAATTTTAGGCTAGGTGTATAAATGGGAAAAATTTTAATAAATGAATGAATTTTCAGGGATGTATGGGATAAAATGGGACAGTTTGAAACAGGGGAAATAAAATTAGGATATAGGGTATTTCATGGGGCAAGATAGGCAGGAAATTTAGCAATTAAAGTTAAATGAGGATGGGATGGAAAGACTGGTGAGGAGCTGAAAAGGGCACAATAAATAGATCCCTTTCAAACAGAATAAAAACAGAGAGTATGAATGATTTCCCAAGGCAGAGCATATAAAATGGATTCTACCTTTCTATCTTGAAAGCATTCAAAAGGAATGTTTATGAATGAACGGAACATAAAAATTTACATATGAACATAGAGGAGAGAACAAATGCTAAAACTCATACCACATGAATCTCACAAATCAGAGCTGCATCTCTTATTAAGTCCCTGTCAAACTGTACAATGGAGCGCAGAGCGTTCTTCCACACTATTCCCCTACTTCTGAATTACAAACTTTCAAACTGCTTTACAAATGATTTACAATTACATTAAATAAGCTGAAATGTGGGAACATAGATCCACTGAAAAATGGAGTTGTTCTGACAGATCAAGAATTGAAATCTGAAGATAGAAAGAGAACCAAAAATCTGCCCTAAAGAAGGAAAAACTTTACATTTGATTACTTGGGCAAATTCACAATTTCGCTGTTGAATGATAAAATAGGCAATCAGATCCTATTTTTTCTACTGCTGTGGAAATATTTTTTTTATATAAATTTCTCGGCCTTTGACTATTGCTTTCCATATTCCGTTTGAAGAAAACCCACTTTTATAAAATGCTTTAAAATAATTAAAAATGAATTTATGCCTTTGTGAAGGGAAAATTTAATTTTTGAATGGGAAATGGGGAAGTGAAGGAGGTGGGCTCCACGTTATAATCGCAATGGGGATCGGAGGGGAGGCAATACATAATAAAACATGGTAATATGCTTATGCGATGCGTTTTCATACACAAGAGTGATCGAAATCGGGGATCGGGGAAGGGGAAGGTGTATTAGGACGCAGCAAAAACTTCTGATGCGATTGGCAAGGCCCGATGGGTAATGTCATAAGGAAGCGGGGAAATCCCTTTGAAAATATAATAAAAATGGTTTTTCATTTTTACAAAGGGAGGGAGGCTTTTTATATGAAATAGCGGAGGATTTATAATGGTGGGACCCGGGGATTATAATCGCAATCGGCATCGGGAGATCACGGTAGCGATATTACATGTTGAAACTTTGTTGATGCAATTGGAGAGAGCTCTTTGTATAAATGAATAAAACCAAAATTTGACTTATACAAAGTGAAAGGCCTTTTTTATCATGGAAGGGTGGAAGATAATGTGGTGGGCCCGGGTCAATCTAAATCGGGAGGTGAAAGGGGAGCGAAAGCGAAACCTATGTGAAAACACAGATGCCGATTGGGCGATGGGTTGTGAGCTGTCGGATGGGATTGGGAAATCAACGACTGAGGAATAATCGGAAGGTGTCAATTGGGGGTTTACAATTGGGGATGGGCTCTTTGGAAGCATTGATGGGGATGTTCCGATTAGTTGTGGGCTGTCGGATCTAATGATGAGATCGACGGCAGAGGAGTGGTCGGGGGTTTACAATCGTCAAGTTTCCATTAGGGGTGACATTAATTGGAGGGGAGCGATTCAAGAGGCATCGATTGGGTATGGGATGTTCGATTGAATGGACAGATCGACTGCTAGAATATCATCGGGCGAAGTTGATACCATTGCATCAGAGAATTTGCAAAGGGTCGATCGGGGCATACGGTTTAAATGTTCCGATTGCGATTTAAAGGGAAAAGACTTTGGGTATGAGGGGTTCATATGATATAAACCTTTTAAGTTTTATTATAAGGTTTTAAATGGGATGGAGGGGAAGTGTTTTGGGAACGGCGGGACTTATATAAACTTTATTATAACATTGAGGGATAATGGTGGGGAAGTGGTTATGTTTAAATCGCATATGTATTTTAAATGATTTTATAATTCGATTTTGTAATTAGAGGGGGGGGGGAAGGGATTTATTAAGGAAAATATTAAACTTTTAATAATATAAAGTTAAGGGAAAGGTGGGACAAGGGATTTTTTAAGGGTATTGGGGACTTTTTACTTCACTTAGGCATAAATTTCAATCCAGAAGTCAGTTTTGAGAGTGTAATATACAGTTGGAAAGCTCTTTCCAGGCTCTTTCTGCTGAATCTACTTGGAACATGATTTGATGCTGAAAATTCTATGGAAAATCTCTCTGAAAGGCAGGGTGATGACTTTGTGGAGATGGCAGCTTCTGAAGTGTGACTTATTACATATGCTGACATAAAATTACATAATGAATGATAATAAAGGAAGAGTATCATGTTTTCATCTCAAAACATGGTTTTGAGCTGAAAATTACATCAAACTGAATAAAATATATCTTTGATCTTCCAGGTGCTGTGACTTTGAGTTTATTGACTCCCATGACCTTGCTGATATTTATTAACACTTGACTCATTAATTTGACCATAATTAGACCCTAGAACCTAAAGAGACCCATCCTATGACCTATTGACATGACTCACAAAGTGAAAGTAACTCATGACTAAAGACCATAGAGAGGAGAATCAGCAAGTTTCACATGAGGGAAAACTGATGAAAAAAATCACTACCATCAATGAATCCATGACCTAGCGGAATGGTGAAATTTATTGGTATGGGACTCCTAATATGCAAATGCAAAAGAGCAATTTTTGATCACTGATGGAAGTATGACTAGACTAATACTAACATTGGCTCCAATGGGGATGGTAGCTCCTTGGAGGTGCCAAGAACACCGTAGACAATGTAGCCTTATCCATTGGGCATGGAGTCACAAATACTGAAAATTGACACAATGCAAACTGAATCTGACTCAAAAATAAGACTGAAAACTGAAATAAAACCAAACCATACACATGAAATTCAAGTTTTATAGCCTTCACCTCGGGCCCCAAACTTCAATGACTATGTACTTGAACTCTGATAAAAAATAACATGGTATATACAATGATGGTGACATAGTTTCTGATCCATTATCTTCAACAATGGTAGTGCTTCAAAAGCCTACCATTCACTACTTCTCCAGGGAAATCTTGGCCATCCATTTCTAAAAGCAAGAAAGCATTATGTCGCCTATATGCTGAAATCCTGTAAGGTCCTTTCCAAAGGTTTTCAAACTTACCGTGCTTCCCTTTGTCCTCATTTCTTGCATCCCATCTCAACACTACATCATCCAGCTGAAACTTTTCTGCTTTGGTCTTTCGGTCATAGATCTTTTTAATCTTCTCCTACAACTGAATAGTGTTTTGTGACACTTCCTCTCTTGTTTGGTGAAGGTGGATCATCTGATTGATCCTTCACTGGTTTTCATCATCTTCACTACCAACTTCTTGCAATAATCTCATAACTAGAACTGTAAGAGATGTAGGAAAAACAACATCAGTACCATAAACCAATTCAAAAGGCGACATACCTATTGAATTCTTGTTGCTAACTCTGTCTGCCCATAATGCGTTGATGAGCTTTCGATGCCAATTTCTTTTGTTTTCCTCCAACAATTTCTTAATTATATTTATCAGCGATTTGTTTGATGACTCTGCCAAGCCGTTGCCCTGTGGGTTGTACGCTGTCGAATGGCCCAACACGATATTATATTTGTCACAGAAATCTGCCATCTTCTTAAACTTGAATGCTGTTGTGTTGTCTGTTACAATTTTGTATGGGCAGCCAAAACGAGATAAAATATTCGATTCATGGAATTGAATAATTACCGTATCAGTTGTCTGCCTTGCTAGAACAACATCGATCCATTTAGTAAAGTAATCCATACCTATCAGGATCCATCGATGCTGGGATGAGGACGCAGGATGGATTTCTCCTTTGAAATCGAGTCCCCACTGTAAAAATGAGCATTTACTGAAAATGGTTTTAAAGGAAGAGGAAGCAATTTCTTCTTTCCTTGGAAAATTTGGCATTCATGACAATTCATCACTGTTTTATATAAATCTAAAAATAATGTGGGCCAATAGTATCCTGCTCTCAATATTTTGTTAGTTGTAGTTTTCCAAAACAAATGACCACCACAATCACCTTTATGAAAATCATGCATTACCTTCTGCGCTTCTTCTTCAACCAAACAATTGAGCAGAACACCTCGAGGATATTTCCAATAAAGAGCACTGTTTATAATACAATATTTTGTAGAATTGAGTTTCAGATATCTACCTTTACTCTTAGACATTTAAGGAGGGGGTGAAAGATGCTAAAGGACATAAAAAATATTTGAATACCAAGGGGACTGTAGAAAAATATCTGAAATTGGAACAAGAAAACCTTCATCTTCATTTTCTACCATTGCTGTTATGAGGTTTATATCTAGGGCACATAGATTTGATTGGGCCATTAATTTTTCCAAGCCTTGTCCTTTGATCAACTTCGTGGGCTTGATCTCCAAGTCGTACTCCAACATAGCTGCTATCCACTTACCTCTTTGACCTTTTGGATCAGTTTTCATCAACACATCCTTCACTGCTGCATTTGGGACATATGCTATAGTATGTGAATGTAGAATATAGACCCTAAAATCCTTCAATGCCTTTATAAGAGCCAATGCTTGTTTTTCAATAATATTATACCTCAAAGTAGCATCTCTAATAGTCCTACTGAAAAAGGAAATTGGATTTTCACTCTGATCTCTCTTTTGCATCAAAACAATAGCCATAGTATGCTCTGAAGCAAATGAAAAAATGATAAAGTCTTGAGTGTAGTCAGGACTAATCAAGACTGGGGCATTGGATAAAGCAAAATTTACCAGATTAAAATATTTGATAGCCTCCTCACTCCATTTGACAGTGCTATCCTTCTTCAACATGTTAGTCATTTCTCTTAGATGTTCCACCAAATTGGGTATAAATCTGCGCAAGAAGTTCATCTTACCATTGAATGCTTGAATCTCCTTTTTTGTTCCGTGGAAGGTATATGTGCCAAATTTCCTCCACTCTTGATGGATCAATGTGGATACCATCTTTAGAGATGATATGCCCCAGCAAATTTCCCTGATCCATGGCAAAGAGACTCTTCTTTGGATTGAGAGAAATCCCAAACTTTATGCATCGCTGAAACACAACCCTCAAATGGTGCAAATGTTCTTCATCAAAGCCAAAAAACACTTTCAGATCATCCAAATGAACAACAAGAAAAACATATTTTTCATTGGCAAAAGAAATGTCCATTGCTCGCTGGAAAGTAGCTCTAGTGTTCTTCAGTCCGAATGGCATTTTGGCATACTGGAAGGTTCCCCAGGGTGTTGTGAAGGCAATTTTGTCTTGGTCTTTCTCATTCACCAAGATCTGGTTGTAGCCTGAGTAGCCATCAAGTAGTGACATCCTAGATGCTCCAACTACTCTCTACAAAATATGGTCCATCTTTGGAAGTGGATAATTATCCTTTAAGGATGCCTTATTCAAATGTCGAAAATCTATGCACAATCTTATCTCACCTATCTTCTTACGTACCGGGAACAAATTTGAAATCCAGTCAGAAAATCTAATGGGAACTATGATACCCGCTTTGTATAATCTATTTACCTCTTTTTCAATGGATGGCAGTGTTGTGTGACCAACTCCAAAAATAGAAGAGAAGAGATATCAATGCCTTAGAAAGCAGCCACTTCGAGGGGGAAACCTCCAATATATTACATAAATGAATAATTCTTGGATGATACAATTTACAAAACCTCCTTCCATAGGGCCATAATGTAATCCTAGTGGGGCCACAATGTAATCCTAGCCGACCTAACAATAATAATTTAAGGGCACAATAATAACAATATGGGGGTTACAAGGGTACAATAATAACAATAAGGGGGTTACACTAACAACAATAAGGGACCATACTAGTAATATAGGGACCTAACATGCCCCTCTCATTCAAAAAAGTGTTTTCCTCAATGCTTGAGTAGCTCTGGGTGCTTCTATATAAAATTCTCATCCTCCCATGTAGAATCTTTAGTGGGTAAGTTCTTCCACTTGATGAGATACTATGAAATTGATCGATTCCGTAGTTGTCTAGTTCTTGTCTCCGTGACCGCTTCAGGTTCCAATATGATTTTTCCTTCCTCATCAAGTTCTGGCAATATTGTTTGAACTAGAATATTTTCACCTATAACCTTCTTTAAGCATGAAACATGGAAAACTAATGCACTCATGAAGAAGCAGGAGGCTCCAATTTGTATGCCATAGTACCAATCTTTTGCAACACCTTGTAAGGACCATAGTACTTTGGTGATAATTTTTTATCCTTCTTAGCTTGCTTGAGGGACATTTGTTTATATGGTTGTAGCCGTAAAAATACCCAATCTCCTACATCAAAACTTCTCTCACTGCAATGTTGATCTGCTTGTTGTTTCATTCAATTTTGTGCCAAATTCAAGTTATCCTTTAAGAGTTAGAGAACTTCTTGCTGATGCTCGATGTGATCTTCCATTGCATGAACCTTCGAATTTTCCTTAAAGATCATGTGATGGATGGTGGATGATATCCATAAAGTGCCATAAATGGGGTCATTTTTGCTGTAGTATGGAAGGAAGTGTTATAGCACAATTCAGTGAGAGGTAACCACTTGACCCATTGTGTTTGTTTATCAGATACAAAACAACGAAGATATCCTTCCAAACATTTATTTACTATATCAGTTTGAATATCAGATTGAGGATGATAAGAAGAGCTATGAGAAAATTGAGTACCCAAAGAAGAAAATAACTCCGTCCAAAAATTTCTAGTAAAAATGGGATCTCTGTCCCTCACAATAACCCTTGGGCTTCCATGTAGCTTTTGAATCGTGTCCATAAATGTAGTAGCAATTTTACTTGCTTTAAATGGATGAGATAATGCACACAAGTGTGAATACTTTGTAAGTCTATCAACTACCACCATGATGACACTCTTTCCTTCGGACTTAAGTAAACCTGTGATAAAATCCATTGAAATCTCCTCCCAAAGTTGACTTGGAATGGATAAAGGTTGTAGAAGTCCTGGGGTATTAATTGTCTCAACTTTATTTTGCTGGAAAACCAAACATTCCACCACAAACTTTTGAATATCAGATTTAAGGCCATCCCAAAAAAATTCTTTCTTCACCCTGTGGTAAGTTTTTAAAAATCCTGAGTGTCCTCCTAAAGGAGAAGTGTGCAATTCCAGAAGAATCTTTTGTTTTAGTTGGGAATTCTTACCAAGATATAAGCGATCTTTGTACCATAAGGAATCATTTTTCCAACTAAATGTATCAGATGTACTAGGATCTTGCTGCAACTTTTGAATGAGTGTCCATACATCTTTGTCCTTCTTCCATTCATCTCTTGCTTCGGTTATACAATCTGGTTGGATAATAGAAATGGCACAAAGCAATGCTTCCACCTCTTCATTCTTTCTTGAGAGTGCATCTGCAACAACATTAAGCTTTCCTTTTTTGTAGATTATTTCAAAGTCATAACCCAACATCTTTGTGACCCATTTTTGCTGCTCTTCTGATGATAGTCTTTGTTCCAAAAAGTGTTTAAGACTATCATGATCGATTTTTACCTTGAAGTGTCTTCCCATTAGGTAAGTTCGCCATTTCTTTAGTGCATGTAGTATTGCTAACATTTCCTTCTCATAAATAGGTTTCTGTAAATACTTTCCTTTGATTGGACGACTTTCAAAAGCAATGGGTCTTCTTTCCTGCATTTTTCTTTTGCTCTTCTGAAGATAGTCTTTGTTACAAAAAGTGTTTAAGACTATCATGATCAGTTTTTACCTTGAAGTGTCTTCCCATTAGGTAAGTTCACCATTTCTTTAGTGCATGCAGTATTTCTAACATTTCCTTCTCATAAATAGGTTTATGTAAATACTTTCCTTTGATTAGACGACTTTCAAAAGCAATGGGTCTTCTTTGTGACCCATTTTTGCTGCTCTTCTGAAGATAGTCTTTGTTCCAAAAAGTGTTTAAGAGTATCATGATCAGTTTTTACCTTGAAGTGTCTTCCCATTAGGTAAGTTCTCCATTTCTTTAGTGCATGCAGTATTGCTAACATTTCCTTCTCATAAATAGGTTTCTGTAAATACTTTCCTTTGATTGGAAAACTTTCAAAAGCAATGGGTCTTCCTTCTTGCATTAAAACAACACCAATTCCATTTCCTGAGGCATCACATTCCACAATAAAGGTTTTTGTGAAGTCTGGCGTAGCTAAGACTGGTGCTAGGCACATTACCTCTTTAAGATGTTCAAAGGCCTTAGTTGCTTCAAGAGTCCATGAAAATGCATCTTTCTTCAATAATGTTGTTAGAGGTGCTGCTATTCTCCCATAATTCTTAACAAACTTGTGATAATACCCTGTTAACCTGAGAAATCCTCACAACTGCTTTATGGTTGTGGGGACTTTCCATTACTTAATGGCTTTAATTTTGTTAGGGTCTACTTTAACACCCTCGTGAGATACAATATGACCCAAATATTCCACCTCTTGTACTCCAAAGAAACATTTGGATATTTTTGCATATAATTGTTTCTCCTGCAATAGTTTGAGCACCCTATCAACATGTTCAACATGATCCTTCCAATACCTACTATAGATTAGTATATCATCAAAAAATACCGGCACAAATTTTATAAGGAAGGGTTTGAAAATGGAATTCATCAACCCTTGAAATGTAGAAGGTGCATTGGTAAGGCCAAAAGGCATGACCAAAAATTCATAATGACCCTGATGAGTTCGAAATGCTTTTTTTGGAATATCTTCAGTCTTCATTCTAATTTGATGATATCCCAAACGAAGATCCAACTTGGTAAAATAAATTGCTCCATGTAAATCATCCAATAATTCATCAATCATAGGAATGGGAAATTTATCTTTAATGGTGAGCTTATTGAGCTCCCTATAATCCAGACACATGCACCATGATCCATCCTTCTTGTGTACCAATACTACAAGAGTAGAGAAAGAACTTTGACTAGGTTGAATTATACCTGCCTCTAACATTTCTACAATCATACATTCAATTTCGCTCTTTTGGACATCAGGATATCTATAACGCCTAATGTTTGGAGGAACAATTCCTGGAATCAAATTAATAGCATTATCATGATTACGAATAGGTGGGAGTCCTTTGGGAGTTTCAAACACCTTGGAATGATTGTCCAAGACTTGTTGGAGATCTGCAGAAATAGATGATTTTGATGTTGGAACTTCTAGTGAGCATAATTGTGCAATTACGCCTCGTTGTTCTTTCTTTAGAAGCTTTTTCATGACATTAGAGCTTATTATCCTTCCTGGCTTCCCTGCAATACCTCGTAATTTGACTTCCTTTCCTTCTGAAAAAAAATTCAAGAAAAGTTCTTGAAAATTAAAAGCTACCGTCCCCAAAGATTGTAACCATTGTACTCCTAGTACAACATCAACACCTCCCATAGGAATGGAAAGCATAGGACTAGTCAATACATATTCCCCCATGGTTAGCTTGATATTATGGAATTTTCTAGAGCAATTTGTAGTTCCTCCATTTGCAACCATCACTTGACATTCTGGTGCTGGGTATAGGAAACAATTTAATTCCTTGGCTACCTTACAATGAATAAAATTATGGGTGCTCCCTGAATCAATCAACACTATTACCTTTTTCTTCTTGATATGTCCTTCTATCTTGAGAGTTTGAGGAGTGGTAATTCCTGCCAGTGCATTACACGATATGGTCGGATTCATTTCTTCCTCTTCTAGGGCTGGTTCCTGGTGTATATACTCTTCTTGTTCATTTTCTTCTTCCTCTTCACAATCTATGTAAAATAATTTCTTCTCAGCACACTTATGACCTTTAGTGTATTTTCTATCACAACTATAGCAAAGCCATTTTGCTATTTTTTCTTCCAATTGTTGTGGTGTCAACCTTGTAGGTTGTGGAAACATTGGCGTAGCAACACTTCCTTCTTTATAGAAGTGAGTGGTAGGCTTCCTTGTCGCCATAATTTTACATTCAATTTTTCTTGCCAACCTGAATGCCTTCTCCAATGAATCAGGTTCCAAAATGCGAACTTAATGTTGGATGCTATCCTTTAAAGTGCTTATGAAGAGATCAATCCTATGTTCCTTTGTGATGCAACAAAACTAAAAGTCAACCCCACGGAGAGATGGTCAACTGTGACGTGGCTCTGTCTTCATTTCCCTTATTTTTTTTATCCACGTGGATCTTTATCTTCCCTTTATTTTATTTATCAATTTCAAATGAAATTGAGAAATAAATATAAACGTGACTTCGGATGTTTTATTATATTTCCGACATATATATATTATCCCAATGTTAGACCTTTGGACCTTATATTAATACCCCACACTTTATAAACAAAACTTTATAATAGAGCCTTTGCTCCGGGCCCACCTATATATATATATATATGTATCAATAATCAATCAAACACGTGCACCGTACTCATTTATCGTCCGCGCACCTTGGTTATCGTTCATGCATCTCCACCAACCGAACACCATCCGATGGGCCTCTCCCGAATCAACGGCTCTTGTAAATATCGCTCGGTGTCCTGGTACGAAAGTTAACATGCGATGGCGCAGGTTAAACAGTGGTTTTCCGAGGGTCCACCTTGCCATGCGTCGATAGGTCTATGGAATCGATCGTGTTCAGGAAATACCACCTACCCCGCAAAAGCGGTGCGATACAGGCAATCCACCTTTGCAAATCCGCTTGTGGTTTTGCTACAGTGATTAACCAAGGTTCCTCATCGGGTTTGCATTCTTCTTCATTTATTCTCCGTTTGTTAACTAGGGTTCTGAACCGGTTAGGAATTCCAATTGACAACGAACAAGCGTAAGTTTCTCTATTACGTGGGCTTCTATTACCATAAAACAGAGTTCCCTGACCAGGGTTCTCTACACAGGCCTCGCCTGCGGTTATGGTCAATTCGTAGGGTTATCCAACAAATTACGGGAATTCAAGGACAGAGAACGGAATTACCATTACACAATCGCCTCACAGTTAAACAATTCATCACAATTATAAATATAGGCAGTTTGGAAATCACCAGGACTTGAATTTTATTCAACCAGAAGAAATTGCTCAATACACAGAGTTTTATTGCAGAAAGCTCCTCTCTTCCCCTTCTCTTCCTCCAGAGAATACAATTTATACATCAACATATGTCCTTTCATTTCCTCTGTGAGGACCGTTATGATAACTCAAGAGCCTAATTACAATTATTCGAAACTAAAACATGACAGATGGACTAACTATTCGACTTCTACTAACTCTAACTAAGCTAAATAATACAGTTAGCTAAGGTATTGACACCTAGCTATTACAATTCAAGTGATTTCGAACCCTCCTAGCCACAACAGGTGGACAAAACCTCCTACATTGTTGGCTAGTGTCTAATGCCCCTGCATCAGACTCTCGAGGGCAATTTCCTTCATGGGCTCCTGTCCATGAGCTCCTCCACTGATCTGCCTATCTTCTGCAACATTTCTTCAGTCATCCAAGTGGCATCTTCCTCTGGCTTATCCTTCCATTTGATCAAGTACTGAAAGTACTCTTGTCCTCTGGTCCTTCTGAATGGTCTTTTATCCAATATCTTCTCTGGTTGCAATGGCTGTGCTGGAGGTAGCTGCTCTTTCCACTCAATCTGTTCCTTGTCTGCTGACCCTTCTTCTGCACCATCATCTTCATACTTGTACAAATATGTAACATTAAAAATGGGAGATATTCCAACATCAGGAGGTAATTCAATCTCATAAGCATTTGCATAAAACTTCCTAAGTATCTTGCATGGCCCAATCTTTTTGAACTTTAATTTGTTGTACTGCTTCTTTGGGAATCTCTCCTTTCTCAAGTGTGCCAAAACCTGATCTCCTACTTCAAAGTGAACTTCTTTTCTACTCAAGTCTGCTCTATTTTTGTATCTGATGCTGCTTCCTTGTAGTTGTTGTTTCACTTGTTCATGTATGGCCTGGATCTCTGAAGAAAATTCCTCACCATCTGCACTCCTCAGCTCTACCTTTCCCAGATTCCTTAACTCTGATATTCCTCTGGGGTGCATTCCATAAACAACATGAAATGGACTCTGCCCTGTGCTTATGTTTGGTGAGTCATTATATGCATATTCTGCCTGGGGAAAAATATGATCCCACTGCTTGGGATGTTCTCCTGCAAGACTCCTCAACAAATTTCCCAGACTCCTATTCACTACCTCAGTCTGTCCATCAGTCTAGGGATGATAAGATGAGCTGAAACTTAGTTTGATACCAATTTTCTTCCAAAGTGTCCTCCAAAAGTGCCCTACAAATCTGGTGTCTCTGTCTGAAACAATGCTCTTGGGAAACCCATGCAATATAACAACTTCTTTGAAAAACAAGTTAGCAACATGGGTGGCATTACCAGTTTTATAACATGGAATAAAATGTGCCATTTTGGAGAATCTGTCCACCACAAAAAAGACTGCATCATTCCCCCTCTGAGTCTTGGGCAATCCTAGAACAAAATCCATACTCACCATGTCCCAAGGCTTGTCTGGAATAGGTAAGGGAGTGTACAATCCTGCATTCTGGCTCCTTCCTTTGGCATATTGACAAATCTTGAAATTATTCACAAACTTGTCCACTTCTACTCTCATCTTGGGCCAGAAATAAAAGTGACTTAGCTGCTCATAAGTCATATCAGCACCAAAGTGTCCAGCAAGTCCTCCACTATGCTTCTCTTTGATAAAATTTTCTCTCATGGAACATTTTGGTACACACAGTTGGCTTCTTCTGAATAACAAGTCCTCCTACAGGAAATAATCTAGCCACTGGCTTCTATTTACTAAAACAGGGTTACTACATGCCTTAAATGCTTCTTTACAATATGGATCTGTTTTATACAATTCTTTCAAAAAATCAAATCCTACAACTTCAAAATTAGTTTCTTGAACAAGCATGTGCCTTCTACTCAAAGCATCAGCTACTTTATTGGATTGGCCACTTATATGTTTCAAAACAAAATTAAAACTTTGGAGATACTCAACCCACTTAGCATGCTTATTTTTCAACTTGAGCTGTTGTACAATATACTGCAAAGCATGATTGTTAGAATATAATACAAATTCCCTGGACATCAATTAATGTCTCCACTTTTTCAGTGCCTGAAAAATTGCATAGAATTCCTTCTCATAAGGGAATACTTTCTTCTAGTGTCATTCAGCTTCTCACTGAAATATGCCACAGGCCTATCATCCTGACTCAACACAGCTCCAATGGCCTCTCCACTGGCATCACATTTTACTTGGAATGGTTTCGTAAAATCAGGCAGAATCAAAACAGACTTCTCCATTATCTTCTGCATCAAAAGTTTGAAGTTTCTTTCTGCTTCAGCAGTCCACTTAAATGTTTGTTTTCTCTTCTTTATTGTCTCAATTATGGGTGCATTAATCTTACTAAAGTTTCTTATAAACTTCCTGTAAAAACTAGCAAATCCATGGAAACTTCTTACCTCAAAAACATTCCTGGGTGAAGGCCACTCCGCAATTGCCTTAACTTTTTCTGGGTCCATCTTCAATCCTTCTGCAAAAACAACAAACCCCAAATACACCAACTCTTCCTTCATGAATGAGCATTTCTTTAGATTTATCAGTAGTTTCTCTTGGTGTAGTTTCTTCAAGACATGATTAAGATGCCTTAAATGTTCTTCTCTAGTTCTACTTAAAACTAATATATCATACAGGTACACTATCACAAATTTACCAAGGAATTCTTTCAATACTTCATTCATGAGTCTCATAAAAGTGCTAGGTGCATTTGACAACCCAAAAGGCATCACCATCCATTCGTACAATCCTTCATTTGTTTTAAAAGCAGTTTTCCACTCATCACCCTCTCTTATCCTAATCTGATGGTATCCACTCTTCAAATCTATCTTTGAGAAATATTTAGCACCATTCAAACAGTCCATTAAGTCCTCAACTCTGGGAAAAGGGAATATGTACCTGATTGTGATCTTATTGATTGCTCTGGAATCAGTACACATCCTCTAGCCTCCATCTTTCTTTGGGCTCAATACTACTGGCACAGCACATGGACTCAAAATTTCTCTGATCAGCCCCTTGTCCACTAATTCCTGTACTTGTCTCCTGATTTCCTCATTTTCTTTGGGAGTCATTCTGTAGGCTGTCTTGTTTGGCAGATTTGAACCAGGGATAAAATCTATCTGATGGCTGATTTTTCTCACAGGTGGCAGCTCATCAGGTAAATCATCCACAACAATGTCACAGTAATTATCTAACATCTCTTGGATTTCTACTGGAAAATCAGAAATCTTTGTATAAGTAAGAACTACCTTAGGCTTGCAAACTAAAGTAAAACTTACCTCTTCTTCTTATATCTGCTACAGATATTCCTTCTCGCTCAGCAACAAGGTCTTTGGATCAATCACTCTGCTGGATGGCTCTCCTTCTTCCATGGGTATCAATGTATGATGTACCCAATCCTTGAAGAACTCGTAAGTGTTCTTCTTGCCATCATGCACTGCTACTCTGTCAAACTGCCAAGGTCTTCCCAGCAGTATATGACACACATCCATGGGCATTACATCACACAAGACCTTATCTTTGTATTTTCCCATTTGCAGCTCTATCTCACACTGTTCTTTCACAACCAGCTGGTGCCCTTTATGCAGCCAAGACACCTTGTAGGGAGTTGGGTGCTCCCTTGTCTTTAACTTCAACTTTTATATTACCTCAGTGGAAACTAGATTGTCTGTGCTGCCACTATCAATGACTAGCTGGCAACATTTCCCTTGGACTTTGCATATTCTCCTAAACAAAGTCTTCCTTTGTGCAGGCTCAGTGACCTCTTTGGCTTGCTTCAACGGGACCTTATTTACCACTAAGGATTCTCCCCTCTCTGGAAGAATTTCTTCTTCAATTTCTACTTCTTCTCCAGCCTGGGCAACAACAGCATTTCTTGGACCAACACCCACATTCTCTAGACACTCATAGTGCTTATGTCCCACTTGCTGACATCTATAACACCTCAATTCTACCCCTGCCTCTGTCTCTGCCTCCTCTTCCTTTCCCTCTATAAGAACCCTTTCTTCCTCTTGCATCATCCTCTATAGATGCATTCTGAGGTGAGCTACTGTTAGCTCCATCCCTGGGTGTAGCAGGCTTTCCTCTACCACCCTGACTTCCCTTCCCATGAAAAGTACCTCTCTTCTTGGCAGACTGTTTCCTTAGGAGTTTCTCCTCTGCTTTCAAGGCCATCTGGTAGGCCTCTTCCACTGTCTTAGGAGACAGGAGACTAATCTCATCTTGGATCTCCAGCCTAAGACCATTCACATATCTGGCAGTCTTCTCTAGTGTGTCTTGGAATTGCCCAGCCCTTATGCTTACTCTGTAGAATTCCTCTGTGTACTCTTTTACTGTCAGCAACCTCTGTCTCAGGTTCTGCATTTTCTTATACAATGTCAGCTGGTAATCACCAGGCAAGAATTTACCTTTTAATTTGGCCATCATTCTGGTCCATCTCTTGATAGGTTTCTTGCCAACTCTCCTCCTTTCTACCTGCACTCTGTCCCACCAAAGTGTAGCATGTCCCTTCAGCTTTGTCACTGCAAACTTGACCTTTTTATCTTCACTTATTTCTTCATAATCGAAGCACTTGTTCATTTCATTTATCCAGTCTACCAGCTCCTCTAGATTTAGTCCCCCTGCATAACTCGACACTTCAATTCTGGGCTTGACTGCAGACCCCAGAACAGTTCTAAGGAGTCTCATGTCAGGAGGAATTTCAACATTTTCTTCTGCTTCTTCTATCTCAGGTTCGCTGATGTCTTCAGGATCTCTGGTCTGTCTTTGCTCTATGACATCCATTCTGGCCTCGACCCTCTGTAACATCCCCAACACTTCAGCCTTGGCAACAAGTATCCTTCTGCCAGCACCTCTACCAACTCAGATTGCCATGTCAGCAAAAACAACTTAAAACTACAGCTCTGATACCACAAATGACGCAACAAAACTGAAATTCAACCCCATGGAGAGATGGTGAACTGTGACGTGGCTCTGTCTTCATTTCTCTTCTTTTTTTTATCCACGTGGCTCTTAATCTTCCCTTTATTTTATTTATCAATTTCAAATGAAATTGACAAATAAATATAATCGCGACTTCGGATGTTATATTATATTCCTGACATATATATATATTATCCCAATGTTAGACCTTCAGACCTTATATTAATACCCCACATTTTATAAACAAAACTTTATAATAGAGCCTTCGCTCCAGGCCCACCTATATATATATGTATCAATAATCAATCAAATGTGTGCACCGTACTCATTTATCGTCCGCGCACCTTGGTTATCGTTTGTGCATTTCCGCCAGCTGAACACCATCTGATGGGCCTCTCCTGAATCAACGGCTCTTGTTAATATCGCTTCACATCCTGGTACAAAAGTTAACATGTGATGGCGCAGGTTAAACAGTGGTTTTCTGGGGGTCCACCTTGCCACGCATCGATAGGTCTATGGAATCACTCACGTTCAGGAAATACTGCCTACCCCGCAAAAGCGGTGCGATACGGGCAATCCACCTTTGCAAATCCACTTGTGGTTTTGCTACAGTGATTAACCAAGGTTCCTCGTCGGGTTTGCATTCTTCTTCATTTATTCTCCGTTTGTTAACTAGGGTTCTGAACTGGTTAGGAATTCCAATTGACAACGAACAAGCGTAAGTTTCTCTATTACACGGGCTTCTATTACCATAAAACAGAGTTCCCCGACCAGGGTTCTCTACATAGACCTCGCCTGCGGTTATGGTGAATTCGCAGGGTTATCCAACAAATTACAGGAATTCAAGGATAGAGAACGGAACTACCATTACACAATCACCTCACAGTTAAACAATTCATCACAATTATAAATACAGGCAGTTTGGAAATCACCAGGACTTGAATTTTATTCAACCGGAAGCAATTGCTCAATACACAGAGTTTTATTGCAGAAAGCTCCTCTCTTCCCCTTCTCTTCCTCTGGAGAATACAATTTATACATTAACATATGTCCTTTTGGTTCCTCTGTGAGGACTGTTATGGTAACTCAAGAGCCTAATTACAATTATTCGAAACTAAAACATGACAGATGGACTAACTATTCGACTTCTACTAACTCTAACTAAGCTAAATAATACATTCAGCTGAGGTATTGATACCTAGCTGTTATAATTCAAGTGATTTTGAACCCTCCTAGCCACAACATGTGGACAAAACCTCCTACATTGCTAGCTAGTGTCTAATTCCCTTGCATCACTCTGGAATATCAGTTACCCTTATATTCAATTTTTGGAAGTCCTCAATTTTCTGCCCCACTAAACCCTTTTGTTTAGGATTTATCAATTGGCTAAAGAAGGTGTTGCTCTTTGTATCCTCATAATGTGCTATCATTTACTCCGTAAAAATTGACCAAGTGACAGTTGTTTTATGGGAGCAAAGCCATAGATACCATACAAATGTATTTTGTTCTAAATGTAAAGTTGCAATGCGTACCTTTTGTGTGTTTTACACGTTATGGAGATCAAAATATTGCTCCATCTGTAGTATCCTTGTTACAGGATCATTTCCATCAAGATTCCTCATATCCATTTTTGGAATATGGTGGTTCTTCCCGCCAACATTAGAGTTTATGAAATCATGATTAACATTTATTTTTTTCTCATCATGAATTTCTTCTACTATCTTTTCGCCATTAGGAAACGTTTCTTGTATCAACTTTGTCAAACCTTCCATGTCTGCTTTTAGATCATTCTTCATGTTTTCCATGTTGTATTTCATGTCATCCATCTTAGCTTCCATGCCATCCATCTTAGCTTCCACGCCTTTCTTCAAACCGTCCATCTTCTCTTCCATGCCTTTCTTCAAAACTTCCATTTCATTTTTTGTTGCTCTTTACGAGAGCGAAATGTGGTGCACTTGCTCTGGTAATTTTGATAGATCATGTTGCAATTCTTCATCTTTATGAGTCATAGTAGAGCCTTCTGAAGGCTTAATGGGTGTTGAATTATTTTTATGAGGCATATTTTAGAACCCAATACTGATATCTATTCTAAAATATTCCCTTGGAATCAATTCAAATTGATTCTTCAAACAATACTTATGCAATTCGGAAAAAAATTACACACCTTTTTCTTTCTTTTGAGGAGATCAATATTGAAATTCGATTATCTCTATGATTGCATCTCTTAAATATTTGAAATTTGGCATCGACGCAGCCCTCTGAATTCTCTTTCGAATGCTATAGGTCTGACCTGATTTGGATTCTGCAAGAAAAATTTGTGTCCAATCTCCCACAATGACCTAATTATCGACTGGTTCAGTAGAGCAAACTTGTACGACTTGCCACGTGTCACTGTTTCATCCTTCGACTCTAAAATTGATATCCAAGAAACTAAATTCCATGTACTTGTGACCAATTTTTACGACACTCGAATACGATGCTCAGAGAGAGAGTTATGAATATTTTCCCACGATCACCTCTTTGAGATGAAATTCAGGAGCCTGAAAAATCACTACCTTCCACAGATCATATCTCCGAAAATATTGCGAACCAAGCTCTGAAATTTTTTGATGAGTTTCCTCGGGATTTTGGCTTCGCACCCTAAAAAATTAATATTCTAAACCTTCGTAGAAAAAAAATTATAGCGAAAATGCCACGATCACCTTTTTAGAGTAGCAAAACACTAGAATCCAAAGCTTTGATACCAAATGTTGTGTAACTAGCTCCAAAAATAGAAGAAAAGAGATATCAATTCCTTAGAAATAAGCCACTTCGAGGGGGAAACCTCCAATACATTACATAAATGAACAATTCTTGGTTGATACAATTTACAAAACCTCCTTTCTATATATAGGAGTCCATTGGGCCATAATGTAATCCTAGTGGGGCCACAATGTAATCCTAGCCGACCTAACAATAATAATTTAAGGGCACAATAATGACAATATGGGGGTTACAAGGGTACAATAATAACAACAAGGGGGTTACACTAACAACAATAAGAGACTATACTAGTAATATAGGGACCTAACAGGCAGCAACTTCAGATTGATTCTTCTCAGCTTCTGTCTAAATGGCTTCTAATCTGGCTTGATGGGAATAGTATACTGGATTATGTTCTCATCATACACCTTCAAATCTGAATAATCCCATACAAACACATCAGAAAATTCAGAAAGCAACTTAACATACTTTTCCTTTACCTCAGGGGACAATGCCTTCAACAGCCTCACAAACTTGGGCTTGTCAGCTATTCCGAGATTCACATCTTCAACTCCTTTCTTAGTAGGCACTAAGCTTGGTTTCTTTGCAACATCATCCTGATCAAAAATCTCCTCTAAAGGTATGAGACCTCTAGGAATTACATTATCTTTCAACTGTAATATGTCCATTTAATTTGTTTCCATTTCTTGATCATCAACCCCATAGTAACCTTCTATGGGAGTATCTTTGAATTTTCCATCACTCTGCAAAAAATAATTAATCTCATTGTCATCCCAAAACACTTGCCAATACCTTAAATTGTCTGGAACAGCAGGCCTATGTTTGACATAGATCTCAAACTTGTTGCTATAGTTCATCTGAATCTTCAAGTTGCTTGCAGTGGTGGCAAGGGAATCAACAATAATGTTCTGCATCCTGAGTACTGCTGTCAAAGCGTACTCAGGGAAGGTCTTTAAAATGTCTAGGACTGCATTTCTGTATGCCCTCGATCTCGAATGCTTTTCTTGGTACTCTCCTTTAACCTGTTTGATTATGAGCTCCGAATCTCCATACACAGAAATTCTTTTTGCATTCAGCTTCTTTAAAATTTTCAGACCTGAAATCAAAGCTTCATACTCTGTATCATTGTTAGAGCAGTCAAAAGCCAACTTATAAGCACATACTCTAACATTACTAGGAACCTTTTCAGGCTAGAAAATAGGGCTTTGAATCCATATTCCAATACCATCTCCATCCTTACCAACAGCCCCATCAAAGTCCATGCTCCATAGGCCTTCTTCTTCTTCTTGTAGATGCTGAAATTTTACCTCTTTCTCTTCTTTACCTTGGTTGATTTCTGCATCTTTCTGCTATTCACAGTCCTTTTTCTGCTGGTAGGTAGGAGGCTCAGAAGTGCTTGCTGGTTTATCTTTTTCCTATTTGAGAACTTCTCTGAAATTTTCTGAAATTTTAGGCATTTCATCTACTTGTACCAACTGAACATTTTCATCATTCAAACCACCATCTAAAGATAATACAAATGACTCTAAATCTGTGTAGATTGCAATAATAGGATGATTGACTGGCTTCTCTTTGCTAGTGATCATATATTTAATTTTCTTCTCCCTATATAGTTTTCTCAAATGGCCAAACACGGGAATGGTGGCATAAGAGAAGTCAAGTTGCATGGTTCCTTTAAGTTTTGCACCCCAAGACCTAGACAGGAGCATTCCAAATCGTGGTGGGACATCAGCAACCACTACATCCATCAAGACATTCTTGGCTAGGATTTGGTCTAAAGACATGACCAAGTCTTTGATAAGACTAATACAGTGGACCCTACCTGAGTCAAAGGAATACAAGTCATGGTATTTTCGAGTAATGTCAAGTCCTAACTTCTCCATGATGGCTTTGGGCATCAAATTATGCAAGGCTCTAGAGTCTAACATAACATTATGCAATATGAGCTCATGTACTCTAAGACTCAGATAAAAGGGAGGGACTTCACTTTCTTCAGATTCTTCTGTGGCTGGACCAAAAATGAGTTCAGGGTAGTCATCTTCTACATTCACCATATCAGAAATAGAGCCTATTTGTAAAATTCTAGACACCTGACTTTTATAAGCACTATTTTTCACCAACTCAGTCAAAGGCATGGACACTTTTAGTTTAGAAATTTCATTCTCCAAATTAAAATTAGGAGCTTTTTCTACCTCTTTAACTGGAGGATATTTCTTCTCTGTTTTCTCTTTTGCTACACTCTGCTGATTCTTTTCATTTGTTGTGTTAATTGTTGAAGGTGATTTGCTAGAGGAAGGGTCGACTGGCTCTTTCCCTTTCTTCTAAGCATCGTTCTTCATTTGGAGCTCTTTTCTCCTTTGAATAGGACTGATCGAAACAACTCTATTCCTCAAGGAATATTTCTTTTGTTGGGCCGATAAAGTGTTTATATACCCTCTATGATAATCATCGGATTCTTCTTTTAACACTATATCATTAGCCAAAATGAAATTTTCGTCCCTTTGAAGGTCTGGAGTCGCCATTGTGTATTCTTCATCTTTAGTGAGAAAGATGGGAGCACCATCGGCTGTGAAAAAGTGGTTGGCTTCAACCAAAAGGTCATCTTCGTCATCTGTATCTGTTCCTTGAACGTAGTTCTGCTGCAATGGAGTTTTGATCTGTTGATGTGGTGGCACTTGGTCCTGCACTCTCTATTCTCTCTACTTAATTCTGAATTGTGGTTGCTGCCCTCTAAAATTTGGGCTTCCTATTTTAGGTTCAGGTCTATCTGTAATGGTTAATTGATCAACCATCTTCTCCATTGTCTGAATCAAGTTGTCCATTTTACTGTCTAAAGGGGATGCTTCTTCTTTCACCGTGACTCTCTTTTTAGCTCTGGTGCATGCTCTTTTGGCTAGCAGATTAGCTTCTACACTTACTGCTATCTTATGCATGTCTTCAAGTGAGGAATAGTCTTTTTCTTGCAACTGATATGCCATCTCAGCATCGAAACCATCTGGAAATTTAAGCAATGCTAATCCCGCAGGAGGTTTCAGGTTAGCTGGAATACCATTATATACAGCATTGAACCTTAAACAATAATCCTATACAGTTTCACCAACATTTCTTTTAATATTTTCATACTCAGACAAAATTTGGAGTGGGTTCTTCTTTACCTCCCACCGATCTAAGAACTGTGTGTGCAACTCCTGCAAAGTGCAAATTGAGCCTGCTGGTAAGGCTCTGAACCACTTTCTAACTTCACCTCCAAAGCTTTGAACAAACAACCTGGTAGTTACATTCTCTGCCTCTACCTCATGTAGATCAAAAAAGTCATTCATCTTATCAACATGTTGCTGGGCTGTGATGCTTTAAGTGGCATCAAAGATAGGAATTTTACTTTGATAATCAGCAGGCATATCATTCAGAACCTTAGGTAAAACCAGGGGTGCATACCGGGCAGCCATGGCTCTAGGAGGATTTACAACAGTGTTTGTAGTACTAGGATTTAAAGGAGGTGTTGATGAAGGAGATGACAACTGAGAATTGACTGATGGGAATGCTGATGAATTAGGAGGAGGAAATGCTTCTTGATGGCTCTGAAGCCTCAGGTATATTAGTTACAATGATAGATGACTAAGGAGAATTCAGAATATAATCATCAACTGAGGAATTCACTCTTTTAACTTCAATATCTACAAGGAATTCTGGATCTAAAACTATGTCATCAAGTGCAGTTTAAGATTTATTTCTAAACAAAGAAATCTTGAAACTCTCATCAAAAGAAAGATCTTCTACAAAGAACCACTCACTGGGCCAAGTATGGGATCTGAAGATAGGTCTTGGACTTAGTGATCCTTCTTGTCTTCTAACAATTCTTGGAATCAGATTAGGATTCTCAAACACAAGGGGAGGATTTGGATATGGATTAGCCCTTGTGTATCTTCTTGAAGCTAGTGTGTGTAAATTTCTACTGTACAAAATTCTGTTTCAGCCTAACAGACTCTGAAAATCATTTTCCAGAATCTGGGAATTTACAAAAAAAAAATTACTGGGGTGATCTGACTTTATACTCTGATAGAATAAATATATGACTGTGGAATAAGTGGCTGTAGTTATATTCCTTTCCAACAGCGCTTTAACAATGTCCGCTGTGAAATAATGTTTCAAAGCTTCTCAAGCAAATATACAATATAAAGGAATACGCTTCAAAAAATAACTAAGCGACCTTATCCCTCCGGTTGAAATATCAAAATGATATAACAATGGCGCGATCCTTTGAAACACCAACCTTTAGGACTTATATCATGAAATGCTTTTATTCTACCAACGCGGAATATATTTTATTCAGCAGGGGAGCCACGCGTCCACTTTTTACCTTTTTATAAATAAAATAACTTTAAATCATATAAAACCACAGGATCATACCTTGAAATATTTCATGTGCACTTCACTGCGTGATAGTCATTGGATCTGACGCTATCCAAATCAGACGATCCTCGTGAATATCACGTTTTTTTCCAAAGCCGAGGTTTAACACCAGAAATTTGCGCGATATGGGTGGAATTAGGGAGATGATGTGCCCTTATCTTACTGGATCACGTTTTTCTGAAGTGGTTTCCCTCTGGGGAAAATGCGGTGCGATGAAGGTGGTATTGGTTTCTGAAACCCGCTAGGGGTAAATCAACCGTGATTTAACTCGGGCTTAACACTGCGGTTTAGCACTTAACGCCTTGCGTTAACTGATGGCTGGGTCCCACTGATATTTACTTAGCTAGCAATGAATAAAGCTCTTTACTTTCAACGACAGAGATTTTCCAAAGGTTTGATCGCGTTCTATATAACCAAGATTAAACCTTAGACATAGGTTTAGAATACTCCTATTTCACACGGGGCCGAATATGACCTTCTTTGAAAACAAAAAAAACATGTTTAGTGCCAAGAACAGAAGCTCGCAGACAGTCAGATCGAAGCATCCCCAATATGATCGCCAGAGATGTTAGCACCCGAATTGGACCCCAAGCTGAAAAGAGAAAAACAGGGTAACAACAAAACCACGCTCAACCTTGTAGCTAGCCCTACAAGGACAGGAGAGGGCTCTCTCTATGAAAAGGATATTAAAAAAAGTACAAATATAAACTGATTTTAGGCTAGGTGTATAAATGGGAAAAAGCTTAATAAATGAATGAATTTTCTGGGATGTATGGGATAAAATGGGACAGTTTGAAACAGGGGAAATAAAATCAACATACAGGGTATTTCATGTGGGCGAGATAGGCAGGAAATTTAGCAATTAAATTTAAATGAGGATGGGATGGAAAGACTGGTGAGGAGCTAAAAAGGGAAAAATAAATGGATCCCTTTCAAATAGAAGAAAAGCAGAGAGTATGAATTATTTGCCAAGGCAGAGCATATAAAATGGATTCTACCTTTCTATCTTGAAAGCATTCAAAAGGAATGTTTATGAATGAACGGAACATAACAATTTACATATGAACACAAAGGAGAGAATAAATGCTAAAACTCATACCACATGGATTCCACAAATAAGAGCTGCATCTCTTATTAATTCCCTATCAAACTGTACAATGGAGCGCAGAGCGTTCTTCCACACTATTCCCCTACTTCTGAATTACAGACTTTTAGACTGCTTTACAAATGATTTACAATTACATTAAATAAGTTGAAATGTGGGAACATAGATCCACTCAAAAAGGGCGCTGTTATGACAGCTCAAGAACTGAAATATGAAAATAGAAAGAGAACCAACAATCTGCCCTAAAGAAGGAAAAACTTTACATTTGATTACTTGGGCAGATTCCCAATTTCACTATTGAATGATAAAATAGGCAATCAGATCCTATTTTTTCTACTGTTCTGGACATCTTTGTTTTATATAAGCTTCTAGACCTTTGAATGTTGCTTTCCGTATTCCGTTTGAAGAAAACCCACTTTTATAAAATTCTTTAAAATAATTAAAAATGAATTTATGCCTTTGTGAAGGGAAAAATTAATTTTTGAATGGGAAAAAGGGAAGAGAAGGAGGCGGGGTCCACGTTATAATCGCAATGGGGATCAGAGGGGAGGCAATACATAATAAAACATGAAAATATTCTTATGCGATGAATTTTCATACACTAGAGTGATCGCAATCGAGGATGGGGGAAGGGGAAGGCATATTAGGACGCAGCAAAAACTTCTGATGCGATTGGCAAGGCCCAATGGGTAATGTCATAAGGAAGCGGGGAAATCCCTTTGAAAATATAATAAAAATGGTTTTTTTTTTTTTACAAAGGGAGGGAGGCCTTTTATATGAAAGAGCGGAGGGTTTATAATGGTGGGACCCAGGGATTATAATCGCAAGCAGCATCGGGAGATTGCGGCAGGCACATTACACGTTGAAACTTTGTCAATGCGATTGGAGAGAGCTCTTTGTATAAACGAATAAAACAGAAATTTGACTTATACAAATTAAAAGGCCCTTTTGATCACGGAAGGGCGGAAGATAATGTGGTGGGACCGGGGTCAATCAGAATCAGGAGGTGAAAGGGGAGTGGAAGCGAAACCTACGTGAAAACGTCGATGCCGATTAGGCGATGGGCTATGAGCCGTCAGATGGCATTGGGCGATCTATGGCTAAGGAATAATCGGAAGGCGTCAATCGGGGGTTTACAATCGGGGATGGGCTCTTTGGAAGTGCTGATGGGGATGTTTCGATTGGCTGTGGGTCGTCAGATCTAATGATATGATCGACGGCGGAGGAGTGGTCTGGGGTTTACAATCGACGGGTTTCCATCAGGGGTTACTTTAATCAAAGGGGAGCGATTCAAGATGCGTTGATTAGGTATGGGCCGTTCGATCAAATGGACATATCGACGGCCAAAATATCATTAGGTGGATTCGATATCATTGCATCAGAGAATTTGCAAAGGGCCGATCGGGGTATAGGGTTTAAATGTTCCGATTGCGATTTGAAGGGAAAGGACTTTGGGTATACGGGGTTCATATGATATAAACCTTTTAAGTTTTATTATAAGGTTTTAAACGGGATGGAGGGGAAGTTTTTTGGGAATGGCGAGACTTATATAAAATTTATCATAGAATTGAGGAATAATGGTGGGGAAGTTGTTATGTTTAAATCACATATGTATTTTAAATGATTTTATAATGTGATTTTGTAATCAGAGGGGGGGGAAAAGGGATTTATTAAGGAAAATATTAAACTTTTAATAATATAAAGTTAAGGGAAAGGTGGGACAAGGGATTGTTTAAGGTTATTGGGGACTTTTTACTTCACTTGGGCATAAATTTCAATCCAGAAGTTAGTTTTGAGAGTGTAATATACCGTTGGAAAGATCTTTTTGGGCTCTTTCTGTTGAATCTACTTGGAACATGATTTGACACTCAAAATGCTATAGAAAATCTCTCTGAAAGGTAGGGTGATGACTTTGTGAGATGGCAGCTTCTGAAGTGTGACTTATTACATATGCTGACATAAAATTACATAATGAATGATAATAAAGGAAAACTATCATGTTTTCATCTCAAAACATGGTTTTTAGGTGAAAATTACATCAAACTGAATAAAATATATCTTTGATCTTCCAGGTGTTGTGAATTTTAGTTTATTGACTCCCTCATGACCTTGCTGACATTTATTAACACTTGACTCATTAATTTGACCATGATGACACCCTAGAACCTAATGAGACCCATCCTATGACCTATTGACATGACTCACAAAGTGAAAGTAACACATGACTAAAGACCATAGAGAGGAGAATCAGCAAGTTTCACATGAGGGAAAACTAATGAAAAAAATCACTACCATCAATGAATCCATGACCTAGTGGAATGGTGAAATTTATTGGTATGGGACTCTTAATATACAAATGCAAAAGAGAAATTTTTGATCACTGATGGCAGTGTGACTAGACTGATACTAATAGAAATTAATGATGAAGATCTTACCAATGAATATGGATCTGATCGAAACTATAAGTGTTGGGATATCTACTTTCGTATGAGTTTCTCTGGATCTTCGACTAGAGAAGTTGGATGAGGATCAGGATTCAATCTGCTGTATCTTCTCGAATCCAAAATGTTCTTTGTTTCTACAACTCAGTTCTCTACAATTTTTGAATCAGCCTTCATGAAGACTAGATCCTATCACCCATAGGCCTAGAATTTGTTGAAAAGTATAGTACACCCAGGGAAGATCTATCACTTTGTTCCCCGGCAACGACACCAAAATGTTAGCACTCCACCAATTCTTCGAATGTTGAGAAGGAGACCAACAAGGGTAACCACATACCACTTTGAACTAGTAGCGAGACCTACTAGGTTGAGAGGGCTCTCTCAATGAGATTCACATACAATTTGACTGGATCATGAAATATTTTAGGCTAGGTATGCATATTAGGGTTTGATTTTATTTTAAAGGTTTGTGTTGGATGGTGAATTAGGTCCAGAAAAGACTAGGTCAGGGCTCTGAAAATCAGATTTGCATAGATGTAATGGGGCAAGGTAGGCACACACTTTAGCACTTTAGAGGTATCTTGGTGAATATGGTAGATTGATAGGGTTTCAAAATGAGCATGAATGTCATGAATTCATTTATATCAAAATAAAATGAACATAAATATGAAATCTTCTCCAAAACAGAGCATCAAAATCATTGTATTATGCTTATCAAACTTATAGATAAATCACATAAGACATGGAAATGAAAATGGAAGGTACAATACATTCAAACATATGATTACAAAAGAAGAAACATTGCTAAAGAACCACATTAATCCCACCACAATAGCTGCAAATTATGTCTATTATTTCCTGCCAAAATCACAAAATACACTAGTGTTCAAGGCTCAATTCCACATCATCCAACCTTTGAAAATGATTACAAAAGGCCTCATATAGCCACTGAGGTCGAAATCCTCCCTTGGAGGTTGAATTTTCTAGCAATAAAGTCAAATGCATGCATCTATCTGAAGTTTGCTACACACTAGGGAGGTTACACAACAAATTCCTCCTTTATCTAACCATTAAGAGACATATCCTCAAAGAAATAAATGGAGGATAAGGCACCTATTCAACGCCATTTTTACCATTTACATTTATATTTTGACTTTTAAATTCATCCACATTCACATTTTGACTTTTACCAAAGTCAAACTTGGAATTCTCAAAAATTACACAGTGAAAATTTAATTAAAATCTTAAAATTTTGAAAAAAGAGTAGCACCCTATTAGAGCCCATGTTTAGGCACCTTCCTTAACTCAAAATTGAAATCTGAGAGAAAGCTAAACTGGCCCCATATGTCTAGTTTCCATAACATCTTTAATTTTCTAAAATTAACCATGGGATGGTCTTCAAAAACTCATTCTCCCAAGACTAGTCAAAAAGCATAGCATGGCCTCAAAACACAGGGCAAAAAGGTGTTTTTAAGGTGGTTTTTTACCATTTTCACTATGTAAAAGCTCATGAATTGGGCTGTCAGGTGTCCAATGTTGATGTAGGAGTCATTAGCTATCTATCCATGTAGATTTTTTTCCATTTTTAGCTCTCCAGAAAAGGCATAGTGTGGCCCACACTACACTTTTTGCAGGGTGACTGTGCTAAAAATTGCCCAATTTGACCAAAAATATGAATTGACCAAAATCGTCTCCAAAACTTCCAAAAATTGATGTATAAGGTCCTGATGAGTTATGTTATTCAATCATGGAGTCATCAACAAACAAATCAATTTTACCCTTCTCCTTTTGGCTAATTAGGTTTTACTTAAGCTTGTCTTGCAATTTCTTAATTTTGATTTGTGCAATCTGATTCATTGTTTGGTAGCGGGCAGCCATGTGTTTATGTATCTTGTTATCTTTTTTGGCTTTTTAAAGGAGATTTTATAAGTGAGTATTGACCCTTTCTAGCCAAAACTCCTTGTCATCATTGATTTCCATGGCAATCTTCTCCTGAAAAGTGAGTTCCTCTACAAGAAGTGATTCCTATTATATTTCTAGCTCCAATGCTCTTTTTAGTCCCCTTGTTCTCAGTATTCTCCTTGCCAACCATTCTTCATGATCATAAGACTCATCATGCTCAACCACTAATTTTCCTTTCAATTCTTGCCTCTTGGCTTTAAGTTGCTCTACCTCCATAATTAGCCGCTTTGTTTTGAGTTGATTGTTCTCCTGCTCAAGGAATGAAATGATGAATTTGGACCTTGCCAAATTGTCCTAAAGTTATTTGATTTGAGCATCTTTATCCTTAATGATCCTTTCTAAATTTTAATTCTCTTCATTGGCCTCCAAGTCAACTAGGTCAAAGTCATGCTCTTCATCATGCATAGAAGCCTCGTGCATGGATATGTCATGTTGCACTGATGGTGATCCTTGTTTTGGTGAAATAGGCTTGGCCCCTCCCACAATCTATGGAGCAAACAAAATCATGTTTCCTCTTTGATATTTTTTGAACACTTTATCCCCTCTTTTCTTCTTCTTCACTGTAGGCCTACTAGATGAACCAATTTATGCTTATGTAGGTGGTGTTGATGATGAAGTAGGTCTAGTAGGCTGATTAGAAGAAGGTAAAGGGATCTCTAATTCAATGAATGTCTCAAAAACTATGCCTAAATGGTCTAGATGATGTAGGACAATAAATTTTATGAGGGAGTGATGAAAGAGGTTGTTTTGTTGTAGCTCACTGTCTCTGTGATGCACTATTTATGACATCTTGTCTAGACTTTTGTACAGGTAGTAGGGTATGTTGAGCAATTTCACCCTGGTAAAATGCATAAGTAATCTGATGTGATAACTATAGAGCCTACAGAATCTCCCCTCACAAGTAAAATATTTCATGATGACCTTCATCAAAGGTGAAAACCTGTCAAGGAGCTGACCAAAAGGAAATATTTTCTTGATGTTATCTTTGTATTGAGCTTTGAGATAGGGTTGATATAATTGAGCATCCAGTTTCTGGGTCTTAAACCATTTTTCACCCATGTTAGGCATCCCTGTGGCTACTGCTATGGTGTCAGTTGAGATGGTAAAGGCTACCCCTGCAATAGTGGTGAATTGACATTTCTTGAGGTTGGTGACAAACAATCTGGTCAATTCACAATGATATTGCACTTTTTGGACCAACTCACAAAATTCAAAACACCCAACATGCTGAAAAAACTTGACTGAAAGTGGTGATGACAACAGCTCCTGAGTATCTTATGTTTCATATACTGACACTTTCGCACCCTTGTTATAAGTTTTCTCCTCCTCCCCCATAGTAGACTACGATAGAAAACCCTAGGGGAAAATCAGGGGAAGAGAAAAAAGGAATGGGATAATGGGGTTAGGAAGTAGGGATGAATGTAGGAAAATTTTAGGAGGTGAGGAGGGTTGTTAGGGACGTTAGGGAAGTGGAGAGAAGTTAACAAGATGAGGGAATAGGGATAGGGAATTTTTACATAGGCCTATACTCTTGGCTGCCCAAAAAATGCAGCGAGTAGGGAAAGGGTTTGGGGATAGGTCTTAGGAAATGAAAATGAGAGGGAAATAGGGTTTTAGGGATGCATTTAGGTGTGTCAGAGGTTATGGTATGGCAGGAGAGGGATTCGAGGGAAAATTATAATAGCATATGCTTCAAGAAAAGCATAGCATAGGAATAAATTGGCAAGTTTTCCACCATAGGAATGAAGAAACTGAGTTAAAAAGGGTGTGGAGTGCTTCAACTTACTTGTTTTACCCTTGTGAAAGCTTTTGTTGAGCTTGGAGACCTCCTGCAACCCTTTAGAAGCTCATGAAGACAAATCGTATCTCCTTTGCAAAAATTCCAGTGCCAGAAGGAAAAGCGCATCGACTAGTGGCAAAACATGATTTTTGAAAATATATGGCCCTAAAATTGTGAGGAAATGATAAATTACGGACGAGAGATCGATGCTAGGAAGGAAAAATACTACAAATGAGTTTCATTTTTTTCTTCTTGTCCTTTTTATAAACATGAAATGACTATCTTTGAGTTATGACGGGCCCCACATGTCTTGTTCAAGCATGACTTTCATTCTTCTGAACTTTGTAACCTTTGGAATTTGTAACCTTGAACTTTTTGCGGCTTCTTTGGAACATTGAATCTCTTTGGAACTTTGAAAATTTTCAAAACTTGAATCGCAAATTTAGTAACATGAAGTGCTTATTACATATAGAAACATAAAATAACATTTTTTGAAATCAAAATTTATTGAAGAAACTTGCTCTATTACCACTCCTCCAATTGCTAGATTTTATGCATGAAATGGTAGTTTTAGGGACCTTGAAACCCTAATGACCTAATGGAGACACTAAACTAAATGAAATCATGGTAATGATGACTGAAATGATGATGAAAATCTCTGAATGATGATACACTCAGCTGAGTGATGACATGGACGAGCAATCTAAAAATTTTGAAAGGAGTGGAAAATATTCCTAAACCTAATGCCCAGTGACCGAATTTTTTCTTGAAGTCCTAGTGAAATGACCAAAATTTTACGATGGGACCCTAACAAGACATGATAAGAGTCCATTAATCACTGGTGATAGGATGCAAAGACTGAGACTAACGGGTTCAACCCTCATACCTAATGGTCATAGCTATAAAACTAAGATTTTCTTGTGAAAATATTAGATTATTGGAATTACATTGGTTTTGGAACAACAATATGAAGGAAAGGATTATAATAATTATGTCCTGAATAACCATTGAATGGTAAAGAAAACATAACGAGAAATATTGATTGAGTGAGAAATATCATTTATAGCAGTTTCTATGAGTGATGGCCGAAAACATAAAACTAATTCAACTTTTTAAATTATTATAGACACACATACAAAAATAAATTCAGAAACTTGGAAAATTATAGAAATTATTGCTAAAATCGACGCAGATAAAATTTTAATAAAAAGGATTGTTACAATTAAAAAGGGAAAAGTGGATATTTTTTCAATTATCATGTGTCAATATTATATGACCGGTACCAATGCCTACTAATATACAACGAAATATGAGGAAATCAGTAAATATTTACTTCTTGATCACCAAAATGAGATAGCAAAATTAAAACTATCAGTAATAAAGTTGAACAACATACACACACTTGATATATATTTGTATTTGTTTAGAGAAAAAATTTTCTTACATTTACTAATTCTTTATTGCAAACTGTAGAGAGATATTTGGATGATCATCTTATTCAATAGCTAGATGATTCAATTTTTGTATTGTGAAAGTTACTAACAGAAACAAGAATTGATATTTTAGTACACAAACAAGAGTCATGCAATATGTAAACTTAGAATTAGAAAATAAAAGGAAAAAATGGACCTGGCCAAGTACATAAATAGGGGCCAGTCATGTATGAACTCAAATAGTTCATATATATTTTACTACATTATTGTTATCACAATGTTTATTTTTTTATTTTAACTATATGAGATTAAGCTTTCAAGGCATTCATTCATTCAATTGGAGCCACAATACTTTTCCAACCTGCAAGTTATACAACTTTATCACCTACTATTCTGGCTGGTAAATGGTGTATGGTTGCTCTAATACTTATATTATAGTACACGTAAAAAATAGATACTTAAGTATATCAGTATGAGATATATTCCATGTTTATGATATACGTATGAATACAATAACGTATAATCCATGGGTATTTAATAGTTGCAGTTGGTATGATCATTAACTTATACCATATCCTAGGATAACTTA
Source organism: Pinus albicaulis (assembly GCA_034641835.2). Classification (NCBI taxonomy): domain Eukaryota; kingdom Viridiplantae; phylum Streptophyta; class Pinopsida; order Pinales; family Pinaceae; genus Pinus; species Pinus albicaulis. Next base: position 24,812,003 of record MU968382.1, on the reverse strand, counting down.
CTTCACATAAGATTTGAGTACAAATTTTATCATACCAAAATGCTTTAAGAATATAAAGCCACATCCAGGATAATGAATGTGAAAGGAATAAATATTCCTATGAGAGTCCCAAATTGGTTTCACTGTTGTAAATTAGAAAGGTCCTAGCTTGACCATTCCTGGGTCATCAAAACAAGCTTGAGTTGAGGCAAAAATAGTAGTGTTGAAGTGTTTTTTTGTTTGATATTAAGTTTCATTATACCTGAAAGAGGATTCATTAAGATGTAGATCTATGGGGGGAGCCTCAGATGATCATAGGAGGGATGAAAGAAAGAAATGGGAAAGGAAACTTATATTTGCATCCTATTCTATAAATAGGTAAAACTTAGTGTGTGTGTGTATATATATATATATATATATATATATATATATATATATATTGAATGTAGAAAAGATTTCAAAGGTAGAAATACAGTTCGAAACCAACACTAGAGATATGACGGAGTAATAAGGAGGGTTTTCCTTCAAGATGAATTTTAGCACATAATCGAAAATTTTATTGTATTCTCTCAGAAGTATGGCAATAAACATAGCTCTAAATGTTATTCTTGATTTGACCTTGTTAGAGTCCTGTATTTCACAGTATCACAAGGTGACTGACTACTTATATTTTTCATACTAAAAATAATATTCCATGACTATCATTTATTTTCAAAAAAGAAAGGGAGATCCTGGCTGTCAAGAGGATCAAATGAATCTATCTACCACCTAATTCAGTGAAAAGAGGAGAGTGTTGCTGATTAAGTGTGATGGTGAGAAAATTATATATTTCTCTCATTCATTCCATCTACCCTCTTCTTACCTTTCATTTTCCAAATTCTGACACTGCCATGCTCTGAATCCCATTCAAAACCCCAAAATCCACATACATAACCTTTTCGGACTCATTACTTTATAAAACCCACTTATATTAAAAAGTCTGAAATCCTAGTTTTGCCTGCATTCCACATCCCGCAAGCTTTAACCTTTTTTCTTAATTCATCACTAAAACATAAAAACCCCACTGATGTGCTTTGATGGGACCCATCCAAACCTTTATACATTACCAATCCTTATGCAAAACCTTTGTTTTTGCATTTTCCTTACCCCTCCGCGTCTTCACACCTTTCCCCGTTTAACACATCACACTTCGCACTGTGCTCTTTTTATAAATTACCTTTTAAAATCACCTGCAAGTTATTTAGATTGCGATGCGATCACAAAATCGCATATTGCAAAGCTCAAGAGGTAAGCGCCCACAAATTAAATGTTCTAATGTGCGATGTGATTTGATCGCAATCGCACATCGTAGTTTTCAAAGAATTTCTACGAGAGGTAAAGGTTAAAAGTGTCGATATGCAATGTGCGATGTAGGTGGGACCCAATCGAAAATCACATTGTTTAAAGAACAAGTGCAGAGGTAAATTTTAAAATCGCCGACGGATGATATGCGATACAGTGGGGCCCGATCACAATCGCAAATCGCAAATGATAAAAGACAAAGTGTAAGTGATAAATGTTAAGTTCAACGAAGTGCTATGTGTGACATCAGGTGGGACCCAAACGCAAATAGAAAATCACATATTTTATGAAACAAGTTCCAAGGTAGATTATTAAAGTTTTTGACTTGCGATGTGTGATGGGTGGGACCCGATCGCAAATCGCATAGTTTAAAGAATACGTGCGAAGATAAGAGTTATGATCATCGAAGTGCGATATGGGCTAGCATGGTAGGGTAATGTGGCATTGATGTGGCAGGGCGACGTGGTAGATGGCGTGGCCCTAACCTCATAGTCCGCAGTTGATCTAGGATGACATGGCAGATGACATGGCAGTGACATGGCAGTGACGTGGCAAGGTGACGTGGGGCAATGACATGGACCTGGCCCGCATACCACACATCATAGATTTCATGGGATAAGTTGAGGGTTAAACGTTAAAATATGCGAAGTGCGATGGAGGCCCTGATGAGATGTAGTTTTAAAGGCAAAATCCAAAGGATTTCAAATTCGTATGCAGAGCCTTTTTTGTATTAAATCGCATCAGAGAAGGAAAGGGAGATTACAACATGAAATCTATGGAACGCGAAGTGCGATGTGCGATGCCAGGTGGGACCCGATCGCAATCGCAAATCGCAAATCTTAAAGGATAATTTGCAAAGTTAAAATGTTAAAGTCAGCGAAGTGCGATATGCGATGACGGTGGGGCCCGATCACAAATCGCGCATCACAAGTTTTAAAGTTTAAGTGCTAAGGAAAATTTAAGACTTGCATCATGCGAAGTGTGATGTTGGCCTGAATGTGATGTATTTGAGAGCAAAGGCCTAAAGGTTTTTCAAGTCCGAGCAGACCCAGTTTCTCCTCTCCCTGTCACATCTACGTTAAACTCCCCACAACTTCCCACTATATCTACCCTCCTCTGCACATCACACAGCCCACAACGTTTTTTCCCCCACCGCCCCCTTGTTGTATTCAAACTCTATCATGAGGGGGGGGGTTCAGAACGGGTGGTATCCCATACTACCCATCTGACTAACGTGTTGCTCCAGGGATATTCCACACCCCCCTCTCCTAACACCGCTTACCACTTTCACCCCCCTCTAGAAAACCTTTGCGCCATTTCAGAAAACTGTTGTGCTCTTTTGACCATTGCATGAACTTTCTATGCCATGTTTCTTCTCCTGCTGTCTATTTTCAACCACAACTGATCAAGGTGGATATTGGTGGCCACCCATCTATTCCACTTGGGGCCCCACCATTGTCTCTTTCAGTTTTTTAGTTTCGGCACAACTTATCATTTTTAGCAGTTTTTCGGGTCCTGAACTTCCGGAGTCATTTTGAAGCCCTCAACGACGTTTTTGGGAAAACTGGGAGAAACATGGGTCCATGGACTAATGTTTCTCACATCAAAAGTTGCAATCCTCAGATAGATATTTCTAACGAGGTATGGTTCATGTCAAATGGAGATCGTAGGCCAAAGTTATGTTCCGGGGAAATTGAAACACTAATTTACCCAAACAGGGCCCATAGTTTTGGTGCTTCATCTCCTAGGGTTAGGGTTTTGGATGTTTATGGTTTTCCATTGTTTCTAAATAATAAATAGGCCCTCAAGACTCATTGTAACTCATTTCAAAGGCTTGTAGCTGCCACATCTCTTCTCAGAGGTAAGCTACCAATGCCCTAGCTAGTTTATTTCCATTCTGTCTGTAAGAAAATTTCAGTTCTTTGATATTAATGAAATAAAGTGTTATTTCCGCTGTATCTTTGCATTTATGGTTATATGTGTATTTTTTGCGTTCCTACATAAATCTAGATCAGTGGTATCAAAGTGGTCTACTTTTTCTCGATCCTTCTTTGCATGTCCCCAACGAGGTCAGGGTATAAGGAGTTAGGGCTCGATCTAGTGGAACCTTTGCAACATTAGCCTCGCAAACCCCAACAGATGCCCATGGGGGATGAAAAGAAAGATGAGGGATAAGGAGACCCTATAAAAATATCACTTGAGGGGGCCCTCTAAAAACAAAGGAACGCGATGATAAATAAATTTTCCCAGATCCTTCAACGACTTCCCATCGGCGGCGCATCTACATCCAGCAGCCACTCTGGAGGCACGAATCCCTTTAAGGTACAAGTAAAATTTGACATTCCCATATTTGAGGGTAAAATAGATGCAAATGCTGTAGATAGATGGTTGAATATATTAGAAGGATATTTCTCTGTTCATGACTTTTCTGACCAAGAGAAGATTATTTTTGCACTCCTGAAAGCTACCCCCCATGTCAAGGACTGGTGGGAAACCTACTGTGAGAAAAAGGACGAGACAGAGCCTTCTCTGTTCTCAACCATACCCACTTGAAATTCTTTCGAAGATGCCATCAAGGAACAATACTATCCCATGGGGAGCTATGAGGATAAGTACATACAATGGACCACGTTGTGACAACAAAGGGATCAAGATGTCCATGAGCTCACGAATTTTTTCCATACCCTACACACAAAACTGGGTATCAATGATTCAAAGAAAAATTTGGTGCTAAAGTATCGCAGTTTTCTGTAGAGATACATTCAGGAGGAAATGGAGTTCCTTCACATCTCCTCGTTTGGTATAGCACACTGGTATGCTGCCAAGATTGAGCAGAAATTCAAATAGAAGAAGAGAGACTTTGGATCTATGAATCAAAAGCAAGGGAAAGGTGCCCCCAAACCATAGAACAAAGGACAAAGCCAAGGCATGGCTGCCCAAGACAACCTACCAAAGCCACAAGCAAAGAACAACATCGTGAAGCCAAAGAAGGACACGAGAAAGTGGTGTGAGTTCCATAAGAGCCCCACTCACAACAAAAGTGAGTGTTGGGCCAAGCAGTCGCTAGTGGCCGAGATGAGGGTTTCTGAATCAGATGCATGATTCAACTTTGAATCAAAACCTAGCAAGGGGAATGACAAAAGGAAGCAAATTATTGATGCAGAGCCCAATTCCACTATTGCAACTACGAATATCCAGAAGGACGAACCAGAAGATCTAGAAGAGGTAGAGTGTCTCTTCCACTCCCAGAATTTGGTAAAGGGTTCCCCGCTACAGTTCATTGTCGACAATGGGAGCCAAAAGAACCTCATTTTAGAAGATGTCGTGAAGCGGTTGGGTTTTCCAACCACAACACTCCCACAACCATACACCATCGGGTGGCTTCACCAAGGACAGGATCTCCGCGTCAGCCAACAGTGCTGCCTTCCCTATAGCATCAAGCCCTTCATGGATGAGGTATAGTGTAACATTGCTCCTATTGATGTTTCTGATATATTATTAGGCCAACCGTACTTGCAAAAGTGACATGTTGTGTATGAGTCTCGGCCTCATTTTGTTATTGTTACTTTGGGAAAGAAGTTGTACAGGATACCAGTGGTACCACAGCCTCCCACTATCTCTTTGGTTAATGCAAAACAATGCAGTAAACTCATTTCCCAAACTAGGAAATTTCTTTTCCTGATGATCCAACCCCAAGGCAAGAAGAATATTATGGCCACGACCTTCAGACATGGCTCCTTTGCATGACAACAACAAATGGACAAGGTTGTGAAGGAGTACGAGGACATATTCACCTCACCCACAAGGGTGCCTCTACACTGTCAGGTCAAGCACCCCATTGACCTCACCCCAAGTGCGTCGCTACCCAATGGACCAATCTATAGGCGCTCTATTCTAGAGAATGATGAAATCAAGAGGCATATTCAGGAGCTGCTGCAAAAAGGTCACATCCGGCCAAATTCATCGCCCTTTGGGAGCTCGATCGTGTTGGTACAAAAGAACGATGGGACTTGGAGACTCTGTATTGACTATCGGGCACTGAACAATATCACTGTTCGGAATAGGTACGCGATCCCACGGATTGATGACCTACTAGACCAATTCAAAGGGGCAAAATATTTCAGCAAGATTGACTTGAAGTCTGGGTATCACCAAGTACCAATTGAGCCCTCTGATGTGTGGAAGACTGCCATCAAAGCCAAGGAGGGCCTTTTCAAATGGCTCATCATGCCTTTCAGGTTAACGAATGCTCCCGAAACCATAATGAGGTTCATGGATGACATCTTGTGTCCATTCACCAACTCATTTGTAGTGGTGTACTTGGATGACATTCTAATCTTCAGCTAGACTTGGGAAGAGCACCTCCACCACATCCTAGAAGTCCTCCAAACACTACGGCAACACAAGTTGTGTGCCAATTTGGAGAAGTGCACTTTTGGCATGACCCAAGTTCAATATCTAGGATACATTATTGATAAAAGGGGGGTGCATGTGGATCCAGCCAAGATCAAAGTCATTCGAGATTAGCAAGCCCCAACCGCTCTAACAGAGCTTCGTAGCTTTCTGGGTCTTGCTAATTTCTACCGCAGGTTCATGTTTCGATTCTCTCATATCATTTGGCCCTTAAGTCAAGTCACCAAGGGAGGAGCAAAAGAAAAATTCTTTTGGTCGGAATCTCAACAGAAGGTGTTCGTAGAATTGAAACATTGCCTCTGTTCTACCCCAGTGCTCACATTACCAAACTTGCAACAACCATTTGAGATCAAGACACATGCCTATAACTATGCTATTGGGGCAATTCTTACTCAAGAGGGGCATCCAGTGGCATATCACAGTGAGACATTTTCTGACACAGTTCGCAAGTATCCCACTTATGACAAAGAAATGTGTTCCATTGTGCAGGCTTGTCGACAATGGAAGCATTACATTTTGGGGAAGGAAACAATCATCTACATAGACCACTGACCCCTGCAGTTCATACAGACACAAGGGAAATTGCAGAATGATCGCCATCAGAAGTGTTCCACATATCTGTGTTAGGTCCCTATATTACTAGTATAGCCCATTATTTTTGTTAGTGTAACCCCCTTATTGTTATTATTGTACCCTTGTAACCCCCATATTGTTATTATTGTGCCCTTAAATTATTATTGTTAGGTCCGCTAGGATTACATTATGGCCCCACTAGGATTACATTGTGGCCCCATGGACTCCTATATATAGAAAGGAGGTTTTGTAATTTGAATCATCCAAGAATTGTTCATTCATGTAATGTATTGGAGGTTGCCCCCTCGAAGTGGCTTATTTCTAAGGCGTTGATATCTCTTTTTTTCTATTTTTGGAGCTGGTTTCACAACATTTGGTATCAGAGCTTTGGATTCTAGGGTTTCGCTGCTCTAAACAGGTCATCGTGGCATTTTCGCTATAAATTTTTTTCTACGAAGGTTTATAATATTAAATTTTTAGGGTGCGAAGCAAAAATCCTGAGGAAACTCGTCAAAAAATTTCAGAGCTTGGTTCGTAATATTTTTGGAGATATGATCTGTGGAAGTTAGGTCTCTTTTTAGGATCCTAAACAGGTCATTGTGGCGCACTATAAATTTTTTTCTACGAAGGTTTTGTTAGCCACCTATAATATTTGTTATACCAAAAGGTGGCTAAGACTTTTGAGCCTCCAAAGAACAAATTTTATCACTAAAATTGTTGGCTCTTGAAGACTCCTCGAAGGCCTCATGCCTCTGTCCAAAATCCTCATTGCTATTCCCATTAATTGTGCTGATTTCATGTAAGAAACTGCTGAAAGACCATCATTTTTTACCACTTCTCCCACTCATAAAAAACCTTCATTAGCTTCCCCTTTTCTCCATATTATTCCTCTACTTTTCATGAGTTTTCTCCTTCCATCCATGAAAATCCTCCTTACATGGTTTAAAACTTCTTTTTTGAACTGTGCCGAAACCCCCAAATCCATTTAAAACCTTAAATTTTTTCATAAAAAACAAAGTTTTGTTCCTATGGACTTAAGCCCCTTTGGGCTAAGTCCTAAACCACTTCCCCCACATGCCCTTTCCCCGGAACTAGGTGCTAGTCCCATTGGCGCTTATCGGCATCAGAGTAAATCAAATGAATGGATATATTTCGTTACACAAAAAACTCTGATGCGATCAGCTCCCTTTTGATATAACTCTAGGTCTCATGATTCTTTTGAAAAACCAAGTGTTAAATACCCCAAGCGCTAATCGCATCAGAAAGAAACAAGTGCGCAAGTCTTAAACCATGTTCCAAAAACTCTGATTGTGATTAGCCTTTGTATCTAAAACCCACGATTACATTATTTTCCATATAACCATAAATCCCACCTCAGGCACTTAAACCCCTATATATTTCACTCCCGATCGATATTTTTTCTTTGTAAAAACCCAAAACCCACTTATCCAAAGTTTTAACTTAAAAACGTAAAGTCACATGTTGAAATACTTTAATGGGTTGATTGAAAAGAGTCGATCGCACAATCGCAATTGGAGAAAACACAATGGTTAGATTAAAATGACCAGGCCCGCAGCCCCGATTGCGATTGGCCTTTGCTTTACTTAAGCCCCAAACCCGTCACGTTCCATATAACTACAAGCCCCGCAATCGGGCGCCTATCCTGTTTATAAATATCTCCGCCCCGATTCGCTAAAAACTTTGTTATTTGTTAAAACTTTAGGTTTTATATATTATATAAGGGTTTGCCGCTGATTTTTTCAAAACTAATCCACGTTGTTAATCTTAAAACAATCAAGTGGCTAGCGCTCAATCACATCGGCGATGTCAATCGCATCGCAAAGATACATCGCATGCTTTGTTTTCCCCCTCCGATCGACCTGTTCCTTCGATATGCTCCTCGTCGTTGATCTACTCCTTAGATCGACGATATGCACTTTGTCACATCGCTTATTTCAAATCACGTGCATTTGTTTTTCCCCTGATCGCTGCTCCTCCGATTCACTCCCCACCGTTGATCTGATCTGCGGATCCAACGGCCATCGCTTAATCGCATTCACCTTTCCGATCGCGCAATCACATCGGAGATTTTCATCGCACCCTTTTCCTCCTCCAGCAGATTGCGATTCCCCGATTAGATCTGGACCGTCCACGTGTCCAGATCCAACGGCTATGCTCCTTCCCTGCCATCGAAAGCAGTTTAAACCTAATTCCACAGGATTTCAAAATGTTTGTTTGTTTTGCAGGTTCCGAAAGGTTTTTTCCATATTACAAGGGGAAAGGAAATCCAAAGGCCCAGATCTTTCAGCCTCTGGTTATCAAAGGGAAAACAACTAAAAAAGAGCTCTACTCCATGTTTATTCAACACTCCATGTGCGCTGATGTTGGAGTTTAACACAACAGAAACATAACACAATTAACACACACAGAAGAAAGCATGAGACAAGCAGAGTTTAACGCGGTTCACCCAACCATTCTGGGCTACGTCCACACAACATAGGCATCGACAATTCTTTATTAATCAAACAGGAGATTACAAACTCTCACACCCTTACACATCAAACAATCCGTATGGATACCTGTTATATAGCAAAGAGAATCTAACTGCCTCATAAATCCTCTCACATCAAATTTAGGATGCATTAACTCTCTCCCAACAACCTGGAGCTAATCTAGCAACAAATTCCTAATTTTTGTCACCTACTGAGATTTTTGACTATTTTAATAAAACTGAAAAATCTCAACAATCTCCACCTTGACAACAATTAGCCTGATGCCCTGTTTCTTTATTATTTATTTTTTCTGCAAGCCAAGAGAAGCCAAACACCAACGTAGCTTCTCTAACAAAACTGGTTTCGTGAACATGTCTGCACAATTCTCCTTTGTATGCACCTTTTCAAGAGAGACTCCCCTTTCAGTGATAACCTGTCTTACAAAATGGTACTTGATCGGTATATGCTTTGATTTACTATGATAGGCCGGATTCTTAGCCAAATGTATTGCACTTTGACTATCACAAAGTAACCTGATGTTGTCCCGTAACCTACCAAACTCACCAAGCAAACCTTTCAACCAAACCGCCTCTTTGCAAGCATGCGAAGCAGCAATGTATTCTGCTTCAGTAGTGGATAAAGCAACAATATTCTGTAGCTTTGACATCCAGCTAATAGCTCCACCTGCAAGAGTAAAGACATACCCTGAAGTTGACCTTCTCTTATCCAAATCACCTGCAAAATCAGAATCAACATATCCATAAACATATTCACTGCTTTTATTGTAAGTGATACAATAACTACTTGTGCCTCTCAAGTACCGAAGCACCCATTTCACTGCTGACCAGTGTTCTTTACCCGGATTTGCCATATACCTGCTGACAACCCCAACTGCATGTGAAATATCTGGTTGAGTACAAACCATCGCATACATCAAACATCCTACTATATTGGCATATGGAATTCGAGACATATAATCCTTTTCTTCATCTGTATTAGGACATAAACTGGAAGAAAGCTTAAAATGGGAAGCTAAAGGGACTGACACATGCTTCACATTGTTCATACCAAACCTCAAAAGTATCTTCTCAACATACTTCTGTTGTGATAGCCACAGCTTACCATTGCTCCTGTCTCTGAAAATCTCCATGCCCAAAATCTGTCTTGCTGCTCCTAGATCTTTCATATCGAATGTCCTTGCCATCTGAGTCTTCAACCTATTGATTTCATCAATGCTTTTGCTTGCTAAAAGCATATCGTCAACATACAACACTAAGATAATGAACATGCCATTACTTAAATGCTTAAAGTAAACACAATGATCATATTCACTTCTTATATATTTTTGACTCAACATGAAAGAATCAAATTTCTTGTACCACTGTCGAGGCGACTGCTTCAGACCATACAATGACTTCTTGAGCCTGTAGACAAATTTCTTATTGCGATGCTGAACAAACCCTTCCGGTGGTTCCATATAAATTTCCTCATCTAAGTCTCCATGTAGAAATGCAGTCTTAACATCTAATTGCTGCAATTCTAAATCAAGCAAAGCCACTAATGCTAACACAATTCTAATTGAAACAATTTTAACCACTGGTGAAAAAATCTCATGAAAGTCAATACCGGCTTTCTGAGAAAACCCTTTTGCAACCAGTCGCGCTTTGTACCTGTCTTCCATATCATTCACACCCCGTTTTAGCTTGAAAACCCATTTACACCCCACAGTTTTCCTGCCTTTCGGAAGCTCAACCAGATCCCATGTGCCGTTCTTACTCAAGGCCATCATTTCGTCCTTCATAGATGCTTTCCACTTGTCACTTTTCGAACCTTCTATTGCTTCCTGATAGCACAGAGGTTCATCGTCATTAGCAGTAAATGCAACTGAAGTAACATAATCATCATACCTTCTCAGTGGCCGTTTGATTCTTGTAGACCTCCTTAAGGATGTTTCTGGCGCTTCTGCAATTGGCTGACTACCATCTGTAGGAACTTCTTGCCGATCAGTATCTGAGACTTGTTCATGATCTGATTCTGAAACCTGTTCATGACTAGTATCTGAACTATGGTCATCATGACTATCATTAGAAGTGTTGTCAAACTGAATGTGTTGAAAATCAAATACATCATCCTGTTTCAATTTACCATCTACATCTAACTGTACAAGAGAGGATTCATTAAACTTTACATCTCTGTTGATGATGATTTTGTGGGTAGTAGGATCCCACAATCTATATCCCTTTGTTCCAACACCATACCCAACAAAGATATACCTTTTAGACTTTGGATCTAACTTAGTTCGCTGATGTTTAGGCACTAGAGCATATGCATCACAACCAAACACTCTGAGTTTAGAATAGTCACAAGGTTGTCCTTTCCATACCTCTTGCGGAATCTTGCAGTCTATCGCCGTCGATGGAGATCGGTTTATCACATAACAAGCTGTTGCCACCGCTTCCGTCCACAACTCCTTTTGCAACCCGACGTTACTCAGCATACTCCTTGCTCTCTCTAGAAGAGTTCTGTTCATGCGTTCAGCAACTCCATTTTGCCGAGGAGTATAAACCGTGGTCTTATGTCTCTCGATCCCTGCATCCTTGCAATAGCTGTCAAACTCCTTGGAAGTAAACTCACCACCATTGTCAGTTCTTAAACATTTTATAGTTCTACCAGTGATGTTTTCTACCAATGCTCTAAACTGTTTGAAAATTGTAAAAACATCAGACTTCTTTTTCATCATGTAGACCCACACCTTCCTAGAAAAGTCATCAATAAACGATACAAAATAAGACGAACCACCATATGACGCTGTAGGGGCTAGACCCCAAACATCTGAATGAATATAATCAAGTATCCCTTTACTAGTATGTTTGCCTGTTTTAAATTTTTGCTTACTTTGTTTTCCAAACAAGCAATGCTTATAGAAATCTAACTTTCCAGACTTCAGATTTGGAAGTAACTTGCGATCAGCCAAAATTTTCAACCCTCTTTCACTCATATGCCCCAATCTTTGATGCCATAAGTGAATGGAACTACTGTCATGTTCAGACACAGTAGACACAAAATCTGACCCTGTACTTCCTTCTAACTGAAACAGATTTCCTACTTTCTTAGCTTTCATTGCTAGTAAGATACCTTTATAGATTTTCATAACTCCACCTTGAATTACAGTTTTATATCCATTCGTATCCAATGCTCCTAAAGAAATTAGAATTTTTCTTAAGTCTGGAACATGTCTCACATCTGTTAACAATTTAGTTGTGTCATCAAACATTTGTAGTTGTATGCTCCCAATCCCCACAATATTAGATGTGACATCATTACCCATGTACACGACTCCATCATTAACTGATCTATACGTCTTAAACCATTCTCTATGAATACACATGTGGTTTGATGCACCGGAATCTAACAACCAATGTTGACCATGATTTGACATATTAACATACAACACTTCGTCGCTCATACCTGAACCAGATGCCGAACCTGTATCTGTCGTGTTTGCTTTCTTCTTCTCTGTCGAAGAGTCTCCTTTCTTCTCTGTTTGCTGTCTCTTCCAGCAGTCTTTCTTCAAGTGTCCCGATTTGCCACAAAACCAGCACTTTACTTTGCTCTTCTTCCCTTTCGACTTTGAACGCGAATTGCTGTGCTTACCAGAGCGTCTTTCTCTAGAACGACCTCTAGCCATCATTGCCTCTGATGTAGAGGTGTCAGCATTCGACTTCTTCCTCGTCTCCTCAGACAACATGGCTCCAACCACATCGTCAAACTCAAGGACGGCTGCAGTACTAAAGCTTATGGAAGTAACAAAGTGATCCCACGATTCGGGCAATGAACACAATAGAGTTATTGCCTTATCCTCTGAATCAAATTTTACATCTAGATTTTGTAATTGTACCACTAGAGTATTGAAAACATTCAGATGGTCAGTAATCGAGGTACCTTCCTTCATCTGCAAACCATAAAGCTGTCGCTTCAGGAGAATCCGATTTGTCAAGGATTTTGTCATGTAGAGCTTTTCAAGCTTTATCCACAAGCCTGCGGCGGTCTTCTCTGACACAATGTTGAACAGACCGTCATCCGCCAGACATAAACGAATTGTGCTCAGAGCTCTGTCATCCAACTCATCCCATTCATCCTCCGTCATGGAAGAAGGCCTTTTTCTTTTCCCCAACGGTGCTTTCTCCACGCCTTGTTGAACCAGCAAATCGTGCATCTTTAGCTTCCAGATCTCGAAATTGTTTTTGCCGTTGAACTTCTAAATTTCAAACTGGGCATTTTGAGTTTTCGCCATCCTGTATCAGCAAAAAACACAATAATCTCCAAAAAACCAACTTTAAATCAATGAAGTTTGTGTTTTTAAAAAATTCCTCTGCCTTTTAAAAAATATCATGGCATAATACAATTTATATTGGCGTACAACAAATCGATTTAGTACAAGATTGATTTTTTAAATGGATTATCCAAAATCGATTTATTTAAAGAACTTCAAATAGATTTTATGGCATATAATAAATCTCTTAAAATAAAATGCCACCAAATAATCTCACCGCACCATATAACTCAATAGACTGCCACCTTATAAGCTCCCTTTAAAAACAAAAAATCGATTTAAAAAATGCTATCACTCAAAGTGATTTACCATTCAAAATGGCACCACTCAAAATTAATATATGCATTTCAAGAATTACCATTCGAGAAGAAAGAGGGGACGCTCGCCTCTGGTTCCGATTTCGGTAAATGCTTTTCTCGGCCAGGCTTTTAACGCCTGCATTGAGCCGTTGGATCTCGACATTCAGGAATTGGATCCGGGACTCCTACGTTTCACGCACAGCTTAGCCGGAATGACGATGGTCTGAAGGGAGAATATATTGTCTAGTGCTCAAGCTGCAAAATTCCATAACCATGCTGCGGAGGAGCAGAAGTTTCCACTAAGAAAAGTAACAATGACAGCCGCTAATTGCACTTGCAATCCAGCGCTCCTGAGCCCCTGGTCACCCGAGCCTGTAATTAGCTCTATAGGCTGCAACAGGCGATCTAGTTTCTCTAGCCGGAAAACGCAATTGGGAGCTTGTCGCCTCCTTCATGCGACAGCAACACACAGCACTTTGTTACACACAGCTCTTTCAATCAATACGCTCCTCCACGCAACGCCAATGCAAAAAACAAACCTCCACCTCCAGTACGCCCTCCACCTCCAACTGCTCCGATACCAATTGTTGGAGTTTAACACAGCAGAAACATAACACAATTAACACACACAGCAGAAAGCATGAGACAAGCAGAGTTTAACGTGGTTCACCCAACCATTCTGGGCTACGTCCACACAACATAGGCATCGTCAATTCTTTATTAATCAAACAGGAGATTACAAACTCTCACACCCTCACACATCAAACAATCTGTATGGATACCTGTTATATAGCAAAGAGAATCTAACTGCCTCATAAATCCTCTCACTTCAAATTTAGGATGCATTAACTCTCTCCCAACAACCTGGAGCTAATCTAGCAACAAATTCCTAATTTTTGTCACCTACTGAGATTTTTGACTATTTTAATAAAACTGAAAATCTCAACAGCTGATACCATACAGGCCCTGCATGGCTCTACACATTGACAAGACACTATGTTTAAAACAAGATGTTAAATAATATCGGTTGCTGAAGACAAAGCGTGGCAGAATGAATATTGAAGAAAAATTTGGGGATTATGGCTAAGATTGAATATCAAAAGCCTAATCCCCCAAATTAAGACAGAATTAATAGAAAATCAAGAAGATCTATCAGGCAGAAAGGACCTCCACTGCTACATTTGAGGCAAATTGATTCCTCAGCTACCACAAAGCCACTTGTTGCCTCAAACCTTTCAAACAGAGGCCGAAGTTATTTTTTTAAATCAGATATTTGTCTCAAGCACAACTAGAGAGTTCTTCTGCAAAGAACTTAATGAATAAAATATCCGCAGAGTTACTCCACACAGCACATAGAGCCTCAAAGTCAAATAAGGCTCCCACCGAGTTTAAATTCATAATTGTAAACATTAATATAGTAGTCCACCTGTACACTTCTCCATCGAGCCCCTCAAAAGGCCGAGAATTCATTTAATCTGTATTAATTATCCTTGAGATCTTTTTAGTTCTCACCTCCTCATCCTTCTATAAATACCTTAGTAGAAGATGAGCAACTGTTGGTTGACTGCGTTGCTGAGCATTGTTATGTAATTGAGATTGAAACTTCTGATTGTAAATATTATTCACTAGCCCTTGAAGCTCTGTTTGTAATAGATAATTTAGGCTGAATATTGAAGATGATTTCTGAACTGAAACACTGGACTTGAAGACTGTAACTGGTTTGACATCAATAACAAGTTGTTTCTTGGGATCTTGGTCTATATTACTAGTGAAGTGCACCTTGCTTTGTTATTGTTTTTTCCTTCTATGTACGCCATATTGTTCACTATTATCTGATAAATAACAGCATTTACAGAGTTAGGATTTACTGTTTATCAGTTCCCTTCTCTAACTGAAAATCTTTATCTTAATGTTTTCCTCTTATTTGTTTATTCAAGAATGATTTAGTACAGTTCAAGCGGTTAGGAATGTTGGAGTTCCCTCACCCTACTGTTTGCTTTAAACATTTTCTTGAAAGTTATTTTCCTTATTTGCTTATTAAAGTTAGACTAGAAAGTGATGGTTTGCCCTGTTTCTAGCTTCTATTCTCCAAAGGAAGATTCTGAAAGTTTCCCTTGGTGTTGGCTGAAAGCAGACTAGGTTTAAAAGTACTTTATCTAATCTTAGGTTACACTTTGTTTCTCTTATGTGTTTTCATACTTTCTGAAGGTAATTATGTGGATTACTGGATTGTTTGTCAATTAATCTGCTTTAATACAAACTTGCCCAAGAAGTCAATGGTTGGCCCTGCACTTGGTTGGTTTTAAACAGTTACTTAAGAGGCTTTTTCTTATTTGGACTGACTATAAATCCCTTGTGAAATTATTATCAGTTTCCACCCCTCCAACACTTTATTATTTCCATTCCATCATTTCAATCTCAATGATCTTGTGACATAGATGACTTGCCCCTTGGATCACTCTTGATGTTGTTGTTCAATTAAATCCCTGTTATGACTCCATATCCCAATGGAATAAAAACCAGCATTATATCGATCTTTTAACCTAGCTTCTCTATCCACTTGCAACTTCTCACCTTTGAAACTCTTTGCACTTAGGACTTTCTCCCTCAAATCAATATTCATGCTCAACCATTCAAAAACAAACAAAACCCTTGGTCTTCATAACTAGCCTAATATCATTACCCCAAACTTCAAAGACAAATGCATATTTGTACTTATTGGAGATATCCCTCTCCGGATTCAGGAGGGCTAGATCCTAGAATCCCAAAGTTGGTTGAAACGATGTTGTTTCTGCAGTTTTAGTCTCACCAGTCTGCTAAAATTACGGATTCCTAACATTTCTGGCGACTCCACTGGGGACCGAACCCAGAAACATTATCTTTTTAAGGTAACCATAAGATATCAGAGATTTGTTTCAAAGAACCTTTGCTATAATATTAACCAGCTAAGCCACGAACACCTAACATTTCTGGCGACTTTGCTGGGGAAGCATTTCCTTTAAACACTTCATAAAACCTTGAGAGTAAAAAGTAGCCTTTTCAAGCACTACCAAGTCATGGTAATCATGGTAAAACTTGTTTGAATCAGTGACAAACTAGATAAGACCTAGGATTCTCTTAAGACTTTATCTAACCTTGAAAGATCAACTGGCTTAGCCATAAGAGTAAACTCTTTTTGTCTCATAGCCGTAGCTAAGTTTTGAAACAAAGTTAGGATATTCTTAAAAACCATACAACTGAAAAATAACTTAGAAAAACCTAAAAATATTTCAGGCTGGTTCTCAATAAACATGATGGTGGACCATAAAACCTTTTACCTCCTAAGGAGCTAAAAACTTCCACTTGGCAACTCCATAATCCTTAACAGACCTTAAGACTCCACTGGGAAGAACCCTTATCATTATAACGTCTTTCAAACTCAGTTAGAGAACTGTAGGATTGAGTTTCAAATAGACTAGTTAACCTCTTAAAGATTGTCATATCTGGTTGAACTTTTCTTGTTTATTGGGTCTAGAAAACATAGGATAGTGGCTTCTAGAAAGATTCACACTAGAGCCCATCCTGACCCGGATCCACTTGAGATAGTTGATGACCCAGAAAGTATCGTTTGGAAGTCTCCTAGGATTAAATTATCAACTGTTTTCAAATAACCCTTGAGAGCTAATTCAGTTCCCGAAAATATTACAGCTCTACAACAATCACAACGTGACTTAGTAAATCCATTTAGAACTAGGTCATTTGATGATATAACTCAGCTAGACTCTGAATTTTCACTTTCATCCCCTGACGCAAGTGAGCATCCTGGTAATAGAGAAACAACACATCCTGATTTACATTTCCTTCACAACTTAGGTGTCTTTCATCCTAGATCAGCTCAGCAGTCTATTCCTGGTCCATCAAATTCTACTCACCCTACATCCACTTTCCAAACCACTCCACTTCAGCCCACTGTCCCTCTTGTAAATCCTTCCCCACCTCCTGCCATGGCTACATGGTATGCACCCCTAGTCCTTCCTGTACCACTAGTCAATATTCCACAGGACTATTAGTCCAAAATTCCATTGTATAATGCTAGCAATGCTACAACTGCATCACAACATGTGGATAAGATGAATGACTACTTTGACAAAAATGAAATTGATAATGATTCTGTCAAGCTTAGGTTATTTGCTCAAAGTCTAGGGGGAGAAGTGAGAAAATGGCTTAAAGGTTTGCCCCCCCATAGTGTTAATGATCTCCAAGGCTTCCATCAAACGTTCTTAAACAAATGGGAAGTAAATAATAATTCACTTCAAGTCCTTTCTCATTACAAGAACCTCCATAGAAACATTGGGGAAAGTGTGCAAGCTTACTGCACTAGATTCAATAGTGTATACAATGCACTCTCCCCAGAACTAAAACCTCTACAAGGCTCAGCTTTAAACAAGTTTCCTAAAGGGTTTGACTCTGACATGACCTATCAACTGAGAGAAAGAGATTTTGCAACTCTTGAAGATATGCAAAGGGGTTCTCTTTCTGTGGAAGTCAACTTAATGGAGAAGAGAGCAAGAATGAAAAATGAAAAGAGAGTGTCTTTTAGAGAGGAGAACACACCTTCTACTTCAAACTCAAAGATGGAGAAAATTATAGAAGAAATGATGAAAGAGATGAGCATAATTAAGAGAGCACAAGCAAATCAAAACCAAACTGCTCCCAAAAATAGAAACCAGAACCAGAATCAGAATGTTAGAAGGAACCAACATCCGAACAAACCTAGGGAAGATGATCAACAGATCTCTCCTCCCTTTCATCAAAACTATGTAAGTGAGGTTGACGAAACATATGAGATAACAGAGGGAGATGATATCAACATGTTCAGGGTAGAGGATGATGATTTTGAGATTCATTATAAAAAACAAGGTCTCTATACACCTTATGATGACAAAAGAGATAATGATGAAAATGATTATCAAGACATGGAAAATGTCATCGTTGAGTCTCAAAGAGAATATGACCTTAGAAGAAAAACTAGTCAACAAACTCCCAACACCAAAACCTCTAACCAATCTTCACAAAACAACACTATAACCAAGCCTAAAGTTGTCAAACAGAAGGAAAAAACAATAGCTGTAAATTTTGATAAAGGTAAAGGGGAAATCACTCAAAACAATGAAAAATAGAGTGCAGACACTAGTAGTACTAACACTTCAGCTAGTACTCCGGTTAAAACTATTGTATCAAGTGTAAATAAAACAAATCAGCAAGCTGATAATGCTGATAAAGTGACAGTTAATAAGGCTGAAAACAACATTTTTAAAAGCCAAATTCCTTTCAGCCTGGAGCAGGAAATTTCCAAAATCAAAATCTCTGTTCCCTTGACTGATTTAGCTGCCCAACATGTATATAGAACCCAAAATTTTGAAGGCTTTAAATATAGAGGAAAGTGGGGATACAGTCAATCTTAATGATGACCAGCCAGAGCTTATTTTTGGTCCAAAGATTGAAGGTAAATATCAAGAAGGACCTGTTCCTCCCTTTTATGTAAGTTTAAACGTTCAAGACAAAATTTTACACAACGTTATGCATGATTCCGGGGCTTCTCATAATTTAATTCCTAAAGCGGTGATGGGGAGCCTTGGTTTAGAAATTACCAGACCATATAAAGACTTGTACTCCTTTGATTCCAGCAGAGTAAGGTGTTTAGGATTAATCAAATACCTCTGTGTTAACTTAGCCTAGATTCCAGCCAAATGTCTTGTTATGGATATTGTTGTGGCTGATGTCCCCCCCAAGTATGGAATGTTACTATCAAGGTCTTGGGGAGCTAAGTTACAGGGGACTATGCAAATTGACATGACCTACGCGACTATCCCTATTTTCAATCAGAATAGAATACTTTACAGGGAGTCTCATATGCAATACACGGTTACAAGTCAAGATAGACCGTGGAACTCCCCTTTGTACTCTGTAGATACCGGCCTTGATTCATTTATCCTTTTTAACGAAGAAACATTAGATGAACAAATAAATTTAACAAAGTTAAAGGCCGATAGAGAGGAGGAGGTAAAAACCACAAAACTGACAAAACAGTTTGTTGTGTTGGAAGACGTTAGAAAACTAAACAAGAATCTTGAATTACAGGTCATACGTCCTTCGCTTTTGAACCTAGACACTAAGGAAAACGACCCTCAAAAGAATGCAAATCCTAGTGAATCAAAACAAATACGACCAAGTGCTGACATTCCACAACTGTTGAGCACATTAGTTGAAGAGGACGGTAACCGAACGGTTGAATCCAAAAACGGTCCTCTATGGAGTATGTTTTTTGATGGATCATGCACTAAAACTAACGCAGGCGGAGGTGTTTGGATTACTAATACTGAAAACAATCACATAGAAAACATTTCCTGTAAACTAAACTTTCAGTGTTCCAATAACATAGCGGAATATGAGTCCCTGCTTTTAGGCTTACGTTTGTTAAAAAAGATAGGAGCCAAAAGAATTAAATTTCATAGGGATTCAGATTTAATCATTAGGCAAGTCAACGGGGAGTATAATGCTCATCATCCCAGACTTCGGGCCTACCAAAACGATGTCGTGGACCTTTTGGAAACTTTTGAAGAGTCCCAATTGATTTTTGTCCCAAGAAAGAAAAACATTGCGGTCCACAGCTTAGCCTACGCAAATAGAACATGCTTGATTCCACATGACACCAAAGACTATACAACTCAGATAAAATTCAGACCAGTTGTGCCTGATAATGAGAAATATTGGTAGGTGTTTGAAAATGACAAACAAATAGAAGACTTCATGTAGTTCAAAAATGAATTCAAACTAAACAATTCAGACTCAGGCTATGAAACAGACTGCAAGGAAGAAAATTTTCTTGATGAAGAGGAACCATCTCCCAAACTTGCTAATATAAATCTGTTGTCAAGAAAACTTAGAAGCGAAATAGAAATGAATGTAGAATCCGGAATAGAGGACTTAGAAACTCTGCATTCTAAAGATGAAATTTTTCCTAAAGGTCTATCTCCTTTAGAAGAGTTGTTCGATTTTAATGATGTGGCAAATAAACCAAAACTAGAACCTATAGAGGCTGAGGTAGAAGATTGCAATATAGGTAGTGAAATTAAACCTATGATGATTAAATTGTCTAAGACTTTACCAGCTCACATTAAACTTAAATATATTGAGTTGTTTAAAGAGTTTTCCGATGTTTTTTCCTGGAGTTACGAAGATCTTAAATCCTATGACACTGAAATAATACAACACAAAATTCCCCTCATGGAGAACCAAAAACCATTCAAACAGAAACTACACAGAATAAACCCTGTTTAGTTACCACTGGTTCAGAAGGAGATCATGAAAATGAATGATGCTGGTATTCTTGTCCCTATTAGATATTCTGAATGGGTATCTAATCTGGTGTCTGTTAGGAAGAAAAATGGAGAAATCAGGCTTTGTATAGACTTCAGAGACTTAAACAAAGCTTCGTTAAAAGAAAACTACCCTTTACCCAAGATGGACCATATTTTACAAAGGGTGGTAAGGTCTAAAAGAATTTTTTTGCTGGATGGCTATTCAGGGTACAATCAAATCTTAGTTCACCCTGTTGATCAATTAAAGATAGCCTTCACTACACCATGGCGCACTTTCATGTATGTGAAAATGCCTTTCAGTCTAATGAATGCTGGAGCGACTTTTCAAAGAGCCATGGACATAGCATTCTCAGAAGAGCTGGGCTAATTCATCATTATCTATCTAGACGATGTCACTGTGTTTTCAAAAACAGATGAAGAGCACTTAGAACATTTG
This sequence comes from Pinus albicaulis, assembly GCA_034641835.2. Lineage (NCBI taxonomy): Eukaryota > Viridiplantae > Streptophyta > Pinopsida > Pinales > Pinaceae > Pinus > Pinus albicaulis. Next base: position 24,790,776 of record MU968382.1, on the reverse strand, counting down.
AGAAAGGTTTTTGAGAAATGAATATGGTTTGGAATATATTTAAACCCTAAGAAGACACTATTTGGTCTCCAAGAAGGTAAACTTCTTGGACATATTATTTCGGAAGAGGGTATAAAGATAGATCCAAAGAGGATTGAGGCCATATTGCAAATCTCTCATCCTCGAAACATTAAAGAGTTGCAATATTTCATTCGAAAGATTAACTTTTTGAGAAGGTTTATCCCCAACTTAGCTGAGCTCCTTAGGAATATCACAAACATGTTGAAGAAGGAGCAAGGGGTAAAATGGACCTTGGAAGCAAGGAATTCCTTTGAGCTGGTGAAGCAGGCATTAACCAAAACACCGGTTCTAATAAGTCCTGATTTTTCAAAGGATTTTTATATCTTTTCATTTGCATCGGAGCATACCATAGCTGTTGTCCTTTTACAGAAAAAACCACAAGGACAAGAGCAACCTATTGCATTTTTTAGCAAGGCATTGAGGGATGCCCCTTTGAAGTATAACATTATGGAGAAGCAAGCTTTTGCTTTGGTTAAAGCTTTGAAAGACTTCAGAGTATACATCCTTCACTCACACATCATTGCCTTTGTCCCAAACTCAGTTTTTAAATACATTCTAACACAGGACCCAGATGGTAAGAGAGGTAAGTGGATTGTTGTTATTCTTGAGTATAATTTAGAGATAAAACCCACTAAACTCATCAAAGGCCAAGGTATAGCTAGATTAATGGCTGAATCAAATTTTGAAGTTCTTGATATTAATATGGTTAATGCTTTGGATGACCAAGAAGAATTCCCAACTCCTATAGTTGAAGATCATTTTATGAATTCTCCTTGGTATGCTGATATTGTTTATGTTTTGCTTAAATTGAATACACCTCCTGGTTTGACAAAAACAAAGGCAAGATTCCCTAAATTGAAAGCTGTAAACTATTGCATTATAGATAGATTTCTTTATTGGAAAAATGCAAGTGGTCTATTGCTTAAATGTTTTCCTGAGTTTGATGTAGATAAGGTTAAGCACGAGTTCCATGAGGGAGAGTGTGGAGGTCACTTATACTAGAAGACAACAGCCAACAAAATTTTGAGGGCTAGTTTCTATTGGCCTACTCTTTTTTATGATATCCACAAGATGATCATTGCCTGTCATAAATGTCAACTTTTTGAAGGCAAAAGAAAACTCCTGCCCCTACCTCTACATCCAATCACTGTTGAAGCCCCATTTCAACAGTGGGAACTTGAATTCAAAGGAGAAATCCATCCCTCATCTTCTGCCCAGCATAGATGGATTCTCACTACCTCAGACTATTTCAATAAGTGGATATAATCCATACCTTGTAAACAGGCCAATGATTCAATTATTATAAAATTTATGGAGACTAACATTCTCTCCAGATTTGGCTGTCCTACCAAGATAATCACTGATAATGAAGCAACATTTGGATCAAATAAGATGATTTAGTTTTGTCATAGATATCAGATAACTTTGAGGCATTCCACAACCTATTACCCACAAGGTAATGGACTTGCAGAATCCTCAAACAAAATTCTAGTGAACATAATCAAGAAACTGTTGGAGGATAACAAAAAATATTGGCACACAAAGCTTGTTCATGCACTTTGGGCTGACAGATTGACTTTGAAGAAATCTATCGGCATGTCACCTTTTCAGCTTGTGTATGGTACTGATGCAATTTTTCCAAACAGCCTCGGTGTACCAGTGATGAAGTTGATTCAAGAGTTACAAACTGAAGATAATGACATGATCAGAAGAATAAATTAGACCATTCATCTTCAGCAAACTAGAGAGAAAGTTTACAACAATGCATTGCAGAAACAGGACATCATTAAAAAGTTTTTTGACAAGAGAAAAAAGGCCAGCAATTTCAAAATTGGGGACAAAGTTTTAAAGTGGGACTCAAGGAGGGAAGACAAGGGAAAGCATGGAAAATTTGACAACCTATGGCTTGGCCCTTACTCTATTCATTCAGCTGCTGGTAACAATGCATTTTTCTTGCAAGAGTTGAATGGAGCATAATTGTTTGGAGGTCCTGTCAATGGCAAGATGCTTAAACATTAATTCTCTTGATCCTTAACATGTTTTGAAGATTTTTTTTATCTTTTTCATTATAAATATCTCATCCACCTTTGCATTCAAAGTTAGAAAAATTAAAAATACAAAAACAGTGAAAGAAAGAAAAGAGGGCAGATTGATAAAACAATAAAGGTATAGCCCCATACCAAAAAGAGAAGCAAATCTGAAAGTGTGCAAGCTTAATTTCCACTCCTACAAAACACACTTCTAGTTAGTCAAACAACCTAATCTTGACTAATTAGCTTTTGAATTTACTGCTGATAGGATAGTGAAATTGATTTTCCAAACTGTTTAATATTGGTTTATCAGTAGGTAGATTAGGATAGAAATGAAAGGTTCAAACATGTTCAAAACCTGAACCTAAGTTTCCAAGCAAGAGATGACTCAAATCTGTTTTATTTTTTGAGTCAAGAGATGTAAATCTAGTTCTAATTAGCTCAAAATCTGAACCATAAAACAAGAAAGACAGCGCAAGTAAGAGTCAAAAGAGAGCTGTAAAAGAGTGAAGGAAGTGTGTGAATTTTCAGATCTTAGGCCTTCCATTTTGATTTAATTTTTTCTGCAAAATAAATGTCTATGTGCAGCTTGTTTCATGCCATAGATCAGCATCAAGTTAGACTGTTTAATCCTGACTTGAATGCTTTTAAATTTCTGTTGTAAGAATTAGAGAATAAAATCAGTTGGACAGTTTAATCCCAACAGATATTAGAATAGGTAGAGAAGCATATGAACTCAACTGTTTAATCTAAGTTCAGGGAGAAATAAGGAGTAGAAATAGATTAGATTTCCTATTTTCAAAAGAATAAAATGTTGTGAATAGAGTTTTCCAATCCAAGTGCACTCTAATGAAGAAAAAATGTTAGATCAGTAGGATTGGGTAGGTACAAAGCTTGTAGATGAAGATCCATTGTTTTCATAGCTGCTAATATTTTTTCAGAGCAAGATCATCTTAGAAAAGGAAGAGCAGCCCAATGGATGAGGCAACTGATCAGCCTCCCAGATAATGCAAGTCTAAAGTTCTTGATGCCTTCAAAAAGGCACCATCCCCAAGTGGAGCCACTGTTAGCCACCTATAATATTTGTTATACCAAAAGGTGGCTAAGACTTTTGAGCCTCCAAAGAACAAATTTTATCACTAAAATTGTTGGCTATTGAAGACTCCTCGAAGGCCTCATGCCTCTGTCCAAAATCCTCATTGTTATTCCCATTAATTCTGCTGATTTCATGTAAGAAACTGTTGAAAGACAATCATTCTTTCCCCCTTATCCCACTCATAAAAAACCTTCATTAGCTTCCCCTTTTCTCAATATTATTCCTCTACTTTTCATGATTTTTCTCCTTCCATTCATGATTTTTCTCCTTCCATTCATGAAAATACTCCTTACATGGTTTAAAACTTCTTTTTTGAACTGTGCCGAAACCCCCAAATCCATTTAAAACCTTGAAATTTTTCATAAAAAACAAATTTTTGTTCCTATGGACTTAAGCCCCTTTGGGCTAAGTCCTAAACCACTTCCCCCACATGCCCTTTCCCCGGAACCAGGTGCTAGTCCCATTGGCGCCTATCGGCATCAGAGTAAATCAAATGAACGCATATATTTTGTTACACAAAAAACTCTGATGCGATCGGCTCCCTTTTGATATAACTCCAGGTCTCATGATTCTTTTGAAAAACCAAGTGTTAAAGACCCCGAGCGCTAATCGCATCGGAAAGAAACAAGTGCACAAGTCTTAAACCATGTTCCGAAAAATCTGATTGCGATTAGCCTTTGTATATAAAACCCACGATTACATTATTTTCCATATAACCATAAAGCCCGCCTCAGGCGCTTAAACCCCTATATATTTCACTCCTGATCGATATTTTTTCTTTGTAAAAACCCAAAACCCACTTATCCAAAGTTTTAACTTAAAAACGTAAAGTCACATGTTGAAATACTTTAATGGGTTGATTGAAAAGAGTCGATCGCGCAATCGCAATCGAAGAAAGCACAATGGTTAGATTAAAAAGACCAGGCCCGCAGCCCTGATTGCAATTGGCCTTTGTTTTACTTAAGCTCCGAGCCTGTCACGTTCCATATAACTACAGGCCCCGCAATCAGGCGCCTATCCTCCTTATAAATATCTCTGCCCCGATTCGCTAAAACCTTTGTTATTTGTTAAAAATTTGGGTTTTATATATTATATAAGGGTTTTCCACTGATTGTTTCAAAACTAATCCACGTCGTTGATCTTAAAACGATCAAGCGGCCAACACTCAATCGCATTGGCGATGTCAATTGCATCGCAAAGATACATCGCATGCTTTGTTTGCCCCCTCCGATCGGCCTGTTCCTCCGATTCGCTCCTCGCCGTTGATCTACTCCTTAAATCAACGGTCTGTGCTTTGTCGCATCGCTTATTTCAAATCGCGTGTATTTTTTTTTTCCCCCGACTGCTGCTCCTCTGATTCGCTTAATTGCCTCCACCCTCCCGATCGTGCAATCGCATCGGAGATTTTCATCGCACCCTTTTCCTCCTCCCGCTGATTGCGATTCCTCGATTAGATCTGGACCATCCACGTGTCCAGATCCAACAGCTACGCTCCTTCCCTGCCATCTCAAGCAATTTAAACCCAATTCCGCAGGATTTCATAATGTTTGTTTGTTTTATAGGTTCTGAAAGGTTTTTTCCATATTACAAGGGGAAAGGAAAGCCACAGGCCCAGATATTTTGGCCTCTAGTTATCAAAGGGAAAACAACTAAAAAAGAGTTCTACTCCATGTTTATTCAACGCTCCATGGGCGGTGATACCATAAAGGCCCTACACGACTCTACACATTGACAAGACACTATGTTTAAAACAAGATGTTAAAGAGTATCAGTTGTTGAAGACAAAGCGTGGCAGAATGAAGATTGAAGACAAATTTGGGGATTACAGCTAAGATTGAATATCAAAAGCCTAATCCCCCAAATTAAGACAGAATTAAGAGAAAATCAAGAAGATCTATAAGGCAGAAAGGACCTCCACCGCTGCATTTGAGGAAAATTGATTCCTCAGCTACCACAAAGCCACCTGTTTCCTCAAACCTTTCAAACAGAGGCCGAAGTTATTGTTTTAAATCAGATATTTGTCTCAAGCACAACCAAAGAGTTCTTCTGCAAAGAACTTAATGAATAAAATATCCGCAAAGTTACTCCACACAACACACAAAGCCTCAAAGTCAAATAAGGCTCCCACCGCGTTTAAATTCATAATTGTAAACATTAATACAGTATTCCACCTGTACACTTCTCCATAGAGCCCCTCAAAGGGCTGAGAATTAATTTAATCTGTATTAATGATCCTTGAGATCTTTTTAGTTCTCACCTCCTCATCCTTCTATAAATACCTTAGTAGAATATGAGCAACTATTGGTTGACTGCATTGCTGAGCATTGTTATGTAATTGAGCTTGAAACTTCTGATTGTAAATATTATTCACTGGCCCTTGAAGCTCTGTTTGTAATAGATAAGTTAGGCTGAATAGTGAAGATGATTTCTGAACTGAAACATTGGACTTGAAGACTGTAACTGGTTTGACATCAATAACAAGCTATTTCTTGGGATCCTGGTCTATATTACTGGTGAAGTGCCCCTTTCTTTGCTATTGTTTTTTCCTTCTATGTACGCCATATTTTTCACTATTCTCTGATAAAGAACAACATTTACGGAGTTAGGATTTACTGTTTATCAGTTCCCTTCTCTAACTGAAAATATTTATCTTAATGTTTTCCTCTTATTTGTTTATTCAAGAATGATTTAGTACAGTTCAAGTGGTTAGGAATGCTGGAGTTTCCTCACCCTACTATTTGCTTTAAACATTGTTCTTGAAAGTTATTTTCCTTATTTGCTTATTAAATTTAGACTAGAAAGTGATGGTTTGCCCTGTTTCTAGCTTCTATTCTCCAAAGGCAGATTCTGAAAGTTTCCCTTGGTGTTGGCTAAAAGCAGACTAGGTTTAAAAGTACTTTATATGATCTTAGGTTACAATTTGTTTCTCTTATGTGTTTTCATACTTTCTGAAGGTAATTATGTGGATTACTGGATTGTTTGTCAATTAAGATGCTTTAATACAAACTTTCCCAAGAAGTCAATGGTTGGCCCTGCACTTGTTTGGTTTTAAACAGTTACTTAAGAGGCTTTTTCTTGTTTGGACTGACTATAAATCCCTTGTGAAATTATTATCAGTTTCCACCCCTCCAACACTTTATTGTTTCCATTCCATCATCTCAATCTCAATGATCTTGTGACATAGATGACTTGCCCCTTGGATCACTCTTGATGTTATTGTTCAATTAAATCCCTGTTATGACTCCATAGCCCAATGGACTAAAAACCAGCGTTATATCTATCTTTTAAACCTAGTTGTTCTATCCACTTTCAACTTCTCACCTTTGAAACTCTTTGCACTTAGAAATTTCTCCTCAAAACAGTATTCATGCTCAACCATCCAAAAACAAACAAAACCCTTGGCCTTCATAACTAGCCTAATATCATTACCCCAAACTTCAAAGACAAATCCATCTTTGTACTTATTGGAGAGATCCCTCTCCGGATTCAGGAGGGATAGATCCTAGAATCCCAAATTTGGTTGAAACGATGTTGTTTCTACAGTTTTACACTCACCAGTTTGCTAAAATTACGGATTCCTAATAGGTTCAGAATCTGAAAGTTGTTATAAAATTATATATTATGTGTTGCATTTCTCTATGATTGTTCTACTCATCCTTTTTGACACACCATTTTCTTGTGGGTTCTTGTAACTGTCTTCTCTCTGCGAATTCCATGCTCTGAACATTACCTATCAAAATCTTTGCTGCAATATTCACCTCCATTGTCTGATCTAAGACACTTCAACTTCTTTCCTGTCTCAATCTCAACCAAAGCTTTCCATTTCTTGAAAGTATCAAATACATCAGATTTATTATGAATACAATAAATCCATGTTTTTCTATTTTCATCATCAATAAAAGTAACATAATAACGAGAGCCACCAAGAGATGATACCTGAGCAGGTCCCCATACATCTGTATGCACAAGCTCCAATTTTTCGCTCTTATTTTCTTTCCCAACTCTGAGAAATCTGACTCTCTTCTGTTTTCCATAAATGCAATTCTCACAGAAATCTAAATCAACATTCTTCAAACCTGGCAGCAAATTTCTTGAGTGAAGAATCTTCATTCCCTTCTCACTCATGTGTCCGAGCCTATGATGCCATAATGCTGCATCTGCTCCTTTGGAAGTTAAAGAATTAACAAAGTTAGAAATACCATTGCATAAATACAATGTACCAACCTTTTCACCTTTTGCTATTACCAGCACTCCTTTGGTGACCTTCCAAGTTTTATCTGTGAAAGTTGTCACACAACCTTCACTGCGTAACTGCCCTGTTGAAATCAGATTTTTCTTCAGATCTGGAACATGCCTTACCTCTTTTAGTAGCCATTGGTTTCCATTCTATTTTTTTACAAGAACTTTACCCATTCCAACAATTTTACAGGGTTTATCATCACCCAAACGAACTTGTCCAAAATCTCCTTGAACATAGTCATGAAAATTTTTCTTATCAGGTGTGGCATGGAATGAAGCCCCTGAATCTACAACCCAAGAATCAGTAACATTTTTGAAAGAAAGAATCAAAGCATCTTGTAACACATCACCTGTCACATTTTCTTCATGATTTTTTTCTTGTTGCGTGTCTCCTTCTTTTCCATTCCGATATCTATAGTCTTTCTTTAGGTGTCCTTTCTTTCTGCAATTCCAGCACACTATCCCTGATCTGGACTTGGATCTACCTTTCCTTGATTTACTGCGATATCCCGAGCTCTTTCCTCTTTCCATTCTTCTTCCCCTAGACTCTACACTCAAAGCATTACCTGATGTCTCACTGGAGCTTTTTCGTCGCATTTCCTCACTAAGGATAGCACCAACAGCATCATCAAACTTTAAAGTACTAGATCCAGAGATAGAGTTACTAATGGCCGTTACTAAACCATTCCAACTCTCTGGCAATGAGCACAATAATAACAGAGCTCTAACTTCATCATCAAAGTTTACCCCTACAGAACTTAACTAACTGGTAACTGTATTAAATTCATTTAAATGGTCTGCAACAAATCCACCTTCCAACATCTTCATATTAAATAGTTGTTTCATAAGAAATACCTTGTTTGAGGCCGAGGGTTTTTCATATAGTTTCGCCAACGTTTGAATCAAACCCTCTGTTGTTGTTTCCTTCAAAATATTGAAGGTGAGTGACACCGCAAGACACAACTGTATTGTTCCAAGTGCCTTTCTATCGAGAATGTTCCATTCTGCGTCTGTCATGGTCATCGGCTTCTTTGTTTTTCCGCTCAATGGTAGGTATAGATCTTTTTGATACAGATAATCTTCCATCTGCATCTTCCACAGTAGGAATTTTTGGCCGTTAAATTTCTCGACCCTAAACTTACCATCGTCTGCCATTTCTCCCACTCGAACCAGGAACCTTTCTTTCTTGTGATTTTATCAGCCAAATATACCTTTGGCTCTAATACCAGTTGTTAGAAAATTATATATTATGGAGCAATGCAACACATAAAATATGTGGAAAATACAAGCACACAAAAAACACATAAAACCAGAGAGACACAGATATATGTGGTTCACCCAGTTTGGGCTACGTCCACCCCGAACAGCCAGTCCTTCCTTTCTATTATCCAGCAAAATGAAAAGACAAAACCTATAGTAGATCCGTTGTAATATCCTTTATTCTTTCTCACAGTCTCTCTGTCTATTTCTCTCTCTGAGAATACACATATAATAATACACAGCCGTAATACAATACCCTCATATATACAAGGGGGTTTCCTTTTAGGGAAAAAAACCCTAATCTAAACATAACTTCTACCGTCAAATCATTTGCCTAATGAACGGCCCAGATTGACTAGAAATTACTATACTTTTACAAGGCAATTTTACATATTTTTTTAGCTTCGGGGGCGCTGCCCCCGAAAACCCCCACCAGGGGGGGGGGGGGCTTCAAAAAGTGCTGCAGCCCCCCCTGGACCCCCCACGGCAGTGATTAATTACAGGCGGCGTTGTCGCCCCTTTGAAGGTATAGGGGTCCAATGTTGTGATACAAAGTAAACAAGATAATCAGGCTCCACACCCAAAAAAAATTTAGAGTGTGAAGCTGAAATCCTAAATAAACTCGTCAAAAAGTTTTAGATCTTGGTTCACAGTATTTTCGGAGATATGATCTGTGGAAGGTAGTGCTTTTTCAGGCTCCAGAATTTCATCTCAAATAGGTGATCGTGGGAAAAGATTCATAACTCTCTCTCTAAGCATCGGATTGAAGTTTCGTAAAAAGTGGCTACACGAACACGGACTGTAGTTTCTTGGCTATCAATTTCAGAGCCAAAGGATGAAAAAAATGACACGTGTCAAGTCGTACAAGTTCACTCTACTAAACCAGTCCAAAATTGGGTCATTGTGGGAGATTGGAAATAACTTTTTCTTGAAGAATCCAAATCAGATCAGACCTGTGGAATTTGAAAGAAGCTTCAAAGGGCTACTACAGGGCTGAATTTCAAATATAGAAGATCCCAAATTACAGATATAATTCAATTTCAATATCGAGCTCCTCAAAAGCATGTAAAAGGTGTGTATTTTTTTCCGAATTGCATAAGTCTTGTTTGAATAATCAAGTTGAATTGATTCCAAGGGCATATTGTAGAATAGATATCAGTATTGGATTCTAAAATGGCCCCTAAAAAGAATTCAACACCCATTAAGCCTTTAAAAGGCTCTACTATGACTCATGAAGACGAATAATGGCAACATGACATATCAAAATTACAAGAGCAAGTGCAACAAATTTCACTGTCGCAAAGAACAACAAAAAATGAAATGGAAGTTTTGAAGAAAGGGGTGGAAACTAAGATGGATGGTTTGAAGAAAGGCGTGGAAGCTAAGATGAATGGTTTGGAAGCTAAGATGGATGGCATGGAAGTGGGCATGGAATCTAAGATGGATGACATGAAAGACAACATGGAAAACATGAAGAATGATCTAAAAGCATACATGGAAGGCTTGATGACAAGATTAAAACAAGAAATGATTCCTAATGGAGGAAATATAGTAGAAGAACCTCATGAGGAGAACAAAATAAATGTTAATCATGATTTCATAAACTCTAATGTTGGCGGGAAGAACCACCATATTCCAAAAATGGATATGAGGAAGTTTGATGGAAAGGATCCTGTAACATGGATACTACAGATGGAGCAATATTTTGATCTCCATAACGTGCAAGACACACAAAAGGTACGCATTGCAACTTTACATTTAGAACAAAATACATTTGTATGGTATCGATGGCTTTGTTCCCGTAAAAAAATTGTCACTTGGTCAATTTTTACGGAGGAAATGATAGCACATTATGAGGATACAAAGAGCAACACCTTCTTTACCCAATTGATAAATCTCAAACAAAAGGGTTTAGTGGGGCGGCACATTGAGGACTTCCAAAAATTGAATATAAGGGTAACTGATCTTACAGAGGAACACAGGATTGATCTCTTCCTAGGCACTTTAAAGGATAACATCCAACATGAAGTTCCCGTTTTGGAACCTGATTCATTGGAGAAGGCATTCGGGTTGGCAAGAAAAGTTGAATGTAAAATTATGGCGACAAGGAAGCCTACCACTCAATTCTATAAAGAAGGAAGTGTTGCTACGCCTAGATTTCCACAACCTAGAAGGTTGACACCACAACAATTGGAAGAAAAAAGAGCAAAAGGGCTTTGCTATAGTTGTGATAGCAAATACACTAAAGGTCATAAGTGTGCTGAGAAGAAATTATTTTACATAGATTGTGAAGAAGAAGAAGAAAATGAACAAGAAGAGGATATACACCAAGAACTAGCCCTAGAAGAGGAAGAAATGAATCCGACCATATCGTGTAATGCACTGGCAGGAATTACCACTCCTCAAACTCTCAAGATAGAAGGACATATCAAGAAGAAAAAGGTAATAGTGTTGATTGATTCAGGTAGAACCCATAATTTTATTCATTGTAAGGTAGCCAAGGAATTAAATTGTTTCCTATACCCAGCACCAAAATGTCAAGTGATGGTTGCAAATGGAGGAACTATAAATTTCTCTGGAAAATGCCATAATATCAAGCTAACCATGGGGGAATATGTATTGACTAATCAAATGCTTTCCATTCCTATGGGAGGTATTGATGTTGTACTAGGAGTACAATGGTTACAATCTTTGGGGACGGTTGCTTTTAATTTTCAAGAACTTTTCTTGAAATTTTTTTCAGAAGGAAAGGAAGTCGAATTACGGGGTATTGCAGGGAAGCCACGAAGGATAATAAGCTCTAATGTCATGAAAAAGCTTCTAAAGAAAGAACAAAGAGGGGTAATTGCACAATTATGCTCACTAGAAGTTCCAACATCAAAATCATCTATTTCTTCAGATCTCCAACAAGTCTTGGACAATCATTCCAAGGTGTTTGAAACTCCCAAAGGATTCCCACCTTTTCGTGATCATGATCATGCTATTCATTTGATTCCAGGAAGTGTTCCTCCAAACATCACGCCTTATAGATATCCTTACGTCCAAAAGAGCGAAATTGAACGTATGATTGCAGAAATGTTAGAGGCGGGTATAATTCAACCTAGTCAAAGTTCTTTCTCTGCTCCTGTAGTATTGGTACACAAGAAGGATGGATCATGGCGAATGTGTCCGGATTATAGGGAGCTCAATAAGCTCACCATTAAAGATAAATTTCCATTCCTGTGATTGATGAATTATTGGATGAATTACATGGAGCAATTTATTTTACCAAGTTGGATCTTCATTCAGGATATCATCAAATTAGAATGAAGACTGAAGATATTCCAAAAACAACATTTCGAACTCATGAGGGTCATTATGAATTTTGGTCATGCCTTTTGGCCTTACCAATGCACCTTCTACATTTCAAGGGTTGATGAATTCCATTTTCAAACCCTTCCTTAGAAAATTTGTGCTAGTATTTTTTGTTGATATACTAATCTACAGCAGGTCTTGGAAGGATCATGTTGAACATGTTGACAGGGTGCTCAAACTATTGCAGGAGAAACAATTATATGCAAAAACATCCAAATGTTTCTTTGGAGTATAAGAGGTGGAATATATGGGTCATATTGTATCTCACGAGGGTGTTAAAGTAGACCCTAACAAAATTAAAGCCATTAAGGAATGGAAAGTCCCCACAACCATAAAGCAGTTGCGAGGATTTCTCGGGTTAACGGGGTATTATCGCAATTTTGTTAAGAATTATGGGAGAATAGCAGCACCTCTAACAACATTATTGAAGAAAGATGCATTTTCATGGACTCCTGAAGCAACTAAGGCCTTTGAACATCTTAAAGAGGCAATGTGCCTAGCACCGGTCTTAGCTACGCCGGACTTCACAAAAACCTTTATTGTGGAATGTGATGCCTCAGGAAATGGAATTGGTGCAGTTTTAATGCAGGAAGGAAGACCCATTTCTTTTGAAAGTCCTCCAATCAAAGGAAAGTATTTACAGAAACCTATTTATGAGAAGGAAATGTTAGCAATACTGCATGCACTAAAGAAATGGCGAACTTACCTAATGGGAAGACACTTCAAGGTAAAAACTGATCATGATAGTCTTAAACACTTTTGGAACAAAGACTATCTTCAGAAGAGCAGCAAAAATGGGTCACAAAGATGTTGGGTTATGACTTTGAAATAATCTACAAAAAAGGAAAGATTAATGTTGTTGCAGATGCACTGTCAAGAAAGAATGAAGAGGTGGAAGCATTGCTTTGTGTCATTTCTATTATCCAACCAGATTGGATAACTAAAGTAAGAGATGAATGGAAGAAGTACAAATATGTATGGACACTCATTCAAAAGTTGCAGAAATATCCTAGTACATCTGATACATTTAGTTGGAAAAATGATTCCTTATGGTACAAAGATCGATTATATCTTTGTAAGAATTCCCAACTAAAACAAAAGATTCTTCGGGAATTGCACACTTCTCCTTTAGGAGGACACTCAGGATTTTTAAAAACTTACCCCAGGGTGAAGAAAGAATTTTTTTGGGATGGCCTTAAATCTGATATTCGAAAGTTTGTGGCGGAATGTTTGGTTTGCCAGCAGAATAAAGTGGAAACAATTAAGACCCCAGGACTTCTACAACCTTTATCCATTTCAAGTCAACGTTGGGAGGAGATTTCAATGGATTTTATCACAGGTTTACCTAAGTCCGAAGGAAAGAGTGTCATCATGGTGGTAGTTGATAGACTTACCAAGTATGCGCACTTTTGTGCATTATCTCATCCATTTAAAGCAAGTACAGTTGCTACTACATTTGTGGACAGAATTCAAAAGCTACATGGAAGCCCAAGGGTTATTGTGAGCGATAGAGATCCCATTTTTACGGGAAATTTTTGGACAAAGTTATTTTCTTGTTTGGGTACTCAATTAGCTCATAGCTCATCTTATCATCCTCAATCTGATGGTCAAACAGAGATAGTAAATACATGTTTGGAAGGATATCTTCGTTGTTTTGTATCTGATAAACAAACACAATGGGTCAAGTGGTTACCTCTCGCTGAATGGTGGTATAACACTTTCTTCCATACTGCAGCAAAAATGACCCCATTTATGGCACTTTATGGATATCATCCACCATCGATCACATCATCTTTAAGGGAAAATTTGAAGGTTCAAGCGGTGGAAGATCACGTCGAGCATCAGCAAGAAGTTCTCCAACTCTTAAAGGATAACCTGAATTTGGCACAAAATCGAATGAAACAACAGGCAGATCAACATCGCAGCGAGAGAAGTTTTGATGTGGGAGATTGGGTATTTTTACGGCTACAACCATATAAACAAATGTCCCTCAAGCAAGCTAAGAAGGATAATAAATTATCGCCAAAGTACTATGGTCCTTACAAGGTGTTGCAAAAGATTGGTACTATGGCATACGAATTGGAGCTTCCTTCTTCTTCGCGAGTACATCCAATTTTCCATGTTTCATGCTTAAAGAAGGTTATAGGTGAAAATATTCCATTTCAAACAATATTGCCAGAACTTGACGAGGAAGGAAAAATCATATTGGAACCTGAAGCAGTCACGGAAATAAGAACTCGACAACTATGGAATTGATCAATTTTAGAGTATCTCATCAAGTGGAAGAACTTACCCACTGAAGATTCTACATGGGAGGATGAGAATTTTATACAGAAGCACCTAGAGCTACTCAAGCGTTGAGGACAACACTTTTGTGAAGGAAAGGGGCATGTTAGGTCCCTATATTACTAGTATAGCCCCTTATTGTTGTTAGTGTAAGCCCCTTATTGTTATTATTGTACCCTTGCAACCCCCATTTTGTTATTATTGTGCCCTTAAATTATTATTGTTAGGTCGGCTAGGATTACATTGTGGCCCACTAGGATTACATTATGGCCCCATGGACTCCTATATATAGAAAGGAGGTTTTGTAAATTGTATCATCCAAGAATTGTTCATTCATGTAATGTATTGGAGGTTACCCCCTCGAAGTGGCTTATTTCTAAGGTGTTGATATCTCTTTTCTTCTATTTTTGGAGCTGGTTTCACAACAATCTGCAACAATTTCATTTGAACATCAAGTACAAGAAGGGTAGCACCAATAATGTTGTGGACTGCCTCAGTCGACCACCGATCGTGGCCATAACCACCGTTCTCAACTCTTGTGGGAACAAGACTTCTGATTGGATGCTTCTCTACAAGAGTGATGCAGAATTCAGCCACACATACATGGCACTCTTGGGGGGTACGCAAGTTTCAAATTTTCACCTTGAAGATGCACTATTATGTCACCTGGGACACCATTGTGTTCCTTCAAGCGAGCGTGCCAAGATGATATGGGAAGCGCACTATAGTCGAGTCGTTGGGAATTTTTGGGTCAAGAAATCAGTGGTAGTACTGCAGAAGTATTTCTATTGGTCGAAATTTCAATAGGATGTCAGGAAGTACATAAGATCCTGCACTGCTTGCGCCATTGCCAAACCGACCATCAAGAAGTAAGGTCTTTATACTCTGCTACCTACCCCTAGTTGACCTTGGGAATCCATCTCCATGGATTACATGTCAGGCCTTCCTTCTACTAAGCATGAAAACGAATTTGTTTTCATGGTCATCGAAAAATTCTCAAAGATGGCCATTATGGCGGCCTGCAAGAAGAATATCATAGCAGAAGCCACTGCTAAACTCTTATTTGAATGAGTGTGAGGGAAATTTGGGATCCCATAGTCTATCATATCAGATCGCGACAGTAGGTTCGTTAGCACATTTTGGTCCAGCCTTTGGTTAATGTTGGACACCAAGCTCACCAAGTCCACAGCTTTCCATCCCCAAACTAATGGCCAGATAGAGGTCGTCAACAGGATGATTGTACACATTCTGCGCATGTACAATTTAAAGCATCCATGCACATGGGATGAGAGCCTTCCCTATGTACAACACATTTATAACCGGGCTCTCCACAGTTCAACTAGCCACAGCCCCTTTCAGGTGGGCTTGGGATTCCAACCACTATGTCCCATTGACATAGCCATGCCATTTGTGGCTACTTAGGCTGATTTGGCTCATGTCTAGTTTGAAGTTGACAAATCGAACAACTTCGTCGAGTACATTTAGCACATCTTCCAATAGGTTCATGACATATTGGACAGATCCAATGCTAATTACAAGAAACAACATGATCAACATCGGGTGCCACACAACTTCCAGGTGGGCGACAAAGTGTGGCTACATTTGTAGAAGGAGCACCTCACTAGACCCCACCGCAAGCTTCGCCCACTCCGATATGGGCTATACACCATCACCAAGGCTGTAGTGAACAATGCCTTCGAGCTCAGTATTCCACCATTCCTTGGTCTGCACCCAGCATTCAATGTAGACCACCTTCATCCCTACTTCCCACCTCTGCTAGACACCTATGACATTGCAGAAGAACTCAGACAAAAAGAGTTAAACCCAGACTACATGGAACAGGTCACCACAGATTGTATCATGGACATAAAAATCAAGAACACTCACCAATAGAATATCCAACTGTATCAGGTTGTCAAAGCTAGCCAACTCCTGCACCAAGGCAAGTGGTTCACCAGGGACCAAGTTTAGCAAAAGTTTCCTCATCTCATGGAGGAACTCAACGCAATGGGGACCATTACTTCCTAAGGGGGGAGGAATGATCTAGGTGGATATTGGTGGCTGCCCACCTATTCCACTTGGGCCCCACTATTGTCTCTTTCAGTTTTTCAGTTTCGGCACAACTTACCATTTTTAGTAGTTTTTCGGGTCCTAAATTTCCAGAGCCATTTTGAAGCCCTAAACGACGTTTTTTGGGAAAACCGGGAGCAACATGGGTCCATTGACCAATTTTTCCCACATCAAAATTTTTATTCCTTAGATAGATCTTTCTAACTAGGTATATTTCACATCAAATGGATATCGAATGCCAAAGTTACGTCCCCGGGAAGTTGAAACACCAATTTACCCAAACGGGCCCCATAGTTTTGGTGCTTCATCTCCTAGGGTTAGGGTTTTGGATGTTTAGGGTTTTCCATTGTTTCCAAATAATAAATAGGCCCTCAAGCCTCATTGTAGCTTAGTTCAGAGGCCTATAGCCACCACATCTCTTCCCAGAGATAAGCTACCAACACCCTAGCTAGTTTATTTCCATTCTATTTGTAAGCAAATTTTAGTTCTTTGATATTAATGAAATGAAGTGTTATTTCCATTTCATCTTTGTATTTATGTTTATATGTGTACTTTTTTGCGTTCCTGCATAAACCCGGATCAACAACCTTTCCCGTTCAGACAATCGTTGCACCATAAATGGTCAGGTTGTTACAAAACGGACCCGCACCACCCCCACACCTCCACATTGTTGTTTATATAGCCAAATGTTGGCATAACTACAGATTTTACTCTGTATTTATTGTCAAAGTGATACAGGATTTAAATTTGCAGGTATTACTAAAGAAACTGTTAATTGCAAAGAAAATTTCTCAGCACTGTGTGAAACTAGATTATAGGGCTCCTTTAGACTGTCAATCTTGGTTACTATCTCCTGTTGTTATATCCCTTCTCAGTGTGACCCATCGTCATTTCCCTTCTCAAGTTCCCCTCTCTATTGTCCCTTTCTCCATTGTAGGTTTGTGAAAGAAGAATCATTGAGGAAAATGCCTCCGAAGCAAGATCAATAGCTTTTTAATCCAATGTTCTACCCACAAGTGGACCTGGATCACTTGGCTCTAGCAGATAGAGATTAAAAATTTCATGAGGTAGAGTCTAAGTCTGATTTGTTTGATGTTTACTTCTGGTTTGAGGACCAACTCTTTGAAGGAACAGATTACCTTAGCTTATGGGAGACCCAGTTGCCATTTTACATCTTCCCAAAGACCCATAGTTGCCCAGAGTTCATCAAGAAGTGTCAGAGTTGTTATGATATTAACTAGAGGACCATAGTCACCCCATCAGGAGAAATCTTGTTTGCAATCAATGTCCAATCCATCTAGCAGATGATGCAAGCCCCCACTCTTGAAAAGGTGTTCCCTTTCTCATATGAATTCCTCAGAGAATTTTATTGGAATCTAGACCCTGCCAGTAGAGCCAAAACCTTGCAGTTTTCCATGACCCCTGAAACCCTGATGCCTGCAAAGAACCATCCTTATCCCTCATCTACCTTTATGATAGGACCCATCACATTATATATGTTTTATCTTATTTTTTATGTTATCACACTGATCAGTGGGTAGAGGAAGCTGTGATAGGTTTCTTGTCCACTCTTTCCCCAAGAGCTAAACCCACAGTCCTATTCAAATATACTCAATTTCTTGCAGAGACCATTCATGAGCAATTTTTAAAGTTTGATATAGAGGAATACTCCTCTGTGTTGGTATATATGTTTGTCCATTTCCAGTCTAGAAGGTTTCAGTTTCAGATGTCCAAGGTAACTGAAGATAATGAGCCCCAATATGTCATATTCTGGACCACCCTTCTACTAAAATATCATAAGGAATTTACATACAAGGATTTTGTGGATTCATTTGTGCATCCAACCATCAACATACTCAATGATGCAGCAAAGCCAAGGATAAATGAGAAACTCAAAAAAATCATGCAACTAACAGAACGAGTGAAGACAATAGATTGATATTTGTATCAAAACTACACAGAGATTCAAGTCTATGGAAGTGAGCTAGCTCCATACAAAATGCCAAATTTCCTCTCCATGAGGGTATTTACATTGGAATACATAAGGAAAATGATAAATGTAGATGAGCTCCACTTTGTCTCTGCAAAAAAGAAGACTCGATTTAGGATCAAATCACAAATTAGATCCTTCATTTGCAACAGTACAATATCCAGGGAGGAAGCAGAAAAGATGCTAAAGTAGATGGGTTTTAGCCACAGTTTCACTTGGTCTTATGACCCTACAGGGATCATCTCCAAGAAGAGGGTGGAAATCAAGTCCACACCCTATGTTCACACACACAGGGCTTCAATTGAACAATATGCAAATTGAACAGAATGGGTGAATAATACCCTCCAAGAAGAGGAAGAACAAGTGTTCTCCACTCCTGGTGTCTAGACCCCAACACCACAAGAAAGAAAGAATGCAGAAGGAAGAAAAGACAAGGGGAAAGAGCAAGAAAAAGAGATAGGGAGCAAAAGGCCAGAGAGGATCAGTCACCTTCAGTGACTGATACCTCAAGCAAAGAATTCAAAATCAGATATAGGAAGAGGGCCCGAGTACATCTGGATATTGATCAAGGAGGGAAATCAGGGCAGCAAACAATGGTTCACATTTTAGACACCCCTAGACCATCTCCAGTGGGTGGTCAAACAATGGCCTCCCCTACATCTACTACCATAACATCTCTGCAGCAATAGACCTTGTAGACATCTACTTCCATACCCTTCATACAAGGTCAAGAAAGATCAGTTTATGATACATTCAAGGAAATAAAATTGATAAATGAGGTGCTGAAGACCAAAAATTACAACCAATTTTAGAAGCAGACCCCAAGCTCACAAAGCAGGCTACTATCTACTTTTGACACTGAGAATAAAAGGATACATATGGCATTTCTAGAAGCTTCAGTCCCACAACCATAAGGAGCAGGAGATTATAATAAGGTCTCATTTGAACTTAACACCAGGGACATCCACCCCATTAATTAGATGGAATTACACAAGTAGACTGGAGAGATGGTGGCCTCCACCCTGACAAGTACTGCTATGAGCTTGTCAAAGCTTCAGATATATTTATCCAATGCTCAATCACAACTCAGGATAGAAAAGATATTTTCCATGGCTAAAAACTCAAGGATTAAGTCTTTAGAAGATGTAATATTGAAGCTGGGTTATGACCCAGCCAATTTTCAAGCCGCGGAGGAGGTTTTAAAGAAGAATAATGCTGAGATAGTAGCCCTCAGGAAGCAACTCAAGACACTAGTAATAGAAGATCCCCTGGCCAAAGGCATTGAAGAAGAGGAATCATAGAAGGCAGAGCTATTAAAGTTGGTTGTAGAACAGGTTTCCCAAATCAAACAGATGGAGAACGAGATGGAGAAACTATTGAAAGATAAAGAAGAGGCAGCTCAAGGTACACTCATCCTAGTGGAAGCTACCCCCATCTCAACAATTCCATCAGCTATTCCCGCAGCTACTATTATACCTAGTATGACAGACCAGTTATCAAAAGCCATGGAAAGCATGACCCTACAGTCACAAGAGATCCAAAAATTGGAAGCACAAATTGGCATCCTAAAATATCAAAAAGCCAGGACTGAAACTACCCACGAGATAGCCAAGAAGCAGATCAAGAGATTGGAGTGGTAGAGAAGGAATTTGCAGACAGCGGCATTCTGGGCCAAATGAATTTGATAATCTGGGGTAGTATCATTAAGTCAGTGGAAGAAATCTAGCGCTCCATCAACATCATTTTTGAACAAAAATAATTGGTGGACAAATGTGTAGTGGCCATTGATAAAGAAAATTAGGAATTATGAAACATGCCAAAACTAGCCCCTAAGGTTATAGAATTCCTAAAATCTAAGACCAGCTATGAGCTTGAAGTGCTAGATGTACCAGACAGAACAGTAACCAAAGTGGAATTGAAGAGGATCCTCACTAAGAGAAATTTAGTGAGGCAATTGGAGGAGAAATGTCATGATTTGGACTTGGCCGTCAACAGATTCCTGAACAAGATTGAACCCCTGATCGCTAAGGGATTTCCCTCAATGATTGTGATTAATAAGAATCTGATCCAAAGGGAATATTATATGATCAAGCTCATAGAAATAGCAAAGGATGTCACAAAATTCACTAGCATCCAAGGAAGAGTGACTGAGAAAGTTATCTAGGATCTGTTAAGTAATGAAATCTTTATTCGACATGAGCTGGAGCATGTTTTCCTTACCAAACCCACTTTCAACAAATACAAAGAGGTGGACGAAGTATACCAACAAGTTATAACCACGAATATCCCCAGCCAAAGATATTGGAATAGACTGTGTACATTTCAAGATTGAAAAGGCATAATAGACACATCAGCACAACCACCGGTTGATTAGTAGTGTCAGTAGTGCATCCTCCTTTATGATCTATGTAGTGGCGGCCTAAAGAGAGAAAGCCAGATTTCAGAACCGCCATGTGTTGCCTCCTTGCAACCATCCCAACCACCTCCAAATCATTTTTTGGATTCACGAAGAGCTGCCTAAGTTTTTACATTCTTGAAGAGTTACCGAAATTAATTCTACAGGCGGTGTTGTCAGAGATTTTCTTTATTCGGGCCTTGCATGGCCACACTTTTCTAATTTCAGTTTTTTTGTAATAAATAAAGGTTTACAAAGTATATTAGGTCAAACCGACTTGGTTGTTAGTTAAATACTTCTAGAATTCTCATTATCAAGGGTTGGATATTTTAGCACCTGTATTGTAAGAACTACTTAATTTTGGAGCTAGACATCAACAATCAAAGACCGATTACAATATTCTTGAGATGTGTTAAAATGGTGATGTGTTTCTTCTTTGTTTAAATGTTTCTATTGTTTTCTCTGCTGTGTATCGACTCTTCTAACTGTAAATCAGAAATTTCAGATTAAGATTCACTGTCGGAGCGCCTTAATTCTGTCTGCATTTACAATCTGAATGTTTTTTGCTGAAGTCTGATTAAATAATTCTTATTTTCTCTTTAGTCACTACTAAATCTTATTGTTTCTTTCACCTCATAATTCATACAACTCTTAAGATCCATTTCTCATAGTTAGCTTGCCCTGTGATTTGCTCTTGATTTTGATGTGCCATTCCAGCCTTTGACTCCATTGCCCAATGGAATAGCCTCTATAGCCCTATCTTTCCAACCACACAATCAATCAAAAAAAAAAACCCCATCATTGTAACTAGCCTAATATCAGTACTTACAACCAGTAAGTTAAATTGATTAAAATCATAAAACAAAAAGATCCCTCTCTGAGTCTAGGAAGGCTAGGTCTTGGACTCCAAAGTGGTTTGATGTTGTGCTTTATAGTTTATTTTTGCCAATATTATAAATTATACAATGCTAATAGAACTTAGGGGAGATAAGAAGTTGGGTTAATGATCTGAAAATGAATGTATTTTTACTGCTGTTCAAAGTATTCACTTCCATTAAATTAAGTGTGCAAATTGTTTGTAATGTCTTGCAAGTAAAACAAAGTGTTCTTGGTAACTATTTATGAATTTAGGTGTGAGGGAGTGTTATTTAAATTTACTGTTCAACAACATGAATCTGAAATACATAGCAAAATACCTTCACCATAAACACATAGCAACATGATGAGGTAGTTCGCCCCTCCTGGGTTACATCTGTCGGGTCCAAGGCTCCCAATGTGCATGTCCTTGATATATTATGATGCTAAAATTGGTAATATAGTGAGAAAAATGCCTAAACATACCAAACCAGCTGTGAAAATGAATTCATAACATAGAAATCAGTATAAATTTCCTTTTGTTTCACCTCAAATGGTTAAGCGTACCCCAAAACAGTTCAAAATCCCTCTAGGCCCTAATGGCTCTCCAAGCTTCCCTGAAGCAAAATTACCCAAGGATAAACTCTGTTGGCTCTAAAACCTATCCCAATGGCTTTGGAATGCTCATAATAGTCAAAATTGACTAACATTTCGTCCAAAAAGGTTCAATAATGAAGAAGTTATGATGAAAACAGTATTTTGCCCAATTTTACTAAAAAATTCCACTAAATCTGGGCTAACTGCAGATAGCCTCGACAAATTTGGCAAAAAATTGAATTTGGTGGAATGCGCCCATAAATGGCAGAACCACTAGCAGTTACAATAAATGTTTGGTGGGCGGCATGTGACCGAATCCACCGAAACCGCCGAGAAAACCGCGTGGATAACGGTTAAACGTGGCATTTAATGTTTATAGTGGGTGGTCACATTTATGTGGCGTTAACCATTTACAAAAACTGCCGCCGGAACTTAAGCGCCTTGGTTCCCAGCCCTCCAGTCATGTGGGGTCGGGCTAGCCCCTTTGGTTTTCCACCTAAAACAATTTGAAAGTTCAAATAAGGCATGGCACCGTAATATGTTAAGAAACAAATACATGGTGCGTTGGTAAAGCTTTGTGCTAGCGGACGGGAGGTCCAAGGTTCAAACCCGTGGACTTACAAAACAATTTTGATACCCCAAATTTTCCATGACATGGGGCCACGTGGTGGCCTCCAGGCCTGCCATGTAGCAGCCCCTCATTGGTCCAAAAAAACCAAAGTCGAACCATTGCCCATTCATAGAATGCCAAGTGTCGAAGCTTGATTCGCCCATATGGAATATTCCAGGGAATATTTCAAGGAATATTCTCGAAATATTCTAAGAAATATTATTTTTTTAATAATTCCAAAGTCAAAAGTCAACCTTGGTCAAACTAATTTTTAGAGGATACTGGAAACTTCAAACCTGCATAACTTTCACATACAGTGTCAGATTTTAGTGTCGTTCATGGTGCCAGGATCGTATCGACGAGGCCTATCCAGTTGTTCTATTTTCAACCAATTCTGAGAAATTCCAAATTTGAGCATTTTTACAACTTAGGACATGATCACCTGATCACACTTCCCAAATGGGAAGCTTTTGGACCCAAAAAAGCTCTCTGATTATAGAAAATGAAGATGAGGAGACTAATTCTCCACTCTTCCAACCCTTAACCACTAAAATCTTCCTGACTTCGTCAAATTGAGCTTCTAATAAAAAGATAAATTGTTCCTTGAATCCACTAACCGACCGTTGCTAACATTGACTGAGTCATGATGCAAATTTTTGAAATGTGCAGAACAACAACTATATTTTGCAGAATACATATTGTTTCTACAATGGCCAAACTTCAAAGAAGAGTGAAAATAAGATTCACCTTGCCAACTGTCCTCATGGTGAATTTTTTTTGAATGAGCCATGTACTTGTGCCGAATCCCGACCAAGTTTTCTCACCATACCAAACTGCCATTCTGAAACCAGCATTGACCCAAGCTAAATTTTCTGTCCTCCTTGCTTGCATGCGTTTCCATATTTTGGATTCTTGCACCACTCTGCATTGACACTTTATTCTTTGCACTGATTGACACCAAATGAACTTTCTGCAACTCCTTGTCATCTTCAAAAGACGACTTGCTTTCAGGCTAAAACATATCATCATTTACATCAACAATAACATGAAAAGTAGAATGTACAAAATATTTTTGTTTAACCATCAACAAAGTCAGATTTTGACTTGCATTGACAAGCCTTTTCAATTGCCCTGCATGGACTAATGAAGATTCTAGCTTCTTCCGATGTGCTCTCACAATAAACTCTTTACCATCCTTGAACAAATGGTACTTGTTCTCATGGCGATGGAAGATTGATTTTCTGTCATATAAATACGGACTACCCAACACAACACTTGTAATGTCAAGAGGTACCACATCTAATTCAACCCAATCAACATAATGAGTTGTTATAGCGAAGAGCAACATGCACTTTCTTGAGACTTGTAAATTGGCATCCTTGCAAATCCAACCAAGTGGATATGGCTTTGGATGTGGAATGGTCTCGAGTTTCAGCTTCTTGACTAAGTCTTATGAGATGAGGTTTGCTTGAGACCCACTATCAAAAAGTGTGTCTTATCTTTTTGTGGTTTGAGATTATCCTCACATGAAACAGCTCTATCCTCCTCTTTTCATTTTGACTATGTGACAGTTTAAAGTGCTAGAACTGGGATTTGTTTCTTGTACAACCTCTTTCCCCTTTATTTTCTTTAATACCATGGTGATGCTTTTTGTTTCGTCACCTGATTCAGAGCCTAAGTCTTGTTCAACAGTTGCAACATTTTGTCCCTTTTCTTTGGCCTTATCTTTGTTTTTAAATTTTGCTTGTTTCAGCTCCGAATGAAGCTTCCAACAATGGTCTTCGTCGTGGCTTGTTTTGGAACAGTTTTTACAAAAGAACTTTCCTTTTTCTTTCCTAGAGTTTGCATTTCTTTTCCTCCCTTTGCCTTTGAATTCACTATCCATATTCCCATCAAAATATTGTTTACCTCTAGCCTCTAAATGCGTAGCTTGCACACAATCTTCGTCTAGACTAGTAGGATTGAACATAAGGATAGTATGTATAAGGTAATTGTGTAAACCACCTATATATTTCAGCAAGGTATCTTGACTATGCAAATCAATTCCAAGTAGTAAAGCCCTTCTTCTAAACTCTTGAGTGTATTCTTGAACACTTTGTCCTTTAAGTTGTCTAAAAATTTTCCAATTCATGATAGCCTTTTGTAAATGAGCTAATGGATAAAATTGTTGTTTAATTGCGGAAATAAATTCAGCCCATGATAAAGTTATCTTACCATGTTTCTTAATTTCGTCCTTGGTCTTGGCCTCCCACCATACCACTGTTGCTCCTTCCATTCTTAAAGAGGCTAACTGAATCTTGGTGTCGTCTTCATGAAGGTTCTGTATCCTCAAGTAAAATTCCAACTGTCTGATCCAATTGTTAAGTTTCTCTACATTGACTTCACCGTTAAACATAGGCAACTCAAATTTGACATCAAGCTTTAAAAATGGACTTTTACCAGTGGTATTAGACTTGTGAGATTGATTCACCGAGGTAGAGGATGACGATGTAGAGGAAGAGGATGAAGATGGGGATGGTGGATCACTATTTCCTCTGTATCCTTTCTTTGAATTGTCATCACTTTTATTTCCTCCGAAAGAACCCTCTCCTTCTTTCTGATGTTTATACCCTTCTCCAACAAGCCTATCATTCCTTTCTTGGTAGAGTATCCTTACCATCTCTGCCATGTCTAGGAAAGCTTTTCAGAATACCTGTTCCTCTTCTTTGGGATCCATATCTTCAGGAGCTTCTCCCTCTCTTGAAGACATGCTTGAAGCTACCTCTATGGCTCTTGGAGGTGGGTCTCTGACCCTTCTTGGTTGTGGATTAGTTTTTGCACTAACCAAGTTTCCTTCACCTCTCTTGAGTTTCAGCCTAGTAAGCATCAAAACTTGCAAACAATCAACTATATCTCTGCACAAAACAAATGTTGAGTAAAACTATAGCTTCTAAGGCTCTAATCCTAAGCTCTGATGCCATTTGATCTGAAAATGAATGTATTTTTACTATTGTTCAAAGTATTCATTTCCATTAAATTAAGTGTGCGAATTTTTTGTAATGTCTTGCAAGTAAAACAAAGTGTTCTTGGTAACTGTTTATGAATTTAAGTGTGAGGGAGTGTTATTTAAATTTATTTTTTAACAACTTGAATATGAAATAAACAGTAGAATAACTTCACCATAAACACAAAGCAACATGATGAGGCAGTTCACCCCTCCTGGGCTACATCTGTCGGGTCCAAGGCTCCCAATGGGCTTGTCCTTGATATATTATGATGCTAAAATTCGTAATACAGTGAGAAAAATTCATAAACAGACCAAACCAGCTGTGAAAATGAAATCAGAACATAGAAATCAGTATAAATTGGCTTTTGTTTCATCTCAAATGGTTAAGCATACCCCAAAATAGCTCCAACTCCCTCTAGGCCTTGATGGCTCTCCAAGCTTCCCTGAAGAAAAAGTCCCTAAAGATCAACTTTTTTGGCTCTGAAACCTATCCCAATAGATATGTAATGCTCAGAATAGTTGAAATTGACTAAAATTTCGTCCAAAAAAATTCAGTAATGAAGAAGTTATAATGAAAATAGTAGTTTGCCCAATTTTACTAAAAAAACTCCACTACATCTGGGCTAACTGCAGATAGCCTCGACAAATTTGGAAAAAAGTTGGATTTGGTGGAACGCGCCCATAAATGGAAGAACCACTAGAAGTTACAATAAATGTTTGGTGGGCATCATGTGACCAAACCCACCGAAACCGCCGAGAAAACCGCGCAGATAACGGTTAAACGTGGCATTTAATGTTTATAATGGGTGGTCACATTTATGTGGCATTAACCATTTACAAAAACCG
The DNA here is from genome assembly GCA_034641835.2 of Pinus albicaulis. Classification (NCBI taxonomy): domain Eukaryota; kingdom Viridiplantae; phylum Streptophyta; class Pinopsida; order Pinales; family Pinaceae; genus Pinus; species Pinus albicaulis. The sequence continues at coordinate 24,764,102 of MU968382.1, read as the reverse complement.
CCATCGGAACTTAAGCGCCTTGGTTCCCAGCCCTCCGGTCATGTGGGGTCGAGCTAGCCTTAGGGGGCTATCCCCTTTGGTTTTCTGCCCGAAACAATTTGAAAGTTCAAATAAGGCGCGGCACCATAATATGTTAAGAAACAAGTACATGGTGCGTTGGTAAAGCTTTGTGCTAGCAGACAGGAGGTTCGAGGTTCAAATCCGTGGACTTACAAAACAACTTTGATACGCCAAATTTTCCATGACATGGGGCCACGTGGCGGCCTCTGGGCCTGCCATGTGGCAGCCCCTCATTGGTCCAAAAAAAGCAAAGTCAAACCACTACCCATTCACAGAATGCCAAGTGTCGAAGCCTGATTCGCCCATATGGAATATTCCATGGAATATTTTGAGGAATATTCCCAAAATATTTCAAGGAATATTTCTTTTAATAATTCCAAAGTCAAAAGTCAACCCTGGTCAAACTGATTTTTGGAGAATACTGGAAACTTCAAACCTGCATAACTTTCACCTTGAGTGTCGGATTTGAGTGCCATTTGCAACACCAAGATCATATCGATGAGGCCTATCCGGTTGTTCTATTTTCAACCAATTCTAAGCAATTCCAAATTTGAGCATTTTTACAACTTAGGACATGATCACTTGATCAGTCAAGAAGCTAGCCATATAAATCGAGGTTTGGGATTCAAATCTACCAAATAAAGTTTATAGTGAGGTTTATGTGGGGAATATCATATACTAACCAAGGAAAAAATTAGTTGACTAAAAGAGACCTTGGGGTGATGTGGATAAATATATATGTGAAATTTTTCCTAAATATGTGTTATACACATGAAATAAGATAGTATATCGCCAAAAAATTGTAAATATTGATGCTCAAACACACACACACACACACACATATATATATATGGAGGCACTAGACAATAGTATAGACTCACGATGTAAAAAATTACAATTTTATATCAAAATGAATAAATGGATTAATGTTTGAATCCATAGAAACTTTAAAAAATTTGAGGATTTTTGAACTAGAACAATTATGAAATGGTGGATTGAAATAATGTCACTCGAAAAGCTAGGGAAATAATGAGAAAATTAATAGAGTAGACCATCAAATGGAAAAATCTGAAGATGAGAATTGATGAATGGCGCAGCCAAATCATGGAAAGAAAGCTTCAATTTTAAATTTGTTAGTAATGGAAATATACACATGAAATCAAAGATGACTGGAATAGATGAAAATAATTTCACTAACGTATTGTGTGTTGATACATATTTAAAATGAAAATCAAGTGTGTCTAGATACTCCTTATGTATCTATGTTGGTGATGTCCTTAAATATTTGTCGATTTATGGAAGTGTACGGAAATGTGTAACAAAATAATCCCAATGAAAATTGATTAGGCCACTTTCAAAAAAAACTTAATTGGTCAATAGAAGGTTACCTTACATTGAAATGCACATGATGGACGCGTATTAGATATAAAGTAATGAACTCACTGCATAAAAGAGAATGATGAAAATGGTTCAGTAATTATTATGCATTCTATGTAAGAAATTTGAAAGGAAAGTGAAAAATTCCTACATTGAACTCCACAATAAATCACATCTATGTCATTAAATGTAATTATGAATAACTGGAAAAAGATATATGGCATTGTCGTGACATTATATTAATGTTAATTACTTTGTTTGAATGCATACAATTAGTGTGACAGGTGCAGACAAATTGCGGGAAATGAGTGTTAGTACAAGTACAAACGCACAGGAAAAGGAAAAGGAGGAAATTCCTTTAACTACTAAAAGAATTTGAGGATAGATATAGCTAAGTTTACTTGAAGGTTGTTTCAATCATGACGTAGTAGCCATGAAAGTGGCCAACGCAGTATATGTAAAATCGATACAACAATATTCCATGCTTATCATGTTACACACCATCCCTTAATAATTTTTATCTTTATGTGAACAACGTGAAAAGAAATATACAAATATGTATATTGAAGTTCATAGGCATGACCACTGGGTCTAGTGTAGTAATATAATAACGTTACTGACCTTCAGAAATGCATGTGGATAATATGTTGAGTCTAAAGAAAAAAAATAGGAAGCATGTATTTAGCATATATACAAATGTGTTAGAAGAGGAGCATGACGTAACTCCAAGAGTATGAATGATCCAAAATTGAGTAATCGCATCAGATGAAAATACAAGGCTTAGTAAATGCGTGAAAGACAAGAAGTATTTCTTTTTAGTCTTAAGAAAAGTTGAAGGTTTCCGACAGCATGAGAAAAATATGAAAACATGAATGTCGCACATAATTAATAGCGTGGGAACCGTATTTTATCAGTTAGTAATTCTTTCTAATGTTTTCATATATCATTACTTAATAAATAAGTACATTATAGCTTCCATCTAATTGATTACAAAATGCTACATGTAAATTCGAGGGAGGCTTCTTGAGGGAACTCTTTGTATCTCAGATCAGAAAGAAATCCGGATCTGGAATCTACTCTAGATAAAGTGCAATGGGAGCATTTACTTCTGAATAGGATACATGAGAACAAGACGATGAAGGAAAAGCTATCCAACAAGGTCTAGTAAAAAGGAACTAGACAACGAACATCGTGGAAATGGTTAATAAAAGGGGAAGAGAATGTAATATCCCTCTGGTGTTATAATATTATTTTGGTTAGATTGAGTTAAATTGGATAGAATGGTAGAAAATCCATGAAAAATGTTGAAATTATGTAAATGAATATTTATTAATAAAGGGAATGAATGTACTTGGAAATGAGACTCTTTCCAAATAAAATCTCATTGTTAAATGAGATTGGATAATTCTTTCATGCTAATAATTGTGAGAGAAAAATTCATTAAGTTGCTTATATGGAGAAAGATGATAGGTTTGGATATCCATAAAATCTAAGCAGGAGATAAAGACGAGATTCTTATCTAACATTTCTATTTGTGATAATGGGAATAAAATCATGGTTTCCATCAGTGTAGGATTTGGGGTCACTGCTTTATTTCAACTAGTGTTGCAGGGACCGACTCTCCACCCAGTTTAAAATGTTTTTTTTCTAAATTTGACTAATTCTAATAATATAACAAAAATATTACAGTGAGGCACCAGCCTTAGCAGAACTTGCCCAGAGATGAGGCATTCTCACACTGAAAAACTAGATGAAGTTTTGTTTACCAGACATACCAGACATAGTAGATAAAGACTATTAACACATACCAGACATACCAAAACATGCCGCCCACGCAGGGGAAACCGGCCTTGGAACATTAACACATGACCAAAATTCAGAAGCAATTGACTAAATATCAGGAAGAACACAGAGTTAAACCTAGCCGAAAGACTGTAAAGCAAAAACCTGCAAATTCTGAACAGTTTAGGTATCATGAGAAGTGGAGGGAGGTTCATCAACAACTGGGCACCCATAGGCGTCCATATCATCGTCCTCAGCTTGCTTGTCTTCTTTGTTGTTGAGGCAGCCTCGCTTGGGGCAGCCCTAGTTATCTTCATGTCCTATGTCCTAGTTCTCACTGCAGCTACGAACATTCCTCTTCATAACTGCACTTTGAGGAGGGCCCTGCTTGTTGATAGTGCTTATCTCCTGACCATCACCTGTCTTCTCAGCGTCCGAACAAAGTGGCTCTTCCTTGAACTCGATAGTGATGGTAGCAATGACAATAGGCCTATTCAAAGAGCAAGAAAAATGAAGTTGGGTAGTTTGGTAATGAGCTGGGATGTTGGCACAAGAGGTCGGGATATGGGGAGAGCCCACCTGAAATTGAAAATGCCCAAGGCACCCTCGCCCTCGACCACCTCTGGTTGCAAGATAGCAACCAGTGTAGTTATCAGAAGAGGGGGAGGAAGAGTTAGTAATGGGCGTGGAGGGCTGGCCCGAGAATTGGCCACGACTGCTGCCTCTCCGACAGTGCATTCACTGGTCAAGGCATGGCCTTTTCCTCCGAGCAGAATGGAGCTTATGGATAGCAGAAATACTGGAGGCAGAATGGGCAAGAGCTGTGGCAGTATCTGATAATAGGGGCATCTAAAGGGTATACGAGGGGCGAGCTATCAGAGTGGAGGAAGCCTCAGTATGCAAATCAAGTCGCAGATTGCAGAGAGGGCTCTGCAAAATTTGAATACTGAGCTCAATTTCTAAACAACAAACAATGGAACAACATCTCCCAATGTTAGTTCGAAATCTAGGCTCTGCAACAACAGGGGAGCAACTGGATTGCAAAGGACTCAGAGCAAGAATGAAATGGATAGAGTACACCATCCTTGGAATAGAAGCGGGCAAGTCTTGGCCTACGTGTTGCATTAATGCAGGTGAACAGAGGACAGTAAGAGGAGTTAATAGTAGCGTCGAGTGATTTTGGGTGGCAGTGTGGTGAATCCACGCGCCATTCCAAACTAGATACAACGTACACATGGAATTAACCACCCGCATCTAGGGGCCCAGTTTAGAATGTTGGAAGTAATGCTTCCATGTCATTTATTTCAACTAGTGTTGTAGGGACTGACTCTCCGCTCAGTTTGGAATGTTGGAAGTAATTCTTCCATGTCAAGTGTATTTGTTATTATGAGTCACCAGGAGTCAGTTTAGATGCTAGTGTTTCCTATGTATGAGTTGTAGTCATGATCTAGATGTATCAAAGTCAGTAATTTACGTGCTATATATTTGTAACTATTGTGATCAATAAAAGCATCAAGTTTAATTGGTTGTGTGTATAATCACTCTGATATCTTTCTATTTTATAACACAGAAGTCGAATTCATGTCCCATGCGAAACTGCGGCTCTGCTTGAAATTAATGCTTCTTGGACTTTCGGAACTGTGATAGTTACGAACTGCAATTCCAACATGATTTCATAGGCTAAAACCCCGGTTCTACCATGGTTCCAAAAATCACTCGCACGATTTCAAGGGGAAATTTTTTTTTAGAATTTTCGAACTGTGATGTGACGAACCATGCTTTTTGGACACTTCCAAGGTGCTCCCTTGATGCTCACTAGACACTTCCTAAATGTTCTTAATGGTAACGTTAAATTCTTGAAGTAAAAGTGATATTCTCCATTATCTTTCATTTTCATAGTTTTACTTAAATTTTTAACACTACCATGAAATGAAATGACTTAGGATGTTTAAGAGTGGTTCTAACTTCATCCTATTCAAAACTCAGTAGACTTAAAAATTTTCAATATTTTAGAGTCAATAGGATTGTGGCATTTTATTAGATTATTTCATGTATGAGGGTATGTGATTAACATTTAATCAAGAGCACCAAGCCCTATATGTACCCCAGTGTTGGTGGTGTTGATTGTTGAACTCCTTTGTCATGGCCTTAGCAAAAAATGTACCATTCCTATAAGCCAAAATCATTGATAAGACATGTTAAGTTTTTCCTACCATATTATAAAGGCTTGGATAAGACGGTTTGATCAAAATTTAACAATATTAACTAATCCCTAATATGCATTCTTTGATATATATTCTTTAACTAATTTGACATTCTAGATTTTATATATATATATATATATATATATATATATTGGGCTTAAGAGGATTTTTGAAAAATGACACTTCGACACTTCGCCTCCAAAAAAAACGCACCCGCTTCAGGTTACATTGATCTCAACTAAATCCCTGTATAACTATTTATTTACATGTCCATTTAAGTAAAGAAAGAAGGGTTGAAAAAAAATCATAATTCAATGATGCAACAAGATAACTTGAGTCATCCATATCACCATAACCTCTAATATCCTTCCAGCTCTCCCCCTTGAAGAAGTGTCGATCCATTGACATGAATTGTTGTTGTTCGTGATTATTAACACCCAATTCCCAAAATCTAAGAACTTTATGACTAAACAATGTAATTGTGCTAGACTAAAAATTGGCAATTTTCGAGTTCACTGGCAGATTCATTGTCTGCCTCTGAAAACCAATGGACCAATTTTGTCTTTGGGACAAAATTTTAAATCCAAATGCTCAAAACCACCAAATTGGAAAATTATCGTTCCAACTCCAGATCTCCTATGATCCTCTGTTTTGTCTGTCAAATGAACCCAACACAAGATCTGTGACAATTTCTCCGGAGAAACCACAAAAACGTCTGTGAGTACTCTCGATTTCTCTAATAAAGCAAAACAACAATAATTTTTGGTATTCAGATCTCAATTCTCTAAATGAACACCCTCGGTAGGCTGGAAGTTTAAAATGCAAAATATCTAGTTAAGTTTGAATGAAGTAATTAATGTACGTTATCATGGACTGTGGTATGTTGGGCACTCTGGAATGGACCATTTAAATGCATTAATTGGCTTGTTTAAGTTGACATCTACTATGGTTCTTTTAACTCACTGTTAATCCATTGGTTTAAAGAAAATGAAAGGCGAGATTACAGGGGAAATTTCCTTCAGTATCACGCCAAAAGTTGAGTCTATCAGCATGCTTTTGCGACCATACAAGTTATCATAAGTTCCATTATAAAACTTTACTGTTAATTCAGTGTTGTGTCATCCTCAGTACGATCCAAATGACTTATGAAATCCATGGTTTTCTATTTGTTACTTCTGTATGTTATAGATAGAATGTTTATTGTATATGCCAATTTGGATGGTGTTATCTATTTCGATAAGGAAACGGTTAATGAGAGGTTCTGATTGTGTCCTCGATGAATGGTGTAAAGACATGGTCTTATTTAAGAAAATAAAAAATCCTTCAACGCAAATTTCTATGTCAGAAAGTGACTCCGTAAAACGGATCATTCACAGTTTGATGAAGTTGCATATGTTCGATTCTTCAAAATGATATAGACACAGAACCCAACCTGTAGCATACAAGAATCAGAAATAAATAATGGGCAACATCAAACTCTTCTTGAATATCTCCATATCATTTGAAGAAGCAAATCCAATTACAAAATCTTGAATAAAACAATTAGTACAATCTGTGGGAATTTCAAAATAAGATGAGGTCCTTGGGCAGGCCTTTCTTGAAACATGCAGAAAGAAATGTTGAAGGATCCATTTTCAGTAAGCCTAGACACTGTAAATGTTAATACATACCAAGATTAAGTGGATATCATGACTATGACTGAATCTTCATTGAGATTAAAGTGTGAAGAATTTTCATAAAGCACCACTTATTGCCATGGAAGGATTAAACATTTGGATGAAATGTGCATTGGATTCTTCCATGTAGGGACAGATACATGAATTTGATGTGAGGGCAACTACAAAGCTTCTACTAAATGGAATATGCAAAAGCTTTAGAAAACATGCCTAAAAGAGAAATATTTTCACAGGCAGCTCCCACTTTCATGAAATGAATCCATACAACGTTTACATGAACTCCTTCACTAATGATTAAACTAGTTAAACACGATTAAGACATATATAATTCTACAATCTCATTAAAATCTGGAGTTACAAAAGCAAACTATTTCTAACATATTATATTGACATCAAATTGATTGAAGTGCTAAAATAATATAAGTACTTGCGGTTGGAATAATATAAATATTTTACAATTGAAATTTTTGAATACTAAAATGTAGAACTTTGATCATTTGATGTCATTTCACTGTTTGTGGTTGTAGTGTGTTTAATATTGGTGAGCATAGGAGATATGCTTTCTTTTTATTTCGAAGCAACATTCTTTTCCACCAAATTATTTTTAAAACTCATCAACAAAGTTGACACATTTCTCATAGTTGGGCGTTCTTTAGGTGAATCTTTTGAGCATAGAAAACAAACATGTAGGAGAGAAAGTATGCATTTATATGCATCATTTTCTCCAATTTCAACTCCATCCATCTCCCTCAAGATATGAGGGTCAATTACCTCCTCCACTTTATTTGGAAATGCCAAGTTCACCCACTTATGTAAGTTCAAATCTCTTACAAATATGTCACTAGTTGGTTTTCTTTTGGTAAACATTTCCGATAAGAGAATTCCATAGCTATAAACATCCCCTTGAATAGAAACCCTCTCACCTATTCCATACTCTGCATTCAAGGAAACGTTGATCAAGATTTACTCAACAAATCCATATCAAATTGTTGTGAAGACAATTCAAATAAAAATAATGTTTTAAAATATCCATACTTGGGGCAATGTAGCCCATGGATCCTTTTAGAGCAAGTGTTGAGGTAAGTGAACCATGGGAGGTTGCACCAATTAACTTTGCAATCCCAAAATCTGTTACAATGCCATGCATGTTTGCATCTAAAAACAAATTGCTTGGTTTTATATCACAAAGCGCTAGTTGTACACAAACATCATGATGAAGATATTCTATGCATTGGGCCACATATATGGCAATGTCTAATCTTGTTTCCAATCCCAACTTGCAGACATCCTCAACATTGTTTTCATCTTTATCAAGATAAAAATGTTTCTCTAAGCTTCCATAACCCATAAACTCAAACACTAAAGCTTTGAAATGTAGATTGGAACATAAGGTTAGAATTCTCACAAGATTTCGATGTCGAACATTTTTCAAGATTTTACACTCTCTTTAAAACTCTTCGCAACCTAGTCATTTTCCAAATTGAAAACTTTTACAGCGACAAGCATGCCATCACTCAAGATTCCTTTGTACACTGATCCAAAACTACCCTTCCCCAACAAGTTGGCTTCAATAAATCCATTAGTTGCTCTGGAATTCTCTTAATATGATATCCTTTGATGTTGTAAATTATGGGAAATAACTTGTGGGAAATCAAAGTTTTGTATATGCAAATTCCCACTTGAGAATAATCTCAAAAGAAAACAACATAGAATAAAACCAATCACACCAAAAATCGGCAATAGAACTTTTCTTAGATCATCAAAATGGCTTCTTGGTGTTGAACATGATAGTAAGGAAAATACTTGTGGCCCACATAGACCTGGATTTCCAATTAAGGATATGATAATGGTTTTATTTGTAGAAAATTTTCCTTTTGCTATTTCTCCTTTGAGATCATTGAAAGATAAATTCAAATAGTGAATCTCTTTCAACTTGTTGAGAGTAATTGGTATTGTCTCGAATAAGGAGTTCCAAGAGAGATCCAACACCTTGAGATTTTGTAGAGATCCAAGTGAATCTAGAATGGAACCTTCTAACAAATTTTTAGATAGAGTCAATGATTCGAGTGCAGTGCAACTTCCAAGTGTTGGTGGAATGACACCAGTCATTAGATTTGTAGAAATTTCTATATCTAAAACATTTCCAAGTTTCTATACCTTAGAGCTAAGGGGCCATCCAACAAATTCAATGAAAAATTCAAATAAAAACTCAACGAACGAAGAATGGTGACTTCTAGTGGTATATTTCCTCTAATTCTATTGTCAGACAAGTCAAGCGATCCCAAATTTTTGCAATCTCCTAAACTAGAAGGTATTTTATCTCATAAGTAGTTGTGATGAAGAGAAAGGATCCAAAGTTCTTTAAGATGGTGCTAGGAATTAGGAATTTTTCCAGAAAGCATGTTTCTACTAATATCTAAGAGACCAAGATGTTTTAAGTGTTTGATATCATCATAGATGTTTCCTTCTAATCTATTATTGCTTAAATCCAATAATTGTAGATTTTCAAGATTAACCAACGGTGGTATAGTTCCATTAAACATATTTTTATATAATTTTAGAAAAATTAGGCTACTAAGATTGCCAATATGTGGAGGGATGTTTCCTTCTATTATGTTATTTGATAATAACAAGTAAGACAAATTTGTAGAAATAGACTTATAGCTGGGGGCAAAACACCACTAAATTTATTGTTTCTCAATTCTAGTTCTTCTAGCTGGGAACAATTGGTAAGAGATACAAGAAAGGGCATGTTTGTGGTGCTCCCACTATCAAGTTCATTAGATACTAAGTTTAGTTGTTCAAGGAGTGATAAGTTACCCAACTCAATTGGCACACTTCCACTCAACTTGTTGTCCCAATAGATAATATCATAAGCTTGGAACAATTTCCAATGGATTTTGGTATGTTTCCCTTAGGGCACCCAAAACACTGAATTTTAAAGACTGTAACCCAAATTTTCAAAAAAAATTGCCAAAATTTTTCATAATTTTACCAAAATTTCTGAGTTATTATGTGATTTTTTAGACTACGACATATATCTATATATATATATATAGATATATCAAATTGAGAGGAATATTTCAAATATTTTAAATACCTATTCACTCAACTAATTTTCTGCGACCACCACAATGGTAAAACCTTGTTACAAATAAAATGGCTTAGTGATTACATCAAAATTAGAAGATACAAGTGGATTCAAGGGTTAAGAACATTTTATAGCAGACTCAACCAATTTTCTGTGACCACCACAATGGTAAACCTCATTACAAATAAAATGGCTTCATGATTACATCAAAATTACAAGATACAAGTGGATTCAAGGGTTAAGAAAATTTTATAGTAGAGTATTGCTTAAGAAAACTCCAACCTAAGAGGGAGCTTAGGATAATTGTGGATTTAGAAACAAATACAAGAGATTTTGGTATCTACAACTTGCATTGAATAATGTTGTCAATTGTGCCACCGATATCACCAATTTTGAATGCTCCCACCTGAATTCCACCTATAGTGTAAGACCCAATTACAACCTACTGTACATTTTTAAGAATTTAGCATTAACAAGGAAAAGGGTAATTAGGGCTATGTTCTTTAGAAACCTTAATAAAGTCCATAACGCTGAAAGGGGACCGTAAAAAAAGACAGCAAGTGACAACCATCCTTTATTTCCCCTTGTCCCATTTTACATAGTCGATCTTTGAGATTTTCTTGGCACACAAGTGTCCCATTTTATACAGCCGAACTTTGAGATTTTCTTGGCACACAAGATAATGAAAAACCATCAGGGAAAAAATGTTAATGAATTTTTTTTTTACCTTATTATTAGCTTGAGTATAAGCAATCAACTATTTAGCATCTCCCTCTAGGACACCTACTATTAAAATTGCTACTATGATTGTTGGTTGCTTGAGAGCAGATGGAGGAAGAAAATGAACTACACAAACAAAATTCACTTTCTTTACATATTAGTGAGTACCATATTCAAATGAATACTGTTGAGAACATAATTAGCATAAATTATCAGAAGCTATAATGGTAAGGTTTGGAAGAACATGAGATAGCTACCATAAGAGATAATATCACTTTCTCATTGTAACAACCCTGGTAAAAAAATTAATGTAAAAATAATAACCATAGTTGATGGGACACTTATTCCAAGCTGCATGGTGGGAAAAACATTCTAGCCGATGTTCAACATTAATGTAAAAATAATAACCACAGTTGATGGGACAATTATTCCAAGCTGAATGGTGGGAAAAACATTCTAGCAGGTGTTCATTTCAGTTATTATGGCTAAGGAAATTGGCAAAGGCAAAGGAAAAAGGATTTGGAAAGTCAAAATGGCATTTTGAAACATTTATTTATGAAAATAATGGAAATTATGAGAAAAGGGAGATGAAATGTCACAAGTTTCATGTGAGGAATAAAATGAAGGAAAATCATGGAAAATGAAGAAAATAGAGGCTTCTTCTATAAAAATACTTATGAGGATCAGTTGGTACCTTTTGGCAGTGCATTTTTTGAGCTCTCCCATTATTCTCTCTCTCTCTCACTCACTCTTGGGCACTCAGAGTTTTTGGAGCACTTTTGCATTGGAGCAAGAAAGGAAAGAAAGCAAGAAGAAGGAGGATCAAGAGTTAAGAAACTACAAGAAGATTCTTGGCAGGTATTTCTTTTCATGTATAAACAATTTACTAGATTTGGCATGCATGGTATTGCATGTGGTTATTTGTTGTCTTGGCATGGGTTTTTTCCAGGTGTGATAGATTATTCAACCTAGCCTTGTCATTTCCACATAGTCATGGTGTTGTGGAGTTCTCATGTTTGGTTTAGCTGGATTGTCAGATGGACTCAAAGTTGAGTGAGGTGGATCTCCAAATGATTATGGAACCGGTTCACATGTTGCCTCAGTTTAGGGCCTAGTAATCCTGGTTTGGATTGCGGTAAATCCTAAGAGGTGGTTTTCTCTCCATTCAGGGTCTAGGAATATCAGTTTTGGGATATACGGTAAAGCTTGGAGAGTATGTCTCAGTTTAGGGCCTAGTGACCCCTGATTCGGACTATGGGTTGCGATAAAGCCTGGGAGAATAAGAGACAGGAAAATTACTCACAGTTTAGGCAGAGAGAATCTAATGATATCCATGCTTGTGTTGGCCTATTAATCATGTGTAGATCATGGTAAATCTAGTTATTACATATTTGTTGTGTTGGCCTAGTGATCCGGTGTGGAGCATGGTAAAGACTTGTTTCTATTGATGAGGGCGAGGTGCTTTAGCCTCGGGATGCCCTGCTTGGTTCTTTCGGTTTGAGTCCGACATTCATGCTTGGAATATGGCACCGGGGTAATTGGCTAAAGAGATATTTGGCTTAGCCGATCTATGGTCGGGTGAAATGTGGAAGTCCCATCTCCGATTGGTTTTTACACACATTGATGAGAAGCTCATTCCTTTGATATTTTATGCATAATTTCACTAGTTATTATGTGGATTCTATTGTTGTTTTATCCATCATATTTATGTTGTTATTAAGCTGGTTATAAGCATGTATTTTACCAATGATGATGTATGTCTCTATCCATGTTTTTACTTGTAAATGAATGCACAATGTATTTATGGCCAAATATATTGTATTTCAACTTATGATGTAAGTGAGTAGTGCTTCTTAGTTATTCTCAGATAAGTATAATACCCCTGTGCTTAAATCTGTTATCACGCCTGTAGATGTAACATTTGAGACATGTTTCATGAAATTCATGTCATGGCTAGGAGGGGTCTAGATGAGTTCCTCATGATGTGATTACTTCCACACCTTTTATTTAATGTGATTTACTATCTCCTGAAGTTTCATGAAGTTATAAGAAGTGACCTGGGCTCTAGGGCTAAAAAGGTGGCACAAATCCTGGAGTTGCAGGCATAGAGCTGACCAATTACGGCCATGGTTGTATGCTTGCTATGTTGTGCCTATAGCTATAGGTTCTCATTTGCTACCTTGCCTTGGCATGCCTATGGCTATGGTCCAAAAGGGTTAAAAAGTCAGTCTCCCTCAAGAATCAGGGGTCTGGAAGGTTGGGTTACCTCCTAGGGATGATGTTGATGTTGTGAAAGGTGTGTTTGTCTTGTTTCCATCGGTTCCACTTCCTTAAGGTCATCTAGGAGGTTGCATCTCATATTAGTAGCCTTTTGTCACATGTTTACCCCAATTGGTCGGTTGCTTGGGTAGATGTGGGAGGAGGGTGTTACACTCATATATTCAATATGTCAAGATGAAGATGGTATACGAATAATTCAAACCATAGTGAAAATTTTATTAAAATTACAATGAAAAATTGATGAAGACATCAACTATTGGAAGAGCTTTGCATGCAATCCCAATATTGCAAAATATGCGCAAAAGTGTTATAAAAAAAAAAAATCAATATTTTAAGTTCAAATGATTTGAAACAAAACACCCATAGAATACTTGTTGTAGAATAAGGGAAGAGACTAATGATGAATGAACATGTATGGAAATTTCTCCCTTCCCAAAGAACAGTTTCTGAAATCCTTTCGAACCAGAATTGATGATTCAAACAACATACAATGTCTCTCTACTTGAAATGTAAACAAAAATGACCTTCGTTATCCTCCACCATTACTATAACTAAATTAAGATGAAATTGAATAAATTGTCTTGTTTTCTTTCATTACCTAAAATCACAATTTTAATATTTTCATCGTCTTTTGCGTCAAGGTATACATGCGATGAATAGGAAGTTTCCATGTAATTGTAAAATAATGCTTGAGTTGAGCCAGAGAAAAGTTCCCCTATTGCCATCTTCTGCAAGGGAACTGCTGAAAGTTACTTTGCACACAATTTTCATTTGTTAATCCCTTGGTATCCAAAATGAAAGGCTTTTACAATCACCTAGATCCATGCCAGAATTTTTTTCCTTGTTGAAAGTCGAAGACAAATCATGACTCTTCTGCAACTATACTGTGAGTGACAATTCTAATTGTTGAAGATTGTTAAATTGATTATAGTTACGTTTAGAACTGATAGAAACATATCTTCTTGCTCTGGCTTCTCAAAACTACCCAATCTTTCAAAGTCCAACATGACATAGATTCATTTCTCTGCACTTCTCTTGCAATCATCCACACTACATCACTACACCTTCCACCTACCACATCCAAAAGAGACCCTGAGAAGTGATTTAAAAAAAAATATTTTCCATTGCTTTGTTTTCCCACAGATGATATCACCATGATTTTTACCTCCCTATTTCTAAGAAGTATGTCATAAATTCCAAAAGTAATCAAATTTTCCAAAGATAAGTTTTCCTTTAAAAATATAAATCTTCTGGGAAATCACATAACTCAGTTGTCTTCATAACTCAGTACCATTGGTATCTCAAGCCCACCCTTGAGAGAAAGTAGTCCATTGTTTTTTGCTTAGGCTCTTTGGATAGGATCAAGGAAAGCAAGGGTGTGAATCGTAGGATCAATCGAGCCCATAGTCAGCTCAGAAATCCTCCATGTAGTGTAAGGCTTCTCAGGTCTTTCGGTGGAAACATTCAAATCTAGTTGCTCGGACATGCAAGGAATCTTAATGTCATGCAAGGAAGAAAACTGAGAACTATGTACTTCATAATCCTACATGAACCTGCATACTGGTTTTTCCTGTCGGGAACCCTGGACTTCATAATCCTCCATGAACCTGCATACTGGTTTTCCTGTCGAGAAATTACTTAAAATAACTATTAAAACGATGAGAGAATTACTTCTTTGAATAATTAAGAGTAGTGGCACAACTTTCAAGCCACAATCATCGCATAAACCAACGACACAAGAACCACTTCTTTGAATAGTTAGGAGTAGTGGTCTTTTCAAACCATGCTATTGCATATACCAACGACACAAGCTAATTAAATCATGTAACATATGTCAAATCAAGGCAAAAAGTTTACACAAAAATATGAGCTAAACTGATTAAAAAAACACCTATCGACATAATTATATATCAAATTTTCTATGTCATCTTATAAATTTCAAAATCAATCTAGATCAAATTCATTATTAAAAACCAAAAAGAAAATAATCAATGCAAATAGGAAATTTTAAATGAAATTCAAGTAAACACACGTCATATTCATTATTAAAATCCAAAACAGAAAAAGAAATTGTCAATACAATTAGAAAATTTTAAATGAATAAAAATCATTTTAAATTTATTTTCCATAACCAAATAAAAATTTTCAAACCAATTCAAAATTAATAGTAGAAAAAATATATCATTGAAATTAGAATAAATAAACATCAATACCCTTTGATTTTACCACTAAAAATAAACAATGTGATATTAATTTTAAATCAAATTAAAATTCACATCTTTTATATAATATATAAATAAACACAAAAATGTATCATTAAAATAGCACGAAAAAAATTTTAAAAATCAAAATTATTACTCAACTACATATACACCAAGTCATGTATACTAATAAGAAAGTTCATGCCAAATAAAAATCAATACTTATTAAATTTAATTTTAGAATGTGTACACACAAATATACTATTAACATGGATAAAAAATTAAAAATAAAATTATTAAATTTTTGATAAAAAAATTAAACATAAAATTATTAAATTTTTAATTTGATTGGTTTTGATTAAATTGAGGAAAATCGAATTTTCATATATCTAATAAAAAAACTCAAATTTTAATTTCCACATATATAATAAAAAACTCAATTGTTTCACAATTCAAAATTTATAATGATAGACAAATTTTTTGTTTGTATTAAAAATCTATTTATTTTTTCAATGCTAATAATGTGACCCAATGATTTTTAGCAAGATCTTTGGGATTTAAAATTGGAACCTTTCCAATGAAGTACTTAGGTTTTCCGCTTACTCTGACCTCCCTCAGGATTGCAGGATGGACGAATCTCCTCAATAATCTCCACAAATGACTTCAAAATTGGGCTTTAAGAACGCTGAATGCACCCAGTCAGGTAGTCCTGCTTCGATCTGTTCTTCAAGCCATTCCTATATATCAGTTGTCAGGTAGAGTGGCTCCAAAAACAATCTGCAATAACATGGTGAAAATTTTTTTATAAATTTATTTGGCAAGGAGCATAAGACACCAGAAAATGAGCTCTCCTATCATGGGAAAAACTCATTAAAATAAAAAAAACAGGGATATTGGGCCTTAGAGATCCCTATGTCCTGAATCAAGTAATGGGTTCGAAATTATGGTGGCGATGGCTCCAAGGTGGTACTGACATCTGGAAACTCATTTGGGAAAGGAAATATGAAATTCCCACAATAGTTATGGGGAAGTTGAAAGCAGATGTAACTCCAAAAAGCTCCAATATCTGGAAACTAGTAGCGATCAACAGGGAACTAATAATACAGCACAACTTTTGGAAGTACGAGGAGGGAGAACATCTCTCTTTTGTTAGGACTCGTGGTAATAGAGGGAGAAACTATTCAGTCGGTTGGATATAGGAGAAATATTCCTTTTCACAAACTTACTGAACCAAATATCAGTCATCAATTGCTGGTGTCGAGAGGAGGATAGTCAATGGCGGAAATGGAAAGGGAAAGGGCAATGGAGGAATGCCCCAGAAATAGCACAATGGAATAACTTTGATAAGGAAATGAAAACCAAGAAATTGGTTTCAACAAACGGGGAAGACATCTTGAGATAGGGCTACAGGAACAAAGGTATGTTCACCATAGAAGAAGGCTATTTTCTCAAATCAAACAATCATAAGAATATAGCAGTCCCAATATGGAAAAAAATATGGGGAGAAATTTTTTGGCCGAAAGTAGAATATTTCCTCTGGTTGGTAAGCCATCAGAAGATCTTGACTTGGGATCAATTGCAGCATAGAGGAATACAGAGCCCATCTCTCTGCAAGATGTGTCAAAAGGAGGAGGAAAGTATATAACATCTTTTAACACTTGTACTTTGGTAGAAACTCTATGGAAGAACAATGTAGTGATTTTCCAACAAACAGATAGAGATAATACCAGCATAAATGAGACTATATGAAAATGGCGAAAAGGGTGATTTAAGAGTGAAGTCCTGAATCTAGATTGGAGGCTCTCGATGGGATTGATACTCTGGGGAATATGGAAAGAAAGAAACCACTGAATTTTTAGAGATTAAGAGAGGAATGTACCTCCGATATGGAAGGTGATAGTGGAAAATATCTGGGAAAAAATACTAGCAGAACAATGGTATGAGGAAGACTGGGTTGTGACTGATAATGAGAATAGGATCCTGGAAAAATTGAACTTAAAACCCCAAATGCTAGCAAAATCATTATGGAATTTCAAACCCCACTGACAAAATCTGCTAGACATTTTTCAGTTTCCATAAGTGGGATTTTTGAAATTGAATTATGATGGCGCCTCCAAAGGAAACCTAAGGAAAGCAGGGATAGGAGGCCTATTTCAAAATTCTAGAGGATTCGTATGTAGGATATATGCAATGGCGGTTGGATTCACAATGAACAACGAAGCTGAACTCATGGCGGTAAAACAGGGTCTAACAATTGCAGTCTGGGAAAACTACCATAGAATTATAGTTGAAGGAGATTCAGCAATGGTAACAGAGGTATTACAAAAACTTCAACAAGGAACCCCCTGGGACAAGATAAGTAAAAGCTGGCGCACATCAAGATTAATTCAAGAGATTGGCCAAATTATACAATAAATTGGTTATGTGATTCCCATGCATGTCCGCAGAGGGGGTAATGAGGCTGCTGATTATTTAGCTAACTAGGGTTGCAAGAATGAAGGTCGACAATTAGACATTAATCAACATCATCAAGCTTGGAATATAGAATTACACTCGCTATAGATTATTCTTGAAAAAGACCAAGAAAGGGCTAACGAGCCCGATTGGGGTGCTACGATGAGAGGGAAGGACAAGGGTCGGCACCACGCGGATGCGCGCACCTGACCATCCATCATGGTTTAGTATTATTGAGCAGAGAAGGCTTTTCCTTGACATAATCTGCCTTAATGAAAATGAATATAGCTGTCCTAAGCCAGAAAAGCATGTCAGGAATAACTTGGAAACAACGTTGGTTGCAAAAGGGAGTAAGGAATAAAACGCATTTGCAGAAAAGGAATGTCATTGTAAACTAGCTTGGAGTCCAGTCTGGAGGTGTGGAGGAAGTTCTGCTCCAGCAACGTCGTCAGCGGGTTAATTGGATTACTATACAGTATTACAGGGGAATCCTTCTGCCAAGCTATCATGGCAAGAGGACAAACAGGGAAAAGAAAAGGAACATGCAAAGGAAAACAAAGGAAACAATACAAAGGGAAGGACCAAGCAAGCATGGATGGAAGACTACCAAACAAGTTCTAGAAAATATATCTGATCTTTATGAATTTGTAAACCTAGTACACATCCGTAATACCATCCAAGGCTGGGAGGGAGAGAGTAATAATGAGGATGAGGACATCAAACAGAAGGAGGCAATCATGGATTTCATTTATGACCCAGGGAATGCAAGAGGTCAGGTTTCTCTATTTCATCAATCTGTCAACACGTATTGGAAACTAAAATGTGTCTTAGCAAAAGCAATGTCAAGCATGCAAGAAATGGAAGGAAACCCAACAGTGGTTTCTGAATTGCAGCAGATCAAACAAGATATCCACGAGATAGCCAAGTCACAGTTTCAAACAACAGCGAGAATTTGGAGAATAGAATGTCAATTGCAAGGAATGCAGCAAGTAGAGATGACGGGCTCCACTGCAAAAAACCTGGCTCCAATTGACTCATCTGATGGATAATATTAGCTTTAAATAGTCTTAAATGTTTTTTGCAGCTAATGTTAATAGTTTCTGTTTAAACTACAACTTTTATGGACATAGTAAAGTAGTCAAAGTAGCAAGTAAAAGGAAAAAACAATTTCAATACTGGTTGGATTTTAACTCTCTGAGGTGGCCAGCAGACATGGTTTCCTTCGGACAGGTGCAGGCTACCACATGCATCAGTATTTGTATAACAACTTGCTTTTTTATAAATAAAAAATAAAAAGGCTCTACGAAATTCACAAACAAAAAAACAAATCTTTATTTTAAATAAATTATTTTTATTTTTTTCAAATTATTTTTCAATATTATAAAACCAAACATAAAATTTATATTTTTTTAAAATATAAAAAATATGATATATAATTTATCATTTTAAAATTATGATTTTTTATCTAACTATATATTATTTATTGATTCAAAATGTCATACATTTTTTAAACACGAAATATTTCTTGTACTAAATGAAAAGAGAAATAGTTATGACCATATTGTTAACCCTTTTAATACAAATAAAATCTTACAAACTAGTTTTTGTTAAACAAGATTTTTACCATGCCCATAGCAAGTAATCGTCTATTTTATCATGTCCATAATCGTCACTTGGAGTAGTAGAGGATAGAGGATAAACGGGTGGGGGTTTCCTTTTCGGCTGGGTTCAAGTGTAGTCATATTTCTTTACTTTGTTTAGGTCCAAAAGAGCCCACTATGCAATTTGAGTGCTTAACTTTTTATTCTAACTTCTTAAAAATTTTATCTTGCTTTATACCCTTTTTTTTTTTAAAACTTCCACCTCTATATAGAAAAAGTATGATCCCTGCAAATCGGTTGACAAAGTCTCTATGTCGAGTAAGTATGATCCTTACCAATTGGTTAGGATATAGAGAAACTATTTGCAAATTAATAAATTAACCCAATTTAGAAACTTCCACCTCTATATAGAGAAAGTATGATCCCTACGAATCGGTTGAGAAAGTATCTATATCGAGTAAGTATGACCCTTACCAATTGGTTAGGATATAGAGAAACTATTTGGGAGTTGTCTAACTGGCCAGAGGAATTGCCTGGACAGCGAAAATTGGTCGGAATCCGGGCAATTTTTTTTCCAAAAATATTGCAATAGCAGTGTTTGAATCATGTTTTTGATGGTGGAAATGGATTCAGCACTATTGAAAACTTCTAGGGTGCCCAAAATATTGAAGATTGATAACTATAACCTGGATTTACAAAAATCTTTGTTGGATTTTCTTAAAATCTTACTTGAATTTCAATGATTTTCAGGGCAAAAAGGTAGTCCAGTTAGACTATGGCTTTGCAAATTAATAAATTAACCCAACTCTTATGAAATGGTGCTAATGATTCTAATGAGTTTGTTCATGTAAATATTGAATAAATTAAAATGGAAATACTCCATTTAAAAAGAGGGTGAAAATTGGTGGAGGTAATTTATAGGCATTGATAGTGAGTGTTCAGTTATTAACAAGGAAGTCAAATTCGTATGTTAAGATATTTGTGCGCAATTCAAATTCCTGTGGGCATAATTAATCAATTCCGAAATATTTGAAAAAAAAATGGATAAAGTGCCCAACAATTCATTTTCTGATTCTAAAAATAGTGAGAAGGCTTCATCAATACGCATTTTTTGTTTTTTCAAATGCGTGTTGTTGAGATAGAGAACTCTCAAGTGGGGTCATTTGGTAGATCGTTGTTTTTTCAAACGCGCCTCGTTGAGAAAGAGAGAGGGGCAACGTAGAAACTGGTCATATGATTAAAAATATGCTGGTCAAATCAATGAATGAATGATATTTTAAAGTTCATTAAACTAAAAATAGTCTATGGGACTATCAGTATTCTTGTTTTTTGGCTTCTATAATTCAATCATTTTCTAAATCAAATTGATTATGAGTTGACCCAACCTTCTAATGGTTCCCTCAGTGAAAATACAATGCCACATAATTGATGCTAACACACTAGGGTAATTGTTTGATGTCTCTGAAAGCATCACATTCCAAAATAAAATGCTTGTATAATTCCATTGTCTGAGAAGTGGAAAAAGTACACACCCTTTCTTTACAAGCCTCTTTAGGTCTCTTCCACTGTCCCTTTTCACACCGAAGTTAATGTGATTTAGATCTTATTTGAGCAATAAGAGTCTTTTCTCCCTATTAGTTATCATTATTTTTCACTATCTTTGGATGCCTATAGAATAGTTATAGTTTTCTGAAAACAATATTCCTTGAATATCTTGAGTTTCAGAAATCTCACTGCCTTCATTATCTTCACAAAACCTTTTTCCCTATCTATCAGTTTGTCATCTCAAAATCACCCTGTTGCTCTTAAAAGACTCATTATGGGTTTATACCTCTCATTTTCATCCTTCTTTCCTACCTAAGACCTCATTTCTCCATTTTCCCTTGTCAATAAACTCCATCCTCCTTTTAAGATTTCTTTTTGCTAACTCATTCCCATGTCCCCTTGAGCATAACAGCACTTTTGGAAATGCTCTTTTCACATGAAAGTTTTTAAGTCAAATTTTATTCAAAATCAGGTCAAAAAGCGCTCCCATTAGGTCATTAGGGTTTTCCATTTTTTCAAGGTCATCCTTTCATTCCGATGAGATCAGCAAACATATGAGAAGGAGTGATTGTGATAAGCATTCTTATATCTCCCCAAAATCGTTGGATGTTTCAGGCACTACTTTTCCTTTGCTAGAATCTGGCTCAGATGTAATAGAATGTCGAGACATGGTTATTCAAGAAGGACCTAAAATTTCCAAACAGGATTATATTCTCAGTTCAGAACTTGCAAGTGAGAAAAACTGGACAAATTTTAGCACTTATGTATAGGTGTTGGAAGATTTATCAGCAGAAATTACTGATGATGTAGACTGTCTCCTCCTGAATGGAACAATTTATAGCAAGGAAAAGGGAAAAAAGCTTGGTCTTGTAGTTGACACTGGTTATAAACTTGATAGTCCATTTGAGTGCCAAAATAGTGATTACTTGCAAGAAAATGACATGGAGGAAGCACACAAGGCCAAACATGAAGAAATTCTATCAGAAAATATTGATGGAATATGGAAAAAGGTAAGGTGAACTGGAAAGAAATGAATGAACTTGAAAGGGCTATAGATAAATTAGAAGACAACGCTGATGATTATTTTATAAAGAACCGCAGGCACTTAGAGATTTGAAAAAGGTGGCCATAAAAGGTGGAAAAGATGAGATGAATTTTATGCTCGCAACTACAGAAGATTTTGAAAATGATACTATATGTAATAATTAAATCCCAATGCATTCAAAGTGAACATGTCAAGCTTAAATAAGCAAAAGAAAAGCCAACTTCATGACTTCAGCGACCTGCAAAGCAAAAAGTGTCAAAAGGTATCAGTGAGAAAAGGAAAAAGACTTCGAACATTAGAAAGTGGGTTTTTCAAGTTAAATTAAATCCTCAAGCCTATAAAATCCCATCAAACACTTCAAAAAAGTCATTGTTGCCTTTCAAAAGATCAAGAGTGACCATCAAGGAAAAATTTGTGAGTTTTCAAGCAGAATTCGTGCCAAATTCCTTGGTGCTGCATTCCTGGAAATCGGCAATGCGCCCTTGCCTGAGACTTTTAACGTGTTTTGTGAAGGCACTGCGTGCCTCTAGCTTGGCGCTGTGCCCTTACCGAAGTGCTACGCCCTTACCAGAAGGACCCCATGTAAGTTGCATTGGCATTGCGAACTCAGAGCTTGGCACTACATGCTTGGGTTGGCATTGCACCCTCAGCCAGTGCCGTTGAGTGCCTAGACATAAGAGTTTGCTAAGGGTGGGGGCCATTCAAACAAGTTCAAGACTTCTTCAAAACTTCTCCAAATTCTTTCCAAAGTCCTCCAAGCACTCTTGAATGGTAATTACATGACATAAGCCCTATTTTGAAAGCTATTTGATCACTCTTAATTGAACGGAAGTGAAACCTTAAGAGAAACCCTAAATTTTAGCTTGAGATCACTGTTTTACCCTTGGTTCATCTTCCTAAAAGAAATATGAGTCATAGAAAGGGTAATTACATTGATTTAGGGTTTCCATTGATTTATTTTTCCCCTTCACTCATTTCCTTCATTTTTTCAAGCTACCTTTTCATTCCCTTCCCCCTCATTTCATTTCACTTCCACCCTAGGGTTTCCAAATCAGAATTTGAAGATGTCAGAGGGAGAAGATAGTGGTTTTGAGACACAAATTCCAAGGATACATGATCATAAGGGAGGGAAGATAAACATGTTTGAACCCATCAATACAAGAGAATTCATGGCCTCTCCCCTCACTTCTCTTACTTTCAGAATGTGGGTTGTTTAGACTTCTGTGAGAGAGTGCAGCAAGCCCAAAATCACTCGGAGTTAACAGTATTATTCATCATCAATTTACATGACAAGCAGGTCAATATTGTCGGGGTCACCTTTGAGATGTCTGGCAATGCCATTACAGCTGCTACAGGGATACCTAGTGTGGGAGACAGGTGTTTTAAACAAGCAAAATTGGACATGAGCTATTATGAGCCGTACCTCAAACCTAGGTACAAAGATCACAACAAGTCCATTTTCCCCTTTTCTCATCTCCTTGACCGGTATGTGCCCATGATGAGGATAATAATGAAGTATTTCACTTGTAAGGGAAGGTTTTCCCGCCTCTACTCATATCATATTCGTTTTCTCATGCATTTCACTAGAGTTAGAATGCTACATTTGCCTTATTATATTTTCCATAGCATTGAAAAAATGTCTTACATTGCGAGAAAGAGAGATTACAATCAGCAAATGCAGAGCCTATTTCATCATTCACTCATTAAGATGGTCATCATGCATCAGCTTTAGTAGAAAAATATTTCATGGGATGCATTCATTACCAATGAGGTTTTCACTACTCCACCTAGCCATCATCAGTAGGATATTCCTTCATCTTCTCATCCTCCTGCATCCACTTCTCCATCACATACCGCTATTCATACATCACCATCCACTCACATCCGGTCGCCTCATTTTGATCCTTCCTCATCACCTTTCCACAACCCTTCACCCTCATACTAGGATGCCAAAGCATCAAACAGTGATAGGGACATTGAGATAGATGGCACTAAAATGATTGACATTGACCCATTTCCTTTGACATATCAGAGAGGCTACATGCATGTGTTTGCTTCACTTGATGTGAAAGGGGCCATGCCTTCTTCATCAGCAAACCAGGTAGACAAGGCCAAAGGAAAGGTCACAAAGCCTATCACTATTGAGGAGGAGGACAAGCATGAAACTGGGCAGGATTTTTAGTTAATTTACCTTGATGATGAGGATGAGGTTATAATCACAAATGTATTGATCAAAAGCAAGGATGCCAAGATTAGTGAGCTTCAAGCTAATCTTGGTAGGGCAAAGAATGTGATTAACTATTTTGAGTTAGAGAATCAGCAGTTGGAGACAAAGAAGACCATTAGTGAGGTCAGGGAAATCAGAGCTCATAGAGAGGCTGGAAAGGCCAAGGCTTTGTTGGATGAGACCTTGGGCAGATATGAGGACAGTGATGATGAGGAAGATTACCTTCCTAAATAGAGACCAAGGACCATGGGACTAAAGAGGACTTTAGCCTGAGAAAGGCAAAAAGAGGTAGAAATGGTAGAGCACTCCAAGTGAGTTGCTTGCCATAGAGATTAGCAGGGATAGAGAGTCTTGGCTTGAGAGGGAAAATTTTCATCTATAGGGCCTACTAGAGAAGGCAAAGAGAGACATTGATGTTCAGAGGAATATGGCAAGACATTATGCCATGAGAAACAAGATTGCAAGGGCCAAGCTCAAACGAGCCCATGCAAATATCTGGGCTTTGACCGAGTCAAAGGAGAATGAGAAGCTCAATATCCTTGCTAATGTGTCCCTCCAAGCCTCTAAACCTTGATCAATAAGAAAAAATCCAATTTTGGAACTTTTGTGAACATTTTGAATTTTTGACAGTTTGACATGCAGAAATTATGCCAAACGCGCAATGCCACTGGAGATGCGCTCATTTTTGGGCCATCCAAATGGAAAATGGTCAGCATATTTATTTTCCTAATGACAAGCACATCAACCTCAGAAAGTTTCAGAAGATTTGGAGCAAAAATAGTCCCTCAAAAAGGCCAAAAACCATCAAAAATTCATGTTTCTACCCTCTTTTTGACCTTGGCTCTGCATGTTTACTAGTCTTGGGAGAACATGTTTTTGACAAGGAAAATTGACACCATTTTGGAAAGTAAAATCATATCTGGAAAGTAGACAGGAAAATCTTTCCAATGAGCCATCGTGGAGCTCATTTTGACATCGTGAATCCTTCCAAAAGTTGGCTGCAAGAGAGGCCATTTTTTCTATCATGGCGTTGCGCGTTTGCATCGGCGTTGCATGTCTGTACCTTGGCGCTGTGCCCTTGCTAGGAGTTATTGTAAAATTTATTGAGAAGCCTTAAAGTCAAAAATTTTCTAAAAATTAGCTCAAAAATTTATGTTAGGAGTTATTATTACAATAAATCAGTCTCAGATATTTTTCCTTGGGCCTTGCATGGTCTCAAAGGTCAAAATGCATTAACTTTGTAATAAATACAAATCTGAAATCCTAGCTTGGGATCGCCTCCTCATTTTGCAGATAAATATTGCATGTATTCTTCATGTATTTTTTGGTTGGTTGGTTGTTGAGTCGAATACTGCATAGACTTTGAGTTGTAAAGAAGTTTGGCTTTGGAGCATTGTAACTGTTTTGGACTAAATATCAATGGAACAAGTACATTTACAGGATTTGTGAAATTTGTTAAATGGTGATGTTATTCTAATTTTTTAATTGTTTCCTTTTGTTTTCCATTTTGTACATCAATTTCTCTTATAACAGAACAAAAAGCTTAGCTTAAGATATGTTGTTAGAGGCACCTTAAGTCTGTTTGATTTTTGTTATTTAAATTTTTTCCTCTACTGGGTCTGATTGGAGAACTTAGGAGTTCCCTGCTCTCCATTTTAACTTAGTTTGTTTTCTTGAGATTAACTCAGTAAATTCCAACCAAATAAGTTTATGGTTTGTCCTATCCTCTGGTTTTGCTTAAAATGTTGTTCTCAAGGCTTTCTTTGAAGTTTACTTACTAGAGTTTGGCTAAATAAGTTTATGGTTTTCCCTATCCTTTGGTCTATCTTGAATAGTAATTTTAAAGGTATTTGAAGTCTGATTGAATAATGTAGGAGTTCCATGCTCTTAATCATTACTGAAATGTTATCTTAAATGTTTTCTTTGTATGAAAGTGAATAACTAGAGAATTTAGGAGTTCCCTACTCTCTAGGGTTTGTTGGATTGTTGTCTTAAAGTTTACTTCGTAAAGTCTGGCCAATTAAGTTTATGGTATGACCTGTCCTTTGGCTCTTTCTTAAAAATAGTAAATCTTAAAGACTCTTCTTGTTCTAGTACATGTTAAAAGATTCTTAATTTCCCTTTAAAGCTACTAAATTCACAACTTAATCTTCATTTCACACCCACATAAGCTATTAAGATCCATTTGGCTTTGTTAACTTAGCCTATGGAACACCCTTGATTTGTTGTTGTACTCTTTAAACCTTTCACAGACTCCATATCCCAATGGTTTGGATTTCTCTTACTCTATCCGTTCTTCTTAACAAGCAACCAAACAAAACAAAACAAAACAAACAATCCCTATCATTTTAACTAGCCTAAAATTAGCATCCTAAATCAATCAAGTTATATCTTTTATACAAATATAGATAGAGTCCTTTCTAAGTCTAGGAAGGCTAGGTCCTAGGACTCCAAAGTTGGTTTGATGTTACCCTTGTTTATTTGGTCTTACCAATCTGACAAATTATAGGGACCTAACATAATGGCGAATCCACTGGGAACACTCATTAAAAATCTTAGTGTTATATAAAGAATTCAGAAAACCCAAAAATATCTCAAGATTGGTATCCAATTGTTGATGGTGGTCAACAAACAAATCCTCAAAATAGTTAGCATCATCCACCTTGTGACTCCACTGGTTTTCAATAGGCCTGTTGACTCTACTGGTTCTCACAAACTCCCCTGGGAATGTATTAATCAATCCTAATAGTATAAAACCCAGCCATATACTATGTGAATTCAGTAATTTTACAGATAGGTATGTTTTCCAAACTGTTACAAGTGTTTGACTCTCTATATTTCGGGTCTGAAATCTGGCTTCATAAAGAATCTGCACCAGATCTCACCCTAATCCAAACCCTCTTGCTGTAGTTTATGACTCATAAATAATCTTAAGGAAAAATTCTAGGACTGAAGATTCAACTATTGCCAGACCAATTCACAAAGCAAGTTCCTTTCCTAAAAACCTTACATCCTTGCAAGATACCCAATTTGACTTACACCATAGAAGAAACCTATTCATAACTACGTCTCAAAGTTGGATAGACCAGACAAACCTTGAGCCTACCAGCTTGCAACAGAGTCCTAGTAGAGAAGTGTCTCCTTCCACTCCTCCTAATCTTCATCTTCTCCATCACTTTGACTCCTTTCATTCCAAATCTGCTCAATATCAGCTAACCGGTCCAAGTACATCTACTACCCCCACTCATACATTCACTGTTCAAACTTATCCATTCCATCCTCCACCTCCACCAGCAAACCCTCCTCTTGTAAATCATCCTTGGCTTCCATTACCTCCCATCATGGCAGCATGGTATGCCCCCGTGGTACTACCACAACCTTTAATGCCTATGCCACATGACTATCAATCTAGAATCCCTCATTTTAATGGAACTGATCCCACAACTACCCAACAGCATGTAGACAAGATGAATGATGCTTTTGATTACCAAGAAATAGAATATGAGACCATACAAATGAGAATGTTTGTCCAAAGTTTAGGGGGATAAGTAAAGAAATGTTTCAAGAACTTAACCCCTAATAGCATTCATGATCTTCCTTCCCTTTATCAAGTATTCATTAACAAGTGGGAGACTAAGAAAAATCCTCTTCAGATCCTATTAGAGTATGAGAACCTTATGAGAAATGTTGGGGAGAGTGTTCAAGACTACTGCACTAGGTTCAATAGTGTATATAATGCACTTCCTCCCCACATGAAACCCCCACAAGGCCTAGCCCTAGTAAAATTTCTAGATGGATTTGATCCAGAAATGGCTTACCAATTAAGAGAAAGAGATCCCCTTACCTTAGAAGACATGCAAAGGGGAGAAATAAGTGTAAGAGAAAATATAATTGCTAAAAGGGCTAGAATGAGAACAAAAAAGAGGGTTTCATATAAAGAGGAACCTGTGGCCTCCACATATGATGCTAAAATTGACAGTCTAGTTAGGAAAATGGAAAGGATGATGGAGAGAATTAACTTAAATGAAAGAGCAACCCCTAGGGAAAACAAAAAAATTCCTCAAAACAAAAACAGAAACCAAAACTTTAGAAGAGATCCTCCTCAAATAAGAAAAAGAGAAACTGACCAGAAAATTAGACCTCCTTTCCAAGAAAACTATGTAGATGAAGAGGACAGAGAGATTGAGGAGCCAGAAGAAAACCATGTGAATCTAATAGGATCTGATAATGAGGACGTTGTTTTTCTCACAGAAGAAGAACAAGGTATGTTTTCCTCAAACCAAACTGAATGAACATATGAGGATTCTGAAAAATACAAACGAGGATTTGAAAATGCTATCATGGAGGTTCATAGGAAGTATGACCTTAGAAGTAGGAAAACCCAAGATATCCCCAAGAGGAAAAAACTAGAAATTTTAGCTAGGAAGACCCCTGAAAGCACTCCTAAAAATACAGAATAAAATAAAAACACAATGGCTAAGCATTCTGATCAAAGAAAAAAAAAATCAGCCAACAAGATGGTGATCAAAGTTTCCCTAGTACATCAACTAGTGGCCTTGAAAAAATAATTTTAACCGAAATTCCAAATAAAAATCAGCAAACTAAAGTTGCTGAAAAACAATGTCTGATAAAACTGATTTAAATCTGCCAAAAACACGTACACCATTCAGTATTGAGAGTGAAATTTCTAAGATAAAAATAGCCACACCCCTTACTGAATTAGTGACTCAAGATGTATATAGATCTCAAGTTTTGAAGGATTTAAACATAGGAAATAACAGTGGTACTCTAAATCTGACTGATGACAAGCCAAAATTGTTGTTTGGACTATAAGTAGAGGGAAAGTTTCAAGAGGGAGGTGTGCCTCCATTCTATGTCAGTTTGAACATCCATGAAAAAATCCTACACAATGCCATGCTAGATTCTTGTGCTTCACATAACCTCATGCCAAAGGCAGTGATGGAAAGGTTAGGCCTTGAAATAACTAGACCATAAAAGGACTTGTACTCTTTTTATTCAAGTAGAGTTAAATGTCTAGGCCTAATCAAAGATCTATGTGTTAATTTGGCACAAATATCAGCCAAGAGCCTTGTAATGGATATTGTTGTGGCTGACATTCCCCCAAAATATGTCATGCTTTTATCAAGATCATGGGGAGCCAAACTCCAAGGAACCCTCCAAATGGACATGACATATGCTACCATTCCAATCTTTAACCAAACAATAATATTGTACAGAGAATTTCACATGAAATACATGGTAAGCAGCCAAGATAAGCCAAATAACACCCCTCTCTATTATGTCCATTCAGACCTTAACTCATTTATTTCTAACAATGAATATGACATTAATGAACAAATAGATAGAAAAGAGGAAGAGCTAGACTTGTTAGAACAGTCAAACCAAACACAAAATGAAGAACATAACAGTCAAAATCATAGCAGCCATGAACAACAACACAATGGCAAGTCTGAACTTGAAACTCTTTGGAACATGAGCTTTGATGGCTCTTGTGGCAAAGCTAGTTCAGAAGCAGGTGTTTGGATACACAACACTAATGAACGTCACCCTTATAAGCTGGATTTTCAGTGTACAAACAATATTGCAGAATATGAAGCTCTTCTCCTAGGTTTACAATTGCTGAAAAATATAAGAGCTAAGAAGA
Source organism: Pinus albicaulis (assembly GCA_034641835.2). Classification (NCBI taxonomy): domain Eukaryota; kingdom Viridiplantae; phylum Streptophyta; class Pinopsida; order Pinales; family Pinaceae; genus Pinus; species Pinus albicaulis. Next base: position 24,734,174 of record MU968382.1, on the reverse strand, counting down.
TTTCCGTTTAGGGAGATTTTGAGCTAATTATTAGGAAAATTAAAGGAGAATATTCAGCCAAAAATCCCAGGTTAAGAGAATATAGAAATGCTACCTTAGACCTCCTGAAAATATTTGAAAAATATGAACTTACCTCTGTCCCAAAAACTCAAAACACCCTTGCAAATGAACTAGCATTCGCTGCCAGCACTTGCCAACTGCCTCATGCCAATGAACAATACATAGTAAAGGTCAAAAGCAGAGCGAATGTCCCTAATAACATAGATTATTGGCAATTTTTTGAAGGTGACAAACAAATTGAATACTTCCTGCAGTCTAAAAATGAGTTTGAAATGCCAAAATCAGATTCGGGTCATAAAGAGGACTGCTCTGATGAGGAACAAACACAAAAAATAGAGCCACCTCATGTTGCTGATATAAATATGTTAGAACACCCGCATGAAGCAGAACTATGTGAAGATCCAGAAAAAAGGACCTTGAGGTATTGCAATGCAAAGACAATCTATTGCTAAGATGACTTGTCCCCTTAGAAGGACTGTTTGATTTCAATGATGTTGGTAGGAAGCCTAAAATAGAATCCACTGAAACAGATATAGAAGAATGCAACATAGGTAGTGAAGAAAAACCTAAAATGATAAAACTTTCCAAAACACTAATAGCTCTTATAAAATAGAAATACATTGAGCCGTTCAAAGAATTTAATGATGTGCTTGCATGGGGCTATGAGGACTTGAAGTCCTATGATACCAACATCGTTCAGCATAAGATTCCTCTCAAGGAAAACCAGAAACCATTTAAGTAGCAATTGCACAGAATAAACCATGTCCTAATGACTCTGGTTGAGAAAGAAATAAAAAATATGTATGATGCCAGAATAATAGTCCCACTCAGGTACTCGAAATGGGTCTCAACTCTTATATCAGTGAGGAAAAAAACAAGGGAAATTAGGCTATGCATACACTTCAGAAATTTAAACAAAGCCTCCCTGAAAGACAACTACCATTTACCTAAGACGGATCATATACTGTAAAGGGTAGTAGGCTCCAAAATAATATCTTTTCTTGATGTTTTTTCAGGGTATAACCAGGTGTTAGTACATCCAGATGATCAACACAAAACCACCTTCACTACACCTTGGGGCACCTTCATGTATGTCAAAATTCCTTTTGGGTTAATGAATGTTGGGGCCACTTTTCAAAGAGCCATGGACATTTCTTTTTATGAAGAAATAGGTTACTTCATTTTGATATACCTTGATGACATAACTTTCTATTCAAAAATTGATGAAGAACACCTAGTTCACTTAAGAAAGGTCTTTGAAAAATGTAGAAAATATGGTTTATCTTTAAATCCTAAGAAAAATTTGTTTGGTATTGAAGAAGGAAAACTTTTAGGCCATATCATATCTGAAGAATGGATTAAGATAGACCCAAAGAGGATTGAGGGAATATTGTAGATCAGTCACCCTAGGAACATCAAAGAGCTGCAATCCTTCATTGGAAATATCAACTTCTTAAGAAGGTTCATACCAAACCTTGCAGAACTCCTAAGAAACATTACTAACATGTTGAAAAGAGGAATAGAAGTAAAATGGACCATAGAAGCAAAAAAATCCTTCGATTGCATAAAACAAGCTCTCACCCAAACACCAGTCCTCGTTAGCCCTGACTTCACTAAGGACTCCTTCATCTTCTCATTTGCATCAGAACACATAATTGCTGCAGTACTACTACAAAAGAACATAATGGGACAAGAAAAAACCATTTCAAAGTTTACATCTTGCATTCACATGTCATTGCTTTTATTCCTCATATAGTTGTTAGGGACATACTAACTCAGGATCCTGATGGTAAAAGAGGTAAGTGGATTGTTGTCATATTAGAGTATGATCTAAAGATCAAGCCCACCAAACCAATCAAAGGGCAAGGATTGGCCAAACTGATGGCTGAAGAAAAATTTCAAGCATTGGACATAAACATGATACATTCCTTAGATGAACAAGAGGATCTGGCGACTCCACCTATTGAAGAAGCATTTCTGAACTCACTCTGGTATGCTGATATATTATATGTGCTTTTTGATCTAAATGCTCCTCTTGGTTTGTCCAAAACAAGGCCAGATTCTTGAAACTAAAAGCTATAAATTTTTGCACTCTAGATAAATCTTTATATTGGAAAAGCTATTTTGGTATCTTGCTTAAGTGTTTACTTGAAGAATATGCAAATAGAATCATGCATGAGTTTCATGAAGGAGAATGTGGAGGTCATCTCTATTGGGAAAACAATGCCAGCAAAATCCTTAGAGCTGGTTTATATTGGCCCACTCTTTTCTCTGATATCCACAAGCTTCTAGTGAATTGCCATAAATGCCAAATATTTGAGGGAAAGAGAAAAATACTTCCTTTGCTTTTACAACCTATCAGTGTTGAAGCTCCTTTTCAACAGCGGGGTTTAGATTTTATTTCAGAAATCCCTCCTTCCTCTTCTACTCAACACAAATGGATCCTCACTACAACTGACTATTTCACCAAATGGATAGAAGCCATCCCTTCAAGGACTACCACTGACTTAGTAATCATCAAATTCCTTGAAACCAATACTTTGTCCATATTTGGCTGTCCAAGAAAAATCATCACTGATAATGCTGCTACATTTAAATCCAAGAGAATGGTGGACTTTTGCCACAAGTGTCACATTACATTAGGGCATCCTACAACTTATTACCCTCAAGGTAATGGGTTGGCTGAGTCCTCTAACAAAATTTTGGTAAATATCATCAAGAAATTGCTGGAAGAGAACAAAAATTCATGGCACAGCAAATTAGTGCATGCACTATGAGCAGACAGATTAACAAACAAGAAATCAATTAATATGTCTCCCTATCAGCTAGTATATGGCATGGATGTAGTTTTTCCAACATCCTTGAAAGTCACAATGATGAAGCTTATTCAAGAGGTACATTCAGAGGAGAATGATATACAAAGGAGGATGAACCAAACCGTTCAATTGCAGCAATCAAGGAAAGAAGTATACAACATAACACAACAAGTGGAGGAAAGCAACAAGAAGATTTTTGATAAGAGGACCAAAGAAAATGACTTCAACATTGGAGACAAAGTGTTGAAGTGGGATTCAAGAAGAGAGGAAAAAGGCAAGCATGGGAAATTTGACAATCTATGGAAAGTTCCACACATCATCCATTCAGCAAGAGGTAACAATGCATTCTTTCTACAAAAAATGGATGGAACAGAGTTATATGGAGGTCTTGTCAATGATAGGATGCTCAAGAATTATTTTTGTTGAAGTTCTTAGTTTAAAGCTTTATTCATTGTACATAACACTACTTGAATAAAAGATCAAAAAAATGAAGAACAAAAAAACAAATAAAAGAAGAAAAGAGAGCCAGATAAAAGAAAAGGTAAAGCCCCATACCAAAAAAGAATATTTCTGAAAGTGTGCAAGTCCAAATGCCACTAATTTTTGATGAAACATTTTTCAGCCATACAACTTAATCATGGTTGAACAAATTTAAATTGATTACTAATAAGTTAGAAATGAATATTTTCCAAACTATTTAAACTTGGCTTATCAGTAGACTAGGTTAGAAAAAGATATTGGTTCCCAAAGTTCAAATCCGAACCAAAGAGAAAAGAAAAGGATGAATGACAAATTCCAAATTATAGCCCTCAGTTTTTTTTTTTTACTTTGTGCAAAAATAAAATCTGTGTGCAACTTGTCCAAAGTGCCATATCTCATGACAATCAAATTGCTTAACCTCGATTTGGTCATGTTTTAAATTTTATGTTGATAGATTAGAGAATGAAAATTTGTCAGATTGTTTAATCTTGATAGATAAGTAGATTAGGTAGAGAATAAAAGAGCTCTTCAGTCTAATCTGAGCTTTTGGATGATAAAAGGGTAGAAATAGATAGTTTTATGATTTCAAAAGAAAAAATTATGTCCAGAGTTTGCCAGTCTAAATGCACCCAAATGAAGAAAAAATGCTAGGAAAAGTATGATGGGTAGGTAAAGTTGATGTTGAAGCAATCGTTTTTTTTAGATATTAAGATCATAGCTTCAAGGAACAACAGCAAATCAGCCATTGAAGAAGGAGGAAATCTTCCAAGCACAAACAAGGCACTGATTTACAAATTCCAGAGATCTGAACTCTGAGGTTATTGACACCTCCTAAAGGAGTTGCCTTCCCCAAGTGGAGCCATTGTTAGTCATCAGTATTTTTCACTATCTTTGGATGACTATAGAATGGTTATAGTTTTCTTAAAATAATATTCCTTGAATATCTTGAGTTTCAAAAATCTCATTGCCTTCATTATCTTCATAAAATATTTTTCCATATCTATCAGTTTGCCATATCAAAATCACCCTGTTGCACTTAAAAGACTCGTTATGGGTTTATACCTCTCATTTTCATCCTTATTTCCTACCTAAGACCTCATTTCCCCATTTTCCATTGTAAATAAAGTCCATCATCCCTTTAATATTTCCTGCTGCTAACGCATTCCCATGTCCCCTTGAGCATAACAACACTTTTGGAAATGCTCTTTTCACTTGAAAGTTTTTAAGTCAAATTTCATTCAAAATCAAGTCAAAAAGAGCTCCCATTAGGTCATTAGGGTTTTCAATTTTTTCAAGGTCATCCTTTCATTCCGATGAGGTCAGCACACACATGAGAAGGATTGATTATGATAAGCATTCTTCTAGCTCCCCAAAATCCTTGGATTTTTCAGGCACTGTTTTTCCTTTGCTAGATTCTGGCTCATATGTAACAGAATGTAGAGACATGGTTATTCAAGAAGGACCTAAAATTTCCAAGGAGGATTATCTTCTCATTTCAAAACCTGCAAGTGAGAAAAATGGGACAAATTTTAGCACTTCTGTAGAGGTGTTGGAAGATTTATCAGCATAAAGTATTGATGATGTAGACTGACTACTCCTGAACAAAAACAATTTATAGCAAGGGAAAAGGGAAAAAAACTTGGTCTTGTAGATGACACTGGTTATAAAATTGATAGTCCATTTGAGAGCCAAAGTAGTGATTACTTGCAGGAAAATGAAATGAAGGAAGCACACAAGGCAAAACATGAAGAAAGCCTATCAGAAAATATTGATGGAATATGGAAAAAGGTAAGTTGAACTGGAAAAAAATGAATGAACTTGAAAGGGCTATAGAGAAATTATAAGACAACACTGATGATTGTTGTATAAAGAACTACATGCACTTAGAGATTTGAAAAAGGTGGCCAGAGAAGGTGGAAAAGATGAGTTGAATTTTATGGTGGAAACTACAGAAGATTTTGAAAATGCTACTATATGTAATAAGCAAATCCCAAAGCTGTCAAAGTGAACATGTGAAGCCTAAATGAGCAAAAGAAAAGCCAACTTCATGACTTCAGAAACCTTCAAAGCAAAAAGTGTCAAAGAGTATTAGTGAGAAAAGGAAAAAGACTTCAAACATTAGAAAGTGGGTTTTTCAAGTTATATTAAATCCTCAAGCCTATAAAATCCCATCAAACACTTCAAAAGAGTCATTGTTTCCTTTAAAAAGATCAAGAGCACTCAACAAAGAAACATTTGTGAGTATTCAAGCAAAATTCAGGCAAAATTCCTTGGCGCTACGCGTTTGCACCTGCGCTGTGTGCCTGGAGATTGGCACTGTGCCCTTGCCCGAGACATTTAACGTGTTTTTTGAAGTCACTGCACACCTGTAGCTTGGCATTGTGCCCTTGCCGAAGCATTGCGCCCTTGCTAGAAGGACCTCGTGTAAGTTGCATTGGCGCTGCATGCTCAGAGATTGGCGCTACGCGCTTGGGTTGGCGCTATGTCCTCAGCCAGTGGTGTTGCGCACCTACACATAAGAGTTTGCTAAGGGTTGGGGCCATTCAAAAAAGTTCAAGACTTCTTCAAAACTTCTCCAAATTCTTTCCAAAGTCCTCCAAGCACTCTTGAGTGGTAAGTACATTACATAAGCCCTATTTTTAAAGCTATTTGATCACTCTTAATTGAATGGAAGTGAAACCCTAAGAGAAACCCTAAATTTTAGCTTGAGATCACTGTTTTACCCTTGGTTCATCTTCCTAAAAGAAATATGAGTCACAGAAAGGGTAATTACATTGATTTAGGGTTTCCATTGATTTAGTTTTCCCCTTCACTCATTTCCTTCATTTGTTCAAGCTACCATTTCATTCCCTTCCCCCTCATTTCATTTCACTTCCACCCTAGGGTTTCCAAATCAGAATTTGAAGATGTAAGAGGGAGAAGATAGTGGTGTTGAGACAAAAATGCCAAGGAGACATGATCATAAGGGAGGGAAGATAAATAGGTTTGAACCCATCAATACAAGATAACTCTGGCCTCTCCCCTCACTGTTTCTTGCTTTAATCATGTGGGTTGTTTTGACTTCTGTGAGACAGTGCAACAAGTCCAAAATCACCCAGAGTTAACAAGATTATTCATCATCAATTTACATGACAAGCAGGTCAATCTTGCTGGGGTCACCTTTGAGATGTCTGCCAATGTCATTGCAACCACTACAGGGATACCTAGAGTGGGAGATAAGTGGTTTAAACAAGCAAACTTGGACATGAGCTATTATGACCATACCTCAAACCTAGGTACAAAGATCACAAGAAGTCCATTTTCCATTTTTCTCATCTCCTTGACCGGTATGTGCCCATGATGAGGATAATAATGAGGTATTTCACTTGTGAGGGAAGGTTTTCCCACCTCTACTCATATCATATTCGTCTTCTCATGCATTTCGCTAGAGTTAGAATGTTGCATTTGCCTTATTATATTTTCTGTAGCATTGACAAAATGTATTACGTTGTGCAAAAGAGAGATTACAGTAAAAAATGCAGAGCCTATTTCATCATTCACTCATTGAGATCGTGGTCATGCATCAGCTTTAGTAGAAAAAAATTTCATGGGATGCATTCATTACCAATGAAGTTTTTACTACTCCACATGGCCATCATCAGCAAGATATTCATTCATCTTCTCATCCTCCCACATCCACGTCTCCATCACATCCTGTTGTTCATACATCACCATCCACTCACATCCAGTCGCCTCATATTGATCCCTCCTCATTGCCTTTCCACAACCCTTCACCCTCATATCATGATGCCAAAGAATCAAGCAGTGATAGGGACATTGAGACAGCTGGCACTAAAATAATTGACATTAAGCCATTTCCTTTGATATATTAAAGAGGCTACAGGCATGTGTTTGCTTCACTTTATGTGAAAGGGTCCATGCTTTCTTCGTCAACCAAACAGGTAGACAAGGGCAAAGGAAAGGTCACAGAGCCTATCACTGTTGAGGAGGAGGACAAGCATGAAACTGAGCAGGAGTTTCAGTTAATTGACCTTGATGATGAGGATGAGGTAGAATCACAAATGTATTGTTCAAAAGTAAGGATTACAAGATTAGTGAGCTTCCAGATAATATCTGTAGGGAAAATAATGTGAATAACTATTTTGAGCTAGAGAATCAACAGTTGGAGACAAAGAAGACCATCAGTGAGGTCAGGGAAATTAGAGCTTAGAGAGAGGCTGGAAAGGCAAATGATTTGTTGGATGAGACCCTGGGCAGATATGAGGACACTGATGATGAGGAAGATCAGCTTCCTAAACAGAGACCAAGGACCATGGGACTGAAGAGGGCTTTAGCCTGAGAAAGGGAAAAAAAAAGGCAGAATCGGCAAAGCAGCTCACTCCAAGTGAGTTTCTTGCCATAGAGATTAGCAGGGATAGAGAGTCTTGGCTTGCGAGGGAAAATTTTCATCTAGAGGGCCTACTAGAGAAGGAAAAGAGAGACACTGATGTTCAGAGGAAGATTGCAAGACATTATGCCATGAGAAACAGGATTTCAAGGTCCAAGCTCAAACAAGCCCATGCAAAGGTTCAGGCTTTTACCGAGTCAAAGGAGAAAGATAATATCAATATCCTTGCTGAGGTGTCTCGCCAAGCCTCTAAACCTTGATCAGCAAGCAAAATTCCAATTTTGGCACTTTTGTGCACATTCTGAATTTTTGACAATTTGGCGTGCAGAAATCATGCCAAAATCTCTTTTCTAGGCTATCCAAATGGAAAATGGTCAGCATATTTATGTTCCTAATGATAATTACATCAACCTCAAAACGTTTCAGAAGATTTGGAGCAAAACTGGTCTCAAAAAATCATGTTTTTGCCCTCTTTTTGACCTTGGCACTGCGCGTTTACCAGTCTTGGGAGAACATGTTTTTGATAGGGAATGTGGACACCATTTTGGAAATTAAATGCATATCTAGAAATTAGACAGGCCAGTATTTCCAATGAGTCATCATGAAGCTCATTTGGACATCATGAAGGCCTCCAAAAGTTGGCTGCAAGACAAGCCATTTTTTTTATCATAGTGCTGCGCGTTTGCACCGGCGTTGTGCGCCTGTACCTTGGCGCTGCACCCTTGCCAGGAGTTATTGTAAAAGTTATTGAGAAGCCTTAAAGTCAAACATTTTCCAAAAATTAGCTCATAAAGTTATGTTAGGAGTTATTATTACAATAAATCAATCTCAAATATTTTGCCTTGGGCCTTGCATGATCTCAAAGGTCAAAATGCATTAACTTTGTAATAAATACAAATCTGAAACCCTAGCTTGGGATCACCTCGTCATTTTGTAGATAAATACTACATGTATGCTTCATGTTTTTTTTTGGTTGGTTGGTTGTTGAGCTAAATACTGCATAGACTTTGAGTTGTAAAGAAGTTTGGCTTTGGAGCATTGTAACTGGTTTGGACTGAATATCAATGGAACAAGCACATTTACAGGATTCATGAACTTTGTTAAATGGTGATGTTATTCTAATTTTGTAATTGTTTCCTTTTGTTTTCCATTTTTTACATCAATTTATATTATAACAGAACAAAAATCTTAGCTTAATATATGTTGTTAGAGGCACCTTAAGTCTATCTGGTTTTTGTTATTTAAATGTTTTCCTCTGCTGGGTCTAATTGGAGAACTTAGGAGTTTTGTGCTCTCCATTTCAACCTAGTTTTTTTTCTTGAGATTAACTCAGTAGAGTCCAACCAAAGAATTTTATGGTTTTCCCTGTCCTCTGGTTCTACTTAAAATGTTATTCTCAAGGCTTTCTTTGAAGTTTACTTACTAGAGTTTGGCTAAAGAAGTTTATAGTTTTCCCTGTCCTTTGGTCTATCTTGAACAGTCACTTTAAAGATCTTTGAAGTATGATTGAATAATTTATGAGTTACCTACTCTTTAATCATTACTGGAATGTTATCTTAAATGTTTTCTTTGTCTGAAAATGAATAACTAGAGAATTTAGGAGTTCCCTGCTCTCTAGGGTTTGCTGGATTGTTGTCTTAAAGTTTACTTGGTAAAGTCTGGCCAATAAAGTTTATGGTATGCCCTGTCCTTTGGATTTTTCTTAAAAATAGTAAATCTTAAAGACTCTTCTTGTTCTAGTACATGTTAAAGGATTCTTAATTTCCCTTTAAAGATACTAAATTGACAGCTTAATGTTCATTTCACACCCACATAAGCTATTAAGATCCATTTGGCTTTGTTAACTTTCCCTATGGAACACCCTTAATTTGTTTTTGTACTCTTTAAACCTTTCACAGACTCCATATCCCAATGGTTTGGATTTATCTTACTCTATCCATTCTTATTAACAAGAAACCAAACAAAACAAACAATCCCTATCATTTTAACTAGCTTAAAATCAACATCCTAAATCAATCCAGTTATATATTTTATACAAGTATAGAGAGATCCCTCTCTGAGTCTAGGAAGACTAGGTCCTAGGACTCCAAAGTTGGTTTGATGTTACCCTTGTTTATTTGGTCTTACCAATCTGAGAAATTACAGGGACCTAACACTCTCCACAAAATTCTAGCTCCAATGTACTCTTTTTGTTGGACATCACAAGTGATGTTGAATTCCCTAACATAGTACTTATTCCTTCTACCCAACTCTTTTCCAAACTAAAATCAAATCCTGGCCACATAAAGAGTCAGGCACCCAAAAACATATCCATCCTGAAATCAAATCCTATCCACATGATTAAAATGGTGATGCCTGATTATTAAATATTTTATTATAATCTTTTTTTTTATTAAATATTATAAATTTTTTTTACTCAAAACATAGATCTAAGCTGTCATAAATTCTAAATGGGTTTGATTGTGAGAAAATTTCATGTTATGATAGATGAGTTCAAAAAGTTTTTTTTATTAAAGATTATAAATTGTTTTTACACACAACATATATCTAAGCTATGGTAAATTATAAATGGGTTTGATTGTGAGAAAATTTCACGTTATGACACATGATTTAAAAAAAAAATTGTTATTAGGTGCAATTTTTGAATAATACTCATGGATATGGTTATAGTTTATTTTAACAAAAAAAATTGTACTTAGTTACGTACTATATGTAATTATTTTAGCTATATATTTAGTTACATATTATTGTAATTTTTTATTGTTACTTAGATAATATTTCTTTAAAAACATCAAAATGTAAAATAGTAAAACTATTTGAAATGTTTTAATCATAATTATTATTTTATTTTTTTTCTTCATTCATTTAATTTATATAATATACACATTGTTCATTCTTCATTTTAAACTCTATGTACTATATACATAGTTCACATTGAGAGTGACATAGATATACTTGGTTCATAAATGCATAAAACAAAGGAGACATAGATATACCCTGTTCATAAAATACAAAAATGTATAAAACAAGAGAGGCATAGATATACGTGGTTCATCCAATTTGGGCTACGTCCACAGAGAAACAGTCAATGCTTCCTTTTATATTATCTAGCAAACTGAAGGGATGAAATCTACAACAAATTCGTTGTAACTTCCTCTTCGCTCTCACAGAATCTCCTCTCTTTTTCTCACACAAAATAATACACAATTGTAATACAATTCTCTCATATAAAACAAGGGTTTCATTCTAGGAAAAAAATTCATAAATTAACATAAATTCTACCATCATATCTTTTGCTTGATGAATGCCCCATCTTGACTATGAAATTACAATATTTTTCAAGGAAATTCTTCTCTAATTTTTCGCTTCAAGGGCACTACCCTCGAACCCCCAATAGGGGGGGTGGTAGAAATAGGGGGGGGTTGGGGAGGGAGACCCCCCACGCCCTCTCATCAAGGATTGATATCCAAACACGACTGAAACAAGACCTCTCAATCAATAAGATAATTAGGCTCCACATCCAACACCTAGTGGGAGGTGTTACTTTAATCTAACACAACCTTCATAATTTCATCATGGAAATGGGGTTACAATATTTCCTTCCTTCCCAAAGTTGGTGGAATCAACTTTGGACAACACCATCACATTCAACTCATCAAGACATTTTCAGTAATATAAATTTTACCTCGATCCCACTCCTGGATCAAAATTTATGCCCTTTTAATCCCCTTTGGCACATCAGCAAGTCACTTTCCACAAGGTACCCACATGGAAATATCACCTTAGGAGAGGTCAAATGTGGAACCACCACGACATAGCGCCATCGCACCCTCATGCCACACATAGTTTCCAAGTTCTTTCGACTCTCAGCCTTTCGTGGGAGGATGGATATTATAATGTCAAGTGACAGGATGGATCTCCATCATGTAGCTTTTGTCTTCTCTGTGGAATTTGTAATCCATGCCTTGGCCACAAAATTAAATGCAAAACCCCTTTGAGCCCCCATGCATTGCAGTGACATGGATCTAAGCCATGTTGACTCCCTCATCAACACCACGTAGCTACCCTACACCAAGTGGCACTAATAACCACCTCCACATGCCACCCAACCACATATCACACCATTTTCCACAACCCTATGTGGCAACCACGTAGTCTCACCTACCTATGTGGAAACTTGCTACCTCAACCCAGTCAAGGGTCCCACCAGGTCCCAACTCCTTGTGTAATTCAATGATTTCTTGATAGAAGGTTTTTTGGTTGACGAATAACCCTCTGCATAAATTAGTGCATCTTCATCTATTCCCATACACACATTATTTTTTCCTCACAATTTCCCATTTTCCCATCCAATAAGACACACATGTTTTTTTACCAACAAATTCCCCATCCCACATAAACCTATCTTTGTTTCCATACATATTTTTTCCTTTGACAAGGATAAATTCCCAACCCACCTGGCATCCTCTGTCAATAGTACCATCCCCATACTCAATAGAACCCTTTAGCACACATCCACAACACGATGGAGAATTCAATGGTAGGTGACGAGTAACTTCCTGTATCACGCCTTCTGTTATCTATGCACCTTTTAGCTTATAGTTTTTCCTTTATACATTGTTAATATTGTTTGGAAAAAACACAAGATCGTTACCCTACGATGCAAAGGCTTATAACATAGAGATTACAGGGATCAGTCCTAGGCTTCCTTAGAGCCTATTATTACTCATAATACTAAACCTTATAGAAATGAGTCCCTCATTTCAATATCGACACTCATCCATCGCCATGGATGCAATCCTTTTTAAATAAAGCTCATAAACATTCCCTTTAATGGCACTAAAAAAGCCAAACAATGGTTGACACTACCCTACATGTTAAGCAGAATGACATTTACCATTTCCTAAATTGGGTGCAATAAAACACTATCAACCTGATGTTAAGGCTTACAATGAAGCACAAAAGAAGTCAACAAATGAAAACCATCAAATAACCTTGACCATGCCAAAAATAATATCCATACATCATAAATTATCTATGTAAACCATAACAGTATCAAAAATCAACCATGAGAACATGCACAATCACATCTCATTAAGGGAAACTAGGAATAACATCATTCCTATATAACAATGTCGATACTACCATTTTTATTATCCATAACATAATTTCACATTCGTAATGCAATAGAATACAAGTGAGTACACTAATCTGTATAACTTAATGATTGGAAACTGAGGGAGGGACTTCCACTCTCCACCCAACTATAAGCCAAACGCACTGCAATATTCTTATATTTGACCACCCACGAGCCAAATTTAGAGTATGAGGAGTATGTTCTCGAGGGAATTAAATCTATGGAAATCAATAGATCACATAATAATCAATAAACTACCCCACCTCCACCACCTTGTTTAGGATTATATCCATCCAAGTGCAAACTAACATCCATGTTCTAATCCTATACATATAAGAAACACATAGAGCTTTCACTATGCAAACTAGGGGTCCAAAGCACACTAAGTTTCCACCCACGCAACTTGGTAGGGCTCCAAAATATACAATGTCTCCACATATTCTTCCTCTTCAACCACACTTCCTAGCTTGATCCATCTCTAGTTCTTTCCTACAAGTTCTCTCGCAAATCATTATATGCCTAACCCAACACATATCACCCAAAACATACTACCTGTTGGCTTGAGGGGAGTTAGACCCAAGTTCAGAGTGGTTGCGTGAACCAACAAAATCCTCTATTATCGGCACTTTCGGAAACGATTTGCTACGCAGACCATAGTCTCACCTAAGGCAATATTAGGGGATGATAGAATCAGTTTTTTGCATCCACAAGGACTATGGAGTGTGGCTTTTAGGGCTTATCTCTACCTAGGGCCCAATCTGATCTTCACGGACTCTTTAACTTGCTATGATAAACGCTACTCAAATACCTAATTAATCACCTTGCACATTGCACCTTTCTCCTCTAAGATGCAGCATTCAACATATAAAACATTATTCAGGCCTACGTGATTCAATCACAAATTAAATATACATAAAACCCTAATCCAACGCAGATAATTCATAAACACAAATAACTTAAAATACATAAGGAATACACAGATCTATTTTCAAATCATCCTTTTACTAAGAAATATCCTTCAATACAACACTTATCACCCTGCGCACTCAGCTGCAGGGGTTTGCGCACATAGCTGTAGACTTCCTAAGGCCTTTGTTCACATAGCTATGGAGCCTTCCTTTAGACCCAAAACAAATAAATATAGAAATAATTACAGACTCGGTTCATATCTTCATTATAAATTATGATTACTTGACTCAATAAAACATCTATTTATATAGAATTATTTCTTATAATACCATGGTCCACAAACCATGGGCGGATCTCAATATATTAAAAAACAACCCAACTCTTTTAAAAAAACAGGGTCTTTGACCTGCCCGAAAGCCACTAAGGCTCCTAAAAATATATGCGAAACCTTTAAAATTTGCATGATTGACTTCTTTTTGGTAAATCATGCATTCCATTTCCTCAAAATATAGAGTATCTTACTCAAAACTAAACCAAGTTAGGCCCTGCCCAACACTACCCATGTCTGTGAAATTTTTCCAATATTCACCATGCTTGATTCTTGCATGCATGAACTCTTTGGATATCATAGTGTTGTCTCCAAGCTCATGTGAATGATCTCAATGAGGACCCCCTTCTTCCTTTCCCGTTGACCCTTTTCTCCATTGACGCCCTCACGACCGTTGTGTGTTGACTCCACAATGTATCTCATGAGGAAAGAAAGAAGGGGTATGGGCTTGTCCTCCATTCAGGAAGCCCATACTCCACCTCCCTTCCTACCATGTAGGCCATTAGAACCCAGTCATAAATATGGTGGCCATTCAATGAACAACCTTGACTTAACCCATTCCCAAGAAACTCCTCCTCAAAAATCTTAATCTCTATCCACTCTTCATAGCCAATTATTTTGTGTACATGTCCAAAATATTTACATGAAGTACAATTCAAAAGGATAATTAAAATTACATTTTGTACCAAAAACAATTTTAACCATGCTCTATGTCGAGTACAAAGTTTCATCATTCCTCTTTACTGAACACTAAATCCAAAAATATTCTATGCTAAATATAAGATTCACAATGAGATTTATATACAAAACTCTTTACATTCATGTACATTTACATTTACATTTGTTTAACTAGCAAAAAAAATGGCTACTCTCATATGTTTAGCCATCTCCCATGTGTCCTCATCTAGTCTGAAGTGCCTCCACTGCACCTTGACCTACTCAATTACTCGATTCTGGAGAGTGATCTTCCTATGATCTAAAATGCACATTGGTTTTGACTAGAATTCTCCCTCAGATTCTACCCATATCATCGACCAATCAACAACATGATTAAAATCATGGTGATACTTTTTATGTTAAGAGATATGGAAGACATCATGTTCCTTCATAGTGGGAGGTAAGATAAGAGATATGGAAGACATCATGTTCCTTCAGCTGATTTAAATGCAGCGAAATATTTCTCAAACGAAAGAGACGTCCCAATTGAGGAGGAATATGATCATGGAGTGCATTGTGAGAAAGGTTGAGGGAGTGGAGAAATGACAAATTGGCGAGGGAAGGAGAAATGGTGCCTTGTAGATCCATGGCACTAAGGTCGAGCAAGATCACTCTGTCAAATGGATGGTGGTGGATGCATGTAACCACAATACAAGTGCACAAGGGAACGACGGAACTCCAATCAGCCATGGATTGATTAGCATTGTGGGAGATGATCGACATGAACACAAGTAGTGATTGTTGATCACTATGAAATAAGTGAGTGTAGGAAACAGTGAAGAGTAGAAAAGAAAGTAGAAAATAAAACGAGTGAGACGACATCATAACTTGAAATGGGGAAAATCGAAGAGGAGATCGATTGGCGTTCTGGGTACAACCTCTCCACTATTAAAAATGGGGAAAGAAATGGTGGCCCCCAATGCAGCAAAAGTGAAGGAATGACAAATATTAAGTGGCGTGGTGTCAATGCATTGTTTTTTCAAGTGTGTGTTGCAAAGATAGAGATACAAGCACTATGTTAATGAATAATGAAATGAAATGATATTTTAATTTCCATGAGACTAAAAATATTTATTTTTTTAAGTCAATAAGAGGGATTGGAACCAACAACCTATTATATGGAGTTCTTTAACAATGTACCCTTCACCATTAAATCGAAGCCTTATGTGCTTTCAAAATCAACCCATGTTAAATTCATTATGAAAAACCAAAAAGGAAATCCTCAATGCAAACAGGAAATTTTATATGGTGTCAAAATCAAGTCACTTTATATTCAAGAAAAAGTGTATATAGGGGCTAATATTTCTTGGAGAGTCAAAAATTTTATTGCTCAGTTAAGGACTAATGCTCATCAACTCTCTTGTGAAACAGGGCGCTAGAAAAGGCCAAAGGAGTGTGGGAAGAAAAAGTATGTATATTTTGTTCTTCCAAAAAAGTGGAAACAGAAAATCATTTCATTTTAGAATGTCAGACCTTATTCTGGCAACTAGCTCTTGGAATAATTTATTTAGCGATGGGTTTTTCGATAAACTAAGAACATTGATTGTGAGAATTCACATGAAAAGGGTTGAATACATGAATCATATGGTGAAGCAATATGTCACATAAGCTATCTTTAGCCTGGTAAATGTTAAAATAATTTCTCTTTATTTCTTTCATCATTAAAATCCAAAAAAAAAAATCCTCAATACTTGTTTTTAAATGAAACCAAAATCATTTTATATTTATTTTCCATAACCAAATAAAAAATTAATAAGAAATTTCGAACCAATTCAAAGCTAACATTTTTTAGACTTGTTAATTAAAAACAATATATATATATATATATATATATATATATATATATATATATATATATATATATATTATTAAAATTAGAATAAATAAACATTAATACCTTTAAATTTACCATTAAAAATAAACATTGTAATATTAATTTTAAATCAAATTAAAATTCACAAATTTTGGTACATCTATGAATAAACACAAAAATATCATAGATAGACACAAAAATATATCATTAACATGAATGGAAAATGTTAAACACCATGTTTAAGCACACACATGGTGTATGAGGAGGATACACACACACACACAAGAGACTCAACACAATGAAGGATAAGCTTGAGGCTCTCTTATCTTCCATTATACAAAGATGTACATTTATAGTACAATGGTGTGACTCTTGGTTTCATATTCCAAGGTCACTTGGACTCCATTGTGACTTTTCGCATTCCACACCTACCCATGTAGGATTAGGTGTTCCAACATCCCCCCTTAATCCGAAGGGGTATGTGTGAGTCCAAGAAAAGAGTTGTAATACAAATCTACAAAGTATACATGGCAGCACTTGGGCTGAATCAACTCTCTGAAATGTTGGAAAAAAGAGGTGGTTTAAGGATGACCACCAACACTGGAACACAATATTTGTTGCAGTTCCCGGAACTCTTCCAAAACTGGCAAGAAGTTGAAAGCTTCTGCTAGAGGAATTGTCCCTCATAAAAAAGGGAGACCTTCAACCTAAAAGAAGGGAGGTCTACTACCTGTGATGGTTTTAGGATTACCAACAACTCTGGAATGCTTGAAGCATTTCTTGGAACTCAACCAAAGCTGGCAAGAAGCTGAAGGCTTCTGCTAGAGAAAGTGTTCCTCATATATGAAAGGGAGACCTTCGACCTAAAAGAAGGGAGGTCTACTACCCGTGATGGTTTTAGGTTATCCACGAACCAAAGATGATGGTTTAAGGTTGTCCACCAACCGAAGGCATGCTCATGGGCATCCGTGTCTCTGGCTACATCTCTCTGCAGATCCCGGAATAACGGTGCTGTAGCTCGGGCTCAAACGGAACTACGGCTACAACTGCGAGATATGGAATGAGGAGATTAGCGAAACTCGAGCTTGTGATCTGTCATTGAAGCTTGTACATGACCACCATTTTCCCCCCTATCAGGGACAAGGTGAGATGATGGCGAAAACTCAACTGCAAGTTTGTTCAATATCCGTGAACATGTTTTGACATGCGACTTAAACATCTTCTTGGCTGCTAATGCCCATTGCCAAGAAGCGATCCATCCAAGATGAATCTTGGTTCTTGCAGGAGGCTTGTTTCTGAAGCATCTGTCTGAAGAATGAGTGTGGCGACCACAGTGCTTACATGGATGAAGATCAAAACAATGATCTTTCATATGACCAACTTGATCACAATGTTGGCATTTCACAATCTATTGTTGTTATGGAACAGGATCTGGAAGAGCTGCAGGTGAACTGGCATACATGAATCCGGCACTCTGAAATATGATGGGCTTTGTGTAGTATGGAATATGAAAGGTCACATCCTTGTCATATCCAAGACCAGTTCTATGCTTGTTGTGGACAAGCTCTTCCCAAGGTCTGATGATGGGCTTGAGAAGTGCAGGCTGAGCTGCTGCATCTACATGTACATCTGCTCTAGTACAAGGAACTGAATGAGAATCAATTGTATCTTTACCTTATTTCTTCTGATGAGAGTCCTTCACAATCTTCTGAATAGAAATAGGTTCAGAATGGTGACTCTTTTGCTGAAGTTCGTCTTGTTGGAGCTGAGATTCCAACTGTAAAAACTCAATCTTCTCATGTGCATCTTGCAAACAACTTTGAATGTTACAAAGAGCATCCTTGCTCATTTTTATCATGTCATCAACATTTGAATCAATGAGGTTATTCAAGAACTCTAATGCCTCATTGATTTTAGCCATTTCAACAATTTAGGCTCAAAAAAGAAAGGGTGTCGGCTTCAACCAAAAATGCACCCGTTTACAATGTGATTAAACAAGAAATACAAATGACTCAAGAGAACTTCCAACTCTTAAAGTACAAAATGTACTCCTCAAATGATGGAGGGCAATCAACAATTTTTCAACAACTCAAATACTGATTGCAGCTATGAATGAGCAATACAATGTCAACTCAATACAATATTTCTGCAAAACATGTGCAGCTGAAAACACTATGCAAGAGGCCTTTAAGGCAGCTGAAATTTTTCTTCAAAGAGTTGTTTTGAATGATGGCAAACTTGTCTTCAAATGTCAATTTCTTCAAAAAATCACCCTCTTGTATATGCCACAAATCACAATGTAAATCTGCAATTTTCTCTATGTATAGTGTCCATTTGCTCACATGTCATTTCCTCTTTTTCTGTTATTCATATCTTCTTTCCTTCCTCTCTCTCTCTTTCCTCTCTCTCTGCTATTTTTTTTTATTTTTTATAACTTAATTAAGAATGAGAATTAATTAAAAAAATGGAAAATGGATTGTAATAATGGAAAGGGAATTTTTTTTTTTTGTGAAAGGAAAAAATAAAAAACTGGGATTAAGAAATGGGAAGGAGGGAATTTTAATGAAAAGGTGGGGATTTTAAAGAT
This sequence comes from Pinus albicaulis, assembly GCA_034641835.2. Classification (NCBI taxonomy): domain Eukaryota; kingdom Viridiplantae; phylum Streptophyta; class Pinopsida; order Pinales; family Pinaceae; genus Pinus; species Pinus albicaulis. Next base: position 24,714,940 of record MU968382.1, on the reverse strand, counting down.
GGAAAATTAAGAAATAAATATAAAAATCGATAATTTTTAAAATATAGAATCGAATGGTGGGAAGGCTCTGTTGAGAGCGGAGGGAGAATTTGATAGCGGGTTGGGAGCTGTGAGTGGAGGGTGCGTTGGAGCGTTTGAGAGGGCGGAGTAATGGCATAGGGAAAGTTGAGTGTTGTGAGGTAAGTCGAGTTAGCAGATTGAGGGCACGTGGTTTGGTAATGGTGAGAGCAAAGTGGTGTATGCCGTGGGATTATGGAACGGAGCTCGAGGGGGTAAGGAGAGGCTATAGCGTAAGGAGGGGAAGGTTTCAATGCGAGCGGGAGAGGAGTCGAAATGGGAGCCGCAAGTGCAGATCGAAAGGGTAAGCGGAGATGCTGTGTAGAGGGCGTAGTCGTGAAGGTATTGCAGAGAGGGGCGAATATGCGTGGGTAGTGGAAGGGCGGAGTGCCGTATGCGTGTGGAAGCAGGGTAAAAGGGAGCGCAGCCGCGTAGAGAGCTGTGAGGTGAGGGGCCGGAGTGATATGTGGTGAGATGAGGTTCAGGGAGCGTTGTCGAGAGCTGTAAGGCGTATGAGTAGAGAGCTGTGTGATTGCAAGGGATTGCAGAGAGGCCGTAAGGCCGAGAGGGTGAGAGTATGAGCGTTTGAATCGAAGGTATATGCGATCGTAGGAGCGCTGTAAGGAATGAGTGGATAGGGAGAGTTGTAAGGTTTAAGAGGGAGCGTAAGGGTTTGCAGAGAGGTTTTTTTTTCTATTTTTTTTTTAATTTTTTTTTATTTAACAACAGAGAGAGATTCCAGAATGCTTGAAAACAACTCAGAATATTTTTTTTTTCCTTCTTAAAATAGTAGAGAGCAGAATAGCAGAGAACAGTAGAATTTTTTTCAAATGTATAGTAGAACAAATCCAGCACTAGCAAAAAGTGCAGAAATGAGGGCAATTTCAGAATTTCAAGTACTGAAATGAAACAGCAGATTGCCAATAAAACCCAGAAAATTTTCCAATAGCCCAGCAGCAGAAAATATTCAATGGAAAAACTCAGAAATTTTCCAGAAACTTATTTTAAACATTTTTCCAGCAGCTCCAAAATAGTGCAGAATTTAAAATGTAGAGATTGCAGAAAAAATGAGCAGTGAGACAACCTTGAGATGCACAAAGCTGCGTTTCTCCAAACCAATTTCTGAATGTTGCCAAGGATTTTGAATGCTGCTCCTCTTCAAAACACTTCTGAATGGCGACAAAAACACTGCTGCAAAAACTCTGAGTGCTGCAAAAATGTCAAGATTTTTTTGCAGATATGCACAGGCCATAAACAAAAATGGCTCACTCAATTTGGAGCAGGGCCAGCAATCACCCGCTCTGATACCATGTTAAACACCATGTTAAGTACACACATGGTGTATGAGGCCCAATGAACACACACACACAAGAGACTCAACACACAATGAAGGATAAGCGTGAGGCTTTCTTATTTTCCATTATACAAAGATGTACATTTATAGTACAATGGTGTGACTCTTGGTTTCATATTCCAAGGTCATTTGGACTCCATTGTGACTTTTCGCATTCCACACCTACCCATGTAGGATTAGGTGTTCCAACATCCTCCCTAAAACAACATTGTTGAACCTTTAGTTAAACTGAGAGGGGGGGGGGGTGAATCAGTTTAACACATTCCTGATCTTTTAGAACTTTAACAATGTTACCGATGAAATAGGTAACCGCAATGTTACCTACTTTTTTTTTGTAGCATAAAAAGCACCCGATTTTGAAAAGTGGTGATGCAGAATCACCATTTTTTTTTCTGGTGCACATTTTTGACACTCTAAAATTTTTATTTATGAAGTATGAATATTTGTTTTAAAATGTTAGTGATTTTCATGCTAATTTTGAAATGTATTGATGCAGCATCAATTTTTTTTTTTTTAGAGCGGTGATTTTCATGCTAATTTTGAAACGTATTGATGCTGCATCAACCTTTTTTTTTTAGAGCAGTGATTTTCATGCTAATTTTGAAACGTATTGATACTGCATCAACCTTTTTTTTTTAGAGCAGTGATTTTCATGCTAATTTTGAAACGTATTGATGCTGCATCAACCTTTTTTTTAAGAGTGGTGATTTTCATGTTGGTAATAAAACACAAAACTTAGATAAAAAAAATATATAAAAACAATAAAAAACCCAATAAAAATGTAAAAAAAACAAAAATAGCTAATAAAAATAAAAAATTTAAACAAAAATAAATTAAAAAAAACAAAAATATTTGAAAATTATATCAAAGGAAATGACAAAATTTGAAGAAAAAAAACACATAATTTAAAGAAAAAAACAAAAATTGACCAAAAAATTAAAAAAAAAAAATCAAAAACATTTTTTTCTAACTTATTAAAAAAAACAATATATTAAAATATATATATATATTTATAAAAAAAAAATTAAAAAATTAAAATTACAAAATTAAAATTTAGAAAAAAAAAATTTAAAAAAAAAAGAAATTAAATTTAAAAATTTAAATTAAAAAAAATAATAATAATAAGGAAAAAAATACAAATTTTAAAATTTACAAAAAAAACAAATTAAAAAAAAAACCAATTAAAATTGAAAAAGATAAAGAAAAAAAAAATTAAAAAAAAAAAAAAAAAACCTATCATTAAAAAACAAGAAAAATGAAAAAAAACTAGTGCAAATAATTAAAAGACAAATATACATAAATTTAGTGTTTTTTTTTTTTTTTTTTTAATGAAACCATTTATAGATTTTTAAAATGAAAAACTAAATAAACGAAAAAAGTAAGAAAAACAATTAAATTAAATTAAAATTCAAAAATTTTAATAAATAATTTTTAAATTTTAAATTTAAAAAAATAATTATTCTATAATATTAAATATAAAAGAAATTAAACAAATTGAATTTAAAATAAAAAAATTGAATTAAAAAAATAATTTTAGATATTTTTAAATTCAAATTTAAAAAAAAAAATCAAATTAAAATAACAATATTAAAAATAAAAATAAAAAAATAAAAAAATAAATGAAATCAAATAAAAAATAGTTGTATATATATATATATATTACAATTTTTTTTTAAAAAAAAGGAATTTTATTTTAAATAAAAATATTAAATTTAAAAAAAAAAAAAAAAATTTGAAAAAAAAAAATTATTTTTTGAAATTTAAAAAAAAATAAAAATAAAAATAAAAAAATCAATTAAAAAAAAAAACAAATTAAAAAAAATTAATTAAAAAAAAAAAATTAAAAAAAAAAAATGCGGTGGTGGTTGTTACGGGGCGGCCCGCCCGCTGGGCGGCGGTGGCCGGCCGGGCGGCGCCCCGGGGGCGGCCCAGCCGGCCTCCCGGCCCCCGACGGGCGGAGGGGCGATTCCGGGACGTGCACAGCCCGGCCGGCCACCGCCCAGCGGGCGGGCCAACAACCACCACCGCATTTTTTATTTTTATTTTTTATTTTTTAATTAATTTTTTTTAATTTGTTTTTTTTTTTAATTGATTTTTTTATTTTTATTTTTAATTTTTTTTTTAATTTTTAAAATATTATTTTTTTTTAAATTATTTAAAATAAATTTGATTTTGTTTTAACTTTTTTTAATTTTATTATTTTTTTGTTTTAAATTTATTATTATTATTTTTTTGTTAATAATTTTTATTAAATTTTGCCATTTTTTTGTATTTAATTGATTTTTTTTTTTTTTTTAAATTTCATAATTTTATATATTTTACGTTTAGTTTTTTAATAAAATTTTATAAAATTCAATAAATTATATATATATTTTTTTAATTTATTTGGATTTAATATTTTTTTTAAATATTTTACCTTTTTATTTTTATTTTTTTGTTAATTACATAAATTTTTTATATTTTTATATTTCAATTAAAATTGTGTATTTAAAATTAGATTTTTTTTTTAATGAAACTTAATTTTTTTAAATTTTTTTTTTTTTAATTTTTTTTTATTTAATATTTTTTTTAAAGTTTTTAATGTTTTTCATTTAATAAAATTTTATGTATATACCTATTTTAATTTAAGTTCATATATATATTTTAATTTTTATAATTTAAATTTAATTTATTTTTTATAGTTTATTTGTTTTTTAATATATTTTGTTTTAAATTTAATATTTTCATTGTATTTTATTTTTATTTTTTATTTTTAATTAATTTTTCTTTTTTTTTTCTTTATAATTTGAATAGTGTTTTTTTTTTTAATTTTGAATTTTTAAATTAATTAAAATTTAATATATTTCTTTAAATTTAATTATTTGTTTTAATTTTTTTTCTTTCTTTTTTTAAATTTAATAAGCATTTTCTTTTTCTTTTTAAATTTAATTTCTATATTTTATTTTTTATATTTTCCTTTTTTTTTAACTTGTTTTTTTTTTTTTAAATTTAATATTTTTATTTTGTTTTTATTTTTATTTTTTAATTTCTATATTTTTTGAAATTTTAATCTTAATTTTTTTTTGGTTTATTTTAAAAAAAAAATTTCCTTGAATTTTAGGTTTTTTTTAATGATTGAATTAAAATTTTTACTTTGTTTTTATTTTAATTTTTTTTATCTTCATATATTTTTAAATTTTAAGCTTTTAAATGTTTTTATTTTTTAAATTTATTTTTTCTTAAATTTTAGGTTTTTTTTTAATGTTTGAATTTTAAAAATTTAAAAATGTTACTTCTATTTTTAAAAATGCCAAAAGTATGACACAATTTTTTTTTTTGTTATTCTAGCATCAACTAATTTCGTTTTGAGGGTGTTTTTTCAATCTTTTTTCCAAGAAACAATTTTGTTTTTACCATAATTTTATAAAATGTTGAAATTTGACCTTCAAAAAAAACGAAGTGCGTTCTGGAAGACACACTTTTTTTGGGGGGGGTGTTTTTTCAATCCTTTTTTCAACAAACAATTTTTTTTTAGCATAATTTTAGAAAATGTTGAAATTTGACCTTAAAAAAAAACAAGTGCGTTCTGGAAGACACACTTTTTTTTTTGGGGGTGTTTTTTCATGTTTTTTGAGAGTTTTTGGGCTAGAGTTCCCGTTTTGAGGTCAGGTTACCTATTTCATCGGTAACTATGTTCTTTTCATTAAACTTAATTATACCTTCATTTCACATCCAATTTAATGTGTGAGTAATCTTAAAGTGTAGGCAGCAAGTGTTAGTATAATATAGCAGTAGACTTAATATGAGAGCAGCAGATATTAAACAGATGATACATATCAGATCAATACATAAATATCATGCACAGAGACACCAAATATAAGTGGAAACCCATAAAGGGAGAAAACCACATCTTATTATTGTTGTGATGCAAAGGCAAGCTCCAACTCCCTCTCACCACTGTTTATCTGCAGGCACCAACCTACAAGAGGCTCCAACCTCTATTCTGCAAGCTACAACTTGCAAGGAAACACCAACTCCCTTCAATTTTCTGCAGGCACCAACCTACAGGAGGCTTCAACCTCAGTCAGCTACAACTGACAGCTATCAAGCTGCAACTTGATAGGGAAGCTCCAACTTCCTCAATTTATCAAACTGAATGTTTGCTGATTTACCTCAGATATCAGCTCTGTTCTGTAGCTTCTCTTTCTGCTCTTCTTTTCTTGGTCTTCTCCTCTATACTCTGCCTTCTCTATATTTGCTCTCTCTCGCTCTTATTAAAAAATCAAAATTAATTAATAATAATATTCTATTACCAATCCACAAAATCATCCATGCTAACCAAAAATTTCTAGCCAAAATCAAAATCAATACTTATTAAACTTAATTAATAGAACATGTATTAAAAATAAAATTATTTAATGATAATACTGAGCGACTCCTACAAAAAGTCATCCATACTAATCACAAATTTCAAGCGAAATCGAAATCAATATTTATCAAACTAAATTTTGGAATATATATACTCTTACAAAAGAAATTTTTAATTTAATCAAAATCAATATTTATCAAATTCAAGTTTGAAAAGAGGAGAAATATTATAAATTTCAAACGACGCAGAAGTACTTGAAAATAATTTGAAAACATAAATTTAGAAAAATCATTAAATTATATAATTTTAAAATAAGAAAATTAATATTTGGACTAATATTTTAAATTTAGTTATGACTGATATTTTTTAATTTTTTTAATAACTTTTTATTATTATTTTTACATTATAAAACTTGAGTTTACTTGCAATAGGTTTTGGAGTTTTTTTTGGTAATATTTTTAGGTTAAATTCGTTCATAATTTTACAGGTTGTAATTACAAATGTGAGTTGTGAGTTTTTCTATAGTCCAAAGTCCCATTGGTTTTTCCCGTACTAAATTTATATATATAATCAAAACTTCTTTTAAATAAGACCAAAAATGGTTTCAGAAACAAAAAAAAAAACTTCAGAATTTATAATGCTCTCACACATTTTTATTTATATTTAAAGGGACACTTTTTTTTTTTAATAGAGTAGTTTTTTTTTTTTTAATCAAATTGTTTCACAAACCAAAAAACCTTCAAAATTTATGATGTTCATACACATTTTTTATTTATATTTAAAATGACATATAGTATTTTTTTTTTTTAAATCAATATTATACCACAAAACATGAAATTTGTATTTTTAAAATTTTTTAAAAATGTTATATATAAATTATCTTTTTAATATTATGATTTCTTATCTAACTATATATTATTTATTTATTTATAATATCATACATTTTTTAAACCGGAATTATTATTTATTGTATTAAAATAAAAGAGAGGTGGTTATGATCATATTTTTCACCCTTTTAATACAAATACAATATTCTTTTACTTTTTTCATTGCCCATCTTTTTATCTCAAAATGTTTGGCCTCAACAAAACACATTTAAAAAGCTAAAAAAATGTCGTGAAAAAAGGGAATTCCATCTCTAAATTAGAGTACCCCTATTGTCACACCCCAACTTGGTTCCACTAATCGGGGCATTGTGTAGCACCGACAAGAGTCATTTTACTTAACATATTTTTGTCTTCCGGACTACACTTACCAACTGTCTTATTATTATTACAATCTTCTTCTTTTAATTATTAAGTTGTTATGTGTCGAAAATGTTGAGATTCAACAAGATGATGATCCTAGTAAAAATTAAGCACGTTCACTAGGTGGGGCCCGCAGGCTATTTTTAGGTGTATGTCTATTTTTAGAATGGTGAGCATCTTCTAAAATTAGCAGGATGTTGAATCTAGATGGTTGAACAAATTATATCTTTAAATGAGTTTCTATTTTTAGAATATGGGTGAAGTCTATTTATAGATCGCTAATCTAAAAATAGAATGCATGTCGATTATTATTAGCCCTTAATGATAATCAGACAATAAATAATAACTTATTCTCTTGGAGCACTTGATTTCAGTTAACTGATGTGTAAAACTAGTTAGCTGCAGGAATTACGCATTCCAAGGTTGGTTGGTGACTCATGCATGATGGACTTCATTGTAACTGAGTGTGACATAGTTGTAACAGAGTTGGAAGAGTAGTTATGGGAGTTTTTATTTAGTTTAACTCAGTTAAATGAGTTAAACTCAGTTGTGCTAGTTGTAACTAAAGATACACTAGTGAAAGATGAGTGAGTTAATTATTTAATTAATTCACAAGTAGTGTATTACTTGCAACTGATGAAATACAACTGTTAACTACTTTCATGTCACATCGAGTGGAGACACAGTGGAGAGATAGGTGAAAGTGTGTGTTTGACTATCAGTTGTGACTATAGTGATGAATTCAATGCACTACACACACATTGGAGTTTCCAATGAGGATTGCGCAGTCAAGGCAAGGCAAGATCGAATTCATTTAGGGATCTTCAGCAGGGATTGCACAGTGGAGGCAGGCTGTGAGGAGGCAAGAAATTGGTGCATAGATATGCAAATTTATGCATGACAGTGTGAGACGATTGTATATTGTACTGAGAACTCTATGAGATGAGCTTTGTATGAGATTGTTTCATGATTCCATGATATACATAATATATGATAGTCGGTGTTTTTAGCTTTAAGCTTTCCCGATAAAACATCTTGTTATGTGCCCTTGAATTTTCTTCATATGTTTGCAATTGGAAATTTAATTTCCACAAAGAATTGAGTAGAAGGATTATGTATTTAACAGTGGATTTAATTGCTAGATCAAGGGAGTCCGATAATATACATGTTATTGTATTAAATTTCTATATGGTATCCGAGCAGTGTTAATCACTGGAGATTGCAATGTTGAAGCGGTGCTAAGTTTTGTACTGGAGGAACAATTCGAATTTGTTGTAAGAATTTCTTGGTGCGACAGTTGAGTAAACAATGAAATGGCTTTCAATGGGTTTTGATTGGAGTATGCACTCGAGGGAAGCTCTAACTACATAGCCTGGAAGGATAGGATGGAGGCAGTGCTTAAAGATACTGGCTTGAAGGAGTTCATCGATAGCGATGTTCCTAAGCCCACTTCGACGAATGTTGCATTACTTGACGCCTGGCAAAAGAAAGTAGCAAAGACAAGAAGAATTCTGTTGAAAGGTGTGAAAGACCGTATTTTTTCAAGCCTTCATGGGAAAGCCACTCCATTTGCAATGTGGAAGGCTTTGACAGATCTTTTTCAAAGAAGCAGAGACCGTAGGAAGTTTGTGTTGAAAGATAAACTTAGAAAAAAAAAATGGAGAAGGGCGAAAATATTCCAAAGTATCTCACGAAGTTTTTCCAATGTAGGGATGAGTTGAGGAGTGTGGGAATTACAGTCCCTGATGATGACTTGGTGAGCTTGGCTCTCATTGGACTTCCGAAGAGTTGGCACAGTTATCAAGACTCTGTCAATGGGCGGGAGAAACTGTCAGATTGGGAGTGAATTTGGTCGGTTCTAGTGCAGGAGGAGATAAGGTGGAGTACCAAGGATTGCTATTCATCAAAACATGATGATGAAGAGGATTATGCTTTGGGTAACAAAGCAAGGAAAGGGAAGGGGAATAAATGCCATCCAAAATCCGAGGCTAAAGGCAAGAAGTTGGATTTGTCCAAGGTGAAGTGTTTTCACTGTCACGAACATGGGAATCTCACTACTAACTGCCCATAGAAAAAGAAGAACAAGAAGGATGCTGGAGTTGCAGCTGGTGAGGCCCTTGCCTCGCAATTTGAACTTGATTTCTCCTTGATTGCATGCTTGGTTTCAAGCGCAATGGGATCGGTGTGGTATCTTGATAGTGGTGCTTCCTTCCACATGACGGGAGATAAGGAGTTGTTCAGTGACTTGGAGGAGAAAGATCTCCAAATGCATATAGAGATGGGTGACGATGAACGATACAGTGCGGCAGGCATTGGTACCATTACCTTTGAGAGGTAGTTAGGTAAAAAATTTCTATTGAAATATGTTATGCATGTTCCAGGTCTAAAGAAGAACTTGGTCTCAGTCGTGATATTGGAGAATAGAGGTTATGACGTTGTTTTCAGCGATGCAAAATATTTCCTATGACATAAAACAATGGGTCAAACCAAGAGGATAGGGATTCGAGTCAAGAATCTCTACAAGTTGGAGGTAGATGGCTGCACTGCAATGGTGGGAAAAGAAGAAGAAGTGGTTAGCCGGGATGAGGGCGAGTTATGGCACAAGAGATTGGGGCATCTTCACCATGGCGCCCTGAATATTTTGTAGCAAATTTCTACTGGACTTCCCAAGGGTACACTTGTGCAGATAGATCAGTGCAAGGGATGTACTATGGGTAAGTTTGTGAAGACCACGTTTCATGAAAAGGAGAATCATGCTTCGATGATCCTAGAGAGAATTCACACAGATGTGTGTCAACCATTCTCGGCTTCTTCCACAGCAAAATATAGGGATTATGTTATTTTTGTTGATGACTATTCTCGTAGATGCTGGATCTTCTTCATGTAGAAGAAGGATCAAACATTCTCAAAGTTTTGTGAGTTTAAAGCATTGGTGGAGAAGGAGTCGCGAAAGCAAGTGAAGGCTCTGCGGAGCGATAATGGTGGTGAATATATCTCAAATGAATTCAAAGACTTATGTAGCAAAGAAGGAATTTGAAGAGAACTCATAGCACCTTATAACCCATAGTAGAATGGGGTCACAGAGAGGAAGAACAGAATGATCATGGGTGCTGCATGAGCTATGTTGCATGATCAGGGCCTACCAATGCACTTGTGGGCGGAAGCATGCAACACTGCGGTTTATGTGCAAAACCGTTGTCCTCATAGAGTACTTGGCACGAGTACACTTGAAGAAGCTTTTACTAATAAGTAACCAGATGTTTCTCCCTTTAATATTTTTGGCTCATTTGTTTATGTCCATGTGACCAAGAATGCCAGGAAGAAGCTGGAGCTGACTGAATAAGTTGGGATATTTGTGGGGTGCACATAAACACCCCATAATTATAGTGTGTATTTTCCAAATAGTCAGATGACTGTGGTGCGACGGGATATAAAATTCAATGAGGAGAAAGTCATGAATTTGTCGCTTGAGAGGAAGCTACACTTGCATGGAGAGGAGGAATTGATTGTTCCCAAAGATGAGTCTCTAGATGTGGATCAGCCACACGAGGTGGTTCATGGATTGGAGGAGTCCACTCACACAGAGCAAAACATCAGAACTGGAAGAAGGCGTACCACATAAGCTGAGAGGCTGAAGCTTGATGCGGCACAAAATTTAGGAGCCCCTACTTCACAACACAGATAGAGACAGTCTCCTGACCGATTCACTGGATACATGGCTCTCATGAGCAAGTGTATCGTGAAAAAGCCATATTATTTTCAGAAAGCAGTGCAGGAGCCGACATGGGTAGATGTAATGGTGGAGGAGTATGACTCCATTGTCAGAAACAGTGCTTGGGAAATTGTTCCAAGTTCAGTTGATAAATCAGTGGTAGGTTCAAGATAGATCTACAAGGTAAAGCAAGCTGCTGATGGGAGTGTTGAGAAGTATAAGGCAAGATTTGTTGCCTGGGGCTTCACACAGATTGAGGGGATTGATTATGAAGAAACCTTTGCACCTGTCACATGGTATTCTTCCATAAGGACCATCCTATCTCTCTTAGCGCAGATGGGTGGGTACATTCATCAGATGGATGTGAAGATTGTGTTCCTTAATGGGATCATTGAGGAAGAAGTGTACATTGAGTAACCTAAAGGATTTGAGATCTTCAGCAATGAGTCGCATATGTGTAGACTCAAAATAGCATTGTATGGGCTGAAGCAAGCACCCCTTGCTTGGTACACTTGGATTGACAGCTATTTCACTGGACTTGGCTTCACCAAGAGTGAGGCGGATGCAAACCTATACCAGATTGTGGTGGACGGTAAGCTTTTAATCATTGTTCTTTATGCTAATGATTTAATACTAACTGGTGATGAGCAACTGATACACTCATGCAAGGAGGACCTTGCAAAGGAGTTCGAGATGAAGGATACGGGCCTCCTTCATTATTTCCTTGGATTGGAAATATGCCAGCAAGAAGGTGAACTGTTTGTGTCTCAAGGCAAGTATGCTCATGAGATACTTGGTAAGTTTCACATGGAGGACTGCAAACCCATGGATACTCATCTTCTAGGAAATTGGAGGAAAGAGGATACTACATTGGCAGAGGTAGTGGATGCTACTATTTATCGATAGTTGGTGGGTTTGCTCATGTATTTAGTTAATACAAGACCGGACATATGCTATGCGGTGAACCAGCTTAGTCAAGTGATGGTTAAGCCTACCAAGCTCTTTTGGAAGGCTAGAAAGCATGTCCTGAGATATATCAGGGGCACATTTGAGTATGGCTTATGGTACAAACAGATCAATGAATTGAAGTTGCATGGATTCATAGATGCAGATTTGGTAGGCAGCCCAACGGAAAGAAAGAGCACATCAGGAGGGGCACATCAGGAGGGGTTTTCAGTATCGGATCTACAACTGCTTCTTGGTACAATAGGAAACAGATATCTGTGGCACTCAGTTCAGCGGAAGCAGAATACATGGCAGCAAGTCAAGCTGCATGTGAGGCTATCTAGATGAGGAAGATCATGGTTGGTTTGTTCAATTCTCATTTAGATCCTATAGTGATTTATTGTGATAATAAAAGTTGCATTAAACTCTCGATTAATCTTGTGTTTCATGATATATCTAAGCATATAGATATCTGCTATCATCATATCAGAGATTGTGTGCAGCGGAAGATCATGTTGCTTCGTACATTCCTACGGAAGATCAGGATGCAGATATTTTGACGAAGGCACTCACCAGGAGAAAATTTGAATACCATAGAGACAAGATCAGGGTGAAGGATAATCCCTTTCTTGTTGAGAGGGAGCGTTGAGATTCAACAAGATGATGGTCCTAGTGAAATTAAGCACCTTCACTAGGTGGGGCTCGCAGGTTATTTTTAAGTGTATGTCTATTTTTAGAATGGTGAGCATATTCTAAAATTAGTAGGATGATGATTCTAGATGGTTGAGAAAATTCTATCTTTAGATGAGTTTCTATTTTTAGAAGATGGGAGAAGTCTATTTATAGATCGCTAATCTAAAAATAGAATGCATGTCGATTATTATTAGCCCTTAATGATAATCAGACAATAAATAATAAATTATTCTCTTGGAGCACTTGATTTCAGTTAAATGATGTGGAAAACTAGTTAAATGAAGGAATTACACATTCCAAGGTTGGTTGGTGACTCATGCATGATGGACTTCATTGTAACTGAGCGTGACATAGTTATAACAGAGTTGGAAGAGTAGTTATGGGAGTTGTTATTTAGTTTAACTCAGTTGTGCTAGTTGTAACTAAAGATACAATAGTGAAAGATGAGTGAATTAATTATTTAATTAATTCACAAGTAGTGTCTTACTTGCAACTGAAGAAATACAATAGTTAACTACTTGCATGTCAGATCTAGTGGAGACCCCGTGGAGAGATAGGTGAAAGGGTGTGTTTGACTATTAGTTGTGACTATAGTGATGCATTCAATGCATCTACACACACATTGGAGTTTCCAATGAGGATTGCGCAGTCAAGGCAAGGCAAGATCGAATTCATTCAGGGATCTTCTTCAGCAGGGATTGCGCAGTGGAGGCAAGCTATAAGGAGGCAAGAAATTGGTGCATAGATATGCAAATTTCTGCATGGCAGTGTGAGATGATTGCATATTGTACTGAGAGATATATGAGTTGAGCTTTGTATGAGATTGTTTCATGATTCCATGATATACATAATATATGATAGTTGGGGTTTTTAGCTTTAAGCTTTCCTAGTAAAACATCTTGTTATGTGTGCTTGATTTTTCTTCATATGTTTGCAATTGGCGATTTAATTTCCGCAAAGAATTGAGTAGAAGGATTCTATATTTAATAGTGGATTTAATTGTTAGATTAGGGGAGTTCGGTAATATATATCTTATTGTATTAAATTTCTACAAAAAACATAACCAACACATTGCAGCAATACCAATCAAGAGACCAACACAATTAACATTAATTTTCCAAATTTCAAATATTCATTATAATCTTCAGAATATTTTACAATGGTGTTATAGCAGGGAGGTTTCCCCTACCTAGGCATAGCTCTCACCCAAATTCTTGTTCATGGGTCGCCTGCAACTGTTACGCATATTGCTTGCCACCCGCAACGTGTACTTCGTTTTCCTCTACACAACTAGTTAACTCATCTGCATGCTGCACGATTGTCTAAAATGTAGTACGTATTTACCTACCCGTAGGGAAGGCGAATACCAGCACCCAAACGTTATCTACCCATTTCACACTGCAACTCATGTCTCATCCCCTCACAATGTGACCCACTGAATGGCTCGTGTTGTTGTGATAGTGGTTGTGTTCACCCCAAACAAACTCCCCTTCACATGTATTAATATGATCCTCAGCACTCACCATTTGAACGGGTGCATCCATTAGTGTGTCGGGCCCTTCAAGCCAACTTGACCACCCATTTTGACATGCCCATCCACTATGAGTTGACCTGCTATCTTGTGCACAAGCTGCCCTATCGGTTCCTCATCGCACTTCTTCCCATCGTTCAACTGACTCGGTTATCCACCACCCGACCTGTCGATGTTGTGTCACCCTAACCGGGTGTGCACCCTAGGTTATGCGCTCCCCCGTAGCATTTAATCGAACTTGTGTCACTAATAACTGGTATGTCTCTCATCACTTCACCTTTAACCAAAATTCCATCAACCGTGCTCTCCATTTGCATCCCTTTAACTAAACATGATTTAGGTGGGCACCTGGTACGCCCACCACTACATCTGCATGCATGTTGCACATCACGACGTGCCAGTACCTAGGACTTGCCTAAGTGTCATTTGTACCCATTTGGGTGCTCGAATCACCCAAGGACAGTGAATTGAACTCGGAGTCCTAACATATTCCTCAAACACGAGTCATTGTCATTCTCGCCAATCCAACCGATCGTTCCAACTCCTCGTCAAATTGTGCCAACTCATGTTTTCACCTCCACAGTGAATCCTCCGTCTCCCAACCATTTTCTTTCGATGCATCTTTCCATCGCACAAAGTACTCTCTCCTCATGGTGCTCCCAACTCTAGTAGTTCTGAGATCCAATATCTTGTCCAAAACTAGGCTCGACTTGTCCACAATCATCGTTGGTCCCCTTGACGAAGTTGCTCTTTCAGGATGATGTGCATCAAGCCAAAATCTCTTGAGCTAACTCATATGGAACACAGGATGTTTCGAACACATGTTGTTAAGAAGCTCCTAGTCATAAGCAACTTCACTAACTCGC